>OY829913.1:153172418-154443191 GCA_963691935.1 Nephrotoma guestfalica
CTATGATAGTCAACTATTGTGTATAGCAATTTACAACAGTATTAAACAAATTATAAATCATGTAATGAAATGCAGAAGTACCATGAACCCCGAAAATACAAAAACTATTTAAGTACAGCAATATTTGTCAGCATTTAAACTTTATTATTATTCCGAAAATTCAAATATACGCTGAAACATCAAATTTATTAGCAAACCCGATAGGCATTATGATTCCTAATTTGTTTGTCATTCATGAAAATTTGCAAGTTCTTAAAAAAATATTAATTAGAATTAAATTAACTGTCATACCTAATTAAGTAAGATAGAGTTCTAAGGCGGAATTCCATTACTGCGGTTTTTTTATGCAGAAAACCAGAAAGAGATAAATTCAAAAATCCGTCTGTGTCTGAGCGGCGAAACAGTAAAATTTTGTATATTTAATTTTTTTGTTGTTGTTGCGTTTTAGTTGCTATAAATATAAATAAAAAATACAAAACGAAGTATTTTTATGGCAACCAAAATAAAAAATACTCCCCACTCTCACCAAATTTTAGTTTAGTAATATTGTTATGGTGAGCACTTGGCTCAGACATTTTATATGTTTGGTGGAGTGTGATATAAATCGCGTTTTCATGATAAATTTATATTAATATTCACATTAAAATATTTTACAATTTTTAATTTTTATTATTTACTCTGTATTACATAATTTTAATGCATGCGATATTATTTAGGTTATGTTATAACTGCGGTCAAATATTCCCCTAACTTTTTTTTATAGCAAAGCGTTTTAATAGTTTTTAATTATTGAAAGGAAATAATTAAAAAACATAATAAAATAATGAATACAAATAATATTTAGAATGTTTAGTAGTTTGGAGATAGATGTAAAATTGATTGAACAATAATTTTCATTTTTTAACTAATTTATTGGTTATAATTTCGTAGTTGTCAAATATTCCCCTTAAAATTTCGCTATAAAATAAAAGTTATCTGTCTTTGTCGGATTTTTGATTTCATCTCTTTCTGTTTTTCTGCAAAAAAAAGCCGCAGTAATGGAATTCCGCCTTAATGCATGAGTAAATAAAAAAACGAGCCGATCATGCATGCATTGGCCCCTTCCACACTTATATTCTAGCATTATTCCTCGTTTTTCGTCTTTGCCTACAAGCTAAACTTGCGGTGAGGATTTTGTGTTGTTAAATTTTTCAAAAACTAATTTTTGTACCGGGTTTCCACCAAACGAAAAAAAAAAACAAAAAACACAAACAAAGCAAGTTTTTCTCAACAAAAACTGTAATTTTGAATTTTTGACTTATAGATGGCTAATGTGTAAGAATCACAACAATCAGTTTCGAACAAATGAGACTATTGATTTGAAAAAATCAGTCTTCTCATCAGGTCGCGACGACTGATGTTGTATTACTACATTGGAATATTGTCTATATATATATATAGAACATACCATGTAGTTGTACTACTAGCGAATTACTGCATAGCGTACGAAATTTTTGATTCTTTCATATTTCCATCTATATTCAATTTTAACAATTAAGTTTTTTCGCATTTACGAATTTTATTATATATTTTACCTTTTTGGTTTTTTGCAATTGTAATGGTGTTATTGTGATTGTTCTGTATATTGGTATATTTCAGCACTCTCGAATTAAATTCACGAATCGTAGGAAATTCTTCCATTTAGCGTCACTATCTGTGTGACGAACGAATATGATAATCGACACTTACTTATACACAATCAACTTCCCAACCACCCCATACTTGCTTTCCTTTTAACGCCGGATCGCGGATAAATTTGAATTTTTGACTTATAGATGGCTAATGTGTAAGAATCACAACAATCAGTGGAAGAAAAAAAAATAGAAAAGGAAGAATTAAATGGAAGAATTTCCTACGATTCGTGAATGTAATTCGAGAGTGCTGAAATATACCAATATACAGAACAATCACAATAACACCATTACAATTGCAAAAAACCAAAAAGGTAAAATATATAATAAAATTCGTAAATGCGAAAAAACTTAATTGTTAAAATTGAATATAGATGGAAATATGTAAGAATCAAAAATTTCGTACGCTATGCAGTAATTCGCTAGTAGTACAACTACATGGTATGTTCTATATATATATATAGACAATATTCCAATGTAGTAATACAACATCAGTCGTCGCGACCTGATGAGAAGACTGATTTTTTCAAATCAATAGTCTCATTTGTTCGAAACTGATTGTTGTGATTCTTACACATTAGCCATCTATAAGTCAAAAATTCAAATTTATCCGCGATCCGGCGTTAAAAGGAAAGCAAGTATGGGGTGGTTGGGAAGTTGATTGTGTATAAGTAAGTGTCGATTATCATATTCGTTTGTCACACAGATAGTGACGCTAAATGGAAGAATTTCCTACGATTCGTGAATTTAATTCGAGAGTGCTGAAATATACCAATATACAGAACAATCACAATAACACCATTACAATTGCAAAAAACCAAAAAGGTAAAATATATAATAAAATTCGTAAATGCGAAAAAACTTAATTGTTAAAATTGAATATAGATGGAAATATGAAAGAATCAAAAATTTCGTACGCTATGCAGTAATTCGCTAGTAAGTAGTACAACTACATGGTATGTTCTATATATATATATAGACAATATTCCAATGTAGTAATACAACATCAGTCGTCGCGACCTGATGAGAAGACTGATTTTTTCAAATCAATAGTCTCATTTGTTCGAAACTGATTGTTGTGATTCTTACACATTAGCCATCTATAAGTCAAAAATTCAAATTTATCCGCGATCCGGCGTTAAAAGGAAAGCAAGTATGGGGTGGTTGGGAAGTTGATTGTGTATAAGTAAGTGTCGATTATCATATTCGTTTGTCACACAGATAGTGACGCTAAATGGAAGAATTTCCTACGATTCGTGAATTTAATTCGAGAGTGCTGAAATATACCAATATACAGAACAATCACAATAACACCATTACAATTGCAAAAAACCAAAAAGGTAAAATATATAATAAAATTCGTAAATGCGAAAAAACTTAATTGTTAAAATTGAATATAGATGGAAATATGAAAGAATCAAAAATTTCGTACGCTATGCAGTAATTCGCTAGTAGTACAACTACATGGTATGTTCTATATATATATATAGACAATATTCCAATGTAGTAATACAACATCAGTCGTCGCGACCTGATGAGAAGACTGATTTTTTCAAATCAATAGTCTCATTTGTTCGAAACTGATTGTTGTGATTCTTACACATTAGCCATCTATAAGTCAAAAATTCAAATTTATCCGCGATCCGGCGTTAAAAGGAAAGCAAGTATGGGGTGGTTGGGAAGTTGATTGTGTATAAGTAAGTGTCGATTATCATATTCGTTTGTCACACAGATAGTGACGCTAAATGGAAGAATTTCCTACGATTCGTGAATTTAATTCGAGAGTGCTGAAATATACCAATATACAGAACAATCACAATAACACCATTACAATTGCAAAAAACCAAAAAGGTAAAATATATAATAAAATGCGTAAATGCGAAAAAACTTAATTGTTAAAATTGAATATAGATGGAAATATGAAAGAATCAAAAATTTCGTACGCTATGCAGTAATTCGCTAGTAGTACAACTACATGGTATGTTCTATATATATATATAGACAATATTCCAATGTAGTAATACAACATCAGTCGTCGCGACCTGATGAGAAGACTGATTTTTTCAAATCAATAGTCTCATTTGTTCGAAACTGATTGTTGTGATTCTTACACATTAGCCATCTATAAGTCAAAAATTCAAATTTATCCGCGATCCGGCGTTAAAAGGAAAGCAAGTATGGGGTGGTTGGGAAGTTGATTGTGTATAAGTAAGTGTCGATTATCATATTCGTTTGTCACACAGATAGTGACGCTAAATGGAAGAATTTCCTACGATTCGTGAATTTAATTCGAGAGTGCTGAAATATACCAATATACAGAACAATCACAATAACACCATTACAATTGCAAAAAACCAAAAAGGTAAAAAAAAACTGTAATGTTTTGTAAAAATAAACAGTTAAAACTTTTTTGTCGGAGAACAGTGTTTTTAGGCAGCGTGCCAAACTAGGTAAATCATTTACTTCGCTAAAACCCGGTTTTAGGACAGATTTTTCGATCAGTTTGCCATAGAGTTTTTGAAGAACAATTGAATTTACCGATAAATTTACTTAAAATTGGCTTTTACCTTAAGTTTGGCACACAGCCTTAGACAAACGTTTTTCCATGTCGAGTCGGTAAGATCAAAGGAAAAGAAGTTTGTTTTCGTTTTATAGTTGGTTCTGTTGAACCATGTACTTTTGCAGTTTTGTTTTGTATAAGATTTGGTTTAACTTTTTATCAACTTTATTGTGATTTTTGAAGACTGTCATCATTTAAAAGTGAGTAACGTTTTTTTTTTTTTAGTAGTAATTAGTTAAAGTTTTTAGTTTATACTTTTATATTAATTTTTTGCTATGAATAAAAGAGTGACGGGATAATATATTATAACTACACATAATTTGAATTTAATATTAGGCAATGAGTTCCAAAAAACAGTGGACTAAAATTGAGTGCGGCAGTTTTATTAAAATGTATCGCCAACATACTATCTTGTGGGATTCAACTAATACTGATTATAAAAATAAAAATATAAAACAAGATTCATGTTTAAAAATAAATATGTATTTTGAAATTTTATTTATATAAACGTAAATGTTATATGTTGTAATTACTGACAAGAATCTTGCCATGTTACCTGACCCAGTTACGATGTGAAGTATTCGCTGAATCGTATAATAAGTGGTCGCGCAGCAGGTTTTCTTGCCCTTCGTTCAATCAATAATACAGACTGAAGTGCATTTGAATTTTGTCTCCATGCGCTTCTTCTAACACAAATTCCGTTTCTAAATCTTCCAAGTCAAACGAACGTGGTAAACAGTATACTCGTATATCTCTTGATTGTGATCTCTGCGTAAAAAGTTATGTAAACTTTGCTGATTCTAAGAGAATAGGCTTACGCAAAACTCTAAATACGGAAGCTAAAATACCGAAGACATTCTCTACCACTCGCCTTGCCCTTCCTTGAATAGCGATAATTAAATATTTGTTCTTTTGATCCACGTTCGTGATAGCTTGGAAATGCCATTATATTATATATAATGATAACGGGAACGCGCCATCTGCCACTAAAACGTACGGTACATGTTCTGTTTGTCCTGGTAGGGATAATTCTGGAGGCAAATTAAGCTTCAAACGTAGACGTGCCTTTGCGAACCCGGTGCTTTTGAAGACACCTCCGTCTGAGATTCGCCCTTGAGAACGTGAATGAATTTATAATTAGCGTCTACTACAGCAAAGAGGACAATGCTAAACAACGTGTTTGCCGTCCATGCTCCCAAAGCATATAGGAAAATTCCACATAGTGTTGTAGTCACTTGCAAGGGTGCCTAAAACATATTGACAACTATTAGTTATTTCTATCATTATTTATTATCAAAATATTTATATTATCTTCATATTTTTAACGTATGTTTAGGACAGTGACATATCATCAGATTATAGTTCTAATGACGGGCCATTTACAACTGACCATAAAAGGCCAGACCAGGAAAATATTGGAAATCCATCAGAAACGCCTTCGCCAACTCCAGTAGAGACATTTTCATTGACTCCCGACCGTTCTTTTGCTATTCTCAAAGCGACAACCAACCAAACAAAACAAAAACCGGTTGCTATCAATATTCGTCAAGAGGCATTTGAAATGATGAAGACACTCTATGATAGCCGAAAAACAAAGCAAGACTCATCGCGCGATGAATACGTGGTGTTTTGTGAACTTGCAGCTCGGAAAATACGAAATTTAAAAACACATTACGTAAAAGCTACGAAAATATGATGTACCCATTGATTTATAAAGTAGCGATAAGTAGAAATTATCGTTTTCATGCACGAATGTCGCGAATTGGATATTGTACATTGGAAACCCTTGTTTAGTTTACCTACTTTTGCTAAATATAATTGTCTGATCCTATTGATATCATTAAATTACTAATATATATCAATTGGTCTTACTTTAATATAATGTTGGAGTACGTCATATATGGCTTCACATACTTCCGGTATGATCCTTGATAGAAAAGAAGTGGAAACTTTGAATAAATATTTTAATGATTAAAAACTGTCTCCAGTGGACAAATATCTCAAAGTTAATGTCAGACGACCTTCACTATAATTGAATTCCGGTAATTTGTATTTTTCTTGGCGATTTTTGGCCCTAGCATATTAATTAAAAATTCCAAATCGGTACTTGACATTCTAGTAAAATGTCGGAAGGATGATCTCAATTCTCCGTTTAATCCTAAGTCGTCAGTACTAACTCACATTATAATTATTCTCTGTCGTACTCGCAATTAACCCTCCGTTTTAATAAAGACAAAACAACCGTAGATCGGTATGATTCGATTGTTTTGTTTAGACTTCTGACATAATAAGACATTTACACATCCTTAGGCAAAAAGTAAATATATAATAACTATATAATCGAAACCAACACAAATGTATTCTACAAGCCGAACTGTATTCTAGTATACATCCAGAATCTACTTAAATATAAATCCTGCTAACTCCACACATATGAAATAAACAATAACTAATTAAAGATGTATTCGTATTTTTTTTTCTATATGTGTTGGTGCAGGAATAAACAAAATATGAAGAAAAAAAATTCAAATTTACAATGCATTATTAGTGTAACCAACACAATCTTCTGTAGTTTGTTGGATATTGGTATCTACGTTTCAGACTTTGTTCATTTGCTTTAAATTGTTGTTAGTTTTGGTATTAGTATAGAAAAATAAGTTTACCCAAAACCAAACACAATCATATTCTATGAATAATCTAAGAATATGGTAGTGTTTGGTTTTGATTGCGCGCAATCAAAACCAAACACAATCATATTCTAAAAGCCGTATTGTAGCAGCATACAAATAACTTGTTGACTTCTATTTAATAGTATTGAGTACGACCACGAAATTGTATTCTTTATTTACTCGATTGTGTGTAAATGTTTTAGAAATATTTGTGTAAAAAAATGTCTAAAGGGAAAAATCGAAAACAAAAAGTAGTGGGTGCGTCTTATTTACTTCTAATTTTTGTTATTGTTTTCATGTTTTGAATAAATGTTCGCGTATACCTATACTCTTTTAAAATATTTCATTTTCTGTTGTTTGTATAAACCAACACTAGCACTCTATCAAATTTTATCGCATTTGATTTCTATTGGTACGTAAACAATACTATCTAACATAAGTTAAAATATGATACTGCCTGCGTGTATAATCGATCACAGAATCTACTTATTATAAGTCCTGTGCAAACTCTCATTGCCACATACCTTTTAAAAAAAACTAACAAAGAGTGTGTTGGTTACACTAACAATGAAACGTTAATTTTAATTGTTTGCTTTTCATTTTTTTTTGTTTCTGCTCCAACACATTTATACTTAGTTATCTAACACATATAAAATTAGTTATGTCAAAAGAATATTTAATGATAAACAATTTATTGTTGTGTGTTTTATTTGTATTTTATTTAAGTTAGTTTATGTTTTGTGTATAAATAATTAAATTTAGTGAACTTTGCCAAAACAAAAAACATAACATGGGAAATTATCTATACTACTGCAATGTGTGTAATAATGGTTTCATGAGTGCCAAAGTCCTAGTAGAGCACATGCGTATACACACCAAAGTACATAAATATACATGTGACATATTTGGCACAAAATTTATGTACAATTCCACAGATCGATTATTTCGATTGTGGCATGACAACCCAGACCCGTATGAGTGTGCCGATTGTGGCAAAAAATTCAAACATTCATCAAAACTTGCGATACATCGTCGTCAGGATCATATATTGGAATGACCATATAAGTCCATCCCTGCTAATGGATTCTAAGCAACGTCGTTTCAACAAATGTTTTCTCGCAGACTTCACGCTTATATGGTACATTCCCATGTATGATCCCGATGACGATGTATCGCAAGTGTTGATGAATGTTTGAAATTTTTGCCACAATTGGCATACTCATACGGTTCTGGGTTTTCATGCCACAATCGATCTGTGGAATTGTAGATAAATTTTGTGCCAAATATGTCACATGTGTATTTATGCATTTTGGTGTACGCATGTGCTTTACTAGGACTTTTGCACTCATGAAACCATTATTACACACATTGCAGTAATATAAATAATTTCCAGTGTGTTTCGGCAGGCGGTACATAAGGCCCGGCAGGTGGTACATACTCATGATGTCTGAGTGTTTCGAACTTAGAAAAGTTTTCAGCCATTTTAATTGCTTTGCACACATCAATCATTTTCGAGGTTATGTTTTTTTGTTTTGGGAAATGTTCACTAAACTTAATTATTTTTACACAAAACTTAAAATAACTTAAATAAAATACAAATAAAACATAAATTATAAAAAAAACACAGTACGCAAATCACATTTAACACATTTTATCCAGTTTCCATCATGCACAAAAATAAATTGTTTATCATTAAATAAAATCCTCTCAAATATAAGTTCTGCTCTAACTCTTATTAACATATAAAAATAATTACCGAAGTTTGTGTTGGTTACACTAACAATGCAATGTAAATTTGTTTTTTTTTTCATTTTTTGTTTGCTTCTGCACCAACACATTTATGCTTCGTTATTAAAAAAAAAATTACTATAGAAAAAATTACCAATCCATGTTTAATTAGTAATTGTTTAATTCAAATGGGTGGAGTTAGCAGGACTTATATTTAAGTAGATTTTCAGAATCTACTTAAATATAAGTCCTGCTAACTCCACACATATGAAATAAACAATAACTAACTTAAGATGTGTTGGTAATTTTTTTTTCTATAGTAATTTTTTTTTAAATAACTAAGTATAAATGTGTTTTTACAGAAACAAAGAAAAATGAGAAAAAAAAATCAAATTTACATTGGATTGTTAGTGTAACCAACCATTCTTCGGTAGTTATTTTTATATAGGTATCTGTCAATGAGAGTTAGAGCAGGACTTATATTTAAGTAGATTTTATTTACACAATACCATGATATTGTCGACCGAAAATTCAGTATGTGTTCCAACAATATGGCTGGTAGAATACATTTGTGTTGGTTTCAGAAGCAAAATAGACGAAGGTGATAAACAAAATATTACTTATGGATAAATCAATCCCAATATAAAAAAGCCATATTCGTTATAACTGAGATAGTGTAAGTCAAGTATGGGAGAACTTTTTTATTTGTAATACATTCTTCATCTCGTAAAATCGGAGGAAATTAGGTTATCTCGAAGTTTACTATAAATAATAATATTTGGTATTAATTATCGTCAAAAAAAATTTCATTTAGAAACTTTGTATTTACTAAACAACGAATAAGAAAGGACACTTTTCTGCCATAGTGCTACGTGCAAGCACGTGATTATAAAAATATCTTCAGTGAAGCAAAATATACACAAAATAATACAAAATCGGTAAATACAACACTTTGTTTTGTTTTATATTTGGTTGGGCTAATAAAAAACATCACAAATACAAAAAAAATCTAGGGAGTTGCTATCATAATTCCATAATTAATAAAAGTTCCTAAATTCGGATTTGTTTTATTTGTAAGGTAAACTAAAATATCAATATTTTCAGTGGAACTTGAGTTAATGTAAATTTCCACTGATTTTAGAAGATACGAGTACATATTTAAAATTTATTGCAAACTAAAAAAATGTTTATACATATTTTTACGATTTGTATGGCGTACAAAATTTTTTGTGCTTACCTACACTAACTCATGTAATTTTCGTATACAGAAAAATGATTTTTTATTGTATTGGTATTGGATAAATATTTAATCCATAAATATTTATAGATCAATAAAGGGTTCTACTTACACCGCAATATTTTAATTAAATGTCTTTAGTGAAGGCGGCATTTAAGAGGAAGTTTACGAAACTCTTGGCTTCTTTAACAACATTTTATAAAACTTCAAGTTTTATATTTTAATTGTCGAATACTATTTTGTCATGCTTATTTTAATTTATTAAAATGGTTTTACCAAAAATCAAATCTCATTATTATTTAAATCTTAAGATTACTCATTCAAATATTATCTCGTTAAACCCTTTCGGTAATTGAAAAGGAACTAATTTCCGTACCTCAAATAGGTACAGAAATTTAAATACCAAAACTGCTATAGAAAAAATAAAATAATTTCTACTCCGTTTTGCCAGAATAAACATTTAGGAAAAAATACAAAACTGCTAGAAAAATGTCAAAAACAAATTACTTTCCCAAGTTCAAAGGAAAGCCAGGATCGACCTGCTGATCAACGTTATTGGCTTTGACTTTTGAGTCAGACGCTCGTATTTCTTCCTTTTAAATTTTCGTCACCTAATAACTAATACTTAATTATTGTGTATATATTATTCATAATGGCATCAACGCATTTATAATTACGATTTCGTTGCTTTAAAAATTCACAAGCAAGAAATGCAGGCATGAATTTCAGAGACAGTCGCATAATAATCGTGTGGATTTTACTAATTATTCGTAATAACGTAGTGGATCAGATTTGGTTTAAGTTAATATGGATTAGAAGAGGGCAATGAACTCATCGAAAAAGAGAATCGCTGTGAGTCTGATATAATAGTGAATAATCTATTTGGGTACTACTTCTAAAATCAATGCAATTCATTCGTTGGCAAAATTGGACATGCACAAATTATGTAAATTATACGGTCCACTACAAACCACTTACTCTGTTGTGTAATATAACGGGCACATTATAAATAATATAATGTGCCCGTTATATACGAGTAACAAGTTTAACTGAAATTTCCACAAAACAAATTTCTTTCATTTCTCATAGTAAGATTTTCCAAATTAAAATAGTAGTCGTGTTTTAATTTTCCTAAATCTATGCAATCACCATCTACGTCACGCGAATCTAAATAATCTATTACATTTTAAGTTTTAATAATTTTATTAATTATTTGTCATCGAGAGTTCGTTTGTTCTGAAAATTTCAGCTCGATTGGAATACTAATTCTTTCTTATTTTGCTTAAATAAAAAAAATATTAAAAATAAGTAGGAGAAAAAAAAAATATTAAGGTTATTATTACTGTTAAGGAGCGTATAGTTCCACATTTTACAATCGATCACATTATTTGCACGGCAAGTTCAGCAAATTTAGCGTGAAGTTGTTTAATAAAAAAATTTTTGTTGTAACTAACTTCGAGTAAGTCAGTATCTCGGAAAGAGAACTATTTAAATGCAGTTAGTTCGATTTAGTACTGCTAATCAATAGAGCCTTACCCTTTTTACCTGCTCATCAATGTACGTGTGTATCTACATAAATTTATATTAAAACAATAATGTAATTTACATAACCATTGTGATTTATGGTAATGTAAACCAACCAGAATGCTAAACTACTTTTAAGGTATTAACAATTAAAGATTTATTTTATACTCATTGATTGACATCTTTGAATATCTTTGAACATCTTTGTTTAGCGGACTCAACCACACAGTGTACTGTCTCAACTACACTACTCAGTTTTGTATCAAATTGAACGGTTTTATTTTTAATAAAAATGTATCGTCCAATGCTAAACAAAAAATGTTGCAAAAAGGAAGTTGGATAGTTGTTTATATTATTTTATTTTATTTTATCTATTCAATTTGATTTTATTTAAATTACAATAAATTGTATAAGCAAAAAAAATCTAAATTTTCATCTTCATATAATGGCCAATAAATAAACAGCCTTGTTCTTTTTATTAAATGATTTATAGATTTCCTTAATTTGCTACGGATATTATAAATTTGATCTTTAAGTTGTTTACTTCTATTTGATTTTATTGTGTTTTGAAGAAGACAGACTGACATAAACTACATCAGAATCGATACAAAATAGAAGCATTTTAAGTTTTAGTAAATAATATTGTAATTTTTCGTGTTTGATATGTTCCAGAATTTTTATAGTTGTTCACTTTAGACTTGATGTTATAATTATTACTCAACTGTAGGTTATCTATATTATGAAATCCGTAATTTAATTGGAAGGTAAAACTGTCGCAACACGTTTTATTAATTACATGATAATATTAATATAATCAATTGTGTTATATGTTATGTAAAATAGATTATGCTTCACTCTGCAATTTATAATGAATAACTTCATAAGAAATGCGATTTGATCTACGTAAATTTAATAATGTTCCTTTTGTGACTTCGTAGAAGTCAATCGCGTTAAACACATGACCTATGAAAAATTACAATCCAAATATTATTTAGTAATCGTGCAGTTATTATAACACAATCTCAAACGAAAAAATTTGTATAAAGTGCATACGCAACAATTTAACATTCGCAAAAATACCTTGTACTAAAAAAATTTAAAGAAAAATTGGATCAATTTTATAGTTTGCGGTGTACATATACTAGTGTTAAGATAAAAATCTACATGAAATTCACACCCACAACAATCTTATAAATCAATGATGAGCATTATGTTTTGTATACGATCTTTTCCAATCTAAAATACAATTAAGGTCTTAAACGTTTTTCTTTAAAATATAATTCGCGCTCAATTTCACAACATTGGTATGCGATTTGAATTTAGAAGGAATTTTAATTTGTATTCTTAGTAAATAGTATATGAAATATGCTAATCGTAAGTATATTATGATAAATGTATTTTCTCACTCGCAATTTAATTAAATAGTATAAATAAAATAAATAATATGTATACATGGCAAATTAAAGTTAACAAATAAAATTGAGCTAAATACTGTTAACTTTAATTTATAATATAAAAGCTCATTAAACAATTTTAAGTTATGTCTACATGACATAATTATGGTGACGTTTCGTTATTAGTTTTCATTTTTCTCAAAGTAGCTTTGATTTACCAGGGCATGATTAAAACTTTTAAAATTAGTATCCAGGACATTTGTTAAAAATACCTATAAATTAATTAGAGTGAATTGAAACGAATAATTTGACAGCGAGTGAAATTTCAAACAAAACTGACATTTTCGTAACTATTTCTAGCCATTTGTTAAACCTCCTAGACTATATCATTGCAACAGGTTCCAACTGATTGTTTAAGCAATGTTATTTTTGTAAAGTATGAAACAAACCAAGAGCAATGCAGCATGTTCCAAACAATACACTGTATACAGGCATATTTGTTTTATTATAGTTGAAAAATTGAAGTTGGTCAATTTTGTTGGTTTTTTGACTAACAGCGAAGAATAGTTTTTTGATGCTGCTAGGTGTGGAATCTATTGCTGCTGCGGCAGATGCTACTTCTTTTTTTTTTGTTTTGTTTTTATTCTTTGCAATCTTTTCTGGGGCCGAAGCACTCCTAACTCTTTCGCAGTTCGCTTATTTACGTTCTTACCTTACGCAGTTCTGCCAAATCGAGGACGTACGGATATAGGTCCGATTTGTTACCATCTGCACATTGCATAGCTCCATGCCAGCCTATACTGGTATGGAAGATGGGTCGGCCCATGAGTTCTGCACTCCGACAGGGGGTCATAGGGGGTCATCATGTGTTCCTTCTCATCACAAATCGTAATTTGATGATGAAAATTCCCTTTGCATCCTGCCCCTATCGGGATTTGAACCCGGTACCTCCCGATCCAAACGCCAAAGCTTTAACCACTATGCCATTTGGTCGGTCAGATGCTACTTCATTTTAAATATTTCCTTTAAATTTAAATTTCTCTATAAATCAGTCAATCAGTCATCAATCATTCAAAATAATCGATTTGTTTTAATGAAAATGCCTCTTACTTTCTTCGAAATTTTTACAAATTTACCATTCGTTTATGTGTGATCTGTGCAGACTAATAGTTTGTGGCTTCTCTACACCCTAGGCGCCCCAACTGATCAGGGTGAAAATGCCATATCCCAGAGGTTTTTAGCCAAAATAACCCAGTGATTTTGGCCGATATATCGGAAGTGGCGCTTCCACCGGAGCTGATTTGTTTTTTGCAAATATTTTGAAAAGTATGTCATTTATGAGAAAAACTACTATAAACTGATAGATTCTAGATGAGTTTTCCAAAATTTAAGCGGAAATTAAGATGGTTGACAAAAACTAGTTTTCAACAAAAAATTCAACCGCGGTAAAGAAGGGGTGAGTGATCACGAGAAAACTTCATAATTAAGCTTTTTCCATAAATTAGGAAGTCTCAATAATGTTTGCCCGACATTAGCTTACCAGAAGTTTCAGCATCCATAGAAGGTTTTTCGTTTTTCTGTAAATATTTTGAATAGCATATACTATAAAGTATTAAAATTGTAAATTGTATCAAATTGTAAATGAAATTTGAAATAAAATTACATCGGATCATTGCGAAATGTGATCGACACCTATATACCGAAAGTGACAGCTTTCATAAGAGTTGATTTCAACTTTTGCAACGAAAAAGAATTAATAGATTCAAATAATATATTTAGGGAGCCGTTTGAACGTGATTTCAAACATGATATTGATCATAGAAATTCGTAAAATGGATGTGACAAATAATGTCACGTGAAAATATCATTTCTAGACGTCAAACAAACAAAAACTGTTTATTTTTGCTAATTAAAACACATTATTGTTGTTTTCCGGTTTACTTACCGATAATTTCATTCAAATTTTAAAAATATTTTAGGATTCTTATATTTTTCCTTCTGAAAACGAAAACATAAAAAAATACAAACCGAAAGATCTTAAATTTTGATTATTCCGCTAGTACGAAAACACAAACATTGAAACACATATTGGAGTACAAAAAAAAAATAAAACTAACAATTAATTTTCAATTGTTATAATCGAAAAAAATGGAGGGGTGTCTGTATTGTGGCCAACATCCGATTTTCTTTTCCCATGAATAAAAGTAAATCGATACACCGCACTTGGGTACCACGGCGTACAAAGACAACTGATGAATTTTAAGGTTTCCAGCAATTGATTCTCGTGAAGCTCACATACCAAAATTCAATACTACATTTTCATATTGACTTCAATATTTTTGCATCGAGTTATTTATTTATTTAGTCTCAGGCGAAAATTTCGTTGTCACCACATTTTGAGCATAGAAGCTCATTCGTTTAAAGTGCGAAGTTTATTATTACGAGTATATCCAAACAAATTATATATAAAACTTTTCTTTGCGTGTATATATGATAGGTAGGTGCACATACTTAATATTTTCATGCCGCTTCTTAATTGAAAATATCGGCTCATCATTCAGCGGCGAGCACCGCTTCATTCCGGCAACAATAATGTGAAATACTATTCTGAACCAAATCTTTATAGCTTTCCACATTTTTCGCCAAGTTGTTTGTGACTACATACAACTCCCAATAAGGCCGTTAGATCTAATTTACATTTTACAATAAAACATAAAAAAAGAGTTTTTCTTTTCTTCAGCTATTCAGCTATGGAGAAACAAACCATAAGCATTTTCCGGTTAGTTGACTTCTCCAAAACCAATGTGTCATACGTGTCATAATAATAATAAAACATGTTTCGAAAACAAATTTTTCTAAACGAAAAAGAAAACAGTCGGATTTTGCTATAAAAACAGTTTTTCCTTTTTTTCAAAAATAGAAGAATTTTCTCAATTTTTTGCAAAATGATCTGGGATAGTTTTTTTGTAAAGTTAATTTAGAATTGGTTGGTGGTTTTCAAAAAATTCTATATACCTGTGTCTGTGATATCGTGCAGAGAGACAATGTTAATTTCTATAAAAAACAATCAATCAACAAACATTTTATAAAAACAAGATGATGTTTTTTGTGTAAGCATTGTGTTCTTTGACTCGAAAGAATATGAAAAGTGATATACAAATTTTTGTTGTACGTCAAATTTTTTAACATCAAAGGTTTCATCGTTAATGGTTGTGTTATTTCTATATCCGGTGTGCAACTTTAGGATTCGGCTTTTCCATAATTTTTGACATCGCAGTGATTTTTGGCTGAAATCGCAATAATATTGGCACATTTGTTTACCAAAATTTAAGCGGAAATCACGATTTTGGGCAAAAAAGTTTTTCCACAAAAATTCAAGCCCAGTTTGGATGCCGTAATGATGTTTGGCGGAAATCATTCGCCGGTAGTAGAAGCTTCCATAGGAGCATTTTCAATATTTGCAAATATTTTGAAAAGTATTTAGCATTTACAAGGAACTAATTAAAAAAATATGCTAAATCAATTTTCAAGCAAAACTGATTTAGATCATGTCTTACTTCTTATTTTCTTTTGATAAAGCTTTATTTCACACAAATCCGAATTATCTACAGCCCAGGCGGATTTACTAATCATAATGAAACTCCTCACTTATCCTTTTTCCATAAATTGAAAGATCCTTGCGAAATTTAGTGAAAATTGGTCAATCGGAAATAATAGCTTTCTTAATTTTTTCTTGTCTCATGAAATCTAGCGTCCACAATTGGTTGAATGAGAATTTTACGTTGTAATGGCGATAATTTGTTGTTGGAGTTTAATTAACGTTTGCGAATTTTTTAATTGTGTATTTTTGCGCATTATTATGGTTCAACTATTGTATTTTTGGCATGTTCAGCAAAAGTTACTGTGTCGTGTGTGAATTGAGTTATTAGTTAATGTGTCTTAAGAGCGAACTATCTAACCTTTAAAGACATTATTATTTTGATGTTTAAATAAGTAGCGTTTTTAAAAATTTCGAGTTACTTATATTAAGTAAATTTTATAAATAAATTTATGTAATAATTGTACTGTGCAAGAATATCCCTACATTTAATTATTGGCGGGAAAGGGAAGTGTTGCATTCAAGAATGGGACTCTATTTATGCCAGGGGCTGCAAGATTTCTTTCCATTGTAAGTATTCAATCTCGAGAACGACATAAATCCTAAAATTTACTTATAAATAAATGAATTATTAAATTTAGAGCATACAATTTTTTGACAGTTTCAAATTTCCTGACCCAGATATTTACCAACAATGGATTTTAACTGTTAGTTTGATTAATAATTCAATAATCAATTTTTAGGTTATAATGAATTTATTTTAATTTTGTTTGCTTCTGATATGGGGAATGGTTTGGAGAGTGGGCGATGGATTCTACTCTCCAACACAGGGTTATTTTTTTATATAAAAACTTACCGATCGCAATTGATGAAAAAATTAGTTTTTCAGAAAGCGTTAATGCGACAACATCATTACCATCGACATCAAGCAATCGTTGCTTGGGTTAGTACTACTTTGGGTGACCGCATGAAAACAGCATTCAATAAATTGTAAAATGGAAGGAAACATGGTCTGCCCCCTCCAACCATGCCAGTTTGCCTCATCCAGCAGCATTAAGCGCCTTTCAGAAACCCTGGTTAGGATTCAATGAACTTATTATTCATTAAACTGGAAATAATATGATAAGGGACCCTCATTGAGGCGGTCAAATCCCTACATGGGGTGTAGCACCAGCGAAATAAAAAACTCCTGTATCTGTTCGGAACTGAATCCAGTACTTTGGGATCCAGTACCAGGTCCAAGTGCCAAACCTTTAAGCACTGCACTACTTGTCCGATATGTGTATTTTAAGAACTAAAAAATATAAGCAGACTGTAAAATAATATAGAAAATTCTAAAAATTGTTATACCTCTTAATTCACTTTAATTACGGTTTTCTCTATACTGCCAGTTTACATATGAAGAAAAATTATCAGGTTAAGCTTAATTAGAAAAGAATTGCTATATGGAACAATTGCTTTCTAGCAAAATTATAAAATGATATATTTATGTCATATTTGCTTTATTTATTCGCAAATTGAGACCCACCCAATTAATTTTTTTAATAGATAGGAAAAAATTCTAAGCATAATAAAAAGGTTGACACAAAGAATGGTAGATGCGCCATGTGTCAGCCTCCGGATGTATTGAGTGATCACATAAATAATTCATATGACTTTTAGAAAGTCCCAGTCTTCAAACGATATATGTCAACATTTTAAGATCATCCCACCATTAGTTTGAAAAACATGAATTTCGTGTCTTGATTAAACATTGTTTGTGATGCAAGAAATACCGTTCCACCATAAATGAAATAATGGTTTGTATAGGGTTAAAATCACTGTGCTCCATCGAAAGCAACCATCTCACGTCGGTATGTGACAATGAATAAAACGTGGATCCACTATTACACTCCAAAATAAAAACTTCAGTCATCTAAATGAAGAGCAGCTAGTGAAAGCCGTTCGAAGCGACCAAAAACACAAATGCCAACCGGCTAGTTTTTGACCTCCGTATTTTGGGGTTCGCAAGATATGTTATTCGTATACTATCTTGAGAAAGGAAAGACGATTAATAGCGCAAAATACATAGCATACTGGTACAATTGAAGTGCGAAAACACAAATGTGCGAAATGCAAAAGCAAAAGTGCGCTTTTACCAAGACAATGCATCGTGTCACAAGTCCTTGACTACGATGGCAAAATTGCACAAATTAAAGTTCGAACTGCTTCCCCATTACTCGTATTCCTCTAATCTGGCTCCCAGCGACTACTGTCTGTTCGCAGACCTAAAAAAAGCTGCAAGGAAAAAGATTTGCGTCAAATGCTGAAGTCATAGCCGAAACAAACGCCTATTTCGAGGCCAAAAATAAAATTCTTCCGCAAAAAAAGGCATCGAAATGTAAAAAAAGCGTTGGAATGAATATATCTCTTGTAGGAAACTATGTTGGAAAGTCGAATTTTGCAAAAAAAAAGTTTTTTAGTAGTTAGACTCGGGGCGTGATATTTGGTTAACCGCCTAGTTAAACATAACGCATTTTTTCAACATCTACTTAAGATGAACTTGCTACATCACTGACCCAATGATTAATCTATCTTGGGAATTCTAGTCAGATGACATACTTAGGAATTTATCGTTTGAATGAACGGAAATATCAAAAATGATGTTAAAGCGACAATACTTTTCTAAACTCGACAATACTCTTTAATAAACTCGTCAATCGACCAAAACATTCAACGGAAAATATTAATTTGTGCTATTATAAATTAAATTCTCGTAGCGGAATTCTAAAACAGGCAATAATCAAAGTTATCCCGAGCTAATATTTGCATCAAACTACATACGCTATCCGGGTTATTCAAATTATTTTTTTGGGTACATCCTTAAACAAATATCAAATTCTTGTATGTTACCAAAGTGCCTTTTCAATCGAAATAATCATTTTACATAGCGCCTATCGCCCGAAGAGCCTGAGTTTCACGAATTAATTAAACTTCAAGCAAAATAATACATTGAAATAAATTATCAATCGGTTTACTTACCTTTAACAAGATTTTGTTTCTTAACGTTCTCAACCAATTCTTTTAAGCATAATAAAATTGAGTGCGATAAAATCCAAACTAACAATTCCTACATCTATAAAATACAACAAAAATCATCATAACCTTTTATGTAACCGTCATAATAAAATTACAAAATTTATGTTTCGTTTTGTATAAATCGATTTAATTTTTTTTAACTATTAAAGTTCATTGCAATCCAGCTTCCTTCCTGATTATGTGTATTTTCTACAAACAAAACCACATAAAATTATCCCAAACTTATTAAATTAACTACGATTAGACGGACTATAGGAACTGAATTTAACGCACTTTACAAGTTAAGTAAGATTGATGACCCAAGGTTTTATTACCGCATTTTATAATGAGAAAATCTTGCTCGAAAAGACAAATGTTCAATTGTTTAGTCTTCTAAATTTAACCAAATACGTGTAAAATTAACACTTTGAAAGCCGCGCCGCCTTCAACGAATTCACATTCCATAAATATTTAGATGCATATTTCAATATTGTACGAGCACCAATTTAAATCTATTGATCAATGTAATACAAAATATGAACTTTAAAGTCGTGATTTATAAGAAAAGTAAAAATTGATTCGACATGCTGTTCGGATATGTGTACATCTCAATTGAAAACATTCAGTAAGTTCAATAAAAAAGCTTAGAGCTTTTTCTCGTCTTTTTCATCTTATGTTTTGTGTAATATAAGAAAAATATTTTAACGTTTTTGAAGGTTAAGAAATATTTTATACTATTTTCAATATACATAATACGCCAAAGTGAGATAGTTATTATTTATTGATTCACTATCTAATTGTTTAATGTCGAGTAATTGGAAAATAATGTTTAACAAATTGTTTTATTGCAATTAGTGGATGAGACTGATATTTCGAAATTGTTGAATATTCTGCTAATATCAAGTGTTAATTTATTAGTTACATGTATTGGCTTCATTATTTTGAACGGAGTGAAAAATAACTCTTTAAAAAAATGTAACAAGCCAGTCGTTTCTTTAGCGAAAATATGCTGCCACAATTCGCAACGCCAAGTCTCGTTTAGAAGATTATGAAATAAATGAAATGAAATGAAACTTTTGTACCCAATTTTTTCTTTATCGTTACTACGAGTATCTCTCCCAATATTCCGCAAAAGTTTATTGATTTCGGAATACCTTTCGTATTCCATTAACGTAAACAATTGTATTGGTATAATTAAAGTAGAGAATTATGTTATAGAATATCCATAAATCAAAGAAGTAAAGCTTTTCACCTATTGAATTAAAACTAAAACAATTAAAATATTTAAATTTGATGCCATCCAGTAATACTGATGGTAGTTTGCCAACATATTATAAGAGGCCAATGGCAACAAAACATTTGTTGGCAAGGGCGAATCCAAGAACCTAGTAGAGATGTAAGTAAGAAAACCATAATAAACAAGAGATACAGGAGGTATTGAGCAGATTCAATTTTATTTATTAAACATGCCAACGCAGAAAGATCAATGTTGAATTTAAACAAAATATGTTTGCTCAAATTGCGGTTAAAAATCACCGTTTATATACGCTACTATTTTGTGCCACATTGTCTCCTCCAACTGGAAGATCTCCATCATGCTGCAGCCACATATTTCCACATGTTTTTAAAGACACGTCATGAAGTAATTGATCCAAGACATTTTATAGGTACCTTAAATAAACTTCCCGGTTGATGGTCGACGTGGTAGTTCATATGGGCCAGTAAATTTTGAATCGAATATTCACGCCTACATGTTCATTTCAAATAGGCGTTGAAAATGTGTACACAATACAACTTTCGAATTTACACGGGCCTTATAATACAAAATATGGAACATTCCCACCTTTTCAAAGCATATTTCGTCGCTCCATAAAATTCTATTCAGAAATTCCAAATTTCCTTAGTTCATAGTCAGCGGGCATCATTTTTCATAGCCAGCGGGTAAAATGCCCTGTACACGTTGCACATGATAATGGTGCAACTGGTTCCTTTTAAAAATACGATACAACTTGGACCGTGGCACTCCCGATCGTTTTCACAATTTCAATCATACTATCTTCGCCTATATCAAGCCTAGATCTTCTAGCTTTCCTTGATTGATGAGGGAGTTTGTGTTCGCTGTACATTTGATGGTTTGAAAGACCTGTATTTCGAAAAGCGTTTCCGATTGGCGTTTCTTCTCTGGTATTCTCTCGCAGCTGCGGCACATATTCGCCGTTGAAATCGAACTACTAATTTTGTTTAATTTGGATTGCTCAAAAGTGTCTTTGGTGTCACTTATTACTAATATTTTATTAGCTTTTTAAAATTCCAAGATTCGCCATAAGCGGCTAAATTTTTCGACGTTCATGAAAATTTATAGAAATATGACCTACTACTAAATATAGAAAAAATACGGGCCGCTGATAACGAATATGAGGTCAAATTTTGAAAAGTTCAAGATGGCAGGCCAATATTATACTTATAAGTGACCAAATTAATTTTAGAATGCTTTAGGATGCTGTGTTACTAATGATACCAAAAATAAGGTGAGATATCTAACCTTGTATGGTGCAAAATTAAAAATAAACAATCTTTAATTATGGTGAAATGTGAAAATATGTAAAAAAAACAGAATGTTGGTCCCTTTTTTCTCTAAGAGTTCGGGGTTCGGGGATGAACGGTTACCACCGATCCTACAAACGTTTTCATTTAATAGTGAAGGTCTTCAAGTTCATTCCAACCCACTTATATGGCGGTTCTTGTGACTCGCCCCCAGTTTTTAGATACTAAATCTCACAAAAATAACAGGTTTTATGGGAAATCTGCTTACTTTTGTGATATAATTTTTAAATTCTGACCTCAAATTCATGATCAGCGATCCCGAAACATCGTAGATCATGTTTTTACTGATTTGAATGATGGTTGGAAAATTGATCCTTTTTTCGGCCATATTCGATCCGCCATTCTGGGTCTGAAATCTTAAATTTTTCAAAATGTGATCTCATATTCGAAATGAGCAACCCAAAGCTTTTATTTCAATTGATATTGAATAGAATAATTAGTTTAAAATATCATTTTGCAGTTTGTAATCGATTTGGTGGGTAATCAAGTACCCTGTAATCCGTTTAGTAGATAAATAAAAGTGCCTTAAACACAAGTAAGTGTGGATTTTATGCAAGTTTATGGTACAAAGTTTATTAGAAAATTATTTTAGGTCCTTGAAAAAAATAATCGAAATTCGATAAATCTTACATTTTCATAAAAAAATTGTTATAAAAAAATATTTTGATCTTTTCAGAGGTTAAAAATATTGTAAAAAAGATAAGTCTTGCGATCTGGCAACGCTGCTCCTAGGTCATGTTTCTCGTAAAATTCATCGAAAAACTTACCACTTTTAGTGGCCATCTCGGAATTTTCAAAAACTAATAAAAGATTTGTAATCATACTCCAAAAACACTATTAAGTAAATTAACAGAGTAACAACTTAAATAGAACAACTTAAATAGAAAATAAGACATTTTTAGCAGATATTTTCTTTTTTCTGCCATTATTGGTCCGCTATTTTGAAGACCCACACCATACGGCATTAAAAAGTAGATATTTTAACGATAAGTTACAAGTTAACGGGACACGCCTTAGAAATGTGATGTTATGCTAAAAACTTAAACAGAAAAAATATTGGGTCAATCAAAGATGATTTAGAGGTCACGACTTGAGCGACGAACTTTTTTGAAAACGGTATTTTTTTAATTTTATAACGTTCAAACGAACAGAAAAATTATTTGAAAAATGTTTTCAGCCTAAATGAAAATCGTGGTGAATAGAGAAGATAATTACCTTTCCAAAACATCAAAGATATCGAAAATAGTTTAACAAATAGCGACTTTATTGCCAAATTTCCAAAATACAAAAACAAGGCAAATTATTACTATTTAATTATTACTATTTATTATAAATGCATAATATTTCTTCTATACAATAATATTATGAATTAATTTTTATGATCAAAATAATCAATGATCTTCTACTTATTAAGGTTGTATTGGTATATGTTGAAAATTTTTGTGTGTAGTCCTTTACGACTTGTAGTAAATAATGCATGTCATCTTCATTTCTTGTTAATTTCTTATTAAAATCTTGTATTAACTTAACACCATGTTCTGCGATATTATTTACGACTTTTATTTGACTGATAATCTTATTCCGTTTCGTTGGCGTGCCGGTTAGACAATATGATGTAAGTCTTCTCTTTGTTCTCATTTGGCCATCCAACGTTGTTTCGTATTTTCTTTATATACGCTATTCATCGTATGGTTTATGCGTAAAATAGCAATTTGAACGATTCTTATATTAATTTTGTTAAGTTATTGCAAACTATAAAATATGAAATGTATAAGCGTATATTTTGGATTAAAAGAGCAAAGATGCCAATACGGTGCCCAATAAATTTTATTAAACTCTAATTTCACGAACTCCGCGTTTAATTCTCAATCGCAATTCCTACAGAATGCTAATTTGTTCATCTTAGTATAATCTGTGAATTTTTACTGATTACGTGTATCATTTCCTTTTGCTTCTATGCAATATATATAAACCAGTTATAAGATCGAAACCTGATCTTGGCCTACTAATTGCTAACTATTCAACTATTACCTAATTAATATTTATGAACCGAGAAGCTAAAGTGTGCTATAAAAATATTTCACATATCTCAATAAAATCGCCAAACACAATGAATCTGCATTAAACGCCCATTATAAATACATAAATAACGTTGTTTCCGCTTTCATGAAACGAGATCGATCGACTTACATTATGTGTGTACATTTCAGCCAATAATTATGTAAATGCAACACATACCAAAAACGAAGACTCTAAAAATTAATTTAACTCGCCTTACATCACTATGTCGCCGACGCTTAACGATCAATTTACTAAATTTATATATCATTTTTATTAAATTTATAACGAAAATTTTAGTTAAACTAACTAAAATCGTATAATAAGACGATAATGCCAATTTGTATAACTGACTAACCGCATAGGAGGTTTCTTCTTACTTACTATCGCTACTCTTTCGTCTTGATCTTTAATATAATTCGCATAAATTGTTTTGTATCTTGAAAACGATTACATAAAAAACTGAAAAGATCTTTAAATAAAATAAGATATGGGTTATTTGTAATGTAATACAGTATAAGCATACAAAATACTTAATGTTAATCTAATAAATAAAAACAACAAATGCGGTGTACAATAGCCTAAAAAGAAAATAACAAAAGAAATTTGAATATTCATCTCAGCGTGCACTTTGAGAGATGATAGATCTTGTTACTCCTATAAATACAAGCCAAATAATGATTCTAAATAATTTGTAGTCTTTGGTTGTATGTATGCACTTTTATTTTTTATATAGAGATACCATAAAACACTATCGCTTTTCATAGCATTGATGGTATAAGATGCGGTGGGAGACTTTAAGTCCATTCATATTGTATCGGTAATTTGATGAAACATTGCAGCAAGGCAGCAACTACAGCAAAAAATTATGTAAATTGTTTGAACTTATTATGAAATTGTTGTGTTGTATTAAATTCTAATTTTTTGTTAGAGGCTGCCAATTAATATGTTATAAAAGTAATCTGATTGATTGATGACAAGGACCTGAAATTTTTATCTTAAGGTTGGTAAGCCTCGTTGATTTGATACAAAATGACATTTATAACGAATACGGATAACAACTGAACTAGGCCTTTCAAACAGACTGTACAACTTAACCTATTCAATTCGCTTAGAACTCGTCTAGTTTCTGACGGTAATTATTATTTTTATAGATAGCCGATATAATTGTGGTCTCAATCGATCTTATCTAACGTATATACATAACTACGAGTAATTGAACTCTGTCAAACCATCAATTCCTGTTAAACATATGTTTATACCTAGTTATTAAAGAAAATGTTAAATTAATAATTAGACAAGTAAATTGAACAAACATTTCGAATTTATGTATTCGTTTACTGTAAACTGTTTGTTGTAGTTATGACTTTTAGCTCTTTATCGACTGTGATAAGACCAGTTGAATACATGATCGGACATCGAAGAATAAATACATCATGATATCTTAAGACATCATGCCTTATGCAAGTTAATTATTTTATTCCTTAGAAATATTTCGTAGTCGTCAGAATCCACATAACAAGGAAAATAGCAACAAATAAGTTAAACCAAATTAGTCTCTATAATTTAGTAAAATATGTAATAACATTTAATCATATTCTTAGCAAAGTAAAAATAAGAAACCCTCAGATAGCAACGCGTTAGACATAACAGGTATACATTATTTAATATAACCGCTGTCAAATCTTAGCGATAGATTCTACCAATTTTCGTACTTTCAGAGGCGATTTTTGATCATTCTTCTTTTAACTCACTTAACTTCGGATGGTAAGACCAAGTTATTGCAATCCTGAAGAAAATAATGAAAAATGACCCTGGTGAAAAACCATTTTTTACACATTTTGAAGGTCCTTCCCTGATCCTAAAAATGTAATAAAAAAAATGTGTCCGTCCTTCTGGATGTCTGTACCAATGATATTTCAAAAATGGTTTATGCGCTTCGGATTTCAATTTTCTTTCATTTTTAATTCGGAGAATCTATAAAAAGCTTTTGGGATCTCTACTTCAAGGAGGTCGAGTACATGCCATAGGGAATCACTCAAAATACTACCCAATACCGCGATATTGCTTTACATTGTACCCATATACTCGTGTAGTATATTGTTTGAAAGGTCTTAGATCAGAGAATAATTTCCATTCAACGTTAGTTTATAAATCTACCGTTTAGTTCACAAATCCACCGCTGGTATATAATTTTTCTTTATTATAAAATACATATATACCTGTCGTTTGTCGTTGAGAAGTTTTTGAAGAATGCTGTTAGTATTTCTGAACACCTCAGTAATGAAAACTACCGTTGTGACGCTGGAAGAATTTACAACTTTTATTACTACATGATTATAGCCTATCATTTGAAAGGTCTTAAACAGCAACGGTTTTATAATTAGCCTTTTGGGAAGAGATTAAGATTTTGGACGAAGGGGAGTTTTATTAGCATTTTATTTCACAAATTCAGCATTTTGGTGCTGGAGGCAAATTATTCCTTTGGTATAAAATTGAAAAAAAATACAAAGAAATTACTATTATTTTTGCGATGAAAAAAATATGTCTTTTAATTATTTTGGATAGCTTACGAAACTATCCCAAAATTGGTTTGCTATAAATTATGTGAGGGGAAATTTTTGACAAGTTCATATTAACCTAAAAAATCATTCAGCAGGCGAAAAAAAATACAAAGTGTAAAATTTTTTCACAAAAACAAAATCCTAATAAAAACCAGTCCAGTCAAATATTTGTATAACTGTGTATCGATCATTGAAACCGGACAATAACAGCAGTGATGTGGAAGTGGATGATTCAGATTCAGAAGAAAAGGATAATACGATTAATCATTTGAATGCTACCGAACGGGCAACTCCAATTGAAATTTTGATAATGTCGAATGATGCCGATCGTATGCAATTTGTGTTCAACTATACCGATCAATTTCTATTTGAATGTTTATGAATACAAGTAGAGTGGAAAATAGCAGAATTATTCCGACTGTAAGCAAATGTACCAAATTGGTATTTTATATGTTTACTTTCAGTACGAGAACAATTAAAAAATTTAACGAAACAGTTCGATAAATCGGAAAATGATTTAAAAGCGTTGCAAAGTGTTGGGCAAATTGTCGGGGAGGTACTCAAACAATTGACTGAGGATAAATGTAAGTACCTTCAATATGTCAGTGATTCAGTGAAACGATAATTTATGTTATCTATATTTTTACAGTTATTGTGAAGGCAACAAACGGGCCACGATATGTTGTTGGATGTCGACGTTAGTTAGACAAGACAAAATTGAAGGCTGGAACTAGGGTAGCTCTTGATATAAATTGCTCGTTTAATACGTGAAATGTTTCACTACGGTCGTGATCATCAACCGTGCATTATATTATTGGATGAAATTGATGCAATTGGAGGTCGTCGTTTTTCCGAAGTTACATCAGCCGATCGTGAAATCCAACGTACTCTAATGGAATTGCCTAAGCAAATGGATGGTTTTGATTCGTTGAATTAGTTTAAAATTATTGTGGTTACAAACCGTCCGGATATGCTAGATCTGGCATTATTACGTGCCGGACGCTTAGATCGTAACATCGAAATTCTGCTTCCTAATGAACAAGCACGTTGAAATTTTAAAAATGTATACCCAATCAATGCCCAACCTCACATGATGAAATTGATTATGAAGCTATGGTTAAATTGTCGGATAGTTTTAACGGTGCCGATTTAAGTAATGTTTCGAATGGCGGTTTATGAATACAAGTAAGTCTTTCAATAAAAAATGGTAAAGTTTTTAACTAACAACAATTTTGTTTTACTTTAGATTACTATATGTTGGCGTAAAAGCTAACTTCCATCAAGACATTGTGGTTTAAACTTACTCATTTTGGCCAAAATGAATTTTCGTCTCCAATCTCGACGCAACTAATTCCGTTGAGTACAACTCTGAAATAGATTTGTTTGGGTTTGGCCAAACTAGCATTTCCAGAGACTGATTCATTTAACTGTGATGGTAGCAGTTCACAAGGCAGATGCGGCGGTATGCAATGATGCGCTGGTATGCAATGGTGATTTTCCCACGACGATCTCAACCTATTCAAGATGTTACCCGCGAAGATATTGAGGTTGGGCCACCATTACCGATCGATCAAACAAATTCGATCGATATTTGGACGAATATTGAGTAAAGCATTGTACGAAAATTTTCCCGTTGAACTTCCATTGGCCGAAGTTCATCTTATCGAAATTGGTCGGTAAGCATTCGGATGTCGATATACATCAACTGGCCTCACTGGATCCCGTATTGCATGGAAATTTGCTGTCTCAAATCATAAGAGAGCGATGTATCGGAATTAGGTTTATATTTTAATGTTAACTGTGATTATTTAGGAATAACACGAGTTGAAGACCTGCGACAAAACGGTTCTAATATAATGGTCAACTCATCCAATCGCATTGAATATATCCAATTAATGGTCGACTTTATATTAAATAAACAAATTAAATTAAATTTTAATAAAATATTTCTCATCTGGAAATGCCGTCTTTTTAATATTTTGTATACAGCGCAATGTGATACCTAGGTAGGGTGTTTTTTGCAGTCGAAGGAACTATTTTGGCCTAGTTACTTAGTTCAAAGCAACGATGCCTAAATACAGTGATGAAGGCCGGCAATGTGAGCAGTCGGTATTATTTTTAAATTTTGAATTGACAATTTTTTAACGGAAAAATAACCTAAAAAAATTAAATGCAAAGTGAAATTTCAAGCAGACGAAAAAATATTATTTAAAATGAAGTGTGAATTGCCCCAATTTTTTTTTTCAATTTTTTCCAAAAAAAAATAATTGTTTATCGTGTCGACACACCAAGCACAAAACGTTTATGTTTCGACCATAAAAATATCAAAAAAAAAAAAGTTTGCTGAGAGTGGGGGATTTTTTTTCAGTTTGGTTGCCATTAAAAATATTTTGTTTGATATTTTTTATTTATAATTAAAGAGAGAAACTATATTTTTATCTCGTTCTAATTTTTTGAAAAACAAAACGCTGTTGTAGTGGAATAGACCCTAAGTTAGATTTTATTATTTATTTTTGCACCAACACACATTTGTATAGTTAACTAACATATACACTACAACAACTTTCGGTAGTTAGTTAGTTTTCAACTCGTAAGCGTGATATTAGCATCACGTATATTTATGAAAATAATCTATGCTGGAATGTTCTAACACAATACACCCAGAGTACCAGGCAGTACTGCTTGAATCGTTATTAAATTTATGTCGACAGCTTCTTTTCTGAACTGTAGAATGCCAATGATGTTCGCAAAAAGCACTTAAAATTTAAACGTTTAACGAATTGTTGAATGCATAATTTAATAATAATATAACGAATTCTTATCAATGGTCCGCAATATAATTTTTAATTGATACTATTGTTGAATTGACTGCTGTTTTCATCGCAATTGAAGTTTCACGAAAAAAGATTATACAAAAAACCTTGTCATTTATTTAATTGTACAACCATCTATAGTCATTTATTGGAACCGTTGTCATAAAATGAGGTCATACAACAAAATTTTTAAAGCAATGAGGTAATTAGTATTCTAGATGCAGTGTTAATGTCACTCTTTTCGATACTTTATCGAAGTTTATATCTTGTTTCTGTAGAATAAAATTTGTCTCTGTTTCAACTTTTATATCATCAGCTGCGTTTTTGTAAAAAATCGGTTTGAGTTCCCGATAGCTTAACATTAAAATTAAAAATGTATTATTTTTTAAATCAAATAACTTGAATTAAATAGCCTTCTAAGGATAATAAAAAAACATAATAAAAGTTAAATAGTTTTATTGCAATGTCGTTGTTCTCAACAGTTCTGTATAATAACCAGTATCCAGGATATTACTAAGAAACCGTAGACTTTTATAATAAATTTTTTTGTTATACTCTTGTACTAACTTGGACCACATATAGTTTTCAAAAGTATAACTACTTGTTATACTTTTGAAAACTATATGTGGTCCAAGTTACTTTATTTAAAAAGTAATTCATTTTTAAACTTTGAAGTGGCTCAATCGGAAAAGATATCGTGAACTCGACCCTATTTTTTACAAAACGCAGGTTTTATCTATCAGCTCAGATTAAAACATGGGGCGCTTTCAGGTCCGCTAACATGATATCGCTACATATCAATATCACTATCTTATTATATACGAGTATATAATACAACTTGAATGCATCTGATTGACCATTATTGTCAATTTGTTTTAAGAAATGTTTTGAGAACAAAAATTTTATTGTTATAAATAAAAATAATCGTCCATGATCTATATATAGGGTGGGCTAAATAATTTTTTTTTAAATGCAATAAAACAAAAAGTTCTCAATATTATTTCAAATTTATTTTTTCATTGTAAAGAACAATCCTTCCGATTAATTATGGAATACTATTTTATTAATTTAACTGCCTCGGCTGGCCTTGACGTACCCCATAATGTTTCAATATTTCCCAGCGTTGTTCAAGCGAATACACAACCATTTTCGTTCAGCGGAAGGATAAAACTAACTTTCTGTCAAATCAGAAGTGGCATAACCCTTACCATACTCAAAAAAACCGCGAGTTCAAAAAAAAATTATTTGGCCCGCCCTGTATGGCTAACATACGAGTATACAACAATTAAAATAATTTTATTGTTTGTGAGTATTCAAATATATAATATAAAGTTAGTAAATGTAATTTCAAAAAATTTTGTATTTTAGGTTAAACTCTCGCTAAATGCGAACAATCACAAATTAATCGATTTTTATGTTGGTAGTCCAGGTAGAATGTACGATGCTCGTATGTTTAAAAAGAGCCCTTTTCGCCAAAGAATCTCGCCATATAATCGACGACACCGCTTATTCAAGCACCATGTTTTTGGTTACTCCGTTTAAGCAAAGTGGACATCTCACCTTACCATAAGAAATACAATTTAATTTAATGCCATAAATCTTTTTTTTCGTTCTGGGACCTCTGAATTCACTTCTCCTTTGATGTTCATCAATTGTCAGTTGGGTGGATTCTTTGCTTCATTTAAATGAGCCTTAAAAGCAAATCCAGACAAATTATTTTATTAATTAAAATTTGTTCGTTACACAGAAATGAATATCATATTGTACTTACGTTCGCTCTCCATTACGAGTTAATTTGTTAAACTGTATACCTTTTACACTCAGAGTAGCATTTTATCTTAAATCCAAATCGACATTACTTTGAATTGTTTTCCCTGTTTTGTGCATTTTTAGTATATTGGGGTCATAATAACCGAGTTTCCTTATCAAAGGGGATTTTGCTTAAAAAAGAAATGTATATTATGATTCTGCCATATTTAGCAGAAATGTGTTAGCCATACCATAGTCACAGAAATGTAACTACGATAGATGAGGTGCACATTTTTTGCTTTTAAATTTCTTATTGTAAAGATTTTAATTCATAAAGTAAATTTTTATAAATCATAGTGTAAAACAAGTGATCCCGATCATCAAAGTTGGACTAGAAAGGAAATACATTTTTTTATATTGGCGTCGCCATATACACATACAGTGCGATCCATAACTATATAACTACTCGTTTTTTGCGATTTTTAAATAACTGTGTAAATAAAATATGTATGTGATTCGTCTTGGAAAACCCCGTTTCAAGATTGAATTATTTTGAGAAGAAACAGTTTTTTCAAAATTGCTTGGTTCCATAACTTATAACCACATATAAACACATAAATATTTTAGTTTTATTCGATCTGTCAAATAGTCAAGTGCCAAGGAAAAACGCAAAATTCAAGCTCTTGTCGGAGAACGATTCTCTTTTCGAAAAATAATCAGAAGGTTAGGCCGCCATCATGTAATGGTCGCAAATTATTTAAAAAAATCCTACTACTTACGGGACAAGAAAAACCGGAGGACCCAAAAAAAGAGCACTTGAAGACAAATAGGAGGGCTGGTTAAAGCCTCCAGGAAATTCACGAAAACTATTAAGCGCCTGAAAATCATTTTCCAGTTAAATGTGTCCCAAAACGTGTTCCGTCGAGCTTTAAGAGGTGTTGGGCACCTGATGAATGAAACAGGTAGCAAAATTATTGCCACAGAACAAAACTGCCCAATGTGAATTTGTTAAGGCATATTTGAGACAGAACTGGCCAAAGGTAATAGTAAAAATTTTGTTCTATATTTATCACAACTAACCATTATTAATCAATAGGTGTTTTTTCCGATGAAAAACAATTTAATCTGAATGGGCCAGATGGTATTCAGTACTATTGGTGGATCTTAGAAAGGAACTAATGTACCCAAAGTGAAATTTTGGTGGTGAAAGTCTAATGGTATGGGCTTTCTCATTTGCGGGTCCCACTTTAGTCTTTCCATCAACTAGAATCACAAAGGCAGAGTTTATTAGCGTCTTAGAAGATCACCTCTGAATTATCGCCCGAAATCATTGATTCATTGATTAGAAGTATACCTTCCAGGATTTTGGTGTTGGCTGAGAACAAAGGGGGACTGACGGCTTATTAATTTTTTATTTATTTTATTGAAATATGAACGTCTAATAAAAAGTGGCTAGCAAGTTATTGCTAGGCTATTATAATTATTAATAAATTTTTAATGTATGAATTTTTTGTACGAGGACTAATCGAAGTGAATGGTTTTATTATTATTTAAGTGTATTTCGTGGCGGTTCTCCATCTTGCATTTTTATTATTTTATTTTTGATTTTTAAAAAATCCGGAAAAACGAGTGGTTATATATATAGTTATGGATCGTACTGTATTTGCGATTATGGAAATTTTGTGACATTTTTAGCATGTAGCATGGAGTTCCGTGTACTTTACGCGGTTCTTTTCATAGAAAGCGTGCGGTTTTTGTACCGAAATACCGAATTGTACCGAAATTTGTAAACGAAATTCCGCCGACATTGCATATTGGGAGTATGCAAAAGACAACAAATTGATTTTGATTGTGCAAAGTATCTATGAAGTGTTTGAGAGAGAGAATGAATTGTATTTCCGTAAATTAAATAAACATATATTATCAATGATATTTTTTTGAAAGAAATGAGCAAGCGGCATCCTCCACCACCCAGTCACGCCTTCTAATAAAATAGTGTAATTGAGTTCGCATCAATATTAACAAAATTAGAGTGTATAAATTGATGACTAAACATCTTGAATTGACGAATCTGATCCGCCGTGGGGCCTTTTCGCCATTCTAAAGTCTTACAGTAAAATTAAAATATTAGATTTTTGTATAAATGCTTTTATGGCAACTCCCGATTCTCTAGAAGCCAAAAGAGAATCTACCATAATAAAACTAGTAAAATAATATTTGAACACCACCATGCCTCTGCGGTAAAGTATCGGAGGAGGATGTAATGGACACATCGTTTAGCATATCGTTCTGTATTGTACCAAGCCCCATCCCTTGCAAAAGAGTTAAACTCCATAATAGGTCTACTGTAAGTCTTAAGACTTTCGATGGAGTGAAGTAGAAGTTACATACCTCGCCTAATAAATTCAAACATTGATTTGCTCGTTTTAAGATTGCATATACTTTATCAACCAATAAGTCCCGAGCTTGACATATATAGAAGACGCATCTAACGAAAAATTCATATGATTTTAGCAAGTACCAACCTTCAAACTATATGTGTCAAAATTTTATAACAATTCGACTATTAGTTTACAAGTTATAATTGTTTTAGTAACGATAGTTTAGTTATTTTCAAAACAATGAAAAAAAAATTAATTCCGTGGTTTGATTAAACACTCCTTTTCAGATCCACCACAACATTTCGAATATTCTCTAAAATATTCAATATATAATAACGGATTTGAAAATCGGAAAGAAGCGCCTCTGGATAGTCTGTAAGATAGAAGTTGAATGTCGTCAGAGGATGAGGATGGAATGGGGTGCAATGAAATTAACTACTAAAATTGGTAATCTAATAAGTTAAGAAGCTTCATCTACTTCATTGTTGATCAAGCAAGTCGGTCAGTAAAATAAATTGAATAATTCATTCATAAAATTCGTATTAGCATTTTTAAAATGCCAGAAAGTTCCCAAGGAGCATTCGCGACAACGGAGTATGTACTGTAGATAAATCTCAGGATCAACCTAATCTGTAAAGCACTTATTTCGGCTTTGCAAAATAACCCGAAAAAGTGTGATTTCAAAACATAGCTCACTTCGCTAAAAAATATAGCTCAAGTGAGCAACGGGTCTACGGGTCTTGCAAAATATCAAACATTTTGCTGAAACACCCCAGTGCCCAAACTACTGGCGCGTCAGGTAGATTGTTTTTTTTTCATTCCGGTTTAATCATTTGGCATATCGCTCATTTACTGCAATCCAAAATTTTTAATTTTTCAGTAGAGCGATTTGAAAATATCACTCAAAATTGTTTGCAAAAACGGCGGTTTTCAAAAATAGATAAAAATACATTCTGATTAGTAAAATAAATTTTTTTCTATTAATACATCCTTAATCGGATCTTAATTTTTATAATTCTTTAATATTTTGGTAATAGAAAACCATAATTAGGCAGGCTTTCGTAAACTAAATAAATTTTAAGTCGTGCTCAAAAATAGATATCATTAATTACTTTAGATAGTGGGAGTAGAGAAGATTGGCTAAAAATTTCAATGTAAGAATCTGAGAAGGACTCTTTGGTTTCTGAACTATGATAGTCTCTGAGATCTTTCTCTGCATTCTCATCCACTACACTCTGAGCACACGACACTTAAATAATTTATATGTTGCTATTCTACATACTTGATGGTCCATGTGGCTATTTTAATATCAATTAAAGGCACTTAGACTCATTACAAGGACGTCATTTTTCACCACTAACTTTTTCTTGGGAATTTGGCACAATGGTTCAACCACTAAATGCCAGAACACCGAGTCAGAACACCGCAACAAAAACAAATATTAAAATTATTTAACACTACCATATCACAAGTATAACTTATATTTGTTATATTTGTATTCTGTATCTACTCGTACTCGAATATTGCAGAATATTGTTTCCTATATTTTGTTCTTTTGAGATGTCCGAATATTGTAATCACCTAAATATTAAATATTTTAGCAGCACAGATCTAATTTCTTTCTTTAGAATCATTTAGCAAGTAAGGAAAGTAATTTTGGTAACGTTTTTTCTATTTTCATCACCTCAATAGGTTTTTCGAGATCCCTGCTATAAGCAACTATAACTAAATTACTAATTACACTTAAATTATTATGGTAAGTTAATATAAAAAATCGAATTCCTGTTGTATGTGCATTTTTCTTAATGTAAACTAAAATTAAACGAAATGGATTAATCAAAATATAAAAGAATACGTTAATATTTGCTTCACGGGTATACCATAACCCTTATCTAATTATAATACCCTTGTTATTTTGCAGACAATTAAAATTGCATCCTCATTACGCGCACCAGGGTGTACGAATTATTTTAAAATGTCAATGACATAATTTCTAAAAATTACTCTGCTATGTTTTATATAAAGCCTACATATTGTGTAAGACCAAAGGAATTTCCTTTACGCGAAATCCGATAAATTCGCATACATAAATTATTGTTCTCGTATACAAGTACCTTTAACACATCCGCTAGTCATAATAAAGTCACACAATAATCACCATACAATATATACATAATCCGATATAAAGTTCTATTTGGCCATGTAAACTATATAAAACAACAAAAGTATACGTTCAATTCTCATCTTCATTACCAATCACCGTCAAAAATATAAAATACTTGAGTTACTTTACTATCATAGTTAAACGTCGTTGTTGTTATTGTATTATATTTGTGTTATACACTTTTAAGAAAGCAAAACAACATACAAAAGCTACAACAATAAGAAAAAAGCTGCAATTGGATTGGAATAGTTGGAAGGTATATAAGATGTATTCATAATTATCAAAATCATCATTCGATTGTTATACTGCAAAAGTGTAAGAAATAAACAAATTTCTTAAGAAAAATTAAAGAAAAAATTATTAAAAAAATTATTTTTATTTTTAGTGGTTTTATAAAAATTTAATTGAAAAAATACCCGTGAAAATGAAAGTTGTAAGTAACGATCGATATTTAGTTTTGTAAATTTTTTTTTTTAAATTTTCTTTGGCTGACGTATAAGCACCAAAGTAAATTAGTTAAAGGTGAATTGCAGAGTGACATACTGTAATGTGATACATTTGGGGTTTATTTAATTTGCGGTCATAAAATTTAATTGATTGTAGCGTGGTTTTTAATAACTCGTGATTATGTGTTGTGAAAATTGTCATTTGTGGTTGAATAATTAAGTGAAATTACGTTTTATTACAAAACCGCACAAGTAAAATACTAACAAAACCGGTGAAAAGTTTAACATTCGATATACAGATGGCTATAGCAAACTATAATTGAAAAGATCTAACATTTAAATTATAGATGATTAATTAAATAATTTTATTTATTTTACACAGTTAATTGTTGTATTTGCCATTGCCACCATTGCCTCAGCTCAACTCCGTGGATATTCAGGTGATCGTGATGCAGTAATTCTTAAACAAGTATACGAACCAAATCCTGATGGTTCATATGTGTACAGTTACGAAACAAGCAACGGAATTCGGGCCGACCAACAAGGGTACCTTAAAAATCCAGGTACACAAGTCGAAGCACAAGTTATGCAAGGATCATACTCGTACACTGGACCCGATGGTGTTGTGTACACTGTCACATATATTGCTGATGAGAATGGATATCGTGCTGAAGGAACGCATTTACCAAAAGTAGCACCACTACGAAATGCCCCAAATAGATACAATTATTAACATTACACAAATAACTAAACCCTAAAATAATTTTTCATGCTCTCTTTCTTTACAAAAAACAAACTGTTTGTTCTTTGATATACAAAATCCAAGGCCACTTCTGTGATTTTAAATGATTATTTAACATATTTGTGTAACAAGGCTATATATTTATTAAAAATCAACCCGGCCGAAAGTAACAACAGCAACGAATATTTTTAAATTTTATAATTTTTATCATAATTATAAATTAATGTAAATAAATAAGAAAACTATTGAATTTTTATAATATAAGTTATTTGTGTTTTTATAATATCCTTCTAAAGGCTACGCGAGAATATTCCCAAAAAGAGTTTATTATCAGACAAACGCATAATCATCTACCTCGAATTCCCCTCCCCAACCATCTCCTGGAGGATCCTGGAAAGCTATTTAAAGGGTTTTGAAGAATTGATTGATTGATTGTTTGGACTGTAGGACCAACTGCTAGCCAAGTGTCTTGGATAACGACGGGCCCATTCCTACAGCCTATTTGCATATAACAATATAGGAAAGGCACTTTTTTGGGACTAAACGACCCGATTTCAATCACCTAGCGATCGTACGGCACAAGACAACACAATTCTAATCTACTAGAGGAAGGATAAAGGCTTAATAGGTTTAATGGATAACGATGGTATTGGTCTTCAACAATTGTTTCTTTAAATCAGCAATCTAAGAAAAAAATTTACATGCATCTGGATATTTCCTGAAATTAAATTCCAAATTAATACTTTTTACTTGATTGATTGAATCGGCCCGTTTACAGACACCTAGGTAAAATCGATAGTTAGTAACACTATGACAACACAATTCTAAATATTATTTCACAAGCATCTGTAGATTTTCTGAAATTTAATTCTAAATTATTATTTTCCGGCTCCTATATAATATAAACCTTTATTAATTTAATTCTCAACTTGCAATAGAATTTAAAACTACCCTAAAATCCATTAGCACTTAACCCTTGAATTGGGCAACCACGAAATAACAGAAAAAAAAATCTTTCAAAAAATTTTAAAAATTATGTGAGGCAAAAGGCAATGGATCCTGGAAAGCTATCAATGTTATTCAATGTCAGATTAACTACCAGATTGGATATTTCAAATAAATTTAGCTTATTTCGCAAAATTTTTAAATCCAAGTATAATTATACTGCACAGAACATATGTATGCCATGCTCAATGGAACTTTGCTAGTTCTCAACCAATTACTGTCAAATGTTGTAAGCAGAACTGAATTGGCACTCTAACATAATGCTCAATGGTCCTAGGCCACCTCTCAACAAATGGTGGTCAAATTCGGTGTGCAAAGCTGAATTTGACAAAATTTTGGGATTCGGCTATAATGAGTGGAACGAGACCGCCTCCTAACCGATAATTCTCCAATTTACTTTATAGAGCTGGGCTAGGATTCTAATAAACTAAGGTAATCTTGCATTGGGATTTTAACGAAGCTTTAAATACTGGACGAAGTTCTGGATTTTTTAGGATAGGACCATGCGGAAGGCTTCTTACATAATTGGTACATAAGCAAGTCGTTGAATAGGATCTAGAACTCAAATCAAATGACTTTCGTATCTGACGTTCCCATGCAATTGCAAACCTGTTTCAAGAAATATTGTTGAGCCAGATAAATTGTTTTATAGAAAATAGCGCCAGCAATAAGCAATCTAAAAAATAGTCAACATTAAAAGGCCGAATGATATCACATCAAAAATTTACTTGTCATTACAAACAAAAATAAAAATTAAAAACCATTTTCCCTTTGCCATACCATAACACATATGAGGGCCCGTGAAGTATTCCATAGATTTTTCCATAGATTAAAATCATATACGTATACAAATCCAATTGGACTTTTGCAAATTCCAATTGAAATTTTAAAGCCTTTCTATGTAGTTGTGTGGAGTACACTGTTGTGATTTTTAATTTGCGAAATCGTCAATGAAAAGTAAAATATTATATTTTATTTTACATTATTTTAATTAGTTTAGAAAGATTAGAACACATTTTTAAACAATTTACAAAATTTCTACATTATTTTAATTCAAAACATTTAAATAAAATAAAAGTGAGATAAAAACAAGAGACAGATATATATTCATTGAATTGACGATATTTAATAAACAAGCATATCAAGGTCAGTTTAACGAAATCGAGCAAATTTTATCAGTTTATTTATTAGACATATATCAATTTGTCTTAATTAAAATGGCTGAATAATATTGTAACTTGTAACTAAAGTAAAAATTAAAATTTTAATTGATAAATCACGAAGAATAAAATATTATAGTAACATAACCCTACATTTTCAATCAAAAGTTTGTACTAAAACAGTCGAGGTACAAACCAAATATACTGAACTCAAACCATTTATGAATTTTCCACTAATTTCTAATAAGAATATTTTGAGTTTCATATGAATTAACAAAATTTCCAGAGATTTTTCCAGAGATTAAAAAATATACTAAATCAACTTAAAAATTATCTAAAAGTAGCAAATAAGAATGTTCTTTTGCAGCAGTAAAACTTGACGATAAAAACTCGTAGCAATAAAGCTGAAGCAGGGCATTTTTAAAACTAGATGTGTTTAGGTAGATGCCTATCAACTACTTTACGAATTAGGGAGAATTGAATCACAATCTCCAGATATGGTTGTCATCCCTCTGGGAATGTTATCAAATTTGAGTAAAAGTGATAACAGTACATCTAGAAGATCAAAATTCGTAGCAATAAACTCGTAGTCGTGCATTATTAGCACTAGGTGGTTTTTGCTAGGTGACTCAATAACCAACTTCATGTACTAGCCAGACCTGAATCACGATCTCTGGGAACGACCGATAATGGCCATCTAAGTTTGAGTTATAATGACATATGAACAGCTGTCAGGTCTGGCTAGTGTGTGAAGTTGGTCATTGAGTCATTTAAATAAAACCACCTAGTGCTAGTAATGCACGACCTCCGGTTTATTGCTACGAATTTTGATGTTCCAGCTGTTCATATGTCATTATAACTCAAACTTAGATGGCCATTATTGGTCATTCCCAGAGATCGTGATTCAGGTCTGGCTAGTACATGAAGTTGGTCATTGAGTCACCTAACTAAAACCACCTAGTGCTAAGAATGCGCGACTTCGAGTTTATTGCTACGAATTTTGATGTTCCAGCTGTTCATATGTCATTATAACTCAAACTTAGATGCCCATTATCGGCCGTCTCCAGAGATCGTGATTCAGGTCTGGCTAGTACATGAAGTTGGTCATTGAATCACTTAAATAAAACCACCTTGTGCCAATAATGCACGACCTCCGGTTTATTGCTACGAATTTTCATATTATCGGTGTACCGATGTCATTTTTACTCAAATTTAGATGGCCATTATCGGTCATTCCCAGAGATCGTGATTCAGGTCTGGCTAGTACATGAAGTTGGTCATTGAGTCACCTAACTAAAAGCACCTCGTGCTAAGAATGCGCGACTTCGAGTTTATTGCTACGAATGTTGATGTTCTAGCTGTTCATAGTCATTATAACTCAAACTTAGATGCCCATTATCGGCCATCTCCAGAGATCGTGATTCAGGTCTGGCTAGTACATGAAGTTGGTTATTGAGTCACCTAAATAAAACCACCTTGTGCCAATAATGCACGACCTCCGGTTTATTGCTACGAATTTTCATATTATCGGTGTACCGATGTCATTTTTACTCAAATTTAGATGGCCATTATCGGTCATTCCCAGAGATCGTGATTTAGGTCTGGCTAGTACATGAAGTTGGTCATTGAGTCACCTAACTAAAACCACTTAGTGCTAAGAATGCGCGACTTCGAGTTTATTGCTACGAATTTTGATGTTCCAGCTGTTCATATGTCATTATAACTCAAACTTAGATGACCATTATCTGTCAAAACGGCTAATAGTGTATGAAGTTGGTCATTGAGTCACCTAAATCAACCATTTGGTGCTTACAATGCTTGAATTTGGGTCTTTTGATAAAAAAATTTATATTCTAGGTGTTCTTATGTCATTTTAACTCATGTTTGAATTTAAACCTTTTCCTTGTTTTATTAAAATATTTATTCTATTCGTTTTAAAGTTCCAATCTGTTTTAATAGAAATCTCGATAATTTCTACACAATACGTGGTTGAGTTTGTTCATAAATTTTTATTTTAGAAAATATTGTATATTTTTTATTTAAATTGAGGTTTGAGTCATTTTCTAAAAAAAGTCTCATACTTATATGATTGTACTAAAATTTCCAATACGATTAATTTTTTTCCTATTTGAATTTGAATTAACAGTGTGATACTCATACATACATAACATCTATGGAAAGTCTGGAATACTTCACACCCGTCACATATGAGGTCTCACCCTAATAAACCATTTTACAACAAAATATGTATGTCTTAGACACAACAAAATTATATATGTCTAAGAACATTAATTTAATTAAATAAATTATAAACCAATCAAATAAATATTAAAAACAGTTAACAATAAATAATAATAACACCTATCAATGTAAGTATGTACATATTATATATTTACAATGCATACATGAATTTAAATTAAAATGGGTGGATCCACACGAGGACTCATTTGAAACCGGTTTAACAGAATAGAACGAAGCGTCATAACGCTATTTTTGTATGGAAAAATATCAACTCATTTGTTGGCCTTGCTTCGCGAAAAGGTAGGAACAATTGATTGCAGGGTATACAATAGAAGGAATAATTCGTTATTTTTCCGTTTTCTTTCAAATTTGAAATAAGGTAGAAAAATGGTCGATAGGTGGCGTTTCTGGATAAAATTCTATTCTGTGCCGGTGTTTGATCTCAAAATACCATTTACATCCACACACAAGTCTAATGAGTCCGGCTGGACTCATCGATAATGGAATTATTTTTATAATTTTTACTTTTGTTTTCTTTTGTAATGGGTTTTATACATATATACATATTTATATATAAATTTATATTATTATATTATATTTATTTTATTTATAAACTTTTTTATCGACAAATTTTGTTCAGCGATGAGGCTCATTTCTGGTTGAATGGCTACGTAAATAAGCAAAATTGCCGCATTTGGAGTGAAGAGCAACCAGAAGCCGTTCAAGAACTGCCCATGCATCCCGAAAAATGCACTGTTTGGTGTGGTTTGTACGCTGGTGGAATCATTGGACCGTATTTTTTCAAAGATGCTGTTGGACGCAACGTTACGGTGAATGGCGATCGCTATCGTTCGATGCTAACAAACTTTTTGTTGCCAAAAATGGAAGAACTGAACTTAGTTGACATGTGGTTTCAACAAGATGGCGCTACATGCCACACAGCTCGCGATTCTATGGCCATTTTGAGGGAAAACTTCGGAGAACAATTCATCTCAAGAAATGGCCCGGTAAGTTGGGCACCAAGATCATGCGATTTGACGCCTTTAGACTATTTTTTGTGGGGCTACGTCAAGTCTAAAGTCTACAGAAATAAGCCAGCAACTATTCCAGTTTTGGAAGACAACATTTCCGAAGAAATTCGGGCTATTCCGGCCGAAATGCTCGAAAAAGTTGCCCAAAATTGGACTTTCCGAATGGACCACCTAAGACGCAGCCGCGGTCAACATTTAAATGAAATTATCTTCAAAAAGTAAATGTCATGGACCAATCTAACGTTTCAAATAAAGAACCGATGAGATTTTGCAAATTTTATGCGTTTTTTTTTAAAAAAAAGTTCTCAAGCTCTTAAAAAATCACCCGTTATATATATATATAGGGTTTTCCAATAAGAGTGATATGATTTCTTTAAAAAACACACTAATTGTTAATGCCCAGTTGCATAAAAAATGTATCCATCCGTTAGTATAATTTAACTGATCGTTAAAGAAAAAAGCGTTCCACAACACCTAACCGTCAGTTAAATCTTCGGTTAAATTTAACCATACAAAATTAGGGAGATAATTAGATTCTGTGTAAATCGAAACTTGCACTGTGACGAGTATTTTTAGCAATATTCTGTATCAAAATAATTGAGATGTTTTGCGTTTTTCTAATATTATTTTGAATAAACTAAACTAATTAAAAGAACAATAAAAATTGTTTATATTTAATTTAATAATTTTCTTGAAAAGCAATAAGTATTTACATACAAACTTAAAAATATGTTGCGCAACGAATACCAGCTAAATAGTGGTAGTGAGTCTGATGATGAATTTTATCTCGCATTGCCCTCCCACATTCCAAAAGTAAGGCAATATCCAGTTCGACCGAATGTGCTATTTAGATACACTGAAAGTGAATTTAGAGAGAGATTTAGATTCTCAAAAATCACTGTCTCCAAACTCGCTGAAATCCTTGATCCTTATTTAGCACCAAACACAAACAGATGTAAATCCATTTCTACAATCAATCAAATGTGTATTGCACTTAGGTTTGTAATTTTTTCAGTTGCTGTAAATATTTGAGTACGACTTCTTAATTTGTAATTTTAGATTTTTAGCTACGGGTTGTTTTCAAATGACATGTGGCGACTTATTTAATCGTCACAAGTCGACAGTGTGCCGTAAAATCCCGAAAGTTTTAGAAAAAATAGCCTTGTTGTGCCGTATGGGTAATGTAATTAAAATGCCAACCACTGAGGAGGAATTACAGCGCGTCAAATTAAATTTTTACAAGATAGGCGGAGTTCCAGGTGTTATAGGCGCAATAGGTACATATATGTATATATGTTACGGTAAACGCCCGAAATCGGTAAAAGTCCGAAATGTTTATTTATTTATTCATTGATCATTAAAAACTGGTTGTACAGCGGTCCGATATGTTACCGAAATGTTTGCTGGCCTTCCCTCCTACATCCCAGTAGTTTCACTAATTCCCCATCAGAGGGCTAAGTGACATGAGGGGCACAATTAGAATCCACGAGCCCGTGGGAGTTAGTAAAACCGCTAGCTCCTACTTTTCCAAATGACTTTGCACTAATGCCATAAAAATTAGGCCGCAGGGTGAAGGAGAAATCATTTCGAGAACATAGGAATCCAATTTCATAAATTTCGCAGCAATAAAGCAGTTTTTCCCAATTTTTATTCGGACTTTTACCGATTTCGGACTTTCGCCGTAACATATATATGTTCTTTCAAATTTTATCACAAACCTTTTTCTTTCAGATTTTACACATACAAAAATTCAATCTCCAGGTGGTGATATTGGGGAAGTATATAGAAACAGGAAGGGATACTTTTCAATAAATGTGCAGTGCGTAAGTGATTACTCATTAAAAATTTGTGACATTGAGGCAAGATGGCCAGGGTCAGTACATGACCAAACAATTTTGGATAACTCATTTTTAATGATAAATAATTATATTTTCTAAATATATAAAATTTTCTAAGTTTTGTTTAAATTAAGGTGAGGCTCTGCAGAAACGATTTTGAGAACAGTTTTCTACTGGGAGATGGTGGTTATGCGAATAAAAATTATTTGTTAACTCCATTGAGCAATCCTCAAACTAGAGCGGAGAAAAATTATCAACGGGCTCATATTTTAACTAGAAATCCGGTTGAGAGGCTTTTCGGGGTTTGGAAAAGAAGATTTCCAGCGTTAAGCCGTGGATTTCGAGGAAAGGTTTGTTTATAACAATTTCAATTTTAGATGTCTACATTTAACTTATTAATTAATACTCGTAGGTGTTAACGTCTATTGTTGCTGCTGCTGTACTGCATAATTTATCCATAGAATGGAAAGATGACTTTGTTGGCGATTTTGACGAGGTAGATATAAATTTAATTGGTATACCGTCTATCTGAGAACAGCTCGAATTTTAGAAGAACAGCAATCATTCAAAGTCACTTCAATATAAATTCTTAAACGAATTAAATTTTATTATAAAAATTTCATTATATGTATTAAATAAATAAATATTTCATTATAAATATATCACAAGAATTCATGTTATTTTAAATTATTTTGCATATTTCATCATGACTAATTTAAAATAAAAATCATATTATTTATCACATTTATCAATTCAGTCTTTTTGTAAAAGTTGGTTGTATTGCTCCTTGAGAATGTTCAGCTCAATACTATATTGCTCTTTTCTCATTTCTAATAATTCATCTGAAGCTCTTTGCCATTGCTGCAAAAGTTTTTGTTGTTCCTTCAAAACAGCTATTTCGTTTTCGTGCCGCTGCCGTCTCATTTGCATTAAATCTGTTTCATATTCTTTGCTTCGATTTAATTTATTTTTTTTTGTTACGCAAATTTCTTCTAGAATATGTAGTAATATAGAAATATGTAGTAATCTATCTAGAAATATGTAGTAATTTTTGAATGTTGTGTCACCTTACGGACTGAAATTTACTTTCACTAACCTTATCAGCCGATTTTTCCTTTTTCGCATTTTTTTTCATTTGATCTTATAGAGCTCTTAGCTGAAATGGAGTTCTATGGGAACCTAAACTTTGAGCATTAAAATCTGTGCTTAAAGAATCCCAACATTCATTTTTTTTAATAGATGTAATTTTATCAGTTTTCTTACACTCGATTATTTGACGGTATTGCTTAACCATCTCGAGGAGCTGCATTCGTAAAATTAGGTGCTCTTATTTTAACTAGTTTTGAGGAAATAAAAAATTTAAAAAAAATACTAATACCTAATCCAAATTAAATAATTTACCTTTATCTAATAAAGTGTTGGAATAATTATCGTTGATGTAAAAATACAGTCCACTTTTGCAAATAATTGGCAATTTGGGTTTTTGTTTTATGGTTAACATAAATTTTCAACATTGGTCTTATACTCCGAGAATGTTAACCAAAATTACCGAAAAAGTTTTGTGAACGCAAAACAATGAAGTGCTACACAAATCATGAAACAACAAAACTAGATTTTAAATCAAAATTTGTGACCGAAAACTAAGTTCGATCAACTTTTAAATATAACGCTTAGGACTAAGTTGACGTGCGAATAAATTAAATTAAATTGACTTTATAAAATTTATAGATATTTAAACAATTTGGTTCTTACCAAACACAAACAAAAGTCAAAATTTCACGTGAAAATAATGTGCCGAGATATTATTTTCACATAAATTTGGAAAGTTTATGCATTCCATCTTTGATGTATTGAACACACTTGGCTTTCTCGCTGGTGAACTGAGTACTGCACAATGAAAACAGAAATGGAATTTTTCAATTCTAATTTTACTTTTGAAACATCGTATGAAAATTTGACGCAAACTCGAATTGAGTACTAGGCTTTAAATTGAACAAATCCAAGAACGTGTTCACGGCAATACACCGATTGAAGCGACGATGTATAAATCTGTGATCTGGACAATTTCATACGAAAATAATACATATGCCAAAAAGGAAATTACGGCTGCGTACATAGGGAGTTAGTTCGGAAAAAATACCATGGTATCGTACTAATTGTATTAAAACAACAACAAAGTTAAAAATATTTTAACTCGAGTGCGGAACAAGTAGGCGGAGCAAAAATAATTTCAAGAAATTTGATTGGTTTTGAGCGTGGGAGCGAGTGTGATGCATTTAATTTCCGATGTCATGTACGCAGCATAAAAGTTAAACGTGGATATAGAATTATTTAGCAGGTGGAGCTGTACCAAAAAGACGAATATCAAAATCTTCCCAAAATAAAGTATTACGCAACGTAATATATGTATCGTGGTTAACCGCAACGTAATATATGCACAAGAAATGACGAAGTAATCAAAGGCAACGAGAAACAAAACTTGTAACTCGTAACGCCAATTATTTAACTTTTTCTGGTCGATGTTTAATTGTAAACATAACGAATAAGAAAACCGAACTATTTTACTTCTGCTTAAATATTGTTATTCTGTGGAATACTCATAATTCTAGAAATGTAAACTATTATGAAAGAAATATTTTCTAGATAAATTAGCTTATATCACGGCTGATTTATATCCGTAAGTTGCGTGTAACTACAACTGAAGTAGTATAGGGTTCTAATAATTAAACCTTTAATCACCTCCGTTAGAAGACTAAGAATTTATTATACTGGATCCCCCCCCCTCCTGGATAAGATCCGAATTAGAAAATTGTAAATAATACTTTTAATACTGTGTATATTCATAATTGTATGACATCACACTGCACCTTAAAAGTACAAATCGGATCACATACACATATGATCACCTACATTCATTTGTAACCTCAGTAAATCACATATTACTAGAAAGATGCGCCGCAGTTAGGTACGAGTAGTGAATACTTAACTAGAAAGGAAAATCCAATTAAATTTTTTCTTTGCGAGGCATTTTATAATTAATTATGAATTTGGAATTTTTTATTTTAAAATTATAATCAATTCAATAAATTAGAATTAAATATGTAATAAGAAAATAGCATAGCGATTTATTATTTGCGATTATGGTTTCTCGATATTATTTCCATGTTACGCAATGTTGCATCGAAAATTATGACAACTATATAACGACATCATTATTCGAGTAACTTGCGCCTTTTATAGAATATCACATAACATACTCGTTCATAGTAGTATAACATCATACATTGATTTAATGTGTAGGTTGTTTTAATTTTACAATATAGATATTATCTCTGATTGTATTAAAAGATGTCTATCGTATTGTAATTTGTAATTACATCAATCCAACGATTTATCTATAACTGATCAAATTAATAATACTGTAGCTTGTAAATAAAAACTCCATACTGCATCTGCATCATACAGGTGTGACTTTTAGTAATCTCTGACACTTAAAACATTGCATTTTTGTATTTTCCACATTCCATTTTTAAGTGAGGCTAATCTAATACGAATATCTAATGAACTAGGTGTAGATTTTGTACTCTAAAATGCCTACGTTTACTGCTTGTGAATACTTCCTTCTTGTTTGAAAAATCCTTCTTGTGCTACGTCGCTCTCATAACAAAACTGGTGATGTTTCGATATTCCTTTGTTGACTATTCGGCTTGGATTATAGTTGATTTTCGGCAAATATTTTATTAAATCTTCTATTTATTTTGTAATTTGGTCGTTTTTTATCTTCAACAACAGAAATAGAAATTAAATTAATAATAATAATAAAATATAAAATACTTACCTAAATTAATTATAAAGTTAATAACATAAATACACAATATGGCGTCTTCGCTCGAGTCACGAACATTAACTGTGCGTTTATACTTACGGAAAATAGTGCGGCACTAATACACGCACTCGCTCCAGCAGGTATGAATATATACCTGCGGGAGCATGTGCGATGAATTAGTGCCGCACTATTTTCCGCAAGTAAAGGGTTTTCCAATAGGAATGATACAATTAAAAAATTAAAAAAAAACCACATAAATTATTCAGTGAGACCAAATTTTTTTTTATTTGAAAGGTTACATTATACCATTATGTATGGAAAAAAAACATTTAACATTGTTGTGTATCGTTCTCCATCTACTGTTATTCTTCGCCCATTTTCTTCAAAGTAATATGGACCAACCACTCCACCAGCATGATTTGCACACCACACAGTGACTTTATCTGGATGTAATGGTGGCTGAACAGTTTCGTGTGGATTTTCATCACTACAAATTCTGCAATTCTATTTTGTTTACATAACCATTTAACCAAAAATAAGCTTCATCACTGAATACAATTTTTCGGCAAAAATGTTCATCATTTTCAAGTTGTGTAAGAGCAAAATCAGAAACTAAACGACGTTTATGGTGGTCGAATGGCTTCAGTTCTTGAACCAGTTGAATTTTGTAAGGATGAAAACCCAAATCTTTTCTTAAAATTTTCCATGTTGTTGTTTGAGAAAAATTTGATTGTTGAGAACGACGTGGAACCGATAAATTTGGATTTTCTCTTACACTTGCTGCTACCAAATCAATATTCTCTTGTGTGTGTGCATTTCTTTGTCGTTACTTTCAAATTTGTCTACAATACGACGATACGTTGTTGAAGCGTGTATCTTTCAATGATTAAATGGTGTTACCTACTGAACACAAATGGCATAAGAAATGTCAAAAACTAATACGCAATGTTGCCATTATAACCATTTTAAATTGTATCATTCCTATTGGAAAAGTTTATGGAATCTTTGTTTTACCCCTTTAAAATTGGAGAAAGCAAAAAAAAATGATTCGTTAATAGTTCGTATATGTGCCCTATTTTGCGAATTCGATTTTTTGTTTAGAGGGTTAAGTCGCAAGAAAATCTTACTGCGTGCAGGGCAGTCGGCAAACTTATTTGATAGTCTGTCGATTAGTCACAGAATAGACAGAAACGTCATAACGCTATTTTTGTATAGAAAAATATCGACTGATTTTTTTGGCCTTGCTTCGCGAAAAGGTAGGAAAAATTGTTTGCAAGGTGTCCAATAGAAGGAAAAAATCGTTTTTTGAGTTTTAAATTTGAAATAAGGTAGGAAAATGGTCGATAGGTAATTTTTTCTTGGTCTACTCAATGGCGCTTCTGGATAATATTCTATTCTGTGGATTAGTCCCAATAAATTTAAAAAAAATTAATTTTAAAGGGGCGGAGCTAATAATCTTACAAACTAGTCGTACCGTGTGGGACACTATTTGACAGACTCACATACCTAATTGAATAAAGTAAGGTTAGGTATATCAAATCAACAATTTTATTTTGGTGTGTTGCAATTAAAGTTTAATGAGAATTAATAAAATATTCAAAAATAGAATAGAGTCGAGTAATTATAAAAAATACTAACAAAATAGACGCGTGCGATAAGCACAACTGCAAAAGGCGCGCGAAACTTTAAGACCGCCTGTAAAACCAAAATCCATATATTTTTGTCTGACTTTACACCAATTTCGGAAAGCATAATGCTACTTTTCTACTTATTTATCGATGCTGGCCAGAGATTCATACCGGTGATTATGGTATAGTCGTTCCAGCTTGACTTGAATGACTCGAAATTTTCTAGAATATCTCCAAATCCGGCATTTAATGGATGGCCACGGTATATTGTTGAGAATTGCTGTTTCTGCGTCCTTGGGCGATGACCGTCGAGGTCATCTTTTGTAAATAAGTCATCATTTTCTTCATGTTCATGTCATCAAATGTTTTTAGATTTTATACGTTTTAACCTCACTGTTTTTTAATTGTGTAAAACTTATGTTTGGATTTCTTTTCCTTTTAAATTGTTTTGGATTATTTTAATTGAAAATATGCTATTCAATTAACCACATTTGACACCATGTTTGGTTGAATATTTTATTTAATTACATAGAGCATACATGTGTTCTTATGTCTAGTGGTTTCACATATTAAGAAAGTGAAATCAGAAGAACATTGACAGTAAATCTGCAAGAAATATCTGATATTTGAGCAACCTGAGTACAGATTTTGTACGAAAACTAAGGCTTGAAAGTTGGGAGTCTTGCTGCTGTTTCACTAACCTACTAGATGCACAAAATTAATATTATTGTCATTGATGTAAATAATTGAATTTTATGTTTACATCTAAAGTGGTGATGATGAAACAACAGAAAATCTCCCAACTCTCAAGTCGCGTGTTTCGTACAAAATTCGTGTACTGAGGCTATATACAGAAAGCTAATCAAGGAAAATTTAACTTGAGTTAACACCAAATTTTGTGAACAAATTAATTATATTCACTTTTTACACTATTTGCCGTAGGCACTTGGCGAAACATACTAACACTATAAACACATTTTATTAAATACTTGTTTTATTGTTTCGCAAAAAACTAAATTTTGGAATATTTTAATTAAAAAATTTGTCCAAAGAGTTTAAAAAATCACTCGATCGATTTCGACTTGTTAGGTCATCATCAGGAGTATCTAATCTACTGATTTGTAAAAATCAAAATCTAGTTATATATATTTAGTAGAAAAAAGCAAAAATGAAATAAAAGAAGAAGAGACAAAAAAAGCCAATAAAAATTAATCTATTGATCGTCCCAACCATCTGTTATTTATACGAAAAAATTACCAATAAATGGGTGGTATAGCAGCTAAGCGACTAGTCATCGACTGAGTAACAAAATTCAAGGTATATTGAAGTACATTTAATTACCCGACGTATTAGTCATATTATTAAGAGCGTGAGAATAGAACAGGGCGGGATTCGTAATTGGTGAGAGACGCATTTCTCTCTGTTCGTTAAGGATATTTTGGTTAAGGAATATGGATTTTCGAATTTCGTAAGATTCTCAGATATCTAAACGTCTGCTTTTGGGTTTTATATGTGATATGTCTAAATTGTTTAAGCTAGCTGTATGATTTTCTAAAGTTAAATGGTTTTGGAAAGTTGATTGTTTGCAACCATATAAATGTTCTTTAGTTCTAACTTCAAAATTGCGCCTAGTCTATCCAATATAGGAGAAACTACATCTTGCAATTAACCCTATAAACACCAGACTTGAAAAGGCCATCAACTCTACGTTTATTGTTAAAAAGCAGCAAGCTGGATTCCCTAAGCTGGATGTGAATATATATTCTGTGGCTATACCCTCTAATGGCCGGTTGCACAGAACAATGACTAACGGCCGGTTAGTTATACGCCAGTTAAATGTTTTATATGAACTCTTGGTAGGAACCAAGCGCAAATTTTATCGATTAAAAAATCAATTAAATATCCATAAAATGCTCTGCGCTTGGTTCCTACCCTGTTCTCACATCAGAAAAAACTCAACGCAAACTTAATTAAATATATTTTATTCTAAAGAAAAATTTAACGATTAGTTGAAAAGGTATTCAATCAAAATTGGCCGTTTAAATTTAAACATTTACAGGCAAGCTAAATATTTCCACGGAATAAAATATATTTAATCAAGTTTGCGTTGATTTTTTTTTCTGATTGCGAACAGCTTCTTATAAAACATTTAACTGTCGCACAATTAACCAGCCATTAGTCATTTTAGTGTGCAACCGACTATACGAAAAACGAAGAGAAAGTAAACCTCAGGTCGTAAACGTAAATGTTAGAATCGGAACAGGAGTGAACAAAAAAACTCTATAATGTATTGGTACTTCGCCGCCAGTTCGTCCAATGCACCTAGAGTTCCAGGAAGTAATGCTTGATACGTCATCAAATGTATGTAGAAAATAGACGCGAATTGCTAAAAGTACATTTATTGGTAATATCCTACTAGGCCTAATCGACGCACCGAATGTGCCAAAGTCAATTAGAATAAAGCTTCATGGTAGACAACTAAGAGAGCATGACTTCCTCCACACAGAATCAACTATGGCGATAATGAACCAATGAAGATGATGTGTAAGAGTTTCAATAGAATTAACTATTTATTTGATTTATGTTTAACTAAAGCTAATTTTAAAAGCAGGTTAAGGCAATTTTATGTCCCTCAGTGATTTTTCTTGTTACTTTACTTCTATATTTCAAATTTTTAAATCCAATGCGGATTTGTTATTTTTTGTATTTTTTTCAATTCAAATTTGTAGACTTATTTCAATATAAATAAATGCCTACATTTTCTTTTCTGATTTGTAGATGGCAGTAATGTACATAAGAAGTTTTCGAGATTTTGAGGTTTAACGAAATGTTGAATAATAAATCAATTATTACCAATAGCCCGTAAAACTCGTATAATTTTTATGAGATATGATGGTAGATTTTTGTTTGTTTTTTCACCGCGATCAACATTTCACGAAAAAAATATTATAAAAAAAAAATATTTATTTGATTATACTGCCATCTGTCTGTCGACATAAAATGACGTGATACAGCAACATTTTGCAACAAGCTATGGGTATATCCAGCCCATTACATTTGAGATGTCTCAATTGTAGATTTATCTCAGTTGTAGAATTCTATTTGGGCTGGATGAAATATCTTCACATTATTTTGGGCTTATGTATATAATTGATTTTAAGAATTAAGTAAATATCACATTTCTTACTTAATTTATTAAACTACATACCTTGAATTACACACCTTTAAACTACATACATTGAAGAAAAATAATAGCTGTTTTTAGAAATAGCAACAAAATTAAAATTACCCAAAAGTTATACCTCAACACTTAAGAGCTTAAGTTAAAGTTGTGCGTTGTTTGTACCATTTCGGTAAGCGCTACAATCATCAAAATTGTATAGGCTTGTCGTCACAAATAAGCAACTGACCTCCAAAATTTTTGTGGTCGTACCGCTCTCCTAAATAGTCCAAACGGAGCACAACTTAAGCTCTTAAGTTTTCGCTGGTTGAGGCTTTACATGGGCTATTTCCGAAAACGGCTAATAAAACCAAATGAAAATAGAACACTAAATTGTCAAATAAATGTATACCTATGTTCTGTGGTATAGCCATAGCCATAGAAATTGATTATATAGAATGAATATAAGCAACTGTCAAGGATCACAAATTCGGAGGAAAAAAAGAAAGCGTATAAATTAACAGGGCCATATTTAGAATTTTTTTTCGATCGAATGCAATGAAGTTAGGAAGTTGAAATTAAAAACTACACAAATTCAAAATTATTTTTATTCCTCCAAATAAGTACATTAATTGTTTTTATTTAAATAAAATATTATGTAGATTCTAAAGTTGTGTGTATTCAAATAATTATAAGTTACAATTAAGACTAAATTAACTTTTTTTACCGCCGTCATGTTTTATATTTAATTTGCTGTTTATGAATATACTCATTTCCGCACCTCCCAAGAGGAAGAGTATACTTTGCGTTTTTTTAAATGTGGTATCCCCACAGCATATGAAGGATGGCGGTGAACAGAATAACTTATCTGGGACGAAAGAAGTGCTTTAAATTGTATAGTTTTACAAGTTCGTAAACAACTACGCGATTTTTTTTTACATTCCTTTGAAATGTAATAAAGAAACAAACCAATTTCTTTTTGTTAATTTAGATGGCCTTTGGTTACAAATAATTCAACATCCGGTTGAATTAGTAATATTTTTCTATGATAGAATGAGCTAACAAACTAATGAGTTCTTCGGAATGACTATATTGATCTCCATCATTGAAAATATTTACACTAATTAGGTTGTGAAGAACGTTAATAACTTACTTTTTAAAACAATTTTGAACTAGATTGCAGTTGCGTTATGTTTTCGTAGTCCGCAATAGCCAATTTTCTAAATAAATATCGAACTATAAATCCCCCCGTTAATTGAAAATTCACTTAGTATAATTGGGTATCCAAGAAACCTTCATCATACATATTAGGTTCACCTACTTCAGAAATTTCGTGACCAATTGGAATATCATCTTCATCATCTCCAACCATTGCTCTTCAGCCAATGCTTTTTCAATTCTCCATGTTTTGGAAAGCTAAAACAAATGTTTACATTATAAGTTCTGTAAAAAATAAATTATGAAAAGTAAAGCACGTAGCACATTTTATTCCATGTTGTTTTATATTACTAAAATAAAAAAATACAGCCCTGGTAATAAAACATGTTTACAAAAAGAAAAAACCCAACAACAACAACCAAAACTTTTTATTTAGTTTGTTCTGATTTCTAAATTAAAATAAGAATATTTTTACCACAAATCACTTTCTTTTTAACATAATTTGGTCTGGCTTGTGACACATGAAATAGTAAATTTTATATGGGCAACTTTTACATTCATTCTATACTCTATAGCATATAATCTATGGGTATAGCCAGAATCTACTCAAATATAAATCCTGCTAACTCCACACATATGAAATAAACAATAACTAACTAAAGATGTATTGGTAAGTTTTTTTAAAAACTAAGTATAAAAGTGTAGGTGCAGAAACGTAAAAAAATGAAAAAAAAAAATTCAAATTTACATTGCATTGATAGTGTATCCAACACACTCTTTGGTAGTTTTTTATATAGGCATCTTTTAATGAGCGTTAGAGCAGGACTTATATTTAAGTAGATTTTGGTATAGCCAAAAACGATTTTTTGGACCTACGATCTATCAATTGATAAATGGTAATGCAATTTGAATTGATGATAGAAAATCGCAAGTTTTAACAAAAACATAAAAACCGGGACAGCAAACGAGTGCTTAGTCCTGGATTTGAATTTAAAAAATTCATATATACATTGATTTCTGCATTAAATGGTAGTGTTTGTGGCGTAAACGGCTGTTAAGCTTTTATTGTTTGAAATGGTTAATATTTTGACTGATTCGTTCCTTGCTATATGGGTAAATATTTTTTTAAAATGATCTGTTCTAAAACAAAACATTTTCGCTGCAATATTGCAACTGCCTATAATTAATATTCCCGCTGGCCATAGATTTGCTACAAACACGAATTTTATTTAGGTAATTTATTGCTTTGTTATACACTGCAACAACAGCAGCAGCTATAGATAAAAAATACTTTTTATTTTAAATTCTGGTAGTTTTTTGTAAATAAAAGAACACTTCAATAATGTACATTAAATTAGAAAGTAAATAATTCGCTATGGGACAATAGACTTTATTAAATTTAACAAATCATAAATTTTACAAATTGTAGCATTATATTTACGAATTTTGCTCGAGTATGTTGACGCTGGAGATAAGGAACGAAATTTGATCGGCCGTCGGACAGTTAATAATAGTCATGTCATCTTTGGAATAATTGTTTGTGATTAGTAATTGACCCAATTTCACAAACGCTTCAATAATATTGTTTCGAATTGGTCGAAGTAGAATAAATTCCGTATCCTTATTAGCTAAATACAATTGCATAGACCTTTGCAATTCCGGTAATTTCTTTTTAATACTGCGTTGAGACTCTTGTACCAAACCGCCAATAACCTGGGGACTTGCCCACGTTGATCGTCTTAATGTGTTCGAAGTGCTGTTTGGGGCACTAGTGAACGTTTTCGCTTTTTCGATAAAATTCAAAACAGATGCAATCAATAAATACGTCGCATCCTTGATGAATACTTCGCATACGTGTTTCAGTTGACGATCGACGTCTTTTTTTGAATCGAGCAAGTGTTCTTTTACTTGAGGTGCGCCGTCCAGTAAAAACTCAAGCAACGCGTTATTACTGCCCAATACGAATAATTGCTTGCGTTTTAGCAAAAGGCTCAAAGCGGCCGTTTTCATTTTACTAAAATCGAGGCTAGTTTCCTTAACAGTAAAATCTACACGAAATGGTGCGATCTGTTCTCGTAAAATTAACAAATGTTTTATCTCGAATAGTTCACCATCAATTAGCGATTTCCTCGAGGAAATTTCTTGTGAGGCATGCGACACGCTTTGTATACAGTAGCTGAGAGCCTCTTGAGATAGTCCTTGGAATATTGATTTCTCGACGCACCGATATAAACGAGACAAGCAGACTAGTGTTCTTCGAACAGTGGGGTACCACATTCCATGTAAATCAGCCGGTGAATCTGTACAAAGATAGGTAACATTTTAATATACTATAGCTCATAATTACAATACAAACTTACTCCCTAACTTTGGTTCTAATTCAACGGCTGAGTGTGCCTCACTCTCGATTGACGAGGTCCGTGAAACTGACGACATCCTAGAATCGGCTCTTTGTAACATCGGTTTTCGAAGAGACTGTGCAATTTTTTCCATCATTTCCAATTGTTCCGGGTAAGCTAAATCGCCTGGTGACGGTTTGTAATTTGCGATATCCTTCTGCAAATAAATGTGGGTGCGGAAAACAAGCCTCTCTTGAACATCGTTTAGTAGCTGGTAAAGAATTTTTCCGAAGGCCTCGAGCGAATCTGGATTACTAGAGACATGTTCCTCTAACATCTCTTCTTTTAGTATAGAACAAATCTCCGCCAATGTTTCCAAATGGTTTATATGTATGACGAACGGTCTTAATGTGTCGTACAAGATTGTGCAAAGCCCCTCTAGATAATTTGTAAGCTGCGAATTCAAAATTGAAAAGAACTGGTAATAAAGGCGATGCTCGTCTTGACATACGTGAACTAGAAACGCACAAGACGAACGCATTAGAGCACAATGATCTCCATTGTAAGAATTTGTCAAATTTTTCAGGGCATTTTCAACCGCTGAACTCATGATGTTGGCACGTTGCGAGAAGTATAGGTTAATCAAATCAGAATGTAGCTGCTCATATTCAAAATTACGATCAAGCCGCGCTTCCACGACGCTAGTAATTTTTTTAATTTTGCCCGACGATCCTTGGAATTTTCCGTAATACAGTGCAAAAATGGCATCGGCAGAGGTATCAGCCGCAGTTTGAACTTGGGAAGAGGCAGTAAATATATGCTCTGTCGCATTGGCTAGAATTTGTGTGACATACAACTTGATCAACATAGCGGCTTTATTCAGGCACTGCTTGTACTTCACTTGGTAAACAGAAGAATCCTTATAGCTTGGATGATCTCTCATAAATTCGAGACACTCATCGATTATATTCAAAACTTCGATGAATATTTCACTAGAAACGGAGAGCGTGGGGCTAGACAACCGTTGGGTGATTTTTTCGACTTGTGTGTAAAAATGTAGCTGTTTCTGTATATTTTCCCCAATATCGTGCAGTTTTTTTTGTTCTTGGGTAATATTTTCACTCTGTAGATGCAACGAACTTGTTTTATTTGATACAAACTCATATTCTTTTTGCAGACACTGGAATTCTTTCGAGGAATCCTCGATTTGTTGCAAAATCTTCATGCATACATCATTCCGAGCCGCCAGTTGCGTATAAAATTCAAGATAAATACGATCACTGGATTTTATTATATCAGATGATATTTCAGAATATAAATCGCTAAATTGTTTCACTGAATAAACTGGCGTTGACATTTTCGAAAACTCTTCCTCCAGTTCTCCAGTATCCCGCTGTAATTCACTAGTATCCTTTCCCGTTGCTTCGTTTCCACCCAAAGTCGAATCGCCATCCAACAAATTTCCCAATTGAAATAAAATTGATTCTTGTTCTTTGGACAGTGGAGCGAGTGGTTCGTCGGCTGATTCCCATTTTAACAAATTATTTTGTATTTTACGTAAATTTGCATTTTCCGTGTTTAACAAATTAACTTCGTCCATTTTTTGATGTGTTGGATTTTCGAGTGTATTTACAAAAATTATTTTGACACTGAATGTCAAACTTTGCTGATGTGCGGAGTGCTGAATAAAACGAGGGTGTTAAAAATTATATTAGGTTGGAGTATGCGATTTCATGGCGATTAACATCTTGTGGTGGATAAAAATGCTGAGGTGAGAAATTACACTCTGTTGAAATTGAAACTAAAATTAATTAAAAGAATGAAAAGTTTGTTAAAATACCTGTTACCCAGAAAATGAAAAAGTTAAAAATTTATTCTTGGTAAATATATTTGAAATTTTTATCTGTTTCAATTGTGTAAAATTTTTGACAATAACATGGTTGCTTAGTTTATGTGATTGTGGACGTATAGCAACAATACAAATTATTACTCTTTAAAAATATGTTAGTCAATCACGGTCAGTTTATATTTCTCTATTTGATTGTAATTTTTCTTAAAATTTGTACCTGCTAAGCTTCTATTTACATACCAATATATTAGCTGTGTTTCTTGATGCTTGAACTGATCGGGTTCAGTAGCCCAATTCTGGTTTTCCCGGGGAATTGGGAGAATATTTTGCTTTAATTACAAATTGTCAAAGATTTATTTCGCGTTCCCAAATGTGTATTCTGGCGTATTGCGACCTTATTACAAGATTAATTTAGTTTAGAATAAATATAGATTTATTATAAATAATATTGTTCAAAAATTCAAAAACGGACGAATCACAATTCCCACAAAATGGAATTAAATGGAATTATTTTTTCCCAATAAAAAAAATTCCCAAACGCCAGAATACACTTTAAGGCGCCTTCACGGATCAGGATTATTTTTAATCCAACTATTTAGGCAATCAAATCTTTATATTCAACTAAGCCCCGCCCAATTTAATCCAGCTTTAGTTGAAAAATTTCCATCTTTTGAGCAAATAATCTTGGTCGTACCAACATAGTAACAAAAAATAAACTGAAATATGAGCAATAATTGTGCTCATATATTTGTTATTGTTGTTGTTTATTTATAACAAATCTATGTCCGTTAAACAATTGGGCATGCCGTGTAACTCATATTTTCGACTAATCCAATTATAGGAACGCCCAATGTTCGATACATTTTCGCACCTCGATTTGTAATCTATAACGGTGCTGTTTGTGGCGTGCTGACTAGCACAACGCCCGTTACCGGAACATTTTGGGCTAAAGAAAGGTGTATATCACCACCAGGTGGTGTATCCACGAATAATATATCAATTTCATCCCAAAATGTTCTCTTTAATAGCCGCTCCAGTGCAGACATAATTAATGGTCCTCGCCAAACAACCGGTTTTTCAGAAATTAATAATTCCATTAACATACATTTAACCCCATAATTTATTATCGGTATAATATTGTTAGAATTGTTCACTTAAGGTTCTTCATGGATATTCATCATTAATGGCACGGAGGGGCCAAATATGTCACCATCCAGGAAACCGACCATTTTACCTAAACCACCTAGTGTTACTGTTAAAGTAACAGCCGTTGTTGATTTACCAACACCGCCTTTGTCAGAGGCACCAACTACAATACTCGTATTATAAACGCCGTCTAATGGTTTTTGTTTCGGCAATCCACGGGCTATAAGTTTGACCTGCCGCGTATCTACTTCCCGTGCATAATTTGTCTTAAATAAATTAAATTAAAAGAACCTTTTATTCTTTATTATATAGAATATTGAAATTTTCGCTATTATACCACAGAATTTTTGAAGTTTCTAGGTGGTGAGAACCAAAAATTTTATTTTGCCACAATTGTTGGGCTAAAAATTCTTATAAATTAATTAATATATAAAATCGAATATTGTATATGTAATCCAAGGACATACGTTTATTCGATTAAATTAAAATAAAGCTCCAACTAATCGCAAACCAAGCAGAAATTGAAAGTAAACAACAATAACTACAAATCAACAGAAAACATATGACTCGCATGACAGTCGTAGACGAATTTTTTGAGCAAATCTCATGTGTGACTATGTTCAAGTCGGTAAAAAAATAATCCAACTTTATAATCTCGTTCAGTGAAGACTGCATTAGGGAATAAGAAATTTGCAGCTGCTAGAAAAACGTCACTAATTCCGAATTCCCTATTTCCGGGGAAATCCGGAAACGAAAAACATAAAAAAATATGCTGGAAACAGACGTGCGGAATAACGCTTGCGGATACGCAGTAATCCTGTAAATGTGTAAACACACATTTTTATAATTAAGGTGCTTTGCATTAAGAAAGAAATTGATTTGCTTCTTCAAATTCTATTATTAATTCTTCTACCTTTTCAATTTTTGTTTTAGTGACAATGAAATGACAGCTAATACTCAAAATTATACCGTCAAGTAGGCATAAGTTAATTTATTTTTAATTTTTGTATGTTGCCAACACTTCTGTCGCATGTTTTTTAGAGAATTAGAGACAACTTGCGGAAAAACTCATCCTATACGGAATACACGTATTTCATTTCATTTAACACTACTCTAAATTTAAATTGAATTTGAATTGTTTTTTGTAAAACTCTTGTAAAAATTAGAGTGACAATATTTATTAAATAGTAGTGTATAATAAATATTGTCACTCTAAGGAAAATTTTTACAAGTGTTTTACAAAAAACCATTCAAATTCAATTTTATAAGTGACAAAAGTTAGCAGTGGGGCTAAAAAATGGATTTCAACCATTATAGCACAAAAACTAAATTTAAACGCAAATTCTAATTTAAACGCAAGTGTTTTTCCGCATGTCTGTTTCCAGCCCCTAATAGAATTATTTTTTGTTTTTACGCGAATAGTATGAAAATGAAGTTTGGTAGGAAATAAACGCCTGAGCACAGAATAGGCAGAAACATCATAACGCTATTTTTGTATGGAGAAATATCGACTCATTTTTTTGAACTTGCTTCGCAAGAAGGTAGGAAAAATTGTTTGCCAAATAGAAGGAAAAATTCGTTATTTTTGAGTTTTAAATTTGAAATAAGGTAGGAAAATGGTCGATAGGTAATTTTTTCTTAGTGCGTGTTTCAACTGGTTTAAATACCGCATAAAAAGTTAAAAAATTAAAAATTTATTCGTGGTAAATATTTTTTAACTTTTTACCTGTTGAAACAGATTGAAACTGTATATAGCAAATTTAAATATGAAAATATGTAAAATAAATACTACTTAAATATATATTAGTCAATTATGGTCAGTTTACATCTATATCATTGCGATATTTCTCAAAATTTGTACATGGCAAATTTCTGGTTACAAACAAATTTTTTTGTCAACCAAATGTTTTCCATATAAAAGTTTTACCAGCTCTTGAAGCAGATAAAATGTTGTGCGGTATTTAAACCAATTGAAACACACTCTTAGTCTACTCAATGGCGCTTCTGGATAATAGTATATTCTGTGGCCTGAGTAAATGCCTACTAGATTTTTTAGATTCATTTGTTTGTTTTCTATCCGTTTCGCTCAATAAACTAAAAATAATTTTACACATACATACATACGTAGATACGAGCCGCACTTGCGTTTTGCGTGGAAAGGCAAAGGGGTAGATTTGGGTTAGATTTCGGGTGTAAAACGTGGTCTGTGGAAAAGCTAATTGTTTACTTGTTTAACGTTCACATAATCTGTTCTGTCAAAATCACGAGAACAGCACAACTACAAGACATGTTCCGAACGACGACCACAATACTTGTTTACCGACGACGACTATAGGACGTGTTACCGACGGCGAGCACAAGATAAGTCTTGCAAGACGAAAGTTGCAAAATACATATTCATCGTTGCCTTGTGTCAGTCTTGTGCTTGTCGTCGGACATGTAGCTAGCTGAAAGGCCCCGCCTACGCTGGCGTGACGTCGAACAAGACCTCCGTATAATAGGATGTCAAAACTAGAGGGAGGATGCGATAAATTGAAACGGATGGAGGGCCATAGCGTAGGCGTCAAAATCTATTCATGAGATGTAAAAGCTAGAGAGAGAAAGCGGGAAAATGTCGCCACTGTTGTGCGTCTACGCGTAATTCGGAATTATCGACATATTGGTGTCGAAAATAATGTAGATGATTAATTTTGGCGTAGACAATGTCGAAAATTCGTAGAGCATGTAGGATATTTAAGTTTTATAATATTTTTAGAATATTTTAAATTTTTTGGATTATTCTGGGTGATAGCCAGATATTATTTTTACATCGAGATGACGTTACCAAGACGTTGGAAGTTTGATTATCTCACCTCGATGTAAGGGTCATATCCGGCTATCACCCAGAATAACCCAAAATTTCATATAGAAATCGTATGTATGTGCTAAATACAATAAAATTCGAGGTTACGAAGGAGTTAACAATTGCGTACCGAAACATAATAATTCGTTAAGGCATTGTGATTAGACTTTGTATGTAAGTTCAAAGTATTTTCACTATTTTTGCAGTTGGTCATTGCAGTCTGATGAGACGACCGAATTTCTTAATTTAAAGAATTCAGTGTTTCATCAGTCTGAAACCAAACTTCCAACGTCTTTGTAACCTCATCTCGACCCTCAACCCTTTTAAAATTGTACTAACACAGCTAAGTTATAACTTAAGTTATAACATATATGCAAGAAATATCCATTTTTTCTTATCATTCCGTTTTCCGAACATAGCAACGCTTATTATATACTTAGGAGTACGAGTACATCATTGCTATACAAAAACTTGGGTTACAATTTTTCAAATATCAGGTAGAAATAAATCTCCATCGAGGCGAAATGGGTCCAACAACAAAGAAATTATTGAATTTTGCTGATTTCTAAGAGAAACATTAATTTTCGACATTGTCTACATTCTCTACATTGTCGACGTCACTGTTTTAGTTGTCTACATACATTCTCTACACATGTAGAATATTAATTATCTGCGTGGTGTAGACAAGACGGCACATCGTTGAATGTCGCTAGGTCTCTTTGCACGTGTCCTGCGTAACACCCTGCTGGGTATGTATTTTTGATCAATTTTAACCAAGAACTTGCACATGAATACTTAAACACAACGTACCATGAACTCTAAATCGTTACATTTATACTGCTCGTAAACGTTACGTTTTAGTCACACATAATGCGATCATCTCTATACAGACTAATACATTAAAAACTGAGTAAATTTGTTTCATTTTTTTATTCGTATTGTTAAGACGTAACGTTTACGACATTCTTAATAGAGTTAAATTGACGTAAATGTTACGTTTGTGAACGTAGCTGTTTACGCCTGGCCAGGAGGGTAATTGAGTAAAAAGTAAAACACAATATTTTTCCGCAAGTTGTGTAAAATAATAAATACAGGCAGCTCGGAGCAGGAGTAACCTAATAACAAATTTTGTCTTATAACGTAAAATAATAACTTTAATCGGTTTAATTAATATTGAAATTAATACAAAATTAAAATTCTAAATCATTGTTGAGTAGTTAAATGTGAAAATGTCGCATTAAAATGAAGTTGATCCAACCATCCATTTCGTGAGACTATTAACTTTACTCAAGAATTGTTCGAAACATTTTTATACAAATCCTGTTTCTGGTAACTAATTCCCGGTACTTTTGTTCATCTTCACTGCATCCATCTTTTGGAAAATGGTATACAACATGATCTATAAATTGTTTTTGTTAACAATCAAACTAATAGTTGTATTTCACAATCCAGTGAGACGATTGGTAACAGAAGAAATGAGTCTAGATAATTTGACGGTTTAGGATTAAAATTCCAAGTAGAGCAACTTAATTAACCAACGGTTGGTCTCAAACATAAATTAGTCTAGCGCCGTACTAAAATACGTGTGATGCACTAGCACTATAATTGCAGGAAAGCAGAGGGTATGTTATTTGGTGGAAACAGCTCCCGAAACATGTGGATATTCCGATAATATGTGCTTACGACGCCTGTGCATCAAAATAAACTTCTGGATGACACTTTACGTGACAAAGGACGTTGTTTTTGTCTGAGCCCAACAAAATCGTTCGGGATTTTTAATTAACATACACATTCAATTAACACGGCAAGTTATGTCACGAAATTAATAGTACCCATAAAGGTGACACCGAAACTCTCTCTCTCTCTCCCTCTCTCTCTCTTTCTCTCTAGCTTTCACATCCCATAAAGGGATTTTGACGTGCAGGCCCTCCAGCCGTCTCGAACCATCGCTCTCGTCCTCCAGTTTCGACATTCTAATATGTGCAGGCCTTTTTCGACGTCGCCACGCCGGCGTAGTCGGGCTCTTCCTCTACGGCACACGACGGCTGGTTGTTGATGGAACACTTTATTAATCATCGTTGTTACGGAGACCTTTCAACGTGGCCCAGAAATTGCTTTATTTCGTGGTTCATATACAAATCCGATATTCGTTGTTTGCAACTTTAATTGCATCAAAGATGGAGCGAATGACCACACCTTGATTGTAGATATCAATCTACAATCGTTGGAGTCATGGCCCAGCTCTCGCTTCCGAAAGCCAGCGCAGGTCTTATGAGTGCTTTATAAAGTGTGAGCTTGCACGGGTGCGATAGTTTATATCGCAATAATTTTGATCGGTGGGGGGGGGGAGGCGGGGGGGGGGGAGGTCGTTGTCAATTTACAAAGTAAAACTAGCGCCGAAACATTACAAACAATTTCCGGATATGACCACAACAGTGATAGTGAGATAATGAAAATGCTAGATCGGCAATACGTTGACCACAAGTGAGGGTTATATCGCATCGAAATTAGGAGACACTAACAGAAAATACAGAAAATCGTCCGAGAGAGAGAAAATGAACGCTTTGAAAGTTGGTTGGAAATCCGCCTTTAAAAATGTCCAATAGGAATTTTGTTCTATAAGAATATTTCAGTCTGGGTCTCACAAGTTTTTGGCATTAAAATGATTTATCAATTAAGTTGGTTTCATTGGTACATTTTTTAATTGTAATTTCTCCCGTCTGAAAAGTTTTACTGTACACACACTTGTAGTAGAAAAAATTTAGCTAAGCCACGAAGCAAAAAAGATGTATCACCAAAACCAACCAAAATGGAATCCTGTTCGGGCTGAACAGGCTAAGGTGGAGGTAATTTTACTCTCGCGTCTATCCGGCAAATATTGCTCTACGAAATTGGGCTGATGATAATAAATTTAGTGACAGTCTAGAGTTTTAATTCGCCTGCATTTAACAGAATATACAGTGTTTTTATTGGCTTTTTTACACTAGGCTTTACGACTAAGAGTTTCTAAAATAGCAACAAAAGGTTAATTCTTCAACAAAGTAACGATACAGAACTTTAATTATTTCTAGGTTTAAACAATTATTTTACTTGTTTGAATCACTTACGAGTAAATAAGTTTTGCATTTACTCACTGCAGAAACAATTTTTCAACTAGACATTCTGTGTCAACTACTCAAATAATTAATTTCTATTATAATAAACCATTTTACAACGCCCCCGCTTTGAGGGCACACATTAAATTTTGAAATTGTGACTCTTTTCTTAATTCATTTGTAACCCATGAGATCATCGAGATATAATTTGTTCACAGATTTGGAAGAAGAAGTTTTGGAAAAATAGGTTACATACTACGAGTGTATGTACAGTATACGTGGACAGTATAGTGTAACTTATTTGCAGCCAACATGGTAAAGTTATTGAGATTAAAAATAAAAATATTTGCCTCTTGCAAATAAAAGAAAAACATAGTACATTTACGAATATGTAAAAGAAAACGCGTGAACAACAAAAGGAATCCTTGTGCATTTTTGCATGGTCGCATATTTCCTGTTGTGCGACCGACACTTGGATGCCAAAAAATATAATGTCGCCACAGTTTTTTTTAGAAACTCATCTTGTTTAAGGGATAAACGAGGTAAACAACCTTATCTACCCTAAAAAGTTTTATTCTTTCCTGCAACAAGACGAAAACAACTATAAACTCAAATTCCATCCTGACGCCAACCCGAATTTATCTCACTTGAACTTGAAAGATTTGTCAGTCAGTATATAATGACTAAAATCTCTATTTATTTATTTATACACAACTTTATAATCACAAACAATTTTATTTGTTATAAATCGACAAAATAAACGATTTTCTATTTTTCGATTTGTTATAAATAAAATCGATTAGGGTTGCCAAAAATTTGTTTAGAGAATTTCCCATAATTCAGAAATATAAGTGGTACGCGCTTAGAATTAGGGTAACCAAAAATTTTAAAATCAATAAATTAATTTTTCGATGAGGGTATGAAATAAGGGATTTGAATTGCCTTTCTAAGATATGACACAGTTAATCTAACCATCGATAAGAATTTATAAATGTTTTTGATTTTGTTTTGTACTCAAATACTACAAGAATTAATTTGGGGTAATTAGATAATTGAGAGTGACGGGTTATGTACATATATTCCATTGTTTGAAGGCATGCCACGTCATAAGATTTATGTATGTATGATCTCTATTTGAAATCATATAAGGGCACTGTTTAGATATTCGATGATATTACAAAATCTTCTAATTCGTCTTTAAGCCGTATTTCATAGATGACTACTGGGGCACAGTGATAAAAAAATACGTATCAATCAAATTAAAACAAGCACCAAACATGAGCAATATCAGTCAAAATATCAGAAGGCACAAGAAGTATGCCAAAACTACCGCGAATTCAAATTCCAACATTCGACGGTAACTTCAAAATGGACGTCATTCATAAACAGATCCAACAATTTGGTACATGATAACAGCCATGTATCAGACTTTAAAACTTAAGCTATTTCAAGGAAAGCTTAAAAGGTGAACCAACACAAAACTGCATACGATATTATTATGAAGTAGTACGACAATAAACGAAAAATCATGGCCGAATATACAGGGTGGCGCACGAATCGTGCTACAAAAACAAAACGTAATAACTATTTTTCTGTGTGACTAATCTGTTTTTTATTTTTTTTATTTTGCAGATTATTATTTAAATTTACTAAAATGGATGCTTGGAATACCGAAACGAGGATTTGGATAGTGCAGCGCTACCATGCTTTGCAGTCCATCATTTCCGTCCAGAGGGAATTTAGGCGGGAGTTTGGCGGCACTCCCCCGAGTAGATGGACCATTATGAGGTTGGTACGCATGTTTGCTGAATCTGGAAGCATCGCACGTAGACCGTACAATCGAGATCCCTATGTTCGGGTCGAAGCCACAATCGCAGCTGTAGCATCATCAATTCAGGCAAATCCAAGTGTTTCGACTCGAGAGTTATCGGCGCAAATTGGAGTTAGCAGACGGTCATTACAACGGATAATTCATGATGACTTAAACTTGTTTCCGTACAAAATCCAAATTACAAGCAAATTAAAACCTCTGGATTTGCCTATTCGCCTGGAATTTTGCCGGAAAATTATTGAAATGGCCGAAGAAGACAACAACTTCATAAATTGCTTGTTTATGTCTGATGAGGCCCATTTTGATCTAAACGGCAATGTAAACAAGCAAAATTGTCGTATATGGAGTGAAACTAATCCAGAAATACTCCATGAGACGGAACTGCACCCAGAACGAGTGACAGTGTGGTGCGCAGTTTCATCAAGATGCATTGTCGGGCCATACTTCTTTGAAGTAAACGGTGAAACAGTAACTGTAAATGGGGACCGTTATTTAAACATGTTGAAAGATTTTTTTTACCCAGAACTGCGGCGAAGACGTATCCCTTTTAACAGCATTTGGTTCCAGCAAGATGGAGCAACTGCACATATAGCCAGACCGGTTATGGAGGAGCTCCAACGAAAATTTCCAAATAAATTAATATCCAGAAACTCCACTTTCCGCTGGCCCCCAAGGTCACCTGACCTCACTGCACCAGATTTTTTTTTATGGGGTTATGTCAAACAAGAGGTGTTTAAAACGAAACCAAGGAATTTGACTGAATTGAAGCAGTCCATTACAACAATAATTGAGGCGATCCCGACTTCAACCCTTCAGTGCGCAATGAATAATTTTCTGATCAGGTGTCGCACATGCGTGAATGAGCATGGAGGTCATTTACGGTCTATCATTTTCAAAACTAATTAGTTAAATAAAAATAAAATTGAATTATCTATACAATAAAAAAAAATAAAGCCGATTAGTCACACAGAAAAAAAGTTATTACGTTTTGTTTTTGTAGCACGATTCGTGCGCCACCCTGTATTGACACCATGTTGAACATAACAAAATTTCAACTAAACGCAGCTAAGGATATTAGAAAAATTCATGACACACTAAAAGAGTGTACAGAAGCTTTAAGAAACCTGGGCTACAACGTGGATGAATGGAGCAACATCCTCATTCACGTTAATGTCAAAAAATTGGATTACAACGGCATAAAGCACTACGAGGAATCTTTTCATGGTGGTCGTGACTATCCCACAATGGAATAATTTTTACATCTCTTAATGGAGTGAATGAATGTGCTTGAAGCACTGTAGAGTGCAAACCCCATCGCAAGTAAACAATTCAAGGTTGTTTCACATAGGAAAAATTTGGTCAATCAAGAAAGTCAGTAAAAAGCAGGTTGCAGTAGTGAATTCTGTAAATACTGCAAAAGAAGGGAGCACATAATTCCAAATTGTGTTTATTTTAAACAAATCACCCCACGCCGGAGAATAAATTGCATCAATAGGCAAAAAATGTGTACCAACTGCCTATCACACAGCTCAACAGAAACATGCCTCAAAACAGAAACATGTTCAATATGCAATAATAAACAACATCAATTGATGCAGACCTACAATAATGATGCCAAGAAAAAAGTAGCAATCAAGGTAATCGATGGAAATACCACAACTCTGCTCTCAACGGCTAAAGTGATAACCAAAACCGCCACAGACAAAACATTTACGCTACGGGCATTAATCGGAATTGGAGGCAATACTTGCAACACCTGTAGCTCTCTAGTTCAACTGAAAATTTAATCACATTTTCCATCGGTGTTTAAGCTACAAATAGAGAAAATAAAATGTAATGACGACTCTCGGTGGGAAAATATAATACTGGCGGATCCACAATATGATTGTCCGGCTCCTATATAGACATCTTGTTAGGAGCAGACGTCTATGCGGGCGTGTCAGAACCACAGATCATTCGAGGAAATCCAAATGTAATGAAAACAAGTTTGGTTCGGCTGTCCGACAACAACCGCTCAAGCCAGGACTCTAATGGTTAACATCAGCGTCAAGGAAGAATTAGCACAAGCTCAAGAACTTCACAAGTTTTGGGTGTTAGAAGAGGTACCGGTTGAATATCCACAAACGTATTCTGATGAGCGTAGTGTGAAACAATTTATCGACAAACGGTTAAGCGGAATCTAAATGGACGCTACGTGGTTACCTTACCGTTCAAGGAAAATAATACCAGCGTCCTTGATGCATCAAAACAAAGTTCAAACCTTTTCTCAATTTGCAAGAACCGTTGCCACGCAACGACTACAACAATTATATCTACAATTCATGAGAGAATATCTTCAAATGGGGCAGATGACACCATCACCCAATTGCAAGGGACAATTTCACATTCCACATCATGCAATATTGAAGGAAAATTCAAAGGAAACAAAGTTTCGCTTTGTATTTGACGCTTCAATGAAGTCAACATCGGGTTGGAGTTTGAATGATAATCTGCATGTCGGAGCTACTCTGCAAAATAATTTATGGTCACTTATTCTATGATGGAGAAAACACAAAATATTTAGTATTCGCAGCCGATATAATCAACATGTATCGACAAACCAAAGTTGCAAAGAAACACTAAGATTATCAAAGAATACTATGGAGGGAGAATCCAAACCAACCATTACTGGAATACAACTTGACTATCGTTACATATGGCATATCAGCGGCTCCTTTCTTGGCAATAAGAACATCACATCAGTTAGCAATGGATGAAGGTATGCACACTGTCCAATTGCTCGAAAGTTCTTAATAGAGGACTGTTATGTCGATGACGTTCTAACCGGAGCTGCTAACCTACACGATGCACTACTTCTACAAGAGCAGCTAATCATATTACTTCAAAAAGGTAAATTTCAGCTGAGCAAGTGGTCGAGCAGCCACCCAAAATTATTGGAGTCTATACAAGAGTTAAATAAATTAATTGGAAACATGGAGTTGGGAGAAGATGAAACTATTAAAATTTTAGGAATCCATTGGAATTCGACCTCAGACTACTTTAGTTTCAAGGTAAACCAAATATCATCAAAACTGAACTTACAAAGAGAGAACTAGCCTCTGGAGGTTGCAAGACAATTTGATCCATTAGGATGGTTGTCGCCAAAAACGTAGATACCCACTATTGCATTGTTAACGACGATATGAGGAATTATCCACAACGCAATGCATAATCGAAGCATGTCTCAATTCACGTCCTCTGTGCCCTATATCCAGCGATGTAGATAATATGGATCTTCTAACTTCCTGAGATTTTTTAACTGGTGATGCTTTACTGGCTCCCTAGGAGAATGACGTATTAGATAAAAATTCCGGCATATTAACCAGATGGGAGTTCAGTTAGTAAATCAAAGCCACCAACAGTTCTGGAAAAAATGGCACCAAGAATATTTATCCCAGGTTCAACACCGGACCAAGTGGAAGATCAAACACCCAAACATCACTGTTTGTGACTTATGCTGATAAAAGAAGGTAACTTACCTCCTTTTATGTGGGCAAGGGGTCGAATCAAAGAAATTCACCCTGGTAAAGATGATGTTGTAAGAGTAGCTACGGTACGGTTTCTACTCTCAAAGGAGAAGTTAAACGTCCTACTGCAAAATTGTGTTCTCTCTTATCTGCCAGGCGTAGAAGATGAAAGTGAGAGCCCATCAAATGAAGATGAAAACAAGTCAACTTCAAGAAGAAGATCATGCCGCATACCAAAGGCCGCGGTAACACTGCTCACCGTATTTTAACTAATACGGTATTCCTTAAAACTCACCCAACCAAGTCGCAGATACATGAGTTAGAAGACGCAGGAGGCATTTACTTCGATAATGAAGGAGAAGTACTGCTCTTGCTGCATACTGAAATCTAATCATTCGATATAACTTGAAGAGTTACTGGGATTAAATCGCGAAAGCAGGTAAGAGCCTCCTCTTTTAAGTGACATGTTTGGCATCTTGTCTCAACGAGAAGCGGAACATTACGAACAGAACTTTGACTTAATCGAGCAGAATGAACGACATCTCCTACACCTGGCAAATAACCAAACGTCCATTTTAGACAACACCATACGTTTGTTTAAGCAAAATAATAATTACACCATAACTAATCTGAGCAAACTAGAAAAACATCAGCAGCAAGTGGATTTGGAAGTGAAACATCTTCAGGAATACAATACAAAGATGAATCAGAAGGGTATTATATAGTAACTGGCATTCTTCAGCTGATGCTAATATTGAAATCTATTCAAGACACACCAGAATATTATCGAAGTAATGCTCAACACCCAGCACAATACCTTTCATCGATCTTTGTGCAACCCATTAGGCTTTCAAGCGAAGTTAATCAGATAAAGGAACATTTGTTCTCAGTGATTTTCTTGCCTGAAGCAAGGGACCGAATGAAGCTGTATCGGATATTAAACACCGAATCCAGAATTACCAGCCATAACATCATTATATGCACGCATATCTGTACCCATACCTACGACAAATTTTCACACTTCGATAATACCATCATCCGAATACCTTTTGATTGATCATCACCGGGAACATTATGCACCAATCAACAAAGAAACGTTTGATCAGTGCGCACCTATATCCGAGGGATTGTATGTGTGCCTCTACTCAACCATTTACACAAAGCATTCAACTGTATCTCAATGTGAGATAAACATGATATTACAAACACATAACCAGCATTCTAGTTGAATCGTTCGAGGTCTTACTCCTACCAATCATTGGATACCATTACATGAATCAAATCAATGGATTTATGTTTCCAAATCAAAATCATCAAAGGCTACATTTGACTTGATTTGTGAATTACATCTCATGCCACTTCAAGGTACTGGAATGACCAGCCAGTATGAGTCAGATAAAACCTTTTTTATGTAACATAAGCCTTATACATCAAGGCCAGGAAAGGAAGATTTATACTACCACAGCATCTTTCACAACAATAGACATCCACGAGCTCGAAGAACAAATAGAACTTCAAAAAAATCGGGAAACCATCAATAGTCATCACATACACCATTACACGATAACTCATTGAACATTGGTACCGTTATCCTTATCATGGCGATTGCAGTCATTCTCTAGAAAAGAAGTCAAACACATCGGTCTTTATCAAGAGTCATACCGCAAGCCCTTCCGCGATCATCATTGGCGCGCGCAGCATCTTCAACTGAACAACTAGGGTCAACGGCATAAATATAAAGCTGATTGTGCATTAATGCCAAAATAAGCTTATTCACTTTCATGGGAAATGCCGACTCATCAAATGATTTTAATTATGCTAGTATTATAACTCATTTATGTTAGACTTATCATTTTTCTACGGTGTTTCCGGTGTACATTCATAAATTTTATATTTGTTAATTGTTATACTGTAGACAATATGCCAGCAGTTTTTTAGTATATAAATTGAAAATGATTATTAATGAGTTGAGTTGCATAAAGTTAGTATAACTAAGTACATAATCATTCAATGAGATAATGTAAATTTTCGATCAATCTTATCGTTTTTTATTTTTGAAGGTTGTAAAATTGGATGGCGCCTCACGGATGAATATGGATGGGTTTCATAAAATTATGTAAATATTATGTGTATATTTATGACAATAAAAAATGATATAATTTATAAATGTAAAGTTTTGTTTTATTTCGAATAATATTTTTTATGTATTCCAATTGAAAAATATATAGAATCATGCTCCTCTTGTTTCGAGCATAAAAGTGTCTGAAATCAGCATGGAAAAGACTTTGGAAAACAACGTCAATTTCCATTAAAAGTCCACCTGCTTTCCCATTTGTTGTTTCTGTTTTAGTAGGGATTCACATCCACACTGGAATTTTTGTGACACTTTTCTTCGCCGAGTAGTACGGATTTCCGTGTGCTTTAGATGGTTCTTTCCATAAAATAGTGTGGTTTTTGCACGCGGATCTAACCGGAATTCCGTTGGCATTGCATATTGAGTTAATTTCATTCCGTTTAATTAAAAAAATGTCTTCCCAGATAGAACAAAATAATAAAACTTTAATAATTAGTATAATAAAAAAATACAAAAATCTTATAGGAAATAAGAAATCGGATTGTGTCAAATAAAAAAAGATATTTGCTGGGAAACCATCACAAACGAGTAGTACAATTCTCAATGTTTTATCCCAAGCAAAACAAAAAAAAACAAATTAAATCGTCATATGTTAATTAGAAATGCAAACTACGAAGGTAATTGCTGGAAAAAATTGACATAAATTGCTGGAAATGGACATAAATAATAGAAGTAAGAAATATTAATTTTTTAATTGGATTACAATATGAATACCATTTGAAGAAATGCAGAACCGTATTGTGAAATAAATTCTGTTTTTATTATTTTAATAAAAACAAATAATTAGAACCGACTGGATATTAGGTATCATATTGGAGTATCGGAAACAGATGCAGAACTATTAGGTGCTGTGCAAGACAATGGTTCAAACGGGTTTAAAGCATCATCACTTTCACACAAATCGAAATTGGTAGGTTTTAGCAAAGTTATAAACAACTGCGGTTGCCACAATGACGGCCAAATAATTGTCCAGTTTTATTTGGGAAACTGTAATTTAAGATATTTATATAGTAAAAATTCTATAACGATAAAAAACCTTTACTTACAACAGGAAACCCCGTCTCCACATAAGTAGTAATTAGATATCGTTTACAACCATATCCTCCATCGCCAATAATAATGTTATCACCAAACCAGTACACCTAGAATGCTACAGGCCACACTGCTTGCTATGTCATCAAATTTATGTCTACAGTTTATTCTTTGTACTGTAGACGGCGACATGTTCATAAAAAGAATAAACGAAAATAAACAGAAAAATAAAATATTTATACGAGTGCTAAAAGTAAGGTTATGTCTTCTCGTAAATTACACGAAATGTGAACACTTTTTATACTTGTTTACATATTTAACACAATTTAGAATACATAATTTTATAATAATATTATGAATTAATACTTACCAATAGCTTTTAATAAATTTTAAAATATATTATAAAAATATTTTTCTTGTTGTTCGTTTATAATTTTTTTTATAAATATGACAGGTTAAACATAAAAAATTGAAATAATTTTTTTAATTTTAGTGCTACCTATAATAGTCGAAGAAAGAACTGACGACATAAAATGACGTCATATAGCAAAATTTTTAAAGCAATGTGGCCTGTAGTATTCTAGGTGCACTGACCAAACGCACCTTCCTCGATACGATGTTTTATAGAGGAAAAATCGAAAATAGTTTGATCACACGTCACCTGAATTACGACAACTAATTTGTAATTGAAACTATTATTTACGGTAATATATAGCATTTCCGGGTTCATTTGCCAATAAACTATAAATTTCAACTAAAAAATTGTATTATTAAAATTATATAATTTTATTTAGTGAAACTGTACGGAATTTACCTTGCTACAATCTACCTTGTAGTTTGCATCACCAACTGCTTGTACATTTAACGAAAAGTATTTTTTTTGAGATTTCATACCTCTTTGAGGACATTTTGATACATCCTTTTGCTAATTTTGCAATTGCTTTAGTTCGTTTATTTATTGTAAGGCAGGCTGTAGATTGACTAACACCAATTAACTTGCCAAGAACCGATTGATAATTTCCCTTGGCGTATAATTTTAATGTTAGCATTAACGTTTGAGGTACAGATAAAGGTAAATCACGGTTATCATATTGCTTGAGCTCACTCTTTATTAATGATGTTAGATTTTGAAAAGTAAGTTAAGTTAACCTAGACCGTTGTTTAAAATCTTTGTCATCGTAATAAACCCTCATAATTCTTGCTTGGTAGGTTTTATTATTTCTTACATTATCTTTAAAATATGAATCATCTGAGCTGGGTGATGAGTAAAATATTCAAACGAACTCTCCATAACGCTTGAAGAAGAAGAATTCGTTTATACGACATTTATAGGGACAAATTTGAATTTGAATTGAAGATACTGGATCACTGGTGGGTCATAGAGCATATGAACACCATCTTCCAGTTCGTACTCGAGAAACAGTAAGCGTCTCTTTGAGGCGTCGTTCTCAACAATTAAACGTGTCGTTACGTTATTTTACATCAAATTTAACATGTTGATTTACACATAAAGGTTTTTTTTTCATCAAAATTTTATTTTCAGATGTTCAGATGTAGCTTATTTTCACCTCAACAGATCGTTGAGGTGAAAATAAACTACGCCTCAGAACGTTAATAAACAAAACTGTCGCATTTCGGAACTAAAAAAAGGTACTGTTTGGTGTGGCTTGTGGGCTCGTGGCATCAATTGAACCTTATTTTTTCGTAAATGAACGTCAAGATGCAGTAACAGTAAATAGTAAGCGCTATCGTGGCATGCTAACTGAATTTTTGGGGACAAAATTGGATGCTATTGATTTAGATGATCTTTGGCTTCAACGAGACATTTCAAAAAAATCCCGAAGAATTATTTTTAAAATTTTTAATGTTAAACTAAAATTTGATTTGTATTATTTGGTTTAATGTTTTTTTGTTTTAATTTAATTTTTGTTTTAAACTGGATGTTCGGTTTTAATCTGAAATCATACATGTACTCACAGATAAAATTTCTTTATAAATAAATAAATAAAAGAAACGCTTGAATTATTGGCAACCAAGTTCGACGATCGCATAATTTCAAGAAATTCTGATGCCAATTGGCCACCAAGATCACGTGATTTGACACCGTTAGATTATTTTCTTTGTGGCTTTTTGAAAAGTAAGATTTACCTAAATATTTTTTATGATGCTAAATCATATATTGACGACCGCCACTTGAGTCTGTCAAAAGCCTATCATGTTTGAACAATGCCACTATCGCATCATTTGTCAATGACACTGCTATTATGGTAGTTGAGAAAACATTGAGGAATCAATAATTGCAATAAATTCCATCAATTTAAAAATCTGTTGGAAATGTATTAATTAATAAACAGCTGACCCCATTTCGAAATACAACTAAGACGCTTGACGCAAGATAAAAGACTTAAATGTAATGAACATGTTAAAAAGAAAAACGAGAACAATATTAAATTCAGGAAAATATATTGGTTGCTGAGCAAGAACTCAGAATTGTCAGTACAACACCAATATTGATAATTGAACTGAGTGATAATTACTCGATGGGTCTCGAATTTTGGCGATTTGAATATTTGGTTGAAGTGTTCTAGTCTACAACGTGCATGAAGGTAACTCTTGTTCAACTCAACTATTCACGAAAATAAGAAAACTATTGTCCACAATCAGAAGATTGTTCCGAGAACAAGTTGATGTAAATCCAAATTATTGGTTAACGTATAATAAAAATTAGAAGTAAAGAATAAGGTTAATTATTTTCGGCAACTCTGATGGTAATGCTTTATGTTATCTCTCCGTCAGATTTATTAAAGACTTATACACTGTAACGGTTGGGCTTACGAATTTCGGGCATACATCATTCCTCTGATCAATTCCTTTTAACGCTTTATATACGTAAAGCGTACAAATTTCGAAACTTTAATATTCCACGGATTCCAACCATATATTTAACTGATATTTATGAATAAAGATGGAATAGGAGTAAGCAAAACGAAAAAAAAACAAAATACATATTATCAATAATTATAGTACGGAAAGGGAACGGTAGTGTTGGTTAGAAAGAGTTGTCTATATACATTATATAAAAAAAAAAAAACTGAAAACACGAGAAAAGCAAGATTGACTGGTGGGGAGTCGATCGGGAGTATATAAAGCGCGCGGCTGGTGTAGTTGGGGGGATTGTAGAAAAAAAAGAATAAAAATTCAAGCGGAAGACAAGATATTTGCTTGCAAATATTATTGAGCGAATAAATAAAACAATTTCAATTTTGAGAAAACTTGTGGGGAGTTTACCCAAATAATGTAAATATTAAAATTAGTTATAATAGTTTTGCTTTATATAAATAAACAAAAGTATAACAATAAAAATAATTATTAAAAACTATTGTTCATCTAGTTATAAAAAAAAAAAAAAAAAAAAAAAATACCTCAAAAAAAGAAACTATAAAATACTCGATTAATAATATAGTAAAAATTGGAGCCCATTCACTTTGTAGCTACGAATTTTTAAAAGAAAAGGTGACAAACATAAAACGCGAGGTGTCCAAGCGCGTCGAATCAACGAGATTATAACAGTTGGTGGATATTAACGGTGAGCGTTGGTATTGGGCATTTCCGCAATTGTGGCTCGATATACCTATTACTACGTGGCGGAAAATAAAAATAAAAAAAATCCAAAAATAGAAATCAGCGGAACGTGTACTGCAAGCTCATAATTTTAATCGTCGGGCCTCATAACAACTAAAGCGGGTGAAACATTTGTACCTGTACAAACCGCATTGATCTTACGGAAGGAACTAAGCGTGCCCTAAGGAACAAGAACCAAACGTAAGGTGGACACCGTCAACCAGCAACGGACCAAACAGTAAATCGTTTTTTTATTATTTTTTTTATTATATATACAGTGCTGGGAAAAAAAAGTGGGACAAACGAATTTATTGCAAATTGGAGTCTTTTTTTGCTAAAATTACAAAACTTTTGAAAACAATTTGTTTATTGTTTCATTTTAAATACATGTATGACGTAATTTTGTGAAAAAAAAATTTACCTGCAATTTAGGGGCAGAACTCCGAAAAATGCCAAAATATTCAAAATACGTTGATGGGTGTTACGGTAATTTAATAAATTAAACACTTATTTTTTATTTTTTTGTTTGTGTTTTATTGATTTATAGAAGTTCAATCTTTAATATTAATATTTTGTTGGACCGCCTTTTGTTTTAATTACACCGGTACAACCCCGCAACTGATGTGCAAAAAAATTGGTCAAGCAATTATTTTATTTTACGCCTACCGTTCTCGGCCGTCATTAGGGTGCAGATGTTTTATTGGCTGTAATTTTTTTTTTTAGCATAAATAGTGCATATTTTGTAAGATTAAATTATTCTGTAAGTGATCCTAGTCAAATAAAGAATAAAGTGCAATTTTAGTTAAAAATGGGACAAGTTAGTGAGCAGTGTAAAAGCAATATGTTGATTTTGGCCCAAGCAAATTTAACCATTCGTGAAATAGCTGAAAGATTAAACATTCCTAAAAGTACTGTAGCGAGGAATCTTAAAAAAATGCGAGAGATGGGCAGTACACAAAGAAAGAAAGGCTCTGGAAGGCCCAGAAAGACAACTCCAGTGGAAGATCGTTTTATAATATTACAATGTCGTCGGAACCGTTTTAAAACTTCATCAGACATAAGACAGGATCTTGAGCGAGCAACGGGAAAAAAAATTTCAGCCAGCTTAGTGAGAAAGAGACTTGTTAAAGCTGGTTTGAGAGCACTTAAACCAGTCCAGAAGCCTGAGTTCACACTACTAGTGAAAAAAAAACGTTTGCTATGGGCCCAGGCGCATGTTTCTTGGACTCCAGAGATGTGCAATGAAGTGATCTTCTCCGATGAATCAAAATTCAAGCTACATGTTGGAGATGGAAGAATTCTCGTAAGGAGAAAACCTTTCGAGAGATTTAGCAACGAATGTCTTTTAAGACTTCCACCGAAAAATGAAGGAGTTATGGTCTGGGGATGCTTTTCTGGACATGAAACCGGTAGATTGTGCTTCCTTAGTTCCAGCGAGACAGCAGCTGTTTATCTGCAGGTCCTTCAGAACGAATTAGAGCCTTCTGTGTTAAAGTTCTTTGGCGAGACTTGCCCATTTATTTTTCAACAGGACAACGCTCCGTGCCATACCGCCAAAGTGGTGAGTTATTAATTTTGAATTGTAGATAGACAAACTGGCTTTCAGATAAACATAAATAATTTGTTAAAAACTTGTTTTTTTTTCTTATCTCTTCATTTAAAGGTAAAAAAGTACTTCGAAGAAAACAGTATCGATGTGTTGAACTGGCCCCCGTATAGTCCAGACTTAAATCCAATTGAAAATATTTGGTCTATAATGAAGCTAGAAGTAGCAAGGAAGCGCCCAGAATCGATTGAAGTTTTAAAAAGTTTGTTGATCACGATTTGGGAATCCATATCTCCTGCGACTTTGAGAAATTTATCAAATTCAATGAATCGGAGGTGTATCGCTGTAATAAAAGCAAGAGGCGGTCCAACAAAATATTAATATTAAAGATTGAACTTCTATAAATCAATAAAACACAAACAAAAAAATAAAAAATAAGTGTTTAATTTATTAAATTACCGTAACACCCATCAACGTATTTTGAATATTTTGGCATTTTTCGGAGTTCTGCCCCTAAATTGCAGGTAAATTTTTTTTTTCACAAAATTACGTCATACATGTATTTAAAATGAAACAATAAACAAATTGTTTTCAAAAGATTTGTAATTTTAGCAAAAAAAGACTCCAATTTGCAATAAATTCGTTTGTTCCACTTTTTTTTCCCAGCACTGTATTTCAAAAGAAAAAAAATTTTTATTTCCTTTGAGCGGTATAAGTTACAGTAGAATAAATTTGCTTCCTATTTTGTTAAACTAACGTTTATTTACAAAGAAGGTTCCTCACATGTTCAAGAAGAAATTGATCTTGTTTACTAACCTAGGCGACATAAATTTAAAGATTTGCAATTAAGTATTTCTATTTTTTTTTGGTAAACGTTTTCTTGCGCCAGCGTTCAGTGTAATTTCTTTTTTCTTGTTTTCGGTGTTATTAAAATTTATAAATATGAGATAGACAATCATTTAAGGGGAGATCGAGGGTGTTGAAAAGTCAACATGGGCACGCGAATTAAAGCCGTTTTATTGTTTTTTTTTGGAGGGTTTTAGTTTTGTTTACAGCACATGAGTTTGTTTTTATTTGGAACAGTAGACTGGTTACTCGTTAACGTGGTGGCGAACCCTCCCTAGCCCTGAGCCACTCGCAACCAGCATGTGCACTCACACCACGGCGTAACCCCAAGGCCTACGTTACAACACTTTAATCTATTCATTATGATCAGTTGAAATTTTGAATGTACACTCAGGTTATTAATAGGTGGTTTTTCACTTAAAATTTAAATTCAATCAGTTTATTTAATATTTATGAAACATATAATGGTATGATGGTTTTATCGAAAGTGTTTAACACAAATTTGAAAGCAGGCGAGCATGTGACCACTATTGTTACAGAAAAATTATAAACCAATATAAACTTACGAAAATGGTTTTCTTAACTGTGACCATAAACTACCCTTTTTGTATAGACATATGAAGTTCGTTTGTAATTCATATACACTTAGCGACCGCAAAGAAATATTGATTGACATTACTCGTATAAAGCGGATTTATGTTGACTCATTGCTGTTTTAAACTGTTATCCACTGCAATTATGGATGTAAAAAAACTATTAATCATCGAGCTTATTACACTTTGAGTCACCATTCATGGCCATGCATACAGGGTGAAATAAATTGCATGTACATAGAATTGCTCTGACTAAATAAATGTGAATTCACAAATGTGCTAAATATAAAATATACAATAGAGTAGAACATACTCGTAAATTTTTGATAGAAAATTAATTTGGCCCAATGACATAAACCGATCGATACATCGCTTAAAAGACCGAGAACCCACAAGGATTTGTGCACGTAAATCAATTCAAATTGACATTGAATTGAAAATTAAATAAAAGCACATCAAAAATCGTTCGCTGAATGTATCAGTTTTAATCGATTGACGGAATTAATTGTGTCACATCACAGTACAACGAAATTAGAAAATAAAATAATTATTTTAATTTTAAATTTATTTTGAAGTTTAAAAAAAGATTTTATTGTGTTGTGTCTCTTATTAAATAAGATAGTTTTTTTTTTTAAATTTCGATTAATTACGAATTTTTTTCACGTTCGATAAATACCGTTTTAAATAGTTCCATTAGCGATTAAAAGGTCCAGTGAATTTTAAAAACAGAGAAGATGGTTGTTCAATTTGCAAAAGAAACTTTTAAGAAAACCACAAAAACCACAACCGTGATAAAACAAAATGTGCTGTACGAGGATTTTGAGAAGAAAGTGTGGGGTACCGCTGAAACAGACAAACGAATTATGTCTTTTGTAGATCTGCTGTGGGGTTTCGAAGTAACTGGTGGCGTGGATCAATTCGAACCATTAACTGTGATAGCCGTTCGCCGCAGTGGCTATGCGCGACGTGCCGGTATTCGACTCGGTGACGTAATAACAAAAATTAATACAACACCAGCTGATAAATTAACCTTGAAAGAAGCACAGTTATTGATACGAGAATCGGGAAAATATGTACGAATTTATGTTAGAGGGTAAGCTATTCATATACTGCGCAGTTTTAAATAATTGTAATTGAACTGATTACCAATTGCATTTCTTTGTTTAGTCATATTGACGACGATAGTGATGACGAAATGACAGTTGATTTCTGGTTCAAACCACGTAAGTACCTTGAGTTTTATACAGATTTCACTATCAACTTACATAACACGGATGATTTATTGAATTTGGTCCAATTTCGATCGGTTTCGGGGTGATAGGAAATAAAATTTGATTGACTTATTTACAAAATGCATGTGCCAACTTATTTAGTTTCGGTCTTATCAAAATTCGATGTGACATTGAAACGAAAAGTAATCGGAAGTATATAAATTCGATTGATTTTCAAAATCTCATTTTCAATTCTCATTGAACTGTGTTGCCTAAATTCAACAATATACAAGACTATAATAAGATTTACTATCAATTCGAAATGGATCAAATAAAAATTATTGTTCCGGACCATTACACCATTGATCAAGTTATAGAGCACTTACCAAAAAATATTCATATTACAGCTACGGAGGATGAACTAGCACGAATGAGATGGAGGGTAAGTGACGCGATAGAAATATTATTATTAAACATTAATATTTTATTTGTGTTTTTCACTTTTAGCCCAGAAAATTACACGGTGTCTTCCCATGGAATGATCGTGGCAAAAGTATCTACAGGTAAGTACCCAGTTTTATAAAGTCATTACATATTCATGGGAACGTTTTGAGTTATATGATGAGCCTCCTCTTATTGTTTTGCTAGCTGCATCAATTAATCATACCGATCGTGGAATGATGATACAAGTTCTTTTTGCATCTCTGACGTGCCAATTAGCTAGAGTCTAAGACACTATGTTAACTGATTTTAGATAATCGCAGCTATTTATTATTTTCCACAGTCCACTGAATTCCTCTCTATAACTATCCTCCTTTAATTTATCGCATTGCGGTCACAACTAAGTACTAATTTCCGATATTTTACTATTATAAAGTGTCCAAGTACATCTAGCATATAAGTACCCGAAATTTAAAACATCTTTGTTTGCGAATGCCCACGCTTCATTAACGTTGCAAACTACTTAAAATGACCACCGATTCGCTTTCGTAGTATGTTTCTATTCCGTTCCACTACTCGTACTTGTAGTTTTATGTTATCTTATAAGGAACACTACTCTTATTTTCATGTTAGGTGTGATTAGTTTTAAGTACATACACATATGTAATTACATCTGTTACCTAGTCTCTTTGTTACTATCTTCACTATTAAATAATTGCAATTTCATTATAAATATTTGGTTTCGTTGGTTACAGAGAATCAAATTGTTTCATGGTAACAAGCAGATGGGAAATTAAACACGATAACGATCCAAGTATCAGGCGAACCCCAACCCCAACACCATATGGAGGAGGTACGAAAATTCAAAATTATAAACATAATTTATAGGAAAATAATTAATATTTTTGGTTTCTTGTATAAAAATTTCTCAACAGAGAAATTTCCTTCGGATTGGGAAGGTGACTCAAGCGATGAAGAAGCGTACGATGCTGACCGTAGCCGATAAATCAAAAAATTATTTGACTTCGTACTTGTATATTATATGGTACAAAGTAATCAAATTGTGAATGCGTGGGAATTCAAGTCTGAAAATTGTCTTAAGATTTTGTATATTAAGGAGGCCCTTTCATGATGTAAAGAAAGAATGATCATATTGTGGATATTTTTATTATTTAAAAGATATACAGTATACATTTTATAAATAAAACATTTTTTTTATATAAATATTAATGATTTTATTTATAAGGGACATGCTTGGAACGCAGATGCTGTTTGTGCTTATTTATTTACTTGATGAAAATAATATTTCCTATGAGAAAACTTTTGATTGGACCCATTTAATTATTTTGTAATCGACTTCAATTAAACAATCAAATTTGTTTCAAATTATGATCGATTGGTTGGTGACTTACTTAAGACTATAAATTCTTTTAACTTTACTGTGTCACGACAAAGATTCTCCCACCACTAAACATATTTTGTAATTAATCGAACTCTTCAAAAATGTATCAAGCATGTTTTTATGGTGGCCTGGAATATTTAGAATTTTTACGAATAGCCAAAATTAAAAATAAACTGATGACAAAATTCTAATTGGTTTAAAGATTAATTTAAGTTGTTGAAAACGGAGAATGATTAACATGATGTTCTTATGAAGTTGCTCTTGTTACTGTAGAATCTACTCTACCACTTGTTTTTGTTTTGGGTTTATTAATACAATACTTGATATGTCAAGTTGATCAGTGTGGTTCAAAAATGTGGAAAATTTGTCATTCTAAAAATCGACTCGAATTACACATTCTTTATGATTGAAGAAAGTGCTTTAAACATATAAAACATTTACTTAGGGTACAGAATGCGATTGATACAAATGTATACCAGACCAACATACCATCGTAGGCCATACCATCGAATAAGCACTTACTTAATCAAAAGATCAGTTAATCGTAAGAACGGGTAATCGCAAGACCAGTCAACCGTAAGGAGGAGTTCTTGATACGTTGTTATTTCTTGGTTGTTCGTACCATACACTAATAACACTTGGTTTATAGACTGATTGAAAAACGTTGCGAACATGTCAGCTATATCTTTGGATTCAATTTCCTTCGATCATTCAATTTCTCGTTTATTGCTAAAGAATTACCAAAGTTGTTTTGGATTTACTTTGACTTTTCCTTGAACTTGACAAGACCTGTATTTTGATTTGAAATAAGTTTCACAGTTTCGTTACTGTGTAGAAGCATAGTTTTGTCCGCTTCTAACCCACTTTTCAACATTTTGGCATACGCTTTCGACTTCCGATTTTTTAAGTTAACTCGACTTCCGATTTTTTAAGTTAACTAGGCTATCATCGAATCACTGAGGGTGGACGTTTTATGGTTTACAACACATAGGTACATAAAGTTCGAAACCTTGCTGCATAATGTCATTAAATTTATCAACATTTTCGTTTATATCATTGGAATAGAGAGCTATTATTTGCCAGTTGATGGATTCCAGGTAACTTTGTAAGATGCAATTTTTGGTGATTGGAATGGTGGCTATAGTGGACAAAAATGGAATAAATAATTTTTAAAATTGCTTTCTGAAGTTATATGGAAACTATATATTTTAACCTTTTTATATTAATTTTTATTTGTTAAAATAATTAGAAAATCGCTTCACTATTCCACCAGAAAACAGCTTAATAATTCCAAAAATTTATTTTTAAATTCAAATTAATTAATTTTAAATTAATAAATATCTTTTTGAGTCCATAAATTTATTTCGACGGATCGATAACGCAATTCGTTTCGTGCAATATTACGGGGTCAACAGTATGCTCGTCTGTTCACTGATGCGATTCCATTCCCAATTGCAGACAATTACATCCTTATAGAGATAAATCGTTTATATGGGCTCCTTAAATTTTAGATAGAAAGAAGTGTAGTAACGAACAATCAAATTATTATAAAATACAATTTCTTGATAGCTCTGATTAATTTGCAATGTAATTTTTGAGACCCGATCCCTCCAAACAAATTATGAAACCATTAGTACCGAAGCCCCTGGACCCCGGAGTTTAACAACTTCAAAAATATCGTAATATATAGATATATATAATTGTTACAAACATTAAGTATCGAAATATTCGCCATTACTATCTATGGTCTTTTGCCATGTATCAGGTAGATGATGAATGCCTTCGTGATTGAAACTTGGTGGTTTCGAAGCAAAAGGGTCATCGAGCCATTTTTGCCCATCTTCAACTTTCCTGAACCGCTGGTCTTTCAAATATGATGACATCGATCTGAATAAGTGGTAATCAGAGGGAGCCAAGTCTGAAGAATATGCCACATGATGTAAAACTTCCCAACCTAAGGAGTTCCTGGGTTGGTTTTGCTCTATGAGGACGAGCGTTGTCATGCAGCATTATCACCTTCCACCTTCCTTGACTCGTAAATGGTCTTTTTTCCTCCAGAGCATCACTTTATTTGATCAATTTGGCCTGGTAACGTTTACCTGTAATAGTTCGACCAGCTTCCAAAAGCCATTGTAAATGATTCCTTTCCTATCAAACCAGATACACTATAGCACTTGGCAGGAATATTCATTTTTGCAACCGATGTTGATGGCTGGCCTGGATCAACCCAGGGTTTTCTGCGTTTATAAGTATCGTAGAAAATTCGCTTTTCGTCACCCGTAATGATTTTGTGGAAACAATTCTTTCTTTTGTACCGAGAATGCAAATTCATGCAGATGTCAAAGAAAATAAAAACCAAGGAGTGGTTTTCTTCGGTTTTTGTTTTCTTCGGTCAGTTTATGAAGAACCCATCTTAGTTCCTTCTGTATTTTTCCCATTGCATGCACTCGAAATGATATTGCCTGGTGAGTAACTCGTAGCTGTTCTGTAAGCACTTTTTGAGTTCGGCCCGGATTTTCATCCAGTAAAACTTTAAGTTGTTCGTCTGCAAATTATTTTAAGGCACCTGGATGTGGTCCTCACAGAATGTTCACTCAAAGTCAAATTAATCAATTCCTTATCATGAGCAGCATTTTTTTCATTTGAAAACAGAATAGAATGCAATGACGTAAATACTGCTGATCGACATCAATCTCTTAACATTGATGCACACGGAACGACAGCTTATAAATGACTGAAACTTATGTCATAAAATCAGCAATGACTAAGCTACATCCAAAATGGCGGGTGATTTGGATGCGTTTAAGTAGATTTCAATGCAACCAACTTCAGAGCCGAGTTTCTACACATCTAATAAAACTCAGTATTGTTAACTGTCCAATCAGAAAACTATAAAGGAAATAAGTATAAATATTGAATATCTCGGACGGTTCCAGAATATTCAATTCCTAAATAAATTAACTCAATAATTTGAATATTAATTAGTTAAAAGAATCCATATACATACACATTCTTACCTATATCATAATATTGGGTTAGGAAAAAAATTCGTGGGCGTTTTTTTGGGTGACATTGAAACAAAGATCTTTTCTATCCCTGTAATCTGTTCTGGGGCCAAGGCTCTCCCAACTCTTTCGCGTTTTGCTTTTTCCGTCCTTACTTTTACGCCAGTGTTCACCAATTCGAGGGCGTACGATTATAGGACCGATTTTATCACCATACGTCATAGCTCCATGCCAGCCTATACTGGCATGTAAGATGAGTTGGCCCATGAGTTTTGCACTCCGACAGGGGGTCATAGATGTGTTCCATTTCATCACAGATCGTAATATGTTGATGAAAACTCCCTTTGCATCTTGCTCCTATCGGGATTCGAACCCGGTACCTCCCGATCCAAACGCCAAAGTTTAAGAACCACTGTGCAATTTGGTCGGTAAGAATTTTCTTATTTAAAATGAACTTTATTAAACCAAATATGTGCCATTTTGATCGATGACCTTTTGCCATTTTTTCAGGTAGAGCCATGATCCCTTAACTGTAGTTTAGAGGCGAAAAATCGCAATAACTCATTTTCGCAAGGCCTGTTTTGAATATAATGCAAAACCATTAAGATGGTTCTGCATGGACCGGAACAAATAGTAGTCCGATGGTGCAAGGTCAGGACTATATGATGGATACATCAAAACTTCCCAGCCAAGCTTTCTCAGTTTCTGCCGGGTCATCAATGATGTGTTTGGCCCGGTGGGGCACCTCATAATGCACGAATCCTTTCCAATCCCACCAAACACACAGCAATACCTTTCTTGGCGTCAATCCTGGCTTTGAAACCGTTTGGGAAGCTTCACCACGTTTCGTCAATGATCTTTTTCACACAACGTTGACGTATCTTATCCACTTTTCATCACCAGTAATCATTCGCTTTAAAAATTGCTCGATTTCGTTCCGTTTTAGCAGCGTTTCGGAGATAGAAATCCGGCCCATTAAATTTTTAACTGTTCATTCATGTGGTACTCAAACGTCAAGCTTTTTTTTTGTATCCAGCCATTTTCAAATTTTTTAAAACTATTTTGTGTTCGATTTTTAGTTCTTTACCAATTGCATGGCTGCTTATATGTCGGTCTTCTTCAATTGTATGCATGATTTCATCGACTTTTCCAGTGGTTGGTCGACCAGAGCGAGGTGCATCTTTGACATCCATATTTCCAGAACGAGCTCCATAAACAGCACAAATTTTTTCGCAAGTCTGAGCCGCGTTTTTACCTTTGTCGTAATAAAATTGTAAAATATATCGAATTTTTTCATTATTTATCTCCATGTTTAAATTGTTGTAACTTTTTATTCACTTCACCGATTTTAATGTTTTAGTACAAGTTAAAATGTCACCTTCCAAACACACATACGCCCGATACGATCAACGGTTACTGAGATATATGTATGTAAAGCCATCTACCGGGGAAAAGGCCACGAACTTTTTCCCCTACCTATTATTTATACATACACTTATACCCGCATACGCACATGACAAATTCAGGATCAACATTTATCTATGTACATATTTCCCACCGTAAGGATGGGGATCCTATCGAAGTTGTTTTACCGTTATCCACCCGTTTTAGAGTTATTCAGTGAAGAAGATTGATCGATAGACGAAAATATACACATTACTTATATGTAACGGTTTTCAGTCGGGCCCATTTATTTCACATTGCAAGTTGTGTTTCAAGTTGATTGCTAATAATTATAATTTAAAATTTTCTTTGTTGTTTATAATAATTAATTAGTTTTCTAGAATTAGAAGTTTTATATTTATCGACTTTATTGTGATTTTAGTTTTTCGAATACATATACTCGTATTAACTTAATTTAATAAACACATTTTACTTACCACCTTTAGGAGTCAGAAACATTTCTTATCAAGCGTTAAGGACGTCAATGAAAATTCGTTGAAAAATATTACACAGCCCAACCAATGAATTTTCAAATTTAAAATAATTATTAAATTTATTAATTTAAGAGCTACATACATTTGTACAACGAGACCAAAAACTACTTTTAAAGTAACCTGCTAAATATAAAATATTCTGTTCTCTCTCTCTCTCAATCTCGATTTCCCAACAATAGTGGTAGACGAACATACACGAGAATAATTCTAATGCGACGAAATGTCTGTTTTCTCGCTAGGCTTTCTATAGTTCTCCAGACGGATTAACTTATAGTGGTGAAACTTCGAACTTAAGCATTTTCCATAAATTGGGAGATTCCTTTGATTTTAACAGATTCCATAGTAGCTTTTTCGTGTTTTGCAAATATTTTGCAAAATTATATCATTTATTAGAAAACCGACTATAAATAAAATGATTCTAAATTAAATTGGTAACAATATTAACCTACATCATTTTCAAAATTTAAGCGGAAATGACGATTTCCAACAAAAAAAAAACCTGTTTTTCAACAAATATTCGGCCTCTGTACAGCACGGGCGGTTTAACTGTTTGTGAAATTTTAAATGATAAGTTTTAATTAAAAAACTTTATTTCACCAAAATTCGGCATTTCTACAGTCCAGGCGGAGTTTGGATGAAATTTTACACTAGAGCTTTTTCTATAAATTGGGAGATCCTGTAATATGGTTGGAATCTGTATACCGCAAGTAGCAGCTTCTGTAGAGCTTTTCAATTTTTGCAATTATATTTGGTAAAAATATCGTGTATAACTTTGATTATACACGATATTTTTACCAAATAAACTAATGATAACAATTATTCATGACCATTGAATTTATTACAACAATACACACCCACAAAAATCGACCATAATGCATGAGACTTCCGTCCTATGCAAGTAAAAGGTACCTATGAATTTATTAAGAATTACCTTCCTGTGTAAGAAATAGGTACCCCTGAGTTTATTACAACAGCCCTCACCCACAAAAATCGATCATAATGCATCGACCCATTATGTTCAAATTTGTATGGGTGTGGGCTGTTTTAATAAATTCAACGATACCTGTTTCTTGCACAAGAAGGAAGTTCGACGCATTATGATCGATTTTTGTGGGTGTGGGCTGTTGTAATAAACTCAGGGGTACCTATTTCTTGCACAGGAAGGTAATTCTTAATAAATTCATAGGTACCTTTTACTTGCATAGGACGAAAGTCTCATGCATTATGATCGATTTTTGTGGGTGCCGGCCATTGTAAAAAATTCCGTCGTACTTATTTGTTGCACAGGAATATGATTCAATGTATTATCGTCGATTTTTGTGAATATGCGCTGATGTAATATTTTCATGCGTATCCATTTCTTGTACACAATGGTTTCACCTTAATTGTAGGTAGGTTGCTACATTTATAGCAAGCAACAAAAATTGTTTTAAATCACCCCCAGTACGATTCAATGATTTTAAACGGTTGCTCCCATTTGGGGTAATTTTCTATAGAGGTTTAATTATGCCATTTAATTGTAATTAATTTATAAAAAAAATCCAGTACCACCCCAGCACTAAACAACAAAAATTAACAAAAATGCCAAAAGTGTGGTGTGATGAAAAATTTGGTTTTTAAAGAATTGCACCACTTAGGGTAGTTTTGATGGGGATTCACAGAAATGCGAAAAGCATGGTGTAACGAAAAATATAGTTTTTGGAAAATAGGGATAATTTTTTGGGGGTTGAACTATGTCGATATGTGGTAATTAGTTTGTAAAAAAATTCAGTACCACTCAATCGTACTGGGGCGATACGATAAATATTAACGTATCACACACGAATTGCAGCATAGCGGGACCTGTACAAAATTTTCTGTGTAACAAATTATTAATTAATTTGTAAAACATTCCAGTACCATTTTCATTGGTACTGGAATGTTTTACAAATTAATAAAATTTTCATTCATTTCTTTCTTCTAATTTATAATGTTTACCGGTCATTATACATAATCAACAAAGGTAGTTGGTAAAATTAATAAATTGTGCTTTATTTTGCTGCGCCCGTGTTTCATTTGGTTAATTTTGGTTAATTTGGTTGGTTAATTTTAAATGTGAAAATTGAATTAAAATAATGGCTCATTTTCTATAATCAATGAATGTATTTTTGAAAAACGTTTGGGTATTGGCTCACTTTGTACTTTTATCGCTCACTCTCTACTTATGGTGTCACCGGCCTCTATGTCACGGAATATTTTTCCGTCAAGCAAGTCCCTAAACCCTTCATAATTATTTTTAATTTTACCTTATAGCCAAGTACATTTTTAGTAGAGCAAATCATGAACCATTTTTTCCAGGCATAAAAGATAATTAATTATTATGTTTTAAAAACTGGGTTTGGTGCTTTCCATAAACACCAATCAATATCCAATGTAGTTGGTAATTATGTATAATACCTATTAAACTACCCAATCAAATTAACAGTGGTATATACAGCGTGGCTGACACGGTTACCAAAACAAAACGCCACAGAATTTTTATTTTTTGTTGAATTTTATTGAATCAGTAAAAAATGTTCACAAATATTTAAATTTTTGAATTGCATTAGCAGTTTTTGATTTGGCCACCCGTAGCCGCGATTATGGCACTTGCTTGAGATTATCGACACTTTGGAATTTTTTTGTCCCAACCTTGCTCTTCAAAATACTCCAAACCGAGAAAGCTAGCGGATTTGCATCCGGTGAATTTGGTGGCCATTGGGCAGTGGAAATGAACCGCGGAACGTTGTTTCTCAACCAATCTTGATGAAATGTCAAGAAAATTGCCTGTTGAAATGTCCAGGCTCTGCGGCCGAAATGTTTTTGTGCCCAAGGCTTCAACGCTCCCTCCAACACATGATCCCGATAAATTTGAGCATTTATCTTGATGCCACGGTCCAAAGAAATGAGCCGTTACGGCGGCCCAAACCATCACCATCGGCGGCACTTGGTTTCGAGTGGCAAGCCGTTGGTCTAAATTTTCAGTAGAACGGTCGGGCAAGTAAATCCGGTCGTTTTGCTTGTTCACATATTGCTCAATAACGAACGGTGACTCATCGGAGAAAACCAAATTCGGCAAATTGCCACTTTCGTGCAAGCGTAACAACTCCTTTGCTCTTTCCACTCTAATTTTTTTTGAGCATCGGTGAGACCATGCGTTTTATGGAATTTCAAGGCCTTTAGTCCAAGATGATCTTTCAATATGTGCTGCACCCGTTCGAGCGAAATGTTCGCCTCATGAGCCATTTTTCTGCCACTATGGCGCGGATTCCGAGCCAATTTGGCCTTCACCTTCCGAATGATATCCGGCGATGTTGCAGTGCGTTTCGGTCCACCACCATGGCGTTTTGCAATGCTGTTAGTATCGTTATAACGATTTATGGTGCGATACACAAACATTTTATTCACATGCAGATGTTTTAACTGGTTAACAATCTGCGGCTGTGGTTTTCCAGCCAAATATAGAGCAATCACACTATTACGCTTGAATTCCATTGCGGATAAATTTTTTCTGAATATTTTCCACTAAGATGCTTTTGTACGCCTGTAAACAATGGAATGAACTGTCATTAGTGTAAATTTTAGCGTGCTGTCATCACTGGTTTGACAGCAATGACAGTGTGAAGTTGGTAACACTTCGTGTCAGTCACCCGGTAAGCTATTTGATATTTATTATAGAAAATATTTGTTTGATTTTCAACGTTTAAACTTCAACGTCAGTATACCAAATATGATGGTGAGTAGAACACGCTGATTTGCGTATTTCGTCATTATACATATTTGTTATACCGACTTTTGAAGTCTTTAGTGTAGAATAGAACACAGATAAATAGTTTCTATATAATGAATTTCTCTGCTAATAATTAAACATTTAAAATATAATAAACAGTAAAAATTCTAAAATATGTTTAAAATTTGTTAAATAATATGGCTACATATTTGTTACATAAAAGAGCTTTTATATTATTTAAACTGTATTGCATGTTTTACGAAATTCTTCGTCCTAAACTTTATATATAGTTAAATAACAGCTTTAACATTTTGCAAGCACAGGCTGTAGACAAGTTTTTGACAGTTTTATCTAGTACGGAAATATACATCATAATTACATCAGCTACCTTACCTTCACCTTAATCGAAGTGCAGATATTTTAGTCTGAACTATCTTGCACAAAAATTTACAGAAGGAACTACTCAATTGAAGTTTAACCTAAATTAATCCTAAACCTACAAAACCAAAAATAAATGAGAGAGTATTGTGTTTATAAGAGTGTTAATATGTGAAAGTTTGAGAAATAAATTTTCTTAGAATCAACATTCCTAGGAAATTTCGTGCTTCACAAGAATGACGTTTTAGATATGCGAGCTTCATCAGAATTCTAATCGGGTTAGTACAAGTAGAGTGCACATTAAAGTCTATCAACATATGAGAGTGTCAAGTTGACAGATCGTCTAAAATTTTGAGATATGAATTTTAAAACCAAAATTTTTGTAAAAAGTTTTGTTCTTCACAAGAATGTCGGTTTAGCTATACGAGCTATGTACGTTAGAATTTTAATCGGGTTGGCACTAGTAGAGTGCACATTAAGGTCTTCCAAAATATCAAAGTGACAAGAAAGTCGATCGGAGAAAATTTTGAAATATGAATTTTCTTAGAATCAAAATTTCTAAGAAATGCCGTTCTTCACAAGAATGTTGGTTTTGATATGGGAGCTCTGTGAACTATGGTTAGTTACTTTTAGCATAACATAATTTCCCTACAATTTTGTGGTTATTAGAATAATGAATTTTTATCAAATTGGGCCTAAATAAATAACGGGTGTTTTTTTAGGAGGTTTGTTTTTCCGATAGATGTCGTTTTATTTTATGACAGTTGTTTTGACAGCTCAAAGTGGCATTTCTACTCAGTATTGTTTGGCAAATCATTATGAATAGGTTAACTCCAGAACAACGTTTTCAAATCGTGGAAATTTATTTTCAAAATCAGTGTTCAATTAAAAATGTTTATAGAGCACTTCGTGAATTTTATGGTGCACATAATCGTCCGTCAGAGACCACCATAAAGAACGTAATTACCAAATTTCGGTCTACATTCACTCTTTTGGATGCCAAGCCACCGACAAGAATGAGAAGAGTTCGTACAGAAGAAAATATTGCTGTCGTTGAGGCCAGTGTCGAAGAAAACGACAATTTATCGATTCGTCGTCGTGCTCAGCAAATTGGACTTTGTCCATCGACTTTATGGAAAATTTTACGTAAAGATTTGGGTTTGGTGCCATACAAAATTCAATTGGTGCAAGAATTAAAGCCACACGACCATCGTTTGCGCCGTGAATTCAGTGATTGGTCGTTAAATCAATTGAACGAAGATCCATTTTTTTACCGTAAAATTCTCTTCAGTGATGAGGCGCATTTTTGGTTAAATGGATACGTCAACAAACAAAATTGTCGCATTTGGAGCAAAGATAATCCACACGCCGTTCTAGAATTACCAATGCATCCTGATAAATGTACTGTTTGGTGCGGTCTATGGGCTGGTGGGATCATCGGTCCATATTTCTTTAAAAATGAGGAAGGACGACGCGTTACCGTGAATGGAAATCGATACAGAACCATGTTAAATGAGTTTTTGTTGTCAAATCTTGAAGATATGGATATGAATGAAATGTGGTTTCAACAAGATGGTGCCACTTGCCATACAGCACGTGAAACAATCGACTTATTGAAAGAAACTTTCAACGACAACATTATTTCGAGAAATGGTCCGGTGAATTGGCCTCCGCGTTCGTGCGATTTGACGCCACTCGATTACTTTTTGTGGGGATACGTGAAGTCATTGGTTTATGTGGATAAACCTCAATCGATTGACGCTTTGGAAACCAATATTCAACGTGTCATTGCTGACATACGCCCTCAAATGCTTGAAAAAGTGCTGGAAAATTGGACCTCCAGAATGACATTTGTGAAAAATAGTCGTGGTAGCCATATGCCAGAAATTGTGTTTAAATGTTAAATGCCAAAAAATTATCTACCAAATAAAAAAAAATTTTGGTCATTTCATAATTTTATATGTGTTTTATTCAAAAAAAAAATCGGCAACCTCTTAAAAAAACACCCTTTATTTTAGAATGATTTTTTTTAAACTAACAATGTTTTAAAACCGCCTAAATGTCTGCAAATCACTAATCAACTTCACACTTTGTTTTATTTTAAAGTGTAATAGTATAAACTTCATATTTCTCAGTAAAAGTTTGTAGTTTTTCTTAAATAGTACTAACCACTTTTTTTTATTAATTTAGGAATAATTTAGGTTAAACTTCATTAGCATGACGAGCATCTTTTGATGTTTGTCTAAGTCGCGGTTGACAGGTCAATTCCAAAAGAACAGTAAACAAGAAAATATTCTGCGAGTCACGTTTTGCCCAGAAACTGAGATCATTTCTGATACGTGCCACAAGTACTTGGTCCCTTAAGTCCTTTCTATATAGAGGTTCTGTGGATTTTGCTGCACCAACGTTGTAATTGGTTCCCGTGTTTTATAACGTTCGAATATTGAGTAAAATTGGCACATGTTATGTCGTTTTCAATTTATACATTTTGCAGGTTTGTTTCGGATTTTCGAGTAGTGTGGTTGAAACGAAAACAATTGAGTGTTTTAATCGTCTTGAAGTTACTCCATTCAGCCTGATATAATAATAAACCAAAAATACTTTTTGCTCAAAAATTTTTTATAATACATTTTTTTTAAATAAAAGTTTGTTACAAAAGTAGTGGTAATAAAAAAAGTATTTTTATAAAACATACATTTAATAAACAATTACATTTATTAGTATTAAAGATTTCGTGTCAAACTCAACGGTGTAAAAACACCGTCTAAATTAAGTAGCAGCAACAAGCGGCGACGGACTATTTAAATTTGACACAAAAATTCATTGGCACGAATCAGAATTTATAAACCCTAAATATAAATTTTTATTTATCTATACAATACATATAAACTACAAACATTAATTAATAATGTACCTAGTTTTAATTACATAATATGGTAATCTTTCAATAAAATCTAATTCAAACTAAAGTAAGAATATACATAACAAAATATTACTTAAAAATTTTTTACATAGCAATGTCTAAAATCTAAATTTGAATATTTTAATACTAAACGCAAAAATGTTTAATTAAATAATAAATATTTAATATACTACATAATATATAAGTACCTTATATAACAAATGGTTTTCTTAGTTTAGTACCTTAAAATTTAGTCAGCTTTCGTTAAATTATACATAATTAAATTTAATCAATTATATTTTTAATTAAATAAAAATAAAAAATTCACTGAGATTCGCACATAAAACAAAATAAAAATTGTTTTAAAGAAATAATTATTTGATCTTTTTGCAATTATTTAATTAATTGACTAGTATTTTTGTGATTTGATTATAATTAATTAATTATATAATTTAATAGGTTTGTGGTTTCATAACTATATAAGATAATTTTTTAATTAATTATTTATTTATAATGTTTAATTAGTTCGGTTGATTAAAGTTGTTGGCTTTGAATTGAACACATTCAAAATGTATCTGGTATGTACTCGTATGTTTTAATATTATGATCTTGGACATCGTCCCGTTCCTGAATCATATTGACCGTGTTCGCATATTGGTATTAGACAGTTACCCTCATGTATACACCTGCAATAAAATAAAATGTATCACTTAGGTTACATATTGTTCTGCTCGCCTCTTTTAAAATAACAATTTTCTAATTCAAAGAACCACCTTCACAAATATCGAGATAATGGCTGGTATACATAAAAATATGTAAAAACTTTTGCTAGCATATAGTCGAGAATATACTCACTTTCTTATGCATAATAAACCAGTATTTGATTAGAGTTTAAGTACTTTCAAAAACAAGTATTTACTATTATTGGATGAATGTACAACCTGAAGGGATGTTACGAATGTACATAACGTATATCTATGCAAATGTTTTGATTTATCTGATCATATTTTTATTTAGTTATTCTGTAAAATCTATAAAAACGACGACAATTTTGATCCGAAATTTTAAGAAGAAATCATATGTTGGATATTACAAACTTTCCTGAATAGAATTCTGAAAAGGATGGTGGGGCTTAACAAAACAACAAAATTTGAAACTATTTTCTTCGTTATATCGCGGATACTAGATTTCAAATTCGAGAGGACATTGGAGTGCCTCGCATACGGGTTTAAAATTAAAATTAATTAATCAATACAACCCCGTGTGAAACCGAATACATTCCGTTACTAGTCTCCGATACGCCAAGGCAAAACAGGCCGGACCTCTTTGGATATTTTTATATTTGACATTTCACTGACCCAAACCACCATAACTCTGTTCACAACATGCAAATCGGTTCGAAATTAAAACGATAGTTAATGCGACCCGTGTCGAATGGAACACAATCCATTATTGGTCTGTGATGCACCAAGGCATATATAATAGGTCGTATCCCTTTGAATATTACAGAAACTAGATGCCGCACTGACCCTATCATAGCTCTGTTCACAATATGGAAATCAGTTTAATATTAAAAACTAGAGCTACTTAACGCAACTGCATGTCGAATATAATACATTATGTCGCTAGCCGCCGATGCATCAAGATATAGTAGGCCGAATCCCTTTGAATATTATAGAAACTCTTCAAACTGGGTTGCAATTAAAATTAGAGCTAGTTAGTGCGACCCTGTACCGAATAGAACACATTCCGTTACTAGCCTTCTATATATCTGGACAAACTAGGCCGGATCTCTTTGATCCCCTTATTAAACTTGAGCTAACCAATATAACCTAGTGTCGAGTATAATACATTCCCGTCGTGTCTTTTTATAAACATAGATAGAACATAGAACACAAAGAGCAGCTATTCGTAATTATAGAAAATCGAGACCACTATAACTAAAACCAGCAAACCGTTCAAAACCGGAAATTGTCTTGACATTTGTGACACATCCAGTCGTTGTCGTTATGTAATTTTTTTTATTACCATGAATCAACGAGTTGATCCACTATGCCAAATAAATTCAGTTATTTCCAATTTTTCATAAAAATTGTATGTTATTACCGTATAACATACAATTTTTATGGAAGATATAAATCCCATATTTTACGACATTGTAATGTCTATTTGCGCCTCTATAAGGATCAGCCATGAATGTATGTAACTTGCGTAAGACGTTTACCGAAACGTCTTACGCAAGTTACATACATTCATGGCTGATCCCTATAGAAGCGCAAATAGACATTACAATGTCGTAAAATATGGGATTTATATCTACCATAATGTTGACCATATTAAACTTTGAAAACCAATTTTTCAAAAAATGTCCTTGCAAAATATTTCTTTTCTTAATTAAAAAATGAACCTAATACAAGATAAATTTATTTGAATATTAAAATCTAATTAATTATATTTAAACAGTAACAACTAACCTAACTTCAAAATTGTTGTTGTTATTAATGATGAGATAATGTCTCGCGTCTTGCACGACAACAATATAAGGGGGGCGTTCCCTCTTGTATTTTGTAAGTTATAATTGTGCCATAATTTGAATTCTCATAACAAAATATTATGCTTGTTACCTCCAGACCAATTATATTTGTATAAAAGTATATCAAAAAACATGTTTTAATATAAAAAAAACTTGAAGGCTGTAATTTGTGAATACCGAAGCTAACGCTTTTAAAGCATGCTTTTCTTGCATTTTATTTCCCGTTTTTTGGCAAAAAACTCTTTTTTAACAAAACTTAAAGCCCAGGCAGATTGATTGATCGAAATAAAACTTCAAACTTAGAGCCTTTTTCATAAATTGGGAGATCCACGAGAAATGATGTGGCCGTCTGTGTAACAGAAGAGACAGCTTCCGTAGCAGCTTTTCAAATTTTTGCAATGAAAATTAAATTTTTTAACAAGGCTTGACCTTGAAGGTGTTTTGAAATTTAAGCAGGAATGTCGACTTTTGATTATACTACTGTGGGCAAAAAGTAGTAAGGCATTTTAATTTAAATTTCGCGCGGAAAACCATTCGCCCAAATATTTTTTTTTCTATGTTGGTGTGACTGTCAGTGACATCTGTGCCATATGTCACATCAAAATAATCATTAGTGTTTAGTATACGCTTGTCTTTCTAAAGTACAAAAAGTGCATTCGGCGATTTTTACAATGAGTGAAATTATTCAACAAAGAAGATTCATTAAATTTTGTGTGCGGAATCAATTTTGTGGTGCCGAAACGTTCAGAATGTTGCAATGGCCTTCGGTGATAATTGTATGTCGCGAGCAAGTGTTTTTGATTCGTACAAATTGTTGAAAGAGGGCCGAGAACGTGTTGACGACATACCACGTCTAGGCCATCAATATCAACTGATGATCAACACGTTAATAAAATCAAGGAATTGGTGCTCGAGAATCGACGATTAACAGTCAGAGACCTTACTGGCATCGTTGAAATATCGGAAGGATCAGTGAAAACCATTTTTGAAAGATCATTTGGGCCTAAAAAAAAAGTGAAAGCACGATTGATTCCAAAATCACTCAATCTTTTAATGCTTTCCGACTACCAGGATGTCATGAAACGTATTATAACTGGCGATGAGTCTTGGATCTATGCTTACGACCCGGAAACAGACGATCAATCGGCCGAATATTGTGCCAAAGGTGAGCCGAAGCCGAAAAAACCACGTCAAAGCAAGTCAAAAATCAAGGTGTTGTTGACAGTTTTCTTCGATTATCGAAGTGTGGTGGCCTCCGAATTCCTTCCGACCGGCCAAACTGTCAACAAGGAATACTATTTGCGTATTATGCAATGTTTGCGCGAAGCTATTCGTAAAAAGAGGCCGGAATTATGGGTCGACAACTCTTGGTTTTTGCACCACGATAATGCACCTTCTCATACTGCATTGGTTTTACGTGATTTTTTCGCCAAAAATTCCACCCATATCGTTCCGCAACCACCGTATTCGCCTGCTTTAGCTCCGTGTGACTTCTGGCTGTTCAGCAAACTCAAACGATCGCTCCGGAGAAACCGTTTTGAGTCAATTGAAGACATTAAACGTGAATCGCTACGCTCATTAGAGGTTATTCCGGAAATTGACTTTAACAACTGTTTCGAGGATTGGAAAAAACGTTGGCACAAGAGTATTGAGGCCGGGGGGGATTACTTTGAGGGGGACGAAAGAGTTGGAGAAATAAATAAAGAATTTTAAAATTATGAACAAAGGCTTACTATTTTTTGCCCACAAGACCATTTTTATCACAAATTCGGTAGGTTTAATGTTTCGCCTTAAAAATTAAGTGTGGTGTACTCGAAATTATTCTACATTTGTCGTAACAGAAAGTCGTGTTTTAGCCACTACAAATATATCCGTCGATTTCTTTCTTGAAAAAGGTTCTGTTTGCAATTCAATAACAATCGTTTTAAATAAAAATGGCACTAGCTTTTACTTTTTTTTTACTAAAGGTTCTATCTGTGTAGTTAGAACTTTGTGAAATTAATTGATGTGCTTAATGATTTTAAATAGTAGATCGTATTTAAACTATTTCTCAAAAACTACTAGAAAAATCAAAATTTCGATAAACATTTTAAATTTTACAAAAATGAAAAGTGTAAATTAACCCGAAATTTTATAAAAATGTCAGATAGAATCTTTTCATTCTTAGGTCGCGAAATGATACTTCCAAATATCAAGTGTAAAATTATCGTTACACTATGCGATTTGCGTGAAATATTTGTTGTACAATAAAATTGTTCTTTGGTGTGCATCACTTTTTCGATACTTTATCAAGTTTCTTCCCATTTCTTTATAACAAAATTGAACATTATTCCACTACTATAATATTTGCCAGCCTCAGGTGTGATATTCTTGAATTTCACATTCCTTTTCATATGGATTTTGTAAAAATTTATAAAAACCTTGTTACAGATTTCCTACTAAGGAAGTCTTCCGAATGGGTAAAAATTATGTGGAAAAATTAGCCACTCAAGATTAAGTTATATTACAGGGCCCCATTTTTTACAATCGGGGAACATTTCCGCATTCGAAATATAATTTACTTTAGAATTCTCTCTATTATTCGAATTTTTCGCCGGCTATTTTAAGAATTTTTTTGAAAATTTGATTACAAGTTAGCAAATATATTTGTTTTCCTATTAAGACAATAATCCGAATGAATCCGAATCCGAATCCATTTACCCAGTCTGAAATTTTATCTTACTAAGAAAACAAATATTAAGAACCTCGCAAACAAATTTAAAAAATTGGTTAAGGTAGGAAGTGAAAAATTCAAATAATTTACATAATTCGAAATCGAATTATATCCCGAATGTGAAAACTTTCCACGGATTCAAGAATAGGGGCCTCAGGTATATTGTAGCTCCGTAAAATTTCCATCGCTCTAGACTGATCACAGAAGAATATAATACCTAATTTATCTATGCTCACGATAATTATATTTCTGGATATTTTTTTTATAATTTAATCTTTGCAATCTGTTCTGGGGCTAAGGACACTCCCAACTCTTCTGCGGTTCGCTTTTCACCTCCTATCTTACACAGTTGCCTGCCAAATCGGGGACGTACGACGATAGATCTGATTTACGTAGAACCATCTGTACATTGCATAGCCCCATGCCACCCTATAGTACTGGCATAGAGGATGGATCGGCCAAAGAGTTCTGCGGAAAATCTCTTATGCATCCGGCCCCTATTGAATAAAAAACTTCTTTTATATAAATCCTTCATGTAAACCTACACTCAAGTAAATAAACTCGTTAGTTAATAAACTTATTGGCTCGAAATACAAGAAAAGTTAAAAATTATTAGATTAGATTAGTAAAATAATATCCAAGATATCCAAAATATATTTTAACAGATTTTCACACAGGGACACTGGATATGGACACTAAATACATCGTTTATTTTCGATATTACGAAATTTGAAAAAGAGATATTGTTCAAGTTTACTCTGGTGGGTTGTGTAGCAATAAATTATAAAAAATTTAGAATCAAAACAGTGATCAATTTCAATCTAGAAAAAGAGAAAAAAAATTGAATAAAGTATTGAGAAAGTGATGTTAGAACATGTTACCCAAGACTGGGACTTGCAATCACTATTTTCAGCTTTCAACTTAGTTTATGTCTCACTTTTTACGAGTAAACTTTTTTATTTTCGGCACAATTGGCCACAATATCCAACCTAAATAATTATATTAGCCTCTTCTCATACAGGCACCCTCATAGTACCGAAATCCGAATGAAATATAAAAAAACGAAATTCCCAAATATTTTTAAATAGAAATATTTCATAACATGTCCCTTCGATTCACCTGAAGTGACATGTTATAACATCATTTGAAAATAACAACTAAATTAAATTTGAACACTACCTTCTATTAATAATTGCGCTCAAGTATCGAAAACAAATGTTTGAAAATAGAAATAGAGTACAAATTCCACTCTATTCAAGAAGGCGCATCCTTAATAACTAGTGAAATAGTATCTAGTTAATTTCTAGAGGAAAGAGACATGGACGAAAACACGCATTCAAAATGTTACGTTACACCCCTCAATTTAATAACTTGACATTAAGTTACGATTTAGCTAATAGAAATGAAGTACAATCGATTGAAATTTTTCACTATAAATGCCAAAAAAATGAATTATGTTTAATTTCGCTTGTGTTCATGGAGTATTCGTAGGATGATTTTAAATTAAATTCTGCAGTACATAATATACATAGATTAAATACATATAATTGAAAAATCCTTCTAAAACCACTTCGCACATAAATATGAAATGAAAATTGTCGAAAATATACTCGAAGTTGGCTTGGATTCAAGGGACTAATCACTCACCAATTCGAAATAATAATGATTGTCGAAACCTCACTGAGGGGACCAGATCTCTCAGTGGGATGTAACGTAAACAGAAACAAAATCGGATTTAATTAACTCAGCGCGTGCATAAGGTAGAACCAACCTCCCAGTGTAAGGATGAAGTGGTCAAGACTACTTAGCAGTATGCTATGCCTAAAAGCGAATTAAGGTTAAACAACGAATTTAAAGTAACATTTTGAGCGCTCCGGAATTTTGAGGTTTAATGCTAGTATTAACATAAATACGCGTTCTGACGGGAATTGACTTCTGTAATAAGCAAGTTTAATGTGATTTTGATTTCATTGTAAAATAAGTCATTTAAAATGAAAATGTTCTAACGAATTTGAGACTGTTCTGAAATTACCCTTAAATTTATCCCGAAAAGATTATCAGATCGTTTGAATCGTCGGTGAATATACGAAAAGTAATTCAGGCCAAAATATTATTTAAATAAAATATATTGTAAACTAACCGAATTGGATTGAGGTGAATATTTTGAATTAACTCAATATACTAAAGTGAATGTTTGATTCCCACTTTTCAGTTAACAATAACTGAACTATTAAGCTACTGAATTATGTATCTAACTTGGCACTCATGTTAACTTGCTGCCTCAGTAAGCCAGAAAGCAATCACTTAAACAGAAAACGAGGGAAATCTCTTCATTGAATTTTTTGAAAATTTTTAGATACAGGAGTAGATAATCAAGTATTTATTAAAGTCACGAGTTTAAAATCTATGTTTTTAATAAATTTTATGGCAACACAAAAATGGTGTCATAAGAAATACTTGATAGCTGAATATGTTTTGCTCGAAAAAATTCCTGCAATTTTGACATGTTTGTATTGTATGTGTCAAAACTATAATATGCTAATCTGTTAATATTTTACAGGAAAAGGTTGTTGGTGCAACTAGACTCAATTCTCCATTCTAAAGCAATTACCAGAACAGTGACATTATTCCGGTTTTTTCTGGGAATACAGTATTGTGTGAAATATGCCAATTTTGTCTGAGGTCCATATTTTCTGTTTACTGTGGAATAAATTTGGTGTTAATATTCACTAAAAAGAAAAAGAACATAAAATATGTACAGTGAATTGCAATAAGCAATCAATGTAAAGAACCAATAAAGAATTATTATACTCAATTTACAAATAAAAATGACGAAATAAAATAAATTAACGTTTATGAAATATCCTGAACTTTTCGGCAACTAATGGCAAAGCACAGTGCGAGCGTTAAACTAATGTGGATCACTTGGCAAAAGAAACAAAGTGGCTTCGGCTTAAGGAAGAAAAGAAAACAAATTAAATTGGGACACAACAAATAAATGAACCCACACTGCAACAGGGCAATAAAAAACTGCCACCATCATCCAATGTTGTCGCATATTGTCGACAACAGTGGATAATGGTGGCAGTTTTTTTTAATAAAAAAATTTCATAAATTGCATGATATGTATAACCAGAGACAACCTAAAAGAGATATTTCATCCTTTGTAAACGAAAAAAAATACACTGTGTCTTGTTTTGCTGTAAACACAATAAAATATATTTTGTTTTTTGTGTATACGTGTATACGCAGTTTAAGCAAAAATCACAGATACAACGATGACATTGGAATTATCAGAAATAAATTTTGTTTTAATTTTTTAGTTCAAATGAAACATCTCCTTTGATTGTCTGTGGTATAACCTTGCAGAGTAAATGTTTCAGAAAAGACATTCACCACAAAGTTAAAAATAAATGACGATAAAATTAAAATGAATGTGAAGAGCGATGATCCACTATCTACGAAGAATGATATTCACAAAAGAAATTCAACAAATAAGATACAATAAAATGAATACATTCTACCTCAAACAAACAGTAAAAATCAAAAGAAACATAGGAAGGGATGTGTATGCCCGTTTTATATTGTAATTAAGTAATTTGACGCGTAACTATCAAAAATAATAGATACAATTTTGTGAGCCGTCTAAAGCTCCAATAAGACCGGTGTTTGCTCTACCTCCGATTTAGAAAACATTGATGTTTGCCTTTTTCGGAAACACACTTTAATCAGTATTCCCACAATAAATTTAGAGGCTATTGTAACATCCAGGTATCTCTAGAAGAGGAGAACGTGCAGCTATGAATACAATATAAAAATAATCCTATCCAGGTTTATACTCTTCACCAAGACATTTCTTCAAGAACAAGCAATACTCAAAGATCTTCAAGCGTTTGGGCAGCTTCTACATAATCATTTGCATCCATGCCCAGCCTTCTGGCATGATCTCCGAAAAGGCAGTGTCCGGTAAGTACCCTTACAATTCTACCAAAATCACGCTTCCTTAGTGTGATCAAGATCTTGGATCTCTTCAACCTCAGCTCAGGCCATACTTGCTTCGCTACCCTGCCGGTCGGACTGGCGAGCCACCTAGCATTTGCCAAGGCAATTGCTTTCCTATCGCTTGCTGCTTGTAGCCCAGACATAGGCCTTCTTACACATTCTCTCCCTGGTTCCAGTTGGAGAGTCGTACCGTACCTTGCTTATTCGTCTGTCCTGCAATTTCCCTCAACGTCAGAGTAGCCCGGAATCCAGATCAACTGGATATTGAAGTGTTCACTCATCTCGTTAAGAATATCAGGTAGTGATATCAGTCAACGATATTACACTGTGCTCCAACCAGTTCATGACCTCTTCAATCGCTAAAACTTCAGTCTGATACACGCTGCAGTAAACGGGTAGACGAAAAGATAAACTTATATTTAATTTCCCAGAGAACACACCAGCTCCCACTCTACCATCGAGCTTGGAGCCGTCGGTGTAGAATATAGCTCTCCCGTTCTCCATAATGAGAGCATTCTTCCAATCCTCCCTAGAGAGGAGAATCACCTTAAAACGCTTGCCAAAGCACAAAAAGGGTGTTATATAATCCAAATTAACCAGGTCATCCCTCACAGAATTAGCTATAGTTGAGTGCCCTTTTTGCAGGCACTTCCACCACGAAATCACTGATAGCCGGGCGATCGTATTGGCGATAGTATTCAACGGGAGAAAGTACAGCATAACCTCTAAGGCACTAGTGGGAGTCGTTTTCAACGCCCCACTAATGAGCAAGCAAACTGCCCTCTGCACCTTCGCCATCATGTTCCTGTATGATAATTTCTCCAGAGCTGGTCACCATACACTCACACCATACAGTAGTACGGGCCTTACTACTGCCATGTAAAGCCCACTTCATGGCATTTTTGCAAGAATAGAGTGCCACAGTGGCCTTCTTCACTTTTCCTATCGTGTTTGGTTTCCAACTGAGCTTACTGTCGAGAAGAATCCCTAGAAATCTCACCATATCAGTAAGGGTCAGCATAGTACAGACTTTCTGTACTAAAAGGGATCTCCTAATAAAAACGACCAGCTCTGTTTTAGATGGGTTAATCCCCAATCCACATCTTCTGGCCCAACCCGCAGTGATTAATAATGCATTCTACATCACATCTCTGATTGTATATAGGTGCTTCCCCGAGACAACTATCGCTACGTCATCGGCAACCACGCCTATTCTTTCCCCTCCAGTTCCAATAGTAGTCCATTGATTACTACATTCCAAAGAAGGGGAGAGAGAACACCTACCTGGAGTGTTCTTCGAACAACCCACCTAACAGCTGATTAATTAGCCTGGTTACAGAGTATTCAATCTCAAGTGGCAACAATCCCTCCCTAATTGCCCCACCTTCACGTTACTGAAACCATTGATATCGAGAAACGTCACCAACGAATATTCTTGAAAATCCAGTGACTTCTCAATTTCCCGAACCAAGGTATGTAACGCCGTATCCACTGATTTACCCTTTTGGTACGCATGTTGAGACTGTGCCCAGCTTCCGGGTATATTTCTCGAACGAATATGGACTTCCAGCAACCTTTCCATGGTTTTCAGCAGAAAAGATGACCGAGATATTGGTCTTACCCGCCTTCGGGATAAAGATCATCCTAGCCTCCCTCCATTTATTCGGGATGTACCCAGCTTCAGACACCCTTTGAAGATAACCTCCCAGCCAGGGAAGTAAGACCTCCGAGTTCCTCTGAATTTTGGCTGCCACAAACCCATCCGGACCAGCTGAATTAAAGGGCTTAAAACTTTTAATAGCCCATTTTATCTTCCGTGAATTCAGAATATCCTCTGTACAGAACAATTGGACCACCGCAATCGACGCATCATCACTATCTGAGAAGTGAGTTTCCATCAAAAGATCAAGTCTCTTCACTAGAAACCGGCCATTCGCCATCCAGTTTCTCGCGCGAGGTATCCGAGACCCCTTTCATTCTATCACAGAAGAACCCAACCTAACCTAACCTATCTTCATTGTTACTAATTAAACTGATAACCGAAATAACCTTATTCCAAATCATTAATTTGGCTTCAGCAATTAGCCAACTAGTGATCTAGTGCATAAAATAATACATCAATTGAAGAGGAACGAGAAGCAAAAGTTTGCTTTTAAAAACGAAGAATCAACAAGTTAAACGAGAGTTAAACACGGAAGTATTCCCGGACCTGTTCTTCATCTATTATATACCCATGATTTTTCAATAACCGAAAACAGCACTATAGGCACTTTGGCTAATGACACAGCTATCTTAGCAGTAGGGTCAGCAACCAAAAACGACAAAAAATACAAATAGCCATCGAGCAAATACAGAATTAGGTGAAAAATATTTTACTACAATAATTTTTGTATGCAGCTTTACTTCTGTTAATATTTATTTTTTCTGTGATCTAAGCTTCGCTGGAAAGTTCATGTCAGCTAAAAAGAAAAGAGCATTTAATTGTGAGGATGTACCAAGCAAATTATCTAGAAATAATCCAACGATTTAGAAATAAATAGAAATCGTAATATCCAAGAACTACTGTAACATGTGATTGACGAGGCTATTCATCTAGAGAACTTAGAGAGACTTACATTATGTGTTTTTTTTAATATAAAAATAAACTAACAGATGTAACTCGCTTTATAATACGAGGAGTGTAAATATGAAAACGGAATTTTTTAGTAAAAAGTACACGTTCATCCTATGATAATGATTAAGAGTATTTTATTCAAAGTTTTGGCCATTATTAGTTATAAATACATTTTTCCCATCTTTCAGGCAATGCATGGATGCCACGTCAAAAAAACTGTTCCTCTTTTGAGACAAACCAGTTATCGAGCTATTTGCGTATACATTTTCGTAGGAAGTGAAGTGCTCCTCAGCAAGCCCGTGGCCTATCGATGCAAATAAGTGACAATCGGAAGGAGCCAAGTCTGGCGAGTAAGCCGCATATGAAAGTATTTCCCAATTAAGTGCTTCCAACGTTTCCATAACCGGGTTTGCTTTGCGTGATGGTGCATTACCATGGCGCAAGATCACTTTGTGTTGCCTTTTATCATATTCTGGTCGTTAATTGATCATTTATTATTGGTAGCGTTCAGTATTTACGGTTTCACCAGGTTTTAGCAGCTCAAAATAAATCACACTCTTCTGATCCCACCAAATATAGAACATTGCCTTCTGTCCGAAGCGATTTGCACTTGCAGGCGATGTCGATGGTTGTCCAGGCTCAACCTAAGACATTTTGCGCTTTGGATTCTCAAAATAGATCCATTTTTCATCGCCAGTCACAATTCGATGTAAAAATGACTTTCTTTTGTAACTTGCGAGCAACATTTTGTTAGTGGGTTTTCTATTTTCCTGCTGCCTTTTGACTGCCTTGACTTTTAAACGTATGGAGACGGCTTCTCGTGACACATTCAATTGCTCAGCGAGTTGTTTTTGCGTTTGAGCGTTCAACCTCCAACAAACTTTTTTGTCGGTCTTCCACGTTCTTCGTTTCTCACGTCAAAATCACCACTTTGAATTTATTAAACTACTCATAGAATTGTGATTTAGAGTAAGCTTTGCCAAGCATTCGTTGTGATTCTGCAGCAGTTTTCTTCAAATTATAACAAAAAATCAATGATGTCCGTAAATCGTAATCTCGCATGTAGGCATAAAACTCGACATTTTTAACACGTAAAAAACATGCGTTATTGTATGAAACTTGTACGGTTATGACTTGGATGTTGTTTACATATGTCAAAGGAAAACAATAGCGCCGATGACGTGGTTTGTCAGTAAATATTCCGATATCCTAAATCATTGGGCGCTTTCAGGGCATCCAACAGTTGGGAACTTGTTGAGTAAAATCAAAGCCAACGTTATGAAAAAGTTTAGTACTATGAAATTTTGAAATCAAATTGGTGATGATTTCACTAATCATGATGCCAACAGTCCTGAGTGCGCCCATTATTTCTGTTTTGATTAATTGGTGTGCATCTAATAGAAATAACTCAAGAAGGCGGAAATACAATAATAACGGACAACTAAATGCGCTAAAAAGATCGCTTACTCAAACACATACAAATCCAGAACGGCCGCCAACTTTATACCGGCCTCACCATATTCGTTCACCATATTCGCTCGTGCGTTAAAATGGACTAAAAATAAACACATCACCGCCCCTAGAATCTTAGTTTATAATTTGTGCTGGGTTCCAAAATAAATAACGGAATAAATTCCAAATAAAATTTTCAAAATAAATAACGAAACTTACTTTCGATCAAGTATCGAAAAATTTTCAAATCCTTCTTTAAAACTTTTACACTCTCGATTACTCGACGTACAGTCACAGGTTACCTCCTGCTGTGAATTTCCACTTTCTTCCTCGTCATAATCCGGCTGCAAGACGACTTTAACAAAATATCGTGGGCATCGCTTTCGCCGGGTCGCATTTTCTGATTGATGCTGAACTGTTGATATTGGCCTTGGCCTGGGTGTGACCTCCGCCATATAGAATGCATTTTGAAAATTTTCTTGACTCCCCGATCGTAATATACATTCACATTGTGTGTGATTTAAAAATGTTTTAGTCTCGTACCGATTTACTTTTTTTCGACCTTCCATTATGATTACCTGTTGTTGTAAATATTAAAAACTTAGGATAAATAATTTTAATCAGACCACATATGCTGTTATGAAAGATCGTACTTACGGCGAAATGTAATTCAACTTCTTTAATACTGCCGACTTTTGGCGCACATATGTGAGCATCATTTGCACAGCAGCCCGATTCGTTCGAACACACGTGCAATATTGTACAATGTGGAAAATATTGCTTCGACGCGTCGTGATTTACTTGAACTAGCTTGGGTTTTGGCAAATCGCACTGTCCCTGGTCTTTCACGAGTCGAACATGCTGATCAGCTAGAACTATACAATTTGAAACGATCAGTTCATAAATGCACATGCAGCAACCGCTTCTTACTTACTTTTCATTTCCGCATTATATTGACCAGTACCGCGTAAATAGGTGATCATGTTGCGTTGTACTGAGGTTCTATCGCTGTATTCTGCAATTTTGTGGTCGTTCAAATCGCCTGGATTCATAAATTCAGTACTCTAAAAATAGAACCGGAAAACATAAAAGTAATTAGAAGCTAGTTTATTAATCAACCCATTAGTTATCCATGGATCAAAACACGATTTATTTAAGATAATTTAATTACTATGGGACAACAATATCCGAAATAAATATTCTCGAAATTCGACAAAATTTATGACTGGTATAATAAATTGCCTTGTGTGGTTTTCATTCCAAAAATAATCGGACGTACAGAAAGCACCACATAACAACATAATCGACAAAAACATCACCAAATGAAACCGAAAACATATAAATCCATTGAAACCCATTTAAAAAGATATAAATTTTCGTGTCATGTGCGATTCGACATAAAATCTTATGTTTTATGTTGGATAATTACATATTTGTTTTGAAAAATTTTGTTCGACAACAGAGTTTGTATGTAATATTGGAATTGGAACGACTGCAAAAAATGTGAAATGCGTTTGTGTGTAAGTTGAGATCGAGATGGGCGAAATCAGCTAGGGCGGCATCTATAAGTCAAATTCGAAGAATGTGGCCAGAAGTCCATAATTTTATGAAAAAGAAAAAGATTTTGTCATAATTTTATGCTCTCGTCAGAGAATGGGATATTAAATAGCCGTATAATGTCACAAATAAACGTAATGTTAACTATACATCGCCGTTCGCAAAAAACCATAAAAATTCAAAGTGTTGCAATATAAACTACAAATGGGTACTATTGGGTTTACAAATAAGCCTCCGCCGTTTTTATCAACCTAATTATTGGTATCTTCATAAGATGTGAAGTGCTGCTCAGACAGACCATGCGTCATCGATCAAAACAAGTGGTAACTAAACGGGGCAATGTCTGATGAATAAGGCGAGCGAGTTAAAACGTCAAAAATTAAGTGTTTCCAAGTAGGTTTTAATCGGCGCCACAACATGTAGACGAGCATTATCATGCAGGAGAATAATTTTGTCGCGTCTGGAGTAGTAGTGGACCCATTTTCCCTTGAGTGCTCGTCTCAATCTCATCAATTGTAGTTCGGTAGAGAGCCCCAGTAATGATTTCGTTCGAATTTAGCAACTCATAATAAACGACACTAAGCTGATCCCATACCAAATACACAACATGAGTTTTTTTCCATGCTTGGTTGTCGATGTTGAAGCATAGCCAGGTGGTTCCCATGATTTCCTGTTTTCTTGTAGTGGATCCATTTTTCATCACCAGTGACTACAAGTATGTGATGCAAAAAACCATTTTGTTAATGCCTTGCAAGCAGCATTTTACATGAAAGAGATCGGCGTTTAACATCTCTCGGCTTCAGTTCACATGGAACCCAATTTCCTTGCTTTTGAATCATTCCCAATGATTTTAAACGTTGTGAAATTGCTTGTTGAGTCATCCTAATGTAGTGCAATTCATACACTTTCTTTCTTTCAAATTCTCCATTCTTAAACATTTGAAACCACTCTCGACAACTTCTCTCACTTAAAGCAGGATCACCATATGCTTCTACAAGCAAGTTGATGCGCCTCAGTTGCAGATTTCTTCAAAATAAAGAAGTAAATCAATAGTTCCCGCAAATGACGCTTATTTGGCTCAAAACTCCACATTTTCACAAGAAAAAAATATATGTTGCTGATATTAAGTCGCTAATATTTTAAGGTTATGTTGTTGGCAGATGTCCAACATTAGGATATGACGTTTTTCATAGGGAAATTTTAACTATACATTTATTTATTTATTAAATGGGTACAAGCAATAGCTTTGGCACCCTATGAGAAGTTTTTATACAATAGTTTTTATAGAAATACAATTTAAATTATTAATAATAAAATATATACGTTATACCAAAATTGTATACAGATAAACGGTTAATAAATAAAACAGTTTCCCCCTCCCCATACTCAACTAAATACTGATTTTTTAAAGCCTTCCAGAGAATTTATACATCTGACCTCAAGCGGCAGCTGATCCCATAAAACATAACATTTAACTAACGCCGAGCGACTATATGCATTGTTTTGCATATTTGGGGGTAATATCTACTCATCTTGATTTTTTCGAAGAGATACGCCGGCTCTTTAATATTTACTAGTTTATATAAAAAACAATTTATGAAAAATGTAAAATTGATTTAGTCTGCATCCTAGAATATTTCCAGAATAATTGATGAAGTGATCATACTTTCTTAAATTATAAACGTATCTTGCCGCGTTATTGAATACTCTTTAGAGCGAGGGAGTTGCAGAAGAATCACAATAAGAAAATGCGGAATTACTATGGCTTTGCCTAAATACAATCTTACATTTTCCGGACATATTTTTCTATGCTGCCTTAATCCATAGAAAATAAAATTTATTTGCGACATAGCTCCACAATATGATTATCCCAAGTAAATTTACTGTTCATGCGCAATCCCAGGATAGAAATGGTATCAACTACGTTAATTTTTTCGTTATCAATGTGTACGTTCGGAGTTGTGGCCGTGTATTTGCTTCTGCAGATAAACTAGACCTGTGTTTTTATCGTATTTAAAAATAGGCCGTTGGATTCAGACCGTGCGTAAATAGCACTCAAATTTTTGTTTATTATTGCAAAAATATCATCGATTTTGTCCAATGAGCCGCAAACATAAAATTGAACGTCGTCTGCATAAAAATGATATTTCGATCCAATTATACAGTCGGCTAAATCATTAATATAAAGAGAATCTAATATTGGACCGACAAATATGATGACATTAACCGTATTGTCGAATCTGAGAAAATTATAATGAAGTTTCAATTTTTGCTGTAACAGCTTATCATTAATAGAGTCAAAAGTCTTAGAAAAATCTAGTAGAGCAATCACAGCAAAAGACTTAGGCTCATTAAGAATGTGAGAGATATCATCTACCACATTAACTAGAGCAGATGTTGTGCTGTGATTCTTTCGAAAACTAGATTGATGGGTATTTAATAAACCATGTTCATTAATGTATACAAGGTAATTTGAATCTTCAAAACCAATTCCAAGACCTTCGACAGAATAGGAGTAATACTTATTGATCGTAAGTCTTGCAAAGATTTAACCTCCTTATCTTTTAACAAGGGGATTAACAATGCCATTTTCAATGTAATAGGACAATAAGTCAGAATAAAATCGTAATCGTAAAATCGTCGTAATAAAAGTCAGATATCATGGTAAAATTAAAGGCAATAATAAATTTAAAAATTTCAAATTCATGCCATCATGCCCAGCAGCGTTTGATTTAATTTTTGCGACTACATTCAGAATATCGATATCGAACACACATGTAAACTGAAACAAATTACTTTGGGAATTAATTGTAGAATAAGCATTCGCATAAGGCAGTGACAACTCGACACTACCTGCTGGAACGACCGTAAAGTGCGTATTAGTCTCACCAGCTGTAATAAATCACTAAAAGAGATCACTAAAATAATATTTTTGTTTACATTCTCTTGTTTGTTGATCTCTTGTTTTCTACATCTTTTGTGTCCATAATTTACTGGTGGCACCATTTTTTGTTGAACGGCGGAGAATTATTTGTACGCCCAATACACTTATCCCTCGCTTAACGAATTAATTCGTTTACGATAACTTCTACCTAAATCGAAATTTCTTTAACTGAATTTTTTGTATATTTTTGAGTATTTGGGTCAAATCTTAACTAAGAAAACTAATACAAATCAGAGAAGAATAAACACCTGAATGAATTAGATGAGTTAGTAATAACTAAATATTATTTAATTCAAATTATTTACAGATTTGCATCAGGGATGATATTGGCAAGAAATTAAAAGTACTGCATTTTCGAGGAATATAGTACTGAATCCGGATTGAAAATACTTTTGCACCAAAAGACTCACATCAAAATAGCGTTTTGCAGGACCGCAATTTTAATTGCCTTCTTAGACTCCTTAGTTGCCCTCGTTAGCTTAAGTAGAGTGCTTGCTCTGTTATTCCGGGGTCCCGGGTTTGATTCCTGGTGGTGACCAGTAAAAAAAGTTGCGACTTGGTGTTTTTAACGTGTCATATGTTATTTATATATGTTCGTCCATTTTCAGATTTGCAGCCATAGTAGTTACGGCTTTGTTCTTAATATTTACATAGTAGCGATTGGCATACTGCGAGTTAAATCAATATTAATAATCTTCATCATGTTCATGTCAAGCAGTTCTTGCAAATCCAATTGTAATGTTAATTAATTTAGATTCTACGAGTTTACTTCCATATAAACCATAACCAACCAACAACCCCATTTAAAAAAAAAGTGTTTTACGATCAACCATTTTATGTTTGGCAGCAGTATAAATGCACAAATTTTAGTTTTTTAGTAACGGCCTAAGGCCTAAGGAAGGATTTCCTTGTGTCTGAAAATTACTCGACCTTCGCAATAAAGATTGGGATCGTCTCGTAAAATTGTTTATATCTTTAAATTTTCCGAAAAATAACGATCCAAAAATATAAGTAATTTGTGTTTGTTTAGGGATTACTGAAAAGAAAGGAGATTTTGTAATCTTTTTATGTAAGAAATTCTGAAGTGCTATGAGCAAAACGAATTAACCGCTTAAACACAAAACTTTGGTTAGTGACAAAATTATTGATCGTTCAGACCAATGCACTGGGCTTCATATCCAATTCAAGAAACCATTAGCTCCAAATATTAAACTACGTTAGTAGCTTTAACCACAAAACTGATTAACTATCTTAGTCATAAGTTAGAGTTGTTGAACACCCTGATCTCTAGATGAAACCCATTGGATTTGCGTTATCTATTCTTTTCTTCTACAGAAGTTGTCTCGAATCAAATTACAAGTGACATTTCTAGCATTTTCTCAAAAGTACTAAAAATCACTCGAAAGTATCGAAGTATTTTTCATAAAGCCAAATTATCGAAAAAAGTACTCTAGTATCGTTAACGTCATCCCTGATTTGCATATTATAATTTTTTTCGTAAACAGAGACTGTGGCTTATTTTTAAAATTACGCTATAGCAAAATTTCGTAAGTTCGTTAAGCGAGGGATTGGTGTATTTCCAAGACAACTTCAAAAGTGGAGGCGGAGAACAACCAATAGATACATTTTTAAACGACAGACATTTTCATCTTATGTAAAACCAAATAGACCAGACATTTGTAATGTCAAATGTATATGTGTATATGTATGTAAAACCAGAATACAAGCCACGAGTATCGAAGTCTATCGAAAAATTGTGACCGTTATTGATAGAAAAATAATTTTTCTATACGTACCGATGAAGAATACACGAGATTTAACTGTCGTGATAAATGGAATCATATGATGAACTGGCTACTAATAGCTTCCTTAATAGATTTAAAGTGAGCTAGAACAAGAGTCAGCATAAGCCAAATGAAATCGCGAAATAGAATATTGTTGTTCATCACATCTGTTATTCAGAAAAGTGCTCCTGGAGTATTCATAAAAATACATCCATAGTCGGTCTATAGTAATTTCTAGAGTTCATGTTCACGAAACGTGTTATGCTAAATGTGGCATGTTTATTGTTTACTGCCATACAGCCTTACATCTGAGACCGAATGGACATTTATTGATATCATTCTGGGTGCAAATCTAAGTGAAATTAATAATGTGTCCAATGGAGGCGGGTCATTCTTAGATTTGTTTTTCACCAACGAGCCTGCCAGTATTGGTGTAATTGAATCATTGAGGCCTTTCATAGTTAATAATATTTACCACAAATCGATGGGCATTATCGTTGACTATGAAGAGCTATCGCCAATTAAATCAGTGCAAAACCAAGAAACAACATACAACTACAATAAAACCGACCATTTAGGTCTGCAGCTATACCTCGAAGCAATTACATAGAATTGATAATATCTCATAAGATGACATTTTTAATTAGAACGATGTAATTGTTAATGTTCACCTGTTTAATGAGATATTATTGCGTGAGTTTGGGAATCACATCCCACTGCGTAAAACAATCCAGTTTGACGATCAGATTATAAATTTAAAAAATCGTTTTGCTAAGCGTATGCTAAAATAATTAAAAGTGGTTTTGATTCGGATAAAAAATATTTCTACAATAAACTAACGAATTCAACGCTTACTTCCAAACAAAATACAGTTCTTGTCTAACTGGTTTCCATAAAAAATCAAATCCAACCCAAAAGCTATGGAAATACTTCAGATCCAGGCGCGAAATTGAAGGATACCCTCCAATATGTCCTTTAATAACATCAGCAGCGATAATGCCAAGGAAATACCTGATATGTTTACTGATTTTTTCAATCAGTTTATATACCTAAATGTATAAACATTAATCTAATTCAAGCTAATGATATTAAACATATCAATTATTTCTCCTGTTGTAACTGATGAAAATGTACTGACAGCACTGAAAGGTTTCGGCGATGGATGCAGGCCCGACAATATACTATCATCAATCTTAAAGAAGTATGCAGGCTTACTTGTACACCCATTACGGAATCTTTTCAATCATTCATGAAGCGCCGGTGTTTTTCCCGATCATTGGAAAGTTTCGAAAATTACATCTATTTTGAAATCGGGTAAAACAGACAACATCTCATGCTATTGAGGGATCTCAACAACCTCATCGATACCTAAATTGTTGGAGTTAGTACTTTAGATTAGCACGCCATTTATCAATTGCACAACATGAGTTCTAGAGAGATACCAGAGTTACCAGAGAGATCTACTAACTTATTTAGTAGAATTCACTGATAAAGTGATCAAGGAAATTGAAAAGGAGCGTCAAATAGACCTAGTCTATACAGACCTCAGCAAAGCGTTTGATTCAATTTGTCAGTTAAATTCGTTTAGTTCAACTCATATTTAACAGACCGCGTATACAATAGAGCCCTGCGCGGATACGTTTTTTCGTATCTGAATCCGATTCGTATCCTCCGAAAAAATATAAATATTTATATTTTATCCGCATCCCGCACTCATCTGCATCCGAAAACTTATATTTTTATGAATTTGCTTTACGCTAAGTCTCAACCAGTGAACACACAAGAGTTTAAGTTGCATTCTATTTAAACCATTTGAAGGGTCTTTACGACCACCACAAGTTTAGGAACTGATTGCTTAATTTTGATGAGAAGTCTGTATAATTTTGGAGGGACGGCGCATAACAAAGATAGAAAATGCGATAACCACTTTACCATACACGGCAAGCAACCGAACCTTGCTCCAGTACAAATTTGCGTGACCGCATGGAAACAGCACATAAGTAATTGGTAAAATGAAAGGAGAAAACGAGGTCATCCCGCTCCCGATATGCCAGTATGCAATTATATGTCATCCAGCAACAGTCTGCCCCTTCCAGTAGCCTTGCTAATCTGGCTAGGATTGAATGAAAACGTATCAATCATTAATCTGAAATCAACATGATATTTTAATCTCATTTGAGGCGGCCAAATCCCTAAATAGGTGTCCCCTCTCACCGTTTTGTTAGTACAATGCTAAAATTTTGTCATTGCAAGGTAAAGGAAAAAAAACAATTTGAAATAGTTATGCGTGCAGATGTGTATACAACAGGTTTATCAACCGTGCGATAATCCGCATCCGACACTCATCCGCCAGAAAGTAATGCGGATACATCCGCGTTAATTCACGGATAGCGAATAGTTGTGGATACCCGGATGTAGCGGATATGTGATAATTGAAGATAAAATATCCAAAGTGATAAAAGTCACCTCGGGAGTTCCCCAAGGATCCCATATTGGGATCTAGATATTCCAAGTTTTCATTGACCGAATTACAGATATAAAACTAATTCTAATATACTCATATATACGCATATTCACATTCAGTCATCGAATTGCAGAGAGTCTATAAAACAACAGTTTTAGGAGTTACGTTCATTTCAAATATGACGTTAAACAGGCACATTGATGATATTGCGGGAGTACAAATAAGTCTTGAGGGATTCAAAAAAGATGGCGTAACTAGTATTAAATCACATCGGACCATCTTGAAACATATTCATGTTAAAGCATCATCATTTCTTTCTAAAAATCAGAATGTCATTTCGCTGAAGTGTAAACAACACATTTTTTTGTGTTCTGATCATGTGAACCTTTGTGCCAACAAAACATAATTTGCGAGAACCGCTGCTTTTTTGTTTTAATTTCAAGAAAATTGCAGCTGATAGACATCGGTTGCGAACAATAAAACATGTGAGTACTAGTTCCACAGTTTAAAAAGTGGCAAAATTATAAAACATGATGTGTGGGAGAGTGATGCCAAACTCAAGAGGAGCTCGCAAGAAACAAGGAAATCGGGTTCCATATGAACTCAAGCCAAGGAACGCCGTTTTTCGCATGCGAACAACTGCTCCAAAGACAAAATCGGAAGGGGATTTTGCTTAGAATCGTGACGGGGGACCTAACGTGGTTCCACTACGACAACCCAATGTGCAGAAAATTATGGGGTAAGCCCGGTCATGCATCTACTTCAACCATCAAACCGAATATTCAAGGCAAGAAGCTAATGCTGTGTATCTGGTGGGATCGGTTCGGACTGATCTATTATGAGCTACTTCAGCCTAAACCATCACTGGAGAACGTTACCAAAAAGAATTGATGCAATTGATGCTCAAACGCCCACAATATGCCAAAAGACTTGACAAAGTGATCTTTTAGCACGACAACGCTCGGCCACATATTGCAAGAGTCGTCAAGGAAAGTTTGGAGGCCGAGCAGCACTTCACTGCTTACGAAAAACCCATAAATTGGGTCGATTCTTGGATCGCCTTAAAACGCAAGGAGTTTTTTCGACGCGGAATACGTATGCTGCCTGAAAGATGGAAAAACTCGTAGCTAAAGATGGACAATACTTTGAATAAAATACATTGTACTAATTTCTCTGAATAAAGATAAGTTATAGAAATATGAAGTTATATAAAAACTTCAAAACTTATTTGTACCCCTAATTCTATTGCTAGAGCCAACTCAATGTTTGGCTTTGTGAGACGGGTGACCTGAACGATTTATCTACATTACTTACGCTATACTTCGCTTATGTTAGATCTATAGTAAAATATGCAGTATCAGTCTGGAGCCCGTATTATTATGTTCACATTAAGCGAATCGAAAGATTACAGAATAGGTTTCTCTCTTTTTTTTGTTAAAGAAAATGAATTAACATGACAACAATATTCCTTCCCATGAGATGCCACAATTATAACCTCTGCACTCTTGAAAAAAGAAAAATACTGTTGGATGAGAAAGCAATTCGAACTTAAATTCGTGCAATTTTGTCATCGTAACCAATAACTTGAAACACGATGCACTGTCTTGGTGAAAGAACACGCTTCTCTTTTGTATTCGGCAATTTTTTCCTTCAAGCGCACCAATAATGCCATGTAATATTCGCTGTTGGAGGTCTTTCCTTTCCCAAGATAGTCGACGAATAAAATATCTTGCGCACTCTAAAATACGGAGGCCAAAACCTTATCGGTCGGCATTTGCGTTTTGGTCGCTTCGGTCGTCTTTCATCGGCTGCTGCCCCTCAGCTGATTGACGATTTGATTCAAGAGTGTAGTGGTGGTTCCATCCCCACTTCGAACAGAGCTTTCTCTTGGACAAATATTCATGCAAAATAGTGTATAAACTGCTTTTTGATATCTTTAAGGTGTCAGCTAACTCACGCAACTTTATTTTACGATATTTCAAAACGTTTTTGTACACTTTTTTATCTTTTCTGGCAAATTCGGGCGGCCCGAGCGTTCACCACCATCGGTGTTTGTACGGCCACGTTTAAACTCAGCAAACCAACTTTTGACGGTTACTTTCGAAGGAGCAGACTCTCTATAACACTTATCAAACTATTGCTTTGCTTGAACTGTATTTTTCCCCATCAAAAAATAGTGTTTAACACGAAATTTTTCTATTGTTTTGAAAATAACAAAAGTGGGGTTTCTCAAACAACTGTAACTGGTAAACTAGAGGTTGGATTTTCATGAAATTTTGATACGAATCGTTTGAAGGTTAGTACATCCTTGAAATCAAATGAATTTTTTACTAGATGCGCCCAGCCCTGGGCCCGGCGGCTTATAGTATGCCCTTAGTAAGAATATAATTTTGCCACAAAAATTTGCAATAACACATTTAGATTATTGTTCAATCTATATACACATACATACAAGAAATGATTGACGTGATAATCCTCAGCTATTGTTGTATACATAATAAACTATTAATTATTTAGATTTCCATAAATAATGATATAAACAAAAATTTCCCTTTCGAATAACAACAAAAGGTTCAAATCAATTGAACTTCATCACACATAACCCAAAAATAGTCATAAATGTTGATTGAAATCGATATCGTACACACACCACCCAAAATGATTCAATTGAGAAATATTTAGTTTTTGGAATTAATAGAGTTATTAATGTAATTTTTATTGATTCTGGCCCAAAAACAAAAAATTACCACAATTTGATCATACTTAGTCATGTATGTATATGGTATCGTATACATGTCTGTACAAAATAATGTAATATGAATGCATCCATTACAATTGGGATCCATGTCTAGTATAATAAACTATAAATTAGTGAACAGACTTTATTAGTCATGGTTTTTAGAATGTCGCGTTGTTTCAATTTGTGAAATATAAAACTCTTTTAAAAGAGTTTTGTGTTTAATTAAAATATTAATATTTAAATTAGTTGTAATACTTATACTATTATTATTATTATTAATGATCGCCTATTAATATTTTATTCGTGCTTTTAACAGCTATTTGTAGCGAGCACTTGCAATATTAATCAGAATGATCTTTAATGTGTTTAGATAGGTGCAGCAACATATTTCAATTCACCGTCTTATAGTTTTAGAAAAACGAGATTTTGGAAAACCTTGACGATTATTGATAGACTAATTATTTTTGTGTGCTTTTAAAATTATGAAAACATTGTGGCGTACATTTAAATGCTTCTTGTAAAAATCAAAATTTCTCATCTGAAATTTTGGATTAGAAGCAGGTAGAATATTTAATTTTGAGAATACTTTAATTGATAAAGACATTTTATGGTAATGCACTCTTTCCATTTTATCGTTTGTTATTATCGCTCGCCTGGTAAACCGGGCTACGGCAATAATATTATGTGTATTATGTTCGTACTACGACTATAATAATAATAACGCTTCACTTTAGTAATAGTTAGTGTATTTGGTAATAGTATTTTTGACGGATTTCGTTTAAATTAGGTGTATGACTTAATTTTTACAGATTTTTCAGCAAATTTGTTTTATATAAAAAAATACACAACAACGAATTTAATCTTGGAAATATTGTCTATCGTTTTATGACCTTGCACCATCTGTCAGGTAATATACAACTGCAGTCTCGAAAGAAACTTGCAGGCTTCGACACGATAAAGTCATCGACGAATTTGGGCACAATCTCCAGCGATTTTAACTCTTTATCCACTAACGAATACAGGACATCCATCCCAAGTTCAAGAGGGACTTCTCAGTCAAGCGTCAAGCGAGTAACGTGGGGTCGAGCGTTGTCATGCAGCAGTATGACATCCCTGCTTCCTTGCCCAGTAAATGACTTTTCCCGATCAAGTTCTTCGCTCAGTTTGTTCAATTGTCGGCTGTAGCATTTTGCGTCACCGTCTGACCAGCACACCCTTTGCGATCCACCAAATACACAGGAGAACCTACTTTAAGTGGATGTTCTGTTTCGGCGTCGCTGTAGTGGGTTGCTCGGGATCTATCCACGATTTTGTTTTTGTTATCGGGCAAGCAGTGAAAGGGCACATAAATACCAGTTGACCTAGGTTGTGTTCAGCCAACACACGCGAGACCCACGGTCCAAGTTTTTGAATTTTTCCCATTTGGTGCGAACGCTTGGAAATAGCTGTTTGGGTGACTCCTAGCTGAGCTGCAAGAGGCAACTCAGCATCTTCAAGCCTTCAAGGCTGTCCAGGACGCAGCTGGTCACTAAGATCGAAATCACCACTTTTAAAACGTTTGTACCAATAGTTACACGTTTTATAAGGCACAACGTCAGCACCAAGTACATTATAAATTGATTCCCGTGCTTTAGAATCAGTTTTTTCTTGTTGGAATTCGCACAAAATGCATTGTCGAATGTGCTGTTTATCAGTTGCTAAACTCTGCTATTCTGAGAGGTTATGTAACTCGACTTGTCGTGCGATGTACTGAAACCACAAACTAAGGTGAACATATTTCGATTTTAAATATAATTTGAAGCTCGAAGAAATAATCTGTAAAAATTAAGTCATACGCCTAATATATCGGAACGTGAAAATAAAACCAATAGAACAGAAATGCAAATTTTTGACATACATTACATCACTCTTGATTTTAGTTAACTTCAGACCTAAGTTATCAAAAAACCTCAAATTAAAAAAAAATCACATTTTCCACTTTTTTTGTCGAAGCACTCCCAACTCTTTCGCGGTTCGTTTTTCACGTCCTACCTTACGCTGTTGCCAGCCAATTCGTATCCTGCCCTTATCAGGATTCGAACCCAATACCTGCCGATTCAAACACCAAAGCTTTAATCACTGAACCTCTATGAGTAAACAAAAACAATTGTAATCCTTGTCCACCAGGATATAAAGGTAAACTTTATATTGTTTACCCTTATTACGGTTTAAGTTTCAAAAATGTCAGTTACGACAACTGATATCCGATTACATAATGTAAATAATTTTTGGCCTTACGCAATTTTTCATATAAACGAATGACTAAATCGAAAAGTATAGTAATATTCATAATTTAATCTATCTTAGCATATAGCGACGATTCAAGTAATTATTTTCTGGGTAAAGCAAATTTTAGGGCAAATCGATTTAGCTTAGACGGGACCATATGTAACATTATAAAGCGCATACGAGATTAAGCAACAATCAGTACCCAAAACCGCATGTTAAGAGATCATGCAAGTCACAATTGTCGATAGTTTGAACTCTACTGTTCTATCCTAAAAGGAAGTCTTAAAACATTGTGTTGTTTTATTTTATGTTTGATTCGAAAATAATATTTTGTAAATTGCTAATATGGGATTTGCCGATTTTAATGAACTACCAACAACCTCGTTTGATACGTGGTAATTATTAACCAGCAATATTTTTTGATTGTTTGTTTATGTCCCCACTTGCAATGGGGTTTGAACTTCTGGGTCTCCTGGTAATGTTTGTTAAATTCAAGAAAGATATTAAAATTACGTCAATCGAACTGCTCGGGTTTGCGTGAGGGATTAAATTGTTTTATTTGGGTTTTCTGGTTTACATCTACCATTGCAAATACTTTATTAGATGTTTTACAGCAGGTGGTAATTCATCCATCTCAATGCTTCTCGTTGAGGATAGTATTTGTCATTATCTATCTAATTTCTAATTCTAAAACCATAATTCCTTAAGAACGTTACATTGTTAACCCTGGACTACTTGGGCCGCTTGTACTTATTAAAGTTTTAAACCTATGAACGTTGTCATAGATTTGTCATTTGGCTTCAAACCGTCGTTTTAGCTAAACTTAAAAATTCAAGGACATGGATTAATCAAATTAGACTTGTATTATGTACTAAAACCGTGGTTACTTCTTATTAAAAGTAAACTACGAGTATCATATAATTTAACAAAGTTTCTCTAGCAAATGACATCAACAAAATAATCCAAATATCAGTTAACTAAAGCTTTTAGTGGGTCGTTGGGTTCTTCTGATCGTATCCCTTATTCTGTGAGAATTTAAAAAGTAATATTACATTTAATCATTTTACAAACTATTCTCACAATAAATCGGGTGAATTTTATAGATGTATAGAATTTTAAAATGAAATAAAACACAAGAAAATCGTGGTAACGTGGTAAATAGCCATGGTATTGACTTGGAAGATAAGTTTATGCCATAAGTGCTTAAACATGATTTCGTTTATATGGGCATGGCATCACGGCTCTATCGAATAAAGCGTAATCTGGAAGGTTAATTTCAGGCCATTTTTTGGAGCAACTGGAATCGCATCTCGGTAATAACACAACAGATGTTGCCTTCCTATTAAACTAGCTACTTCACAAAATATTGAAAGAAACAGAAAATAATCTAAATGGCTCTATAGTGGCCTCCAGTGACTATTACGTTCTGGCCGACATCGTTCTTGAAGAAATATGGATCAATGACTTCACCAGTAAATAAAGCACAAAAACAGTGACTCTTATGCAAGTAACGAGGTCTCAATAGTGGCGTGTGGATTTTATTAATTCCACATACGGCAATTTTGTTTGTTAACGTAGTTGAATGGCTTCCCAAAAAAAAGCCTCATCGCTGAATGAAATTTTTTGGTAAAAATAAGGATCAAGAGCTGCGAACTAATAATAAGAATCTAATTATTCTGGAAAGGAAATCTCACACAGAAAACTGCTCGGCAGAGGATTTGCGGCATTGAAGAAAGAAAAGTAATGGCGCCGTTTAATTTTTAATCAGTAGTCGTTATCTTTATCATTTTAATTTCAATGTTGTGTTTTTAATACAAATGTTTTTCAAACAGATTCTTTTAAGAAAATGGAATAGTTTTATTGCATTGAATTTACCATGTCAGCTCTAATAAAACCCCAATTCTGGAAATTGGAAAATTGTATAAATGCCCCGCCGTAGTGATTACAATCTTTTTGTTTTTAATCGTTTATTCGTAAATGCTACATAATTTTTCAAATATTTTCAAAAAACGAAAAAGCTACTATTGAAGCTGTCATTTCCGGTGAACCGATTTCGACCAATCACTAGGATATCCCAATTTATGGAAAAAGCTTAAATATGAACTTTCACTCAGATCGGCCAATCCGTTTGTGCTGAAGAGAAGCTACAGACATTTAGTCTGCACGAAATATCACACATACACACACATACACGCACAGTTATCGATTTTTACAACCACTTTATTAGCGAATAAGCAGTTAGATTAGGTGCTTAAAGACTCTGTGTTTAGCAAAACTTCATAAAACGGCACTGAGCACAACTATCGTTTTATATACATACACGAAAAATTGCGATTAGCATTAGATAATTCTATTTCCGAGGAAGGATTTTTTAATAATGTTTGTTTATAGTTTTATGTACGTTGACTTGCACTCAAATTCTCAAAAACGATTAGTAAAAATCAGTTTCTCGCCATAAAATATTACCAATTGATCTAAATATTTCTTTAGCATGAACTTAAATGTATAGCTGAAGGAATAATACACGATTATCCAAATAAAATGTTTAGTTTATCATGGTTAGGTTTCAAAGTTTATCGTTTTTTTTGAAACGCACAAATCGTTTTTTTCAATATGAAACATTTTGCATCAAGATGTCAATAAACATAAAATCGAGGTAATATACATGATTATCAAGATTAGTTTTGAAATGATGTAAAAAATGTAAAATTTAGTTTAAAAATAATAAAATTTTTGATTTTTATCGATCGAAAAATTACGCCAAACGATAAGTTTATATGTTTTACGCCGCAATGACGATTATTTTTGAAAATTTACTGTCGCTAGATTGCAAATCACGAAATAAAATGTGTCCAAGATAAGTGGTTATTAATTTATTATAATATGCAGTGTTTAGATCAGCAATAATGAAAAATAATAAATTTACTAATTAATTTTACAGATATAACGAATATAAGTAAAGTAGGCAAGGCAAGCCAGTAAGCAAATTATACGAAATTATGGTACTCAAACTTATTAAAGAAACAAACCAGTTGCATAATTTTACGGGCATTTAAATATCGATACTAAAATCAACATTGGTTTTCTCAGTACCATACGGCCTTAACCTTTAATAAAAGATGTTTTAGCACAAAATGAAACAAGGATAATCTATTTGTTATGGTTAAAGTACAAAATCGGGACATGTGCGAATAAAAATTAGAAAAAACTGTTTTACTTCTAATAATCCTTTGAAATGGTAGTCTATTTTCCCGAAATGCTTCATTACATATTCATCTGGAAATAGTAGAGCGCGGGAAATAAGCGCGCATCCCATGCTGTATCCGGGCAGACACATTCGGACATTATCTGATATTCAACGAGCCATGTAGGTAATGGATACGTCAAATCTCAATTTTTATTATTGTTGAGACGCTCGTAACTACAAAAACTGTAAGTCGTAAATATCATACAAAATATACGAAGGTAATTCTTAGATAAAATTAGTTGCAGTGATAGAGTGGGCATTGTCAAAGGCAACCCACGTATATATTTCCAGGATTATATTTCATTTGGTTCACTACTTCACTGTTTGACTTATAGTCCATGTTTAAACCATAAAGGTTTAGTTCAACTTATACTGTTGTACTGTTAAATTACGTTAAAAACTCCTCAATTGAAAGGCCATTTGTAAAATCGAATTCCCGATCAGTGTTAGGGAAATATTTGTTAAGATGACATCGTCGCACATCTAGAATAATAATTCTAGACTGAACTCAAACCGACAACGGTTGGGATGATAAAAACTGCCGGTAATATATCACCACACCCTAATCGCTCGACCATACCAAGGATTATATCTGTGTGTAGTATAGTTCGTTATAATATGTTTGTTGAATTAACAAAAAAAGTTTCGTCTGTTTTACAAAACAATTTTAGAGATGTCAAAACAACATAAATATATAAATAGCTTGAAATGCCCGGTTTTCGGCCAGTTTGCTCAACTTTTGTACACAATTTCTGATATGTTGTATACACTCAGTCATATAAATATTATATACGTATTATTTTTTCCACTTCATTTGAACTCGGGAAAGCCCAGTGTACATAGTGTCCCAGTGTATCATAATAAATATAGTAAAATACTGGAAAATATAATAGATGTAAATTGAATTGAACGCTTACGGCGACTGTTCGAGTGAGAATTTTTTGATTCAAATAGTTTTGCTAAAAATATCGTCTATATTTACCTTGTTAAATCCTTAATTATTTCATTTCTATTTATGTTTGGCTTAAAATAATATACTTTTATAGTCACGACCTAACCCAAATACAAATTGATATCAAACAATTAAAAATATGACGTTTTAAAATATGGATGATAGTTTGAGCAAAAGGAATTTAAAAATTAGCACATAAATTCAGTCAAATAGTCGCCTTTAAGTTTGTTTTAAGCCCCTTGCGATACGAATAATTTGTGGAGCCTAACTTATTCAAATAAGTAAGCCAGCGACGTGACTGTGGAAAGAATATTTTCTGTCCTTTTCTTGCCGAAAAATCTAAATTGGTTATCAATTTTTTGTTAATGTTTATTTGTCCATTTATTGTTTTTAGAATTTGAAAAATATTGCTAGGTAAAAAATGGGCATATGCGGATTAACACCACATTTAAGATACCCAACAAAGATTTATATAAAGATGTAGTACCCGACATCTGTAATTCCGTATACGATCTTACACAATTCATGCGTTGCAAACAGACGATATGCCGTATTGAAGTTTTATCTTAACACAAATATTAGCATTGATTATTACATTTTGCGTAATTATTGTTCTAATAATTAAGAGGTGCCCAAGTACAATCATTTAAATAAAAATTTTTATCTACAATTCGTTTCATAACTATATATCAACTCGTTTTTTTGATTTATTTAACCCTTTCGCACGTATTGGGTTAAATTTAACCCATCGTTTTTAAATCATATTTACAACGAAACCGTTACAGAACACCTGCATATTTTTTTATTTTTGTGTTATACAATATATATATATTTCGTTATACTTGTGTTTGTTTGTTTCTTCATTCGATGCAATTTAGTATTTAACAGTATTTCAACCTGTGTTCACGTATTTGACAAGTAAGGGATCGCGCCAAATTTGTGTTTTCAAGTTTTTCAATTATTTTTAGTGCAAATCACAAAATTTTAACATCTACAGGTAAATAAATAGTTAATTTAAGAATTTACGTAATAATATTATGAAATAACATAATTTAATATACGCAATATTTTATTGAAATAGCGTGGGTTGAATTTAACCCAAATCGTTTCAAATGATGTGGGTTGATTTTAACCCAAATAATAATTCTATGTATTTTTTCTTATACACACATACTTATACATTTTTTAAGAATGAGTAATAATTCAGCAAAACGTTTGCATAATTTAAAAGCAAAACAGGTTTTTACGATAACCGAGTTAGCTGAAATTATGAATGGGGATGATTCCGATTTTATTTTTGAGGATGACGATGACCTGGAAAATGACAACATTTCTACACCGAATTCTACAAATGAAATGCGCATTGAATCAACTAATGATTTTCCCGACATAAATCTAGTAGATGTTGAATATATTGGACCTTCTGCCCGGAAAACTTCAATAGATGTACATAGTGACTCTGAATCGGAAACGGAGCGAGAGCAACCCTATGAGTATGTAGTGTTAGCAACAGAGGCAAACCCTGTGATAGACGAAAATGTTAAATTTGAGTTCATCAATGAAGCCAACTCTGACAGTCGGTTGTTTACTGAAAAGTCCAACATCCAGTGGCGCCGGGGGAACAAACCATTCGAACAAAGCGAAATTCCATTCATACCTCTTGGAAATTCAGATGAAAATTTAGAATTAACACCGCTCCAAATATTTGAAAAATATATTGCTAATGAATTTTTCGAAAAAACCTCATTTTTCACAAATCTATATGCTGAACAAAATAATGTACGAAGTTTTAAACAAACTAATACAGATGAAATACGGAAACTCTTCGGCCTTCACATATTAATGGGCAACTTAGGATTACGAAGAACCAGATTGTACTGGAACGCCAATATACAAATTGAATCGGTCATTAATTGCATGACAAACGACCGGTTTCATCAACTTCGCAACAACTTGCACTTTGTGAATAATTTGGAATGTGCAAACAACTCAAAAGACAAATTTTATAAAGTACGGCCCATTGTTGATATTGTTAGAAGTAGATGTTTACAACATCCTCTAGAGGAAAATTTGTCAATCGACGAACAAATGATCCCATTCAAAGGTAAGCTAAATGTGAAACAGTACGTTAAAGGCAAACCGTGTCCGTGGGGTTTACAAAATTTTGTACTTTCTGGTAAAAGCGGCTTACCATACGACTTTTACCTTTATCAAGGTAAAACTACTGAGATATCCGAAGTTGATTCAAAAAAGTTTGGCTTTGGATCTGCTGTAGTGCTTCATCTGTCGAAAAGAATAACTTCGCCTGGACATAAACTGTACTTTGATATCTTTTTTTCTACGTACCAGTTATTCGAAATTCTAAAACACAATAATATCAATGCGATTGGAACAATTAGAGTCAATAGATTCAAAAATTCACCTCTTTTAGATATAAAGGAAAGAGGAGTTAGTGATGAGGTTCATAGCCGGGATGAGAAAGTGGTGGTTGTTAAATGGCAAGATAATAAGCCTGTACATGTAGCGTCAAATTTTATTGGTATAGGTAATGAAGGTGATGTGCAACGTTGGGATAAATCGCAGAAAAATATGTATCGATAAAACAACCACAAATAATAAAATTGTATAACACAAATATGGGAGGAGTAGATTTTATGGACCAGCTTATAAGTTATTATAGAATATTTATGAAATCCAAAAAATGGACTTTGAGAGTCGTTACCCATTTTATTGATTTTGCTGTATGTGCCAGTTGGATAGAATACCGGAACTATCAAAGACAAACAGGAATTCCAAATAAAAATATTCCGGACCTGTTTGAGTTTCGTTTGCAAGTGGCACGCAGTTTAATGGTTTCCAGAACTTTATCCACCCGCAAGCGTGGCCGTCCGACGTTATCAGATGAAAATGATTCACCTTCGAGTTATAACACAATTAAAACGCAACGATTCGAAGTAAGACCAGTTCGCGATATGCAATACGACCAAATAGACCATTTTCCGGATCATAATCAAAAAACCCTCCCAATGCGCTTTAAATTTGCAAATTGTGCATCAAAATCCCACATCTTTTGCATAAAATGTGTTTAAACAAAGAACGGTATTGTTTTCTTAAGTTCCACAAAAAATAAGTACCTAAATTTGGGCCAAAAATTTAATTTTTTTATGTAATTTAAAGTTCCTAATATTTTATATTTTTTTATATTATAAATTTAGTTTATTTTATAATTTTGTTTATTTTTTAATTTTATTTTTATTTTTAAATGATATTATTGAATTGTGATAATTTGAAAGAAATATGTGATAAATAAAGCAATGAATTTGAACCAAACCAAAATTTTTTCTTATATTTCGTTTTGATTGGTGACACGAAATGGGTTGAATTAAACCCATTAGGCTAGGCCTAATTCCGGGCATTTAAAAAAAAAAAATCTACAAATGATTCTTTAATACTCCTTGTCATGAATAATGTATAGAATATTTTTTTACACCAGCAGAAAAACTTCACGACTGAAAGGGTTAAATAACTGATTCAAAAACTTAAAAAACTTTAATGCCAATAATTAATTAAGTTCGGACATACTGATTTATGAAACAAAAACCGTTACTTACTTCAATTATTTATAGAAAAAAAACAAAATTAATTTGTTTCATAACTAGTAGCCTATTGATCATTTGTCTCGCTCAGGCTTATACATTTTAAACCTTTTTATTATTAATTAATAGATCAGTGTTGTAGAAGGAGTCACGTGGAAAATACAGTGGGTAAAAAAATAATAGGTGTGAGTTATCTTAAACAAGATAATTCGTTATATCCTTATTCTATTGTACTTTGAGTTATTATACTTTCTAAATTGTTAAAATATTTGTTGTTATGGGTATTTCAATCAACAACTTTGCATGCAGATGTTTCGTTTATTTTTGGGGAAATTACACGAAATGCAATATAGAATAAAACAAAAGAGTAAAACAATAATAGGTCAGTATTAGAACATTGGTGGAATTTAGGGTAATTTAATATGTTCTCATACGGTGGCGTAAGTAGGTTTTGTAAATATAAAAATTGTTATTTTTAAATAAATAAAAAATTACCAGTTTCTTCGTAATTATCGGAAATATCCTGTTACAGCTGTAAAATGGGACGTGACAAGTACTGCACGCCAGAAGAAAGAGGAATCAACATCAAGCTTCGAAAGAAGGACGACACATACAAAGAAATATCCAACGTACTAAATTGTGCTCAAAATATAATCACAAATGCCTTAAAGCAGTAAAAATCTATTGAAACCAGAGGGAGATAAAGGAAAACTACCCTGAATGACGACAACATGATGATAAGAATAGCCAATATGGACCCGTTTGTAACATAACAGAAATTAAAAAAACTTTAAAATTGGACGTGACGAAGCAAACTATATACAGCAGATTACGCGAGAGAAAATTCAGTTGCGCGGGCGGCCATAAACATACCAAACCTCAGTAAGAAAAACGTGGAAAATCAAATAAAGTTGCCAAGCGTTATCGCGACTGGAGTCGAAAAGAAAACCTAAAATATTGGCGCAGTGTACTTTGGATTGGAGAACGAATCAAAAATAAATTTGATTAGGTCCGACTCCAAACATTACGTGAGACGACTAACAAATCAGGAATAAACCCAAAAATATACCAAAACAAACTATTAATCATGGACGTGGAAACATCATGGTACGCGATGTTTTTCCTGATACGGTTGGTGCGATTTTTTTGGACAAAAACGATTATGACGCAAGTTGTCTACATCGATATATTGAATAATATTATGCTTGGAGTTTCCAACAAGACAATGATCCTAAGCTCACCTCGAAGAGAACAAAACAATGGTTTATTCAAAGTAAGGTCAACCTACTGGAGTGGCCGGCACAATCGCCGGATTTAAGCCCCATTGAAAACCTTTGGAATGAAGTTAAGATGAAAATCGCGAACAGAAAACATAAAAATAAAGAAGAATTATGGTGTTCTATATATAAGAGGCTTAGTGGTGGATTAGATGTCTAAAAGCTGCGAGACAGTTTTGAGAAATAAGAGATATACAACGAAGTATTAAATGTTCATATTATTTTGTGATATTATTAATTTTTAATTAATTGAATTTTGTGATTTTGTTTATTTACACCTATTATTTTTTTACTCAACAAAAACTTGAATTAAATAGAGCATCCTTGAACCTATGTTAAATAAATTATTTTTCGATTTAAAATGTTAAGTGGTGATGAGTAAACTATAAAATACAATCACCCAATTTTCTTTAATTTTTCTAATCATCCGATAATTACGGTATTTGTGCGGTTTTTCATTCACACCTATTTTTTGTTTACCCACTGTATTTATCAAAGATGGAAAAGGCAAGAAGGGAGAAGATTAAACCGCCATCATAAGACTGTTGCTAATTTTTTAAGCAATGCAATTAATTATGGCACCAACAAACCGGATAACCAAACAAGAAGATGAGTTCACGTTGTACATGCGAGTCGACTAAGGTCACGAGTAATTATTGTAAAAGTATTAAGCGCCTGAAAACGAGCTTAAAATAAATTTGTCTCAGACCACAATCTGCCGAGCTGTGAAAGATGAAGGACATCTAAACCACAGCAAACTGATAACAGAACAAAAACTATTGCCACGGCACAAAGCCGCGTTGTTAAAGCAACTAACTTTGTTAAGGCAAACATGAGTCGTGACTGCTTAAATTTACTTGAAAAAGTTCTGCTTTTATGATAACTAACCATTATTTAATAATAAGTTATTTGTTGGTGGTGGTAATGGAAAAATGGAACAGGGGGCTTTCTCTTCAGCGGGAACTTCGCCTTAGCCTTTCCATTCACTAAAATGAACAGCGAGGAATATATTGGCGTCCTAGAAAACCACCATTTACCGTTTTGGTCGATCAATTCATTGGTGCAAACCATTAATTCATTGATTACAAGTATGCCTAACTGGATTTTGGCAATAGCAGAAAAAGGTGGACATATGCTGCATATTAATTTTTTAAAATTGATTTTATTGATCTCCGTAGTTTTTAAAAAGTGGATATATACATAGTTATGAAACAAAGTAATTTCAAAAAAGTTGAAAACCCTATTGAATTTTACAACGGTTTCTTGATATTTTGTTGAATTTTGTACTTATCTAATTTTTGCCATTAAAATTTTTTAATTTTTATGAATCAATTATTTTTAAAAGTTATGAAACATACTGTATAAATCACCGGTCAAATTCCACCTAAAAATCAAATAAACATACATATTAAAGCATTATTTTTAAGATTTTATCTTTTTAAATTGACACTACGCATTTTAATTGGCATAAATATATTCGTAAAATTATTAATAAGTAAATTAAATTTATTAAAATAACGAAAAAATAGGCATCGAATAATTTTCCATTGAAAACCATGAATGTTTTCATATTGCTGTCATAAATAAGTGATACGATTTTGCTTACTTATTTAAGATGGCGGCAAAAATTGCTCCATCCAAATCCTATGACATGTAAATTGCAATAAATTTAGAAATTTCTGAATCTCCAAACCCTCTCTTACCATTAGATAGATCATAAGTGTAGTAGTGTAATATACTAGAAGAATGCCGCGTTGTCCATCGATCCTACTATAACCATCAGATAGATTATAATCCTAGGTAAACCAAGGCTGGGTTTAAGGTAATTTTGAAGTGGATAGGGCAATGTAATGTGAAGTGATATAACGGGTGTTTCAACAGGTGCGCTTCAACTTTCTTCCGATAGGGACTGCGAACGACGCCATATTTTTTATTAATCTTTTGTCATTTGGAAACTTCATTAGTATACATTTCAACATGGAACGCTACACACGTGAACAGCGATTGCAAATCGTGCAAATTTTTTATCAAAATAATCGTTCTGTTACTGCTACTTTAAGAGCATTACGGCCATTTTACGGTCCATTTAACAAGCCAGCCCGTTCGACAATCGACCGTATAGTGGCAAAATTTGAGTCTACGTTTTCGCTACATAATGTTCCGGTGCCCTCGAGAGCAAGAAGTGCTCGAAGTGTTGAAAACATCGCAGCCGCCAGGGCTTCAGTTCAAGAAGACGCGAATGTGTCGCTCACACGACGTTCGCAACAATTGGGCCTTTCTGTGACATCATTGTGGCGAATTTTACGTAAAGATCTTGGCCTACATCCGTATAAGATCAAGCTGACACAACAACTAAAGCCGTTTGACCATTTGAAGCGACGCCGATTCGTGAATTGGGCTCAAGAGCAAATCGAAAATGATGCAGATTTTCGCCGAAAAATCATGTTCAGCGATGAGGCTCACTTTTGGCTAAATGGATTTGTCAACAAGCAAAATATGCGTTACCCGGCAGGAAGCAACCCACACGTGATTCATGAGGCACCGTTGCATCCCGAAAAAGTCACTGTTTGGTGCGGATTACATGCCGGCGGCATAATTGGGCCATATTTTTTCATCGACGATAACGATCGCCACGTTACGTTAATGGAAATCGATACCGCGATATGATAAACGATTTTTTTTGGCCGCAATTGAAGACTAAGTTCGATGAGCGTGTTATTTCGCGAAATGGGCCCGTCCAGTGGCCGCCGCGCTCGTGTGATTTGACACCTCTAGATTATTTTCTTTGGGGTTATGTGAAGTCATTGGTCTATGCCAATAAGCCGGCGACGTTGCAAGTGCTCAGAGCCAATATAGATCGTGAAATTGCTGGAATTTCGGCCGATTTATGCGAAAGAGTGGTCGAAAATTGGGTTCAAAGATTGGACTTCGTAAAACGTGCACGCGGTGGTCATGCAAAAGAAATCGAGTTTCATACTTAAATGTATATGTTCAAATTCGTTAATAAACAAAAAGTTAGTTCAAAAGTCGAACAGTTTGTGTTTTATTCAAAAAAAAGTTGAAGTGCTCTTATTGAAAAACCATATACTAGAAAATCCAAAAATTTCGAAACTAAATTAATGAAATGTGCTGTGCCTTCTATACTCATCAATCCTACTATGACCATTAGACAGGTTATAATTCTAGGCAGGCGAAGTTTGAAAATCAGAAAATATTAAATCTAAATTACTAAAATGTTATGATTTGTACCAAGCACTGTACGAATTTTACTAGAATTAGGACGTAATCAAATGTCACAGAATATTGTTTTTATAAGATAATAAACTATGTGATGGCCATAGTAGGATCGATGGGCAGGTGGGTAACTCAAAAGTTACAGAACATGTTAGTTTTTTAGTGTCGAGAATATCGGATTTTCTAGTATATTATACCACTGGCATTATTCTGGGATTCCCCCGGGAATAGGGAATTGGAAAAAATATTTTCATACTAAATATTTTTCATTTTTGTCTAAAGTGTGTTTTGCTGGCCTACTTACTGAATAAGTTTGGTGTAAATATTTGTCAAATAAATATTTTTCCCTATAAAAATTTTGTGGAACGAAAGCTTCCCGATTAACTGTGTTTTGAAAACTTTTGCACAAAACTTATTCCTTCCGGCCAGAAAAATAAAATTTAGACAAAAACGCTAAAAAGATATTTTTAGTAATTCCCTTTTCCTAGTAAAAGTCAGAACAGTGCCACACATTGCAATTCTTTATCCCCTTCAGACTTGTCCCAAAATCCGCCTGAACTAACCTAGGAATATGAGCTATATAATGGACATAGAAGGATCGATGGGCAAGTGGGTAGCTCAAAAGTTACAGAAGATTTTATTAATTTAATTTTGAGAATTTCGGAATTTATTGTAATTTACACGCCATAGGATTAGGTCCAATCTGGTGAAATTATAAAGCTCCTGGCAGATTTTTGTAGTAGTCTTATTATTTGGAGGTGATTGGAACTAGGTATGTCGAGTTTTCGTCTATACATTTTTTTCGGCTGATATAGCAAAGAAACTATATGCATTACCATTTTTCGGCTGGAAATTTTCGACTAACATTAACAGTATAATTCGAAACTTTAAAAGCTGTAGAGGTAGATTTATAAGAAGGTTTCCAATAGAATTTCAATAAATTTTAAAAGCAATATAAATAAAATAGCTGCCAACTAGCCTGGGTTAAACTATAATTATAAGCTTACGTATGAACGTAACCGGGGTCATCTGCTGTAGGGTCTACGTAAACGCAAGAGAACAAAATATTTTCCAATGCGTGCATTTAGTATTCATAAAAATTAATGTATATAATGTTATATATAAATAATATTAAACGAAAAAGACTATAAATCGGTGTCCCTATTTGGAGCAAACAAAAATTTTATTGGAGATAATTTTCTTACTTATAATAAATTACAACGATTTTTTTAAAAAGTATATTATGATAATTATTATTTAAGAAATATTGAATTAAAATGTAAATAACAATCATTTCTCAATCGTATAAAAGCGTTATTGCAATTATTGCAATATTTAAAAATAAAAATGCATTGAAAACGTTTCGAGCAGTACAAAATTTATAAACTAAATTATATATATAACCTATAACCAAATTAATAGAATTTTATCGTATACTCGCATATGGGGTATCCGCTCCTTTGAAGTTAAGTTAAATTCAACACTGTTTCTACAATATAAATTTTAAATTCAAAAATCAAAATCAACAAAAGCAATGATGAATTAGTAATTTAAATTTATTACAATTTATTAAAAAAATTATTTCTTCGTTTTTAAACGCCGCTTTGTATGTAAATTAACTACTTAAGTTATGCCGGTAATAAGTAATTATGGTAAATTATACTCGTAATATATGTAATATATCAAAAGGAGCTAATATTTCATCCCATCAAAAAAATTAATTATGATTATATACGAGTACATCGACTGATTGTATAGTTTTGATAATTTAATGCATTTCTATTTGTGTTGTACTGCGCTATACATACTCGTATGTATGTGTAACCATAATAATATCATGGTTGCTTAATCAATTACAAAGATTATAAAGGGATTGCCCCTTTGTATAATGTGTCGTGATCAAACGATGAAGAATTTCTACTAAACGCCTAATAACGATTATAAACCTTCAACTGAGACCATATTTTTCGAATAACCAAAATTCTTCTTATACGAGTATTTTATTATTTCGCAAATATATATTTAGTTATTATATATACGTGACGTATTATTTTATAATTAATATAAAATTTAAATTTCTACATAATAATTTTCCAGATTAAACACGATACAGAAATTGTTGCTAACCTACAATAAATCATGTTAGAAAGTTTTCACACCAAATTCATTAAGCCGTATAAGAATGTTTAATTAATTTTACTAATCAATTAAATCATTTTACAATAAATTAACACTAAACTTATTCTTAACTACCGATTAAGGTCGCAAATAATGTTCGATCAGTTACATACTTTATTTTCTTCTGAGCTATAACATAAATCTCCACCGAAAACAAACAAGCCGCTTGCAACCATGCTTATGTATTTCCATCATCATCAATCATCAACCTTGGTACTGTAAAGTAACATAAGCAATTTAAACTAAGATTTTATGTCCAATTAAATTCAAATTAAACAAAAAAGTCGATGAATTTTAGGTCACCATCAAATGCAGCGTCTATTCGCCGTACTTTGATAAACGTGTAATAATAATTACTTCAATAAAACTTATAGTTCCAATTTGATGGAATAATATGTCAATGGAATGTCGAAAAAGAAAGTAAAAATTCTTATCGCGCAATAATTCATGCATACATAGATTCAAAATAAAAAATCGTGATTCACGAATAAATTATTTTTTAATAATTTTTTACATTATTATCTATTTATATTATATTTATGTGCTTTACAATATCGTTTCACAAAAATCGGGTGCCTGGGTTGCGGTCAACAGTAAAATTTTCGAGTTCGCACTTATACCAACTATTAGTTCACACCTCATGTCCTACAATTTATGCTACATGTATTATAAATTAAATTAGTTTCTAATCAAACGTACAGCCTATCTAATATCCACTCACTACTCGTAGTCTTACATGCAACATTGGTTTTGGCTAGCATTTATAGGTTAGTTTATATAGGGCTATACTGTATTTGGCTGAAAATTGTTTGCGGCATTTATTAGAAATAAATAATAAATAGTTTATTTATTATAATTTTTAATTATATTTTTGTAAGTTGTCTTTATTTACAGAGAAAATAAACGTTCATTGCAATGTAGGTATAGATCAAACATAAAATTGCTATTTTGTATTCAAATTCGACAAAACAGAAAGTTCATAGTTGCACGACAGCTATAGTTATGATTATGAATGAAACACACAATTTATTTTCAATTACATAATTTCAAAACAACACACATCCTTCTTTCTAATGGTAAATATTGTCAATGTAATGTTTATGTTCTTCCCTCTAGATGTGCTGATCCTAATAATTTTTTTACTTGAGTTAACTAATTTTTGATCAAATATGGATACATAACTTAGATATATTTAAGAACAACAAAACATATTACTCACACTTTTAAACAAATATGCTGTATGTCGATATTGCAGTGTGTGTGCATATGTTAACTTACCTGAAATAAAAAAAAAAAATATGATTATTTATATTAAATATCCGTTAGAGACGCCACCGATATATTATTATTATTAAGACAGTTCAAATAATAGTTTTGTGAAACAATAATATCACATACCAAATAAGTGCAAGTGAACGAACCCTTGAAAATAAATTCTTAGTTTATGAAAATAAACAATTGAAAGTGAAATTAACAATTAAGAATAATATTTAGAAAATATAATTTATTTTACTATAATAATTCTTAATTTATTTCTTCTGAATGTCTACTTTATATATATTGTCTTGTCGTAACAAAATTGATAACAGAAAAATACTTGAATAAGTAAACGGAGCAAGAATATGTTATTTTTGTTAGAGTGTTAGCCTTTTAATTCCCATATGACAGATGTATCAACATTTTTTTAAATTTGTTCAATTGTTTTTCAGTAACGAACTTATATGTGTACAGTAATGCAATACATGGCAGTGTTGTAAAGTGAAGTAATTTTATAACTACATATTTTAATTAAAGGTCTCGTTTTATGTAGATTATACGCAAGTATATATGAAAATGGTATTTTAATTACTTATTAAATACTTTGATTATCACAACACTATATTATTAAATCTCTAAATTTATGGCCAAAAATCAAAATCAAAAGAGATTAATTTAAATTTTACTACCATATAGTTTATAAAAGGCATCAAATTTATAAAGTTACAAATAGTTGACATAAATATGTCAAAATATTTATAAATACAACAACAAATTGTTTTATGTGTATGAGACATGCTTGTGCCTGTCTGTCAAAACTATTAAATAATGACATATTTAAGAAATTGAACAAAACGAATATTTTCAACATAATATGTTATATTACAATTTATTAATCTATTGTTCCAGTTGTTTGTTACCTCTACTTCCCGAAAACTGGGTTATTCGATTCTGTATGTACTCGTATATCACTGTGATATTATTTAGACTGTGAAGATCCTTTACTTAATAGAAATAATTCTTAACTATATATATATATAGATTGGTATATTTTAATTTATATAAGAAATACGAATTTAAGAATAACTATCTTTTAGTCCTATAGTATTAGTCCGATAGAGTGTTTAGGTTAAAATATAAGAAGTAAATAAATTATAATTGCTCAATACAAAATGAATATATCGAAAAATATTAGTATTTTCATTTTAGTTCAAATAGTGCTTACAATGTTTCACGAGTGTCGAAAACAGCAATTTTGAACGATTAACTATATTTTTTCTACAACCCAGCAGAGTTCGCAAAAATTTCCACATTCGGAATAAAATTTACTTTAAAATTTTCTATGTTAGCCGTTTTCGATTGCTCTGAATAACTAGAATTAACTGAATCAACTGAATTGAATAGTGCGTTCGATTCGTACTCTCCACTTCAGATACAGTTTTGAGCAACTGAAATATCTGTGTGAGAATTATGCTCGTGTAGTTGATTCAGATTATTATTTTTGTGTTAAAATATCAATTCTCCATATTAAATGTATTGAATTTATCTTTTCAATTTAAATGTATTGAATTTATTAAATTCTCCCGAAAAATAAACTATGATTTTCGGGCAAATTGTGAGAAAGAACACTCGATTCACTTCAGTTGCTCAATTATCGCCGTTTGTCACCCTCAATACCAGGGTAGAGCGCATACTCTGTTATTCGAGGGTCCCGGGCTCGGTTCCCGGTGTTTTTAATGTGACATGTGTTATACGTACGTTTTCTAAATATCTCAAGCCATACTTAGTTGTAGGCTTTTCTGCATAATTGACTATAGAGTGGATCATGTAGCGGGTTCTTTTTAAATCATATTTTCTTTTGACAACAAATTTTGACAAAATTTTTGACAACTGCATGTTGTTTCTCGCTCGAAATATTGACAAGAACACAGTACCATATTTCTGCGGTTCAAAATGAACACATTTACGCATCATCAACGTTGAGAAATATTAATAACTTAAAGTGAGTGCTGTACGCAGTTTGTGAAGAAAGATCGAAAGACGGACATACTAGTGGACAACATAAATGGTATCCGTGCTCGTACAGTGCATACATCACAGACAGCGCTGCAGAGTGTTGTTAGCCGATTGATTGTGACCATAAATTGAAGACACGGAACTTGTACGACGGAAACGGGCTTCTTCTTGTGGAGTACCGTGAGAGATCGATGTTTTGCTGACATACTACAAACGATTCAGGCCGTTAAGCACAACATTGTTGGAGTTATACGTGGAATAAAGCCCAAAACAAGATGGGCTACCATCCGAGGCAGCTAGCCATGGCATCCACTTGAATGAACTTTGCGAAATATTTGCTATTTCAAACAGAGAAATATCATTTGAAAATTATTGATTTATGTTTATTTTATCGCATTTTTAAAAGGAAACGATTAAATTGCCCACCGCATTTATGTAAATGATAGCTCATGTTGAAAAATTAATATTCAGTTGTACTTTAAAATATTTTCAAATTTGTTTGCAGGTTTCTTAATATTTGCTTTCCTAATAAGAGAAACCTTACGACTAGATGAATCGATTCGATATTATTCCTTTAGTGAAGTAACAAAAATTAACCAACTTGAAAACAAATATAAAAAATGGTTAATCTAAAAATAGTAGGAGTCCAAAATAATATAATGAATTTTAAAGCAAATTATACTCGTATTCCGAATGCGAAAAAATTCACCGATTTCAAGAATTAGGCCCCAGCTTATGAAAATTATTATAAACCCGAAAAAATGCCAATTAAATAATTTGAACTAGCAGAAAATAATAAAGGCTTCTAGATGTATTATATGTGTGAATTTAATTCCGTCACTATAGAAGAAAATTATCGTTATGGGATTTTCATCACTGAACCTGCAAAATATGTTTGCGCTGGAAGTATACAGCTAACGAAAGATGTCCTTTTATAGTGGGTCGAGAAAAAAATTTATTTTTCAACAAATGCCTTCCGGAGCATTACTAATAAAATTAAAAAGTGATAAACAGAACTGATATGAAAACGATTTCTTTGTTGAGAACGTACTAACACACACAATTGATTAAATACCGCAAAATATGAAAAAACAATCAACATACAAATTTAATTCTAGCATCTTGGTGTCGCTTATAAACTGCGACTTTCATGCATCAGCTTGCTGATAAAGAAACAGGACATACCAAATGAAACTGTGCCATATATGCATATGATTAAGAAATTGTCTGTATAGTCATTTTTGTGTTATCATGGTTGAAATCCATTTTTAGCCTCACTGTTAACTTTTGTCACTTATAAAATTCAATTTAAATTGTTTTAATAAAACACTTGTAAACAATTTTCCTTAGAGTGACAATATTTAAATATTATTAAATATTATTATCAAAAAATTGGTTGCCAGCCTCTGGAACAAAACTATCTAATATTCCCGCCATAAATAACAACAATATGGCTGTACAATATTGGAAACATTACCAGCTGCCAGAGCTCAAAGAGGAAGAGCATATACCAAAACAGAAATAATAAGGTTGAACTTTTTGGTCGCCGCCAAATATGATATATTCGCGAAATAATGGTGGTAAATATAAATTAATATCTGCAACCATATTATTCAAAAATAACACACTTGTTACTATGATCAATGCAAATTTTAATAATGGTACCATTATTATGTTTGTGCTAAAAATATTTGGTTGGCTTAATTTGCTGAAGCAATTATGATATGATTATTGATTGATTAACAATTTTTAGTGTACGAGTATATACTTGTATACCGAAAACGGTAAATATCCGAATAAAAATTGAAAAAAAAACTGTTTTATTGTTTCGAATCTATGAAATGAGAGTCCTATATTCTCGAAATGGTTCACCCTTTATCCTACGGAGTATTTATTGTGCTACTCATGACGCTTAGCCCTCTGTTGGGAAATAAACAAATCAACGGAGATGTAAGGTAGAAGGTTAACAAACATTTCGTAACCATCAAACCTTTGGATAACTGGGTTTTAATCGTACAAACGAATTTAAAAAATTAAAGTTTCGGAAAAATTAAAGTTTCGGATTTTCAACTTTAATTGTAACATATATATATATATATATATATACATATATATATATATATATATATATATATATATATATATATATATATATATATATATATATATATATATATATATATATATATATATATATATATATATATATATATATATATATATATATATATATATATATATATATATATATATATATATATATATATATATATATATATATATATATATATATATATGTGGGAGGGTGAAGAAACTACTAGCAATTCAATCAAATGTATATTTGCGCTCTGTGTAAAGTAAATAATTAAAGTTATTTCTAGATAAATTAATTAATCACTATGTTTCGTTATTTAAAGTGTTATTCTTTGTACTCATATAAATTTTAGAACTAATTATGATTTGTGAATGGTAAAAAGGATAATTTTATTATTATATTATTATTCATAATAATTAACAATTTTTTTTATGTTTTCATACGGTGGCGAATGGCGATTTCCTGCACTACTTATTTTTTAATGAAGTTTGGGCAAAGTCGAAGATTATCTTAAAAAGCCGAATAGTTTGTTGTAAAGTCCTGTTACAATTATAATATTCTCAATAATCTTAACAATAAAATCAATGATTGTAACAAAAACAGTGACATGATGCCAGCTCCTACTGTGAATTATTTTAAAATACGTTATATTTTAACTTTATCACCGCACTTTGGTGAAAAACATAACATATACAACACGGATGATGTAACCTTATCCGCCGTGAGAAACCCTTTAATGGCTTTCTAACGTGATTCTTAATACCTATGTATGTAGTACGGATTAAGATATGAGTACGTACAGTAATGATTCTATTATAAGCTGTAAATCAGATTTACTCAATTTCATTTCAAGTAATAATTTAAGTATAAAATGCACTTGTACAATATAAAAAAATGGTTTAGTTTATGGCTTTTTAAAGCGAATCTATACACATAAAATCTTTAAGAATATGGTAATCTAAATGTCGAATAAAATATGTAAGTTTAATTGAAATAGATTACACAATATATACGAACGCATTTTAATCGCTTTTAATTGAATCATATAATTTGCGTTTTACAAGTAAATTAAATTTTGTTGCTTGCAATATTGCATCATGCATGTTCTAAATAAACACCGACCATCAAAATTATGCATTGGCCTTTAATTTTTGACTGAAAATGAAAGATGGTTTTAATAAGTCGATTAAATTAAAATTATCAAAATAAACAATAAAATTCTTTGTTATTTGCAGTTTCTGGATTTCTATACAAATTTGCGTTTGATCCGTCATAAAGACAAACCGCAATATGAAAGTGAATGTGCAACACATATGTATAATTGCAACGAACCATTTTTATTATTCAAGTTTTACGACCTGGATAAAATATGTATTTTATATGAACAAATTTTAATTACTTATAATACAAATTTATGTGTGGATTTAATAGTCAAACCTTATTTCTAGCTTAGATTTTTTTGATTAACTCGGTTAAATTGTAATAACTGCATTAGTGGATGACTTTGTGGTCTAATAAATTATAAATTTAAGAATTCTAAAAATTTAAGGTGTGCATATTTTTCAAATGACTGTGGTACATATAAATTGGCAAAATACGGGATTAGTGAATTGTTTAATTTCTTGCCGAATATAATTATTTTTCCACACATTTCCATAAACTCTGCAAGTTAGGCTTAATCATTAAAATTCTTAGAGTTAGAACAGTAAGGATAGGTCTACAAATCAAGATATGATCATATTTAAAGAAAATGAGTAGGAAACCGCAAATGTCTCAGAGCGAACTCAGGAAACATCGTGAGGATTAAATACACTTTGCTTTGCACGGGACTATTTGTTCTGGGTAAATTGTGTGGTGTAATATCCGAGGGATATAAGTAACAATTTTAATGTAACAATTGTTTAACATTTAATTAAGATGATGGTAATAAAGTAAATGGGGTATAACTATTGAGGGCCGTACATATTTAATGGTCGTCAATTGAGTGCCAAAGTAATATAATTACAGTTCGCGAGTTCGCGTGCCGTACATTATTTATATTGTTATGGTTTGATTCCACTTTTCACTTCTGATTAACTTTTGTCTCTTTGAAATTTAATAACTAATTAAAACAAGTCCTTATAGTAACAATATTTAAATTTTATCATCAGTTCAAAATTAAAACTAAGTATTCTTTTAATTATAGATACTAAAAATGCTGTTTATTGTATAAACCAATACTTAAAATAAAAAGCTTTAATTATATTAATAATCTAGTTAGGTCTGCGTAAATTCCAAATTTAGAAATAACATTTATTTTGTTTTTATATTGCAAGCCGCATTTTTGGATCAAATTAATTTCCTTGTACACTTACTTCGGGAAGTGGTTTTCTTTGAATAAATCGATGTAAAATTGAACTGATAAATCTAAATTGACAGTAACACTTCCAAACTTCTTCTGTGTCAGAACTCATGGCAACCCCACCTCATCCGGATCCAACGTTGTCCGACTTGTATGTCGAAACCCTATCGGCTCTATACACTCGTTCAATTTTATTTATTTACTTCTCCGAGTTTATCATAATATTATTTCGGATGGAATATTTCATTTTATCGAGAAAACGAAAAAATATAACATCCGTAACACCGGTAAAACTACGACCATCAAGTCAAAAACTACACACGAGTAGTGTGGAGTACCGTCACAATGGGAGTGCGAAAAACGTCACAACGAAAATAGTTAAACCGCTTAACTGCGAAAATTGTTACCCAACGTTGATCTTCATACCTATCTTTGTCCGATTGGTGCAAAGGAGTAAACAACCCTCAGACATAATCATATTTGTAATTCAATTTTTTTTTCAAAATCTTCGCCACTTAAGAGTTTTTTAAACACCCTATTCTAATACATTCCACTACTATATTGCAGTCTTGCTGTAGTATGAAAAGATTTTTACAACTTTTCTTTCGTATTGGTAATTTATGCGATATAATATTTCATGACTCGAATATAGCTCACTCTAAAAATCGGCGCAACAGGTACCGCTTGCCGTCAAAAATTAAAAAAGAGCATACTAAACGAGAGGGGTTTGCTCTTACTCGTAGATAGTATGGCATGAAATCTGTTTTTCCTTTAGAATGTATATTCAAGTTTTAATGTTGATTTCTTAGATAAATTTAAATTTTTCAATCGAGTGGACCATATATTTCTATATCACAATAAGCTTTTAGCGTGTTATAGTATAGTTTCTCGAGTCGATTTATTAATTAAATTGAAAATTTTATAATAATTACTGCTATGTAATTTAATTTTTATATATCCATTGTTGTATTCATAAAAATACCCTTGTTGTAGGAAAAGGAAAAAATTTACAGAATTGTGTGCTGTCGAAATCCGCAACCCAAAAAAATTTGATGTCGTTCAGTTCGGTACGAATTTATATATGCATAGTAGTGTTAAAGTCATTGCTGACCCAGCCCCCACCACTAAAAACAAAATTTCATTTATTTTATGTGAGGTTTTCTTTCAATTTGAGATAATCTTGACTTTTGAAGCTCTCCCTTAAAAACTGAATCCACCCTTCAATTAGTTAGCATAATAAAACACGCATAATTTAATTCTTTACTGAATGCTTCGGGTGTTTTTGTTGGAGTTTGCCGTCGATTTGGCGGGGGCTGAATCATTTTGGGAGTTTTGGTATGATCGGTCGTACGCTGAAGTTTTTGGGCTGTAGGGTTGCCATGGTTCGTTTGTGATCTGTCATGGATTCGTCACGGCTTTGTGAAGCGTGGTTTTTGTTGAATGGTGGTGTTGGCAGGAGGTCGCTTGGTGGATGGTAGTGGTTTCATGGTGGGAAGATTCATGCCGTCTGTTGGGATCGTTTCGAGGTAATTTTAGCTCCTGGATGGACATTGCATAATTCTCTTGGTACATTTTACTACGATTGTTTGTAGAGGTGGTTTCTTCCACGCTTTGATTTCGGAGATTTTCGGAGAGAGCTATTTTGGTGATGTTCCTTCATTCTATTATTCAGCGTTTGTGTAATAAATTGTTATATTTTTATTTTGGTTTGATTAGCGATAGAATTTTCCGTTTCCGTATTTCTTCTGTGCATTGAAAATATAGTGTAGGTAATTTATGATTAGCTGTTTTCTATATTGTATTTCCTTCATAATTCATCATTTTTGCAAGATTAATTGCAACTATGTTGGAGTTGGTAACGAATCCTATTATTTACCGCAAAATTGCCTTTTTGTGACACTCAATGGGTTACTAGTATTTTCTCACAGCTTATTAGCGATATTTTTGCTTTATAAAAAGAAATATTATTTGCATTGGAATTGGGATTTTAACAATCTTAACATAAAGAATTGTTTATCGGCAACTTTGTTATATCTATGTAACTGAAAAGCTAGAAATATTTGATATAATTAATATAATTATTCAAAAGAAAGAGAAGGTTTGTATACTTCAATACACCAACGACTGGATGTTTGTCATAAAATGCAACGTTGCCAATCTTGACTGTTTTAGTACAAGAATTATAATTATTAATTCCCAATTTCAAATCAACCCTAAATATTAATCTACATGTACAGTGCCGAGCTATTATATTAAAATTATTCGGTTCTCAGGAAATCTCATTCAAATATATTTAATATACGAGTACATATTATCCCTCTTTTAAGATACTGGTACGATTTATATTTAATTATAAAAATTATAAAATAAACTTATTTATCATTCATTTTAGAATAATTTTTTCAAATTTTATCTAGTTGCCTTTACTTAAATATTACCTTCCAGCAGGAAAGCCATTGACGACACACTAATTACTAATTTACGTTTGTTATCAGTCTGAGATGAATCGTTTATGACAAGTCTAATACGAGGTGACAAATCATAGACGAGTCGCATGTGTCATGTCTGAGATTAATTGTATGTGATATATCCCCAGCAAACGTAGAAGAAGTTCCAGAACTAGTGCAAAAGTAGTGATAAAAGTATTTGTTTCCTTGTAAAAAAGGATGGGCGTCGGGAAAAATTCATCAGTTTTATAAAATTTTTTTAGTAAACGATACGAAATTTTTTCGAATTCTAAACTATTTAGGATATTTTAATGGATGGATATTTTAAGGGATATTTGAATGCAATCCGGTAATTAATCTAGTTAATCTGTTTTTTTTTTTTTTTTGCTATTTCGTGTTCGCCCAATTCAACGGTTAAATACTAATGAATTTTAGAGTTATTTTGAATATAGTTCAAATAACTTTGGTTTCAGGAAATTCTACTGTAAGTTGCGGAGTTGCAGAATGATTAAATTAATAAATGTTTCAATTATTTACGAAGCCGGAAAATATGAATTTAGAATTAAATTTCAGGAAATTTACAGATGCTTGTGAATTAATGCTTCATTGTAATTGCTGATTGTGTAGTTTAGAATTGTGTTGTCATTTTATTACTAACGACTTTACATAGGTGTCTGTAACGGGTCGAGTCAACCAATTTTGGTTAGGAAGCCGAAAAGTATTAATAGAATTAAATTTCAGGAAAATTCCAGATGCATGTGAAATAATAATATTTTTTCTTAGATTGCCGTTTTAAAGAAGCAATTGTTGAAGACCAATACCATCGTTATCCATTAACCTATTAAGCCTTTATCCTTCATCTAGTAGATTAGAATTGTGTTGTCTTTGTGTTACTAACTATCGGCTATACCTAGGTGTCTGTAACCGGGCCGATTCTGTCCCACTTAACTAACCTATCCAATCCTTCGGTTTTGTTATGTGTAAAAAAGGGTGTACGGTGGACCCGGCGTCATCCGGGAACTCAGGACTAAGAACTTGGTCGTACATTCAAAATCAATCAATCAATGAATAACAAAACACGCATAATTTAATGTTAGCTTAAGTGCTTTTATACAACGGACACTTTTCTAATTGCAATAATTAAATATTTTAATCTCGGATATGATGTACCGACTTATAAGCTCTACGTGCAATTCGATTTTTGTGGTGCCCCTTAAATCGAATACTACTACAACCTATTTTTCAAATACAAACAATACATTCTTTTAAAATTGCAAAAATTTAATATTTCGATGTGGGATATAACGGACCGATTAGGAGGTGGAATAAGTGCTAAAGAGTAGCACACCGAGTTTAAAATATTTAATTTTTGCAATTTGAAAAAAGCCGTCGTTTAAACCCACGTTAACATTAAGTTATGCGTGTTTCGTTATGCTAATTAAAGGGTGGATTCAGGTTGTAAGAGTGAGATCAAAAGTCGAAGTTATCTCATATTGAAAACTTATAAATAGCTCCTAATTCTATTATGAATTTTCTCTTGAAACACTTTGTTTTTGGTAGTGAGGAGCACTAAGTCTACGTTGACTCAGTTTCCTCCTCTCTGAGCATTATATTACTACCATATTTAAATTACTACCATATTGAATGAGTCAAACTTCTTTGCGGATTTCAAAAGCTCATAATTCTGTACTAATGGTTTTTTCTATTTTATAAGGGGGATCAGGTCAAAGGGGGTCGTCAAAATACACTACATGAGTATTTGATCTCATCTCGGTAAATTTTCCAAGACTTCTATGGTACTAATGTGATTTCAAATTTATAGAAATTTAATTTATTTTTTCCTGTCGCGAAGCTGTCCGAGGACCTTGTATTCTTTTAAAAGTTCGTCTCTGTTGTCTGTGCCTCAGTTAGATGTTATCCTTTTCGCACGAAGTACTGTGATGTAATAATATCCTAAACTCTGTTTCTTAAAGGTATTTATTTTATATATTTTATTTTATATAAATGAGAGCTTATTCTTTTCTTTTTGTGATAATTTAAATTTTATTAATTTTACATTAAGTACTAGTTTCGAACATTCGCTCTTTGTCAACTTTAGTGGTCTAAAATTATTTATTTTATTGGTTTTGACCATGCGGAAAGTGAGCGCTGATAAATCTAATGGTAGTGTAAATTTCGCTGGTATTCTACGCGCTTTCTAGCCATTGGGATTTGAATAGCAACATAATTATCACAATTATATTTATACTCTGGTCACAGAGCAATATAATACTATATATGCTCTGGTTTCAACAGAAACGGTGTATTCCATTTTGATCCAAAAGTAGCCTAACACAATAAATTTAAAGTTATATTGCACTAATTTCATTTAAACAGACGCGTTATAAATTATCTATCATCTGGAACATGCACCGCAAACTGTAGTATAGCTCTAAAGAAAACTCGTCTTTTTTCTATTAAGATGGTTAGTAATAATAATGATCACATAAATCTCCACTGTATATGCACACACAAGCACGTAAATTAATGCTAATGGTGTATCAACGTGCGGTTTAATGAAAAATGGAAAACTCCACTATATATTATTCTATATTTACGCATACTAGAAATTTTGTTTAGATTTTTTATTTTGTTTGGAATTATTCCAAATTAAATCTAATTAATTTGATTTGGTTGTCTAAATTCTAAAATAAAAACCACGGAAAAACAAATTCCAACAAATATAGTTTGTAATACCTGACCTGCGATTCATTTTGGTGTCATGAGTTACCAGACTCCACAGCGAACTATACAAATATATAAAATTGGGTTATTCGTGATTAGAAATCTTAAATTAGTGTAGCAGGAGAAGCAAGTGTTCGATTATTCATTCATATTATTACAAAATCTGCCTACAGATGAAAAACCAAAAGAAAACAGTTTCAGCTGTTTCATAAAAAAATTTTTTTTTAATTTTATTGAATATATTTTCTTTTGCTCTATCCAAAACCATTAAAATATTTGAAATTATAGTTAGAGAAATTATAGAAAACTCTTAATAATGTTATTTAAACAGCTATCATAGCATACAAAAAGATTATATTTGTCAATTATACACATACATATAAAATGGATGACTTGTGATAAATAATTGAAACCAACAAAAATTTGATAAGTTAATTCCTCGAAAGTATTTAACAAATGCATTTTTTGTGATTTACGATTACTTTGAAGCCGAAGGAATTTGGTCACAATCTTAATTTTCTTCATTCACATTATCAGTTACATTTTTTTATTTACTTCTGTCGGACTTTACCTTTTAATAGCGAATTGTTATCAAAACAGAACAAACAGAACATGTAATTATTTGAAATTTTTCAAAGAGGCGCGGTTTTAAGTAAACGGAAGGAAAAAGTACAACGAGTTGAAAAATTTAAAGAATTATGCAAATCATCTCGGCAATACGCTACCATGATACGCTACTCATTACATTAAAAATGAGATCAATTTGAACGAGATTTTTTCTCAATCTGCTGTTATCACTATATGTATAGTATTTAGTTTCAAGAGGATACAATTTTTTAAAAGTGACTACGTCGAACTTATTATGGAAATTATTTGATCGCCGTGATATTACCAATTTCCAATTGATTACCAATGGTATTTTATTTTTACCAGATTTTAGTTTTACCATTAAATATGCTTCATATTAAAACTTGTTTTTGTTTTAATGGTTTTCACTGTTTCGCAAAAATGTTGATAACAGTAGTAATTGTTTTAAATAACATTCGGAGAAGCCTACATTTATTCAAACCTAAATAGTCACTCTATTAGGTGAATTTAACATATTTTATTGAGTTAGTGTTATAATCAATGATACCACGGTTCTAATTTAAACGTTTGCTGTTATAGAACGTACAGCTGACAGTTTAAGAAAATTGCGGTTTTACTTTGGGAAATTTACAACAACAATTCGATAACTTTATTCCAAATTGGAATAGTTTTGAACCAATTTGTTTGCTGGTATAGAATAATTTGATTCTACCTGTAGTCTTGATGTTCACTACTAGGACAGTTTTATTGAATACTTTTATTTTTAAATATTGGCAATACAAATATAAAAGTGTTTTTTTGGTATTTTGACATCGAATTTTTCTAAACAAGGGGAACAATTATTTACGATTTGTAATAATAGTCAATAATGTTGATGTTTGGGTACCACATGAATTACAAATTAAACATCCGGCCCATTAGGATTTCTATCTGCGAAACGCTGCTGAAACGGAACGAAATTGAGCCATTTGTAAAGCGAATGATTACTGATGATGAAAAGTGGATAAGATACGACAACGTTGTGCGAAAAAGATCATGGACGAAACGAGGTTTAGCTTCCCAAACGGTATCAAAGCCAGGATTGACGCTATTTAGTTGCGTTTTCACCTTGTTTTGAAATTCAAAATGTAATTGTTTCCACCTAAAATAAATAAATAAATAAAATGTTTGGTTGTTACTTTGGGCACAATATTTGGTCCTATTCAGAATGGGAATTGCTTGCACCAAAGTAAGACCACAATTATGACTTTAAATTTTGGATCGAATTAATAAACCCGATTACTATGTAAGTTGTCTAATATTGTGTCTAAGCCAAAAACAAACTATCAATTTTTGCAGTTAACTTCAATTCTTTAAACTTTTGTTGTAATACTCATGTTCTTTCGGAAAACTAACACCTCAGTGCAACATATTATATCGGCAGTCCAATCAATTATTTGTGAGTGAGCTGAGTTATAACGGATTGAGATAAATAGTTGAGTACTGTTTTAGTACTGTTTCAGCTCCTGCCGGATTCCAAATTAATTAGTCTAAGAGTTTTTATATAACTTAGAACGTGTTGTCAACGGAAATGATCGGCGATTGAAGATCGAAGGAGATAGACGTATTTCTTGTATCTCCTCCGCAAAAAAAATTTAATTTGCTTTTCCTGTGTATTTTTTGAGTTATAATTTATAAATAAATTATAGCTACTCGTATATACAATTGAAAAATAATAATAAATTAACAATAATAATAATAATTATAATAATTTTAAGTGGAGTGGAAAGATATACTTAGTGATAGACATATTAAATTGTGTGTGTGGTCGTTTGCAATGGTATAGAATATACATCGAGGTGAGATTACCAAGACGTTGGAAGTTTGGTTTCGAACTGACGCACCATTGAATTTCAATTAAAAAATTCGGTCGCCTTATCAGACTGCAGTGACCAAACTAAAAAAATATTGAAAATACTTTGAACTTACATACAAAGTATAATCACAATGCCTTGGCAAATTATTATGCTTCGCTACGCAATTGTCAGCCCCTTCGTCGATTCATACATGCGATTTCTATAAAAAAAAATTTGGTTATTCTGTGTGATAACGGGATATTACTTTTTGTAAAAAACAGTACATATCAGGCTATTACCCAAAACAACCAAAAATTTCATCTAGAAAACGCATGTATGCATCAAATACAATAACAATCGAGATTACGAAGGGATGGCACAATTGCGTAGGAACCATAATAATTTACCAAGGCATTGTGATTATACTTTGTATGTAAGTTCAAAGTATTTTCAATATTTATTTAGTTTGGTCACTGCAGTCTGATGAGGCGCCCGAAATTTTTAATTAAAAGAATTCAATGTTCCATTGACCTCATCTCGATGTAAAACCAATATCTGGCTATCACCCAACCAAAAATTTGGTATAGAATAAGCTACGTAACGTACAAACAACTTTTATATATCTATATGTATTTTGATACAGTTTCATGAATGCATCACACGCATTTGTATGTAGATATTCACTAAGTAAAACCATTTTGGGAAGGAATGAAAATACCGTCGTTCTTAGTCTCTGGTCTAAATCAGAAAATTCATCGCGCAGACTAAAGATTAGTTTTATTTTGTGGATTAGTGCAGCGAATTTTCACCCATTTTACTATGCCAACGGAATTCCGTTTACATTCGCGTGCAGAAACAGCCCTCTTTCTACAGAAAGAATCATGTGAAGTACACGGAATTCTATTCTACTCGCCAAAGAAAAGTGTCGCAAAAATTTCAATGTAAGTGTGAATCTCGACTAAAAAGAGAAACATATCAAATTAGAAAGAACGTATAATTTTGCTGGAAACTCAGTTTTATTCCATAAACTTTTCCTTCTAACACTTTTCTATGTGAAAATAATGACGATTTCCTAAGTACTTTTCACATAGAACTGGTAATAATTTTCTTGCTAAAATAAGGATTTTTTGTTATTTGTTTTTAAAAAAATATTTTTTATTCAAATAAATGCATTAAATATCTTTTTATAATATTTTCATCTTGTCATGCGCCACCCGATTTTAGATCCTCAACTTCAGCATATTGAGCATGTTAAAAAATAGGCCAAACAAATTATCAACAATTTACGTCATCATAAATATAAAGGGTGTCCGAATAAGAAGTTCAGATTTAAAAATTTAATAAAACAAAAACGGCTAAATATATTTCCAAATTTATATTTTTGTTTGAAAGTACAATTCTCCTGGTTATTTATTGTAAAAGATTTCATTCAAATGGGAGCCGGGGCTGGCCTTGGCGTACTTCATTCGGTCGGTTCAATTTTTGAGCACATTTTGCATTGTGTGCGGATCTATTTCGGCAATGGTTGCTGCAATATTGGCTTTCAAATGATCAATTGTTTGTGGATTGTCCGTATAATACTTGTCCTTTACAGCACCCTACAAATAAAAACCCAAAGGCGTCAAATCACAGGCCTTTGCCGCCCAATTCACGGCACCGTTTCGACTGATAATGCGGCCATCGAATTTTCGACGCAGTTTCGCTATTGTAACGTCCGATGTGTGGCATAGCGCATCATCTTGCTGGAACCAAAGGTCCACCAAAGCAATATCTTCAAGATATGGTCACAAAAAAGATATTAACATGTGGCGGTAGTTGATTCCGTTGGCCGTAACAGTCGCGCCGGCCTTATCTTCGAAGAAATATGGTCCAATAATGCCGCCACGCCACAAGCCGCACCAAACAGTAACATGCAATGGATGTATTGGCTTATCCACATATCCTTGTGGATTTTTCGATCCCCAAATGCGACAATTTTGTTTGCTTATACGAACCCTCCGAGATGGAAATGCGCCTCGTCCGAAAAGATGAGTGAGCAAAATCCTCATCAATTTCGAGTTTGTCGCAGGCCCACACAGCGAATCGATATCGAGGCGGATGGTCACGAGGCTTCAATTGTTGAAATAATATACTGAGTTACTGTCAAAGAAAGAATGACATTAGTGTTGCCAGAGCCAAAATAGCCGATATGTCAAATCTGAACCGGTTATTGTGACACCCTATATTTACATTTTCTATGTATTTACTACCGTTCTAGTCCAACTTTGATCATCGCGATCAATTATTGTACACTGAGATAAAATAAAAAACTTATAAAAATAAAACAAAAACGTGAAACAGAAATGGATTGATTGATTGGAGTGTGCGACCAAACTTAAGTAGGAATTCCGGTTAACGCTGGACCGCACCCGCACCGCACACCCTTTTACATATAACAAGATGGAGGGATAGGATAGGTTGGCTAGTTATGATGGAATTGACCCGGTTTCGGACACATAAGTAGTTAGTAAATTGTTAGTTGAAAATGTAAGGCGGTTAGCACAACACTGCATCATAATTTTAGTTTTTTTTGTAAAATTTTTAATCAATCAGCATCCTGAAAAAATTTGAATAATTAACAAGTTTATTTATTTATTTAAAGAAATCTATTATGTGATTTACATGTATGATTTCAGATAATTTAATTTAAAACAAAAATCTTAAAAACTATAAATTCAAATAAATAACTTTAAAACAAAAATAAAAAACAAATTTTGATTTAACAATTAATAATTCTAAAAATAATTCTTCAGGACATTTTTGAAGTTGTCCTTTGATAAATTAAAGTCAAATAGGTCGTCGACGTTGTTGAATGATTTAGATCCTATTAATGGGGTTATTTTCTCCATAGTTTGTGGAATGGTGGTCTAGTGCTAAAAATTCATGGTTTCGAAATGTTCTGCAAGGTACATGAATTGATATGTTTTCTAAAATGTATGCTGAATCAATCTGACCAAGCAAAACGTTACCAATAAAAGCCGCGCCTAAAAAATATAAATCGTCTATTTTCAAGCGTGCATATTTTGTAATCCGTGCATCTTGTTGAGTACGGAGGTAACCGAACCACATTTTCATGGAATAGTATATTGTGGTCGTAATCCCAGTCACTTTTCTTTAACAAGAAAATTAGAAAATTCTTTTGAATTATTTCAATTCGTTCAGCCAAATAGAATGAATATAAGGTTTGAATATCTTTAAATTCACCTATCCATCTTTTAACCTGTCCATCTTTCAATATGCCTATTGAAAGTGAAACTGGCATTTTCGACAAATGTAACACCTAAATCAATGATCTCATTGACTTTTTGCAATACTTTGTTGTTGACTTGAAAGACATGATTTTGCATTTCTTAATATTTAAGTAAAGCGAGTTTGAATCACACCACTCACTTAATCTGTCGATGTCTTCTTGAAGTTTCTTCGTATTATTGCTGGGTTGTTCGTACAATCCACTAGTAACGCTTGGTTTATAGACTGATTGGAAAAACTTCGCGAACACGTCAGCTATATCTTTTGAGTTTGAGGGGCTGGTATTGTTATAGGTCATATTAGCAGTGTATCCTTCAATTTCGCGTTTATTCCTAAAGTATTTCCAAAATTGTTTTGGATTTACTTTGATTTTTCCTTGAATTTGATACGACCTGTGTTTTGATTTGAAATAAATTTCAAATTCGTTACTATGTTGTAGAAACATAGTTTTGTCCGTGGGTGTAGTCTACCATTAGGCACTGATGCAAAATATCTATATGATTGTGTGTGCCTTTTGCAACTATGGCATGCTGTGCACTGTCGAACAGCACAAGTGGTTGAGAATTACTAATACATATCACATTTGGTGAGGTTAATCCTTGTGCTTCGTGGATCGTCATGACTTTATTAAATTCTGGTATCTTAAGCTGGGCGATTAATTATTTATCAGCTTTGGTAAAAGTAGATAGAATGTGTTATTCAACAGAGGTATCGACGACAATGTTAACGGCAGGTTTATAAATTTGGTTGAAATTTGCATGGTATTCGTACTACTGTTGTTAGGGTAGCATTCCGTTAGAGCAGATGTAATATCAGCTGGGCATCTATACGTTACATTCAAGTATTCCGTCGTTGTTACGAATGCGCTTGCACCGAAAAATTACATGTTGACATGGTGTAATCTGTCAATATATGGTATTTGGTTTTTATCACCCAGAAGATATATTTTAGAATATTTACTAAGGATAACCACGAGCCCTATCTATCCTGTATGCACCATCATGTACCCCATCAATAAAAACTGTATCGTAGGTCCGAGTCAGTTTCCATATAAAGGGTGATTTTTTTGTGGTTAGGATTTTCATGCATTAGTATTTGACAGATCACGCGGGATTTCAGACAAGGTGTCAAAGAGAAAGATGCTCAGTATGCTTTGACATTTCATAATGAATAGACTTACTAACGAGCAACGCTTGCAAATAATTGAATTATAAATATTACAAAAATCAGTGTTCGGTTCGAAAAGTGTTTCGCGATTTACGTCCGATTTATGGTCTACATAATCGACCAAGTGAGCAAACAATTAATGCGATTGTGACCAAGTTTCGCACTCAGTTTACTTTATTGGACATTAAACCAACCACACGAATGCGTACAGTGCGTACAGAAGAGAATATTGCGTCTGTTTCTGAGAGTGTTGCTGAAGACCGTGAAATGTCGATTCGTCGCCGTTCGCAGCAATTGGGTTTGTGTTATTCGAAGACATGGAAGATTTTACGCAAAGATCTTGGTGTAAAACCGTATAAAATACAGCTCCTGCAAGAACTGAAGCCGAACGATCTGCCACAACGTCGAATTTTCAGTGAATGGACCCTAGAAAAGTTGGCAGAAAATCCGCTTTTTTATCGACAAATTTTGTTCAGCGATGAGGCTCATTTCTGGTTGAATGGCTACGTAAATAAGCAAAATTGCCGCATTTGGAGTGAAGAGCAACCAGAAGCCGTTCAAGAACTGCCCATGCATCCCGAAAAATGCACTGTTTGGTGTGGTTTGTACGCTGGTGGAATCATTGGACCGTATTTTTTCAAAGATGCTGTTGGACGCAACGTTACGGTGAATGGCGATCGCTATCGTTCGATGCTAACAAACTTTTTGTTGCCAAAAATGGAAGAACTGAACTTAGTTGACATGTGGTTTCAACAAGATGGCGCTACATGCCACACAGCTCGCGATTCTATGGCCATTTTGAGGGAAAACTTCGGAGAACAATTCATCTCAAGAAATGGCCCGGTAAGTTGGGCACCAAGATCATGCGATTTGACGCCTTTAGACTATTTTTTGTGGGGCTACGTCAAGTCTAAAGTCTACAGAAATAAGCCAGCAACTATTCCAGTTTTGGAAGACAACATTTCCGAAGAAATTCGGGCTATTCCGGCCGAAATGCTCGAAAAAGTTGCCCAAAATTGGACTTTCCGAACGGACCACCTAAGACGCAGCCGCGGTCAACATTTAAATGAAATTATCTTCAAAAAGTAAATGTCATGGACCAATCTAACGTTTCAAATAAAGAACCGATGAGATTTTGCAAATTTTATGCGTTTTTTTTTTAAAAAAAGTTCTCAAGCTCTTAAAAAATCACCCGTTATAACGGTACATTTCCTGAAATAAAACTTTTATTAATAGGGATTGCGATTTAACTATTTAGAATAATATATGATATTTAAATAAGATCTTATCTAATTTGGTTATCCTAAAATATGCTAACCAAATAAAATTAATTGAATTCAGAAACCACCATTTCTGTAGATATAATTTGTTAATTTATTAATCTGTGTTAGTTGTGCCTCTGACTAGGTATAGGATATCTAAATTTCATTATATGGATCTATCGTCCACAGTCGTGAACGACTGGAATAATTAATCAATTACATCCAGGGATCACCTCATCATATGCTTTATAAAGCTGCGGCGCTACACTGTCTAACCAGTGGGATATATGTTCGTAAAGGTTCGACAACATGTTTATACATATGATGCCCTAACACCTTTCAGTCCATCTTCAATTATTAAACTTGAATTCGGTATCGACATATATCTAGCTACCTACCACTATCAATGATTAAAAACACTCAGAATACAACATTCACGTCAGTTAAGTAACAGAAATAAACGAAAGAACATCGAATACAACATTCTTTTGCAAAAGGCCTTTAGAAGTTTATTTAATTGATAAAAATGCAAGGTACAAATAACCGTTTGATCAAAATTGTTCTAGTTACACAATCCTCCCTTGAACTCTTATGTGTTTGTAAAATAATAACTATATAATATAATTTTAAAAACTACAAATAAATAAATATAAATTAAATTAAATTATCAAACGCCGTTTATTATTCTTTCTAAAGCGTTACGTAGTTTACGACTTTAAATATTTCAAGCTCCTCAGACTTAGCTCATATCGAAGAAAAGTTCTTCGTTTTTTTAATAACAGTGGACTTGGAATAGTGCTAACTGAAGCGAATCAACTTGGTAAGACATGAGTGAACTAAAAGCAATAGCCCGTAATACAGTGAGTTGGTCCCATCTAGTAGACGCCCTATGCTCCTAAATCGGATATAAAAGGAGGAAACGCATGATTTTTGGAGCAGAGGTGATATAAAAATGTTAATGTTGCTGTAAAATTTATTGAAACACAGATTTTCTCGTACACGCATTTTTATTATTTGTATTATTATTACTTACCAAAGTATTGAATAGTTTTTTGGGGTTCAGGAAACTCTGGTTGAATATGCCACTAAAGGGTATAGTTACAAAATGTTCACGAAATATCTGTATAAACAGAAAATAAAAATTAACTAATTGTGTTGCAAATTTGATTTAGAAATACCTGATGATGACTGATTTCGACAAAATTTTACTGAGATCTTGAATTTTTTTTAAATATCTTAAATAAGAAGTTGCTTTCCCCTAGTTAATCAGTCTGGCCTATAGAGAGAGCCAGATATACGAGTACAGAAGCTTTTTATAAATCATTTTTTGGACTATGACGGTCCAGCGAAAGGAAAATTTGCAAAAAATTCGGTATTTGAAAATGTTCATGATTGATTATGTAATCAATCAATGTTGTATTTTTTAAAAGAAAGAACAATTGATACAATTCACAGGTTAGGTCTTAAACCGCACACAAACTATATCGTGTGAATACTATACTGATAATGATTTAGACTAGATTAATCTTTCCTTACTTTATAGTGTGCGCATGTGACGTTTATTAATCTCGTTTCTTTTCGTTGCTACTCTGCGTCAAGCTCGGTGCCATGCTTAATTTCTGTAATCGACAGTTCATTGCTGCTATTAAGTTAGCACCAAAAGTTATTTTAATTTGAGCTAAGATTATTTCAACTAGTAGACAATTTTAAAGGTATTACTTCCACCTGGTTGGGATTACACAACCATTTAGTTAGTAAAATATTACATTTTTAGGTAATTAAAAAATATAAGACTGAAGTGGTAATGAACTCTTGACCACTAAGCTGATCATTTACAGCTTCATTGCAAATCTCTTAATTGATACAATATTAGCTGAAAATGTGTATTACTTGTAGTAAATTTATTGCCACAATGTGTCAGAATCGTATGAGTATCGTGGACAACGACACATACATTTTAAGAGAAAATTTCCCAAAGCCACTTAGCACTAGTCCACTTTGCAAATGAGCATATTATTAAAAAATAAGACTTTAAACACCACTAAATTTTTTAAATCTTCGTTCAATGTCATAGAAAATGGGTGTTCTCAGTTTTGCAAATAAAAATTTAATTTAAATTTTCGTAGAAATAGAAGCGATTCGAACTCTTAAATCAAACAATTTCTGTGCGTGTGCAGATATAAGGGCATATTACGTAGAATGTATTTCTCGATGAGTTTTCTGAATATTTAAGACGTATAAACAGTAAACACCTCTTTGTTCTGGGTGATATTAATACTGATATTTTATTTTGCTCTTCCATGTCTGATAATTATATTTGCATGATGTCTTCCGTAGGCCTAGTATCGCTTATTAATGATCCAACTAGAGTAAATGATACTACTTCTACCTGTATTGAACACTTGTTTTGCATATTACGTGATAATAAATTGTCTCGCGTCAATGTTGAATTACTTAATTGTATGATTACTGACCATCACTTGGTACATGTTGAGAGATTAATCAGGTGAAAAGTAATGATAGATTACCCGTTAAGCCAAAAATCAATCTGTCTAAATTCTTGGAATTGTTAAGTAGAGTTAATTTCTCTTCTCTTTATGTTATTGACGATCTGCGTGCAGCTGTTAATGTATTTTTAACGCTTTTGAATGATGGTTTTTCAGCTAGCCTAGATTCATAAAAGTCACGTAGTAATCGTCCTATTAAACCATGGATCACTGAGGCATTGTTACACATGATTAAACATAAAAAATGGTTATTGAGAAAGGCAAAACATGTTAGAAACAATCAACAGCAGTATGTTACAGCCTATTATCATAAAGTTAAAAATAAATCTATTGCTGCTCGTGTAGCTTATTATAAAAATAAATTTGATAACTGTTCCCGTCATTCCAAACTTATGCGGCGTACTATCAATGACATATTAAGTAATAATTCTTAGCTCATCAATTCTATTAATTCATCTAATAATCATCTATTAGCTGATGCCTCTGATATTGATAATGAGTTCAGCAATTATCAAGGAAGAATTGCTACAAATCGTCCATTCAATAACAGGAATTCTATGGAGCTTGACGGTGATTGCGTTGAGCAATCTCTTTTTCCATTCAATTGACGATCTTGAAGTTTCTAAAGCCATTGCTTCTTTAAAATCAAGCAACTCTTACGATGTATTCGGTTGTAGCAATTACTTAAATTTCCATTAGTCTTATATGTCCTCTTTTATGACATATTTTAATTGTTTTTTGTGCAGTAATTGTAATTTCTCTTCTTAAAAGTGGTTCCAGATGCGACTTAAATAATTACCGGCATATTGCTCTACAACCAGTTTTGTTAAAAATAATGGAAAAAACTATTAAATTTAGAACAGTTGTATTTTTAGAGAAGCATGGTATATTATAAGTTGTTGTCAGCACGGTTTTCGCAATGGGTTCTTTCACGGAGTCTGCTTTAATTGAATTTTTAATGTGCATGCATCGCTACATAATTCTGACTCCTGCGCTGGGCTTTTTGTTGACATAAAAATGTCTTTGACATCATAACCTTCTATTGCATACGCTTTCGAAAATCGGTTTTAGAGGAAACATTAATAATTGGTTTAAATAGTATCTTGCAAATCGCAATCATGTTGTTAAGGTGAATGAAACTTATTTTTATCTCAAATTTGGCATGAAATTGCAGCCAACCTTTTAGTTTTAAGGAAATGGTTTGGCGTTTTAGTTTGGGTAGCCGTTTTTTACATTCACCGTTAACGTATCATTCCAGTTTTTGTAATGCCATTAATTGTTCCGGCTCGTGCATTTCCATTGAAACTACATATTGCGTACCTTGGAACAATTATTCTTGATTGCAATCTAAGCAGGAAGCAACATGTCGATAAAATAAAAGAGTCTCTCAGCAATGCATTACGAACTTTATATCTATTAAGAGCTCCAACTTTAAAAATTCTCATTATTCGTATTATGTGTTTTAAGTCTTCACGGGTTTCTGCTGGGCCATTATTTTTGAGTTTTAAAGTTTCGCCATTACAACATCTATCGGTTTATAAGGTTTTACGTTTATTTTATTTGGGAAGTGGGCATCGATTACTGAGCGATACAACATTAGTACAAAGATCAATTCTTATTTGTTGTTTCACATTTTTTTAGTGAACATTTTAGAAAATATTTCTTGGTAACTGCCCCTTCTTTATTTAACCAACTTCCACTTAGCATTCAACAACAAATAAATTCGAAATCGTTTCTACGAGTACTTAAAGTTTGGCTGTTTGAACACCCTAATATTGATTTTCTATTTAGAGTTGTAATCTGATACAGTTTAAATGGGATCCGTTCAGAACTGTATAATTTAAAACTGCATTTTTCAAAACGGCATATTTAAAAACTGCATAAGGTACAAAACAGCATTTTTCAAAACAGCATATATCAAAACGGCATAAGGTACGAAACGGCATAAGGTACAAAACGGCATTTTTCAAAACTGCATATTTCAAAACGGCATAGATACAAAACGGCATTTTTCAAAACGGATTTTTCCAAAATTGCATTTTTCAAAACTGCATACTTCAAAACGGCATAGGTGCAAAGCGGCATTTTTCAAAACTGCACAAGATAAAATGAAATATTTCAATCGATTATAAATCTAGAATTATTTTTTCATTAATTTCTGGAATATGACCAACAGGTACGGTTATTTATTAACGGAACACAATGAAGTTTGACAAGAATGAATTTTTGAACGATTCCTGGATCAAATTCTAGCATAAAGCCAAATGAAAAGGAACTTGTCTATTTCTTGGTCGATTAAGATCAAACTTCACATGTTCCTGCGGTAGACTTGAATTTACAAGTAAAATTGATTATGGCAAATTTCTTCTACATGGTTTATACAAAAACTTTAGTAGGTATGTTATAAGAAAAATTTACCTTCATTGGAATTACAAATTATTTGAAGATTTAGTATGCATATAATATTCCCCTTCACCTACATTTTTATATAGAGCTTCGAAGTTCTAGGTAGCTACTACAATTGCATGGTCGTACCAGATTACTCCATATTGGAATACATCTCCTGCAATTATTTTCTTAATTTATCGGATTTATCGAAAAATTCGATTCTAAGATATTAGTTTCAAGATATGTAGCGTTATTAACGTACGTCGCCACAACAATTTTTGTTTGAGAGTTTTTCCTATTTATGGTCCTGCCCATATAGTACATTTTTAAGAAATCACAACAATTTTATGCTTATCGCATCTATATAATACGGTGTATAGCATACGTTTACATCAGAAGCTCAGGTATACATATGACACCTGGTATATATATATTATGTTAAAAACGGTTTGAAATAGTTTTATTAATTTGATGTTACTTAGAAACAGTGGACGAAGTGCAACGAAAATACCTACTTAAATGTATCGAATATTTCAGCAGCAACGAATTATTATGTATTTATATGTATATGTATGTATTAAAAGAACCTGAATAAACGATAAATGTCTTTATGAAAATGCAGTTTTGTACCTATACGTCGTTTTGAAATATTCAATTTTGGAAAATGCTGTTTCGAAAAATGTCTTTTTGAAAAATGTCGTTTTAAGGAATGCCTTTTTGAAAAATGCAATTTTGTACCTATGTCGTTTCGAAAAATGAAATTTCGAAAAATGCCGTTCGGAAAAATGCAATTTTGTGAAATGCCGTTTTGTACCTATGTCGTTTTGAAATATGCAATTTTGAAAAATGCCGTTTTGAAAAAAGCAATTTTTTGAAATGCCGTTTTGAAAAATGCCGTTTTGAAAAAAGCCGTTGTGAAAAATGCCATTTAGAAAAATGCCATTTTGTACCTATGTCGTTTTGTACCTTATGTAGTTTTGAAATATGCAATTTAGAAAAATGCTATTTTGTACCTTATGCCGTTTTGTATCTTATGCCGTTTTGAAAAATGCAGTTTTTTAAAATGCCGTTTTAAAAAATGCAATTTCGACCGGGACCCAGTTTAAATTTAGTTCAAATTGTTTATCTTTTTATATTTTTTTTTGTTATGTTTTTAATTCTTATGTTATCATAATTTTTTCTTTGTTAAAGGGTAGACCAATACTGCAGTTAAATCGGTGATGATTACCCTACTCATTTATTTTCATTTTGTATGTTAATATTATATGTGATAAAAAAATTGTATTGAAAATAAATGATAGCTTTTCAAAGATAAAGCGTTTGTTGAGTATAATGCTGCAAACAGGAAATTGAGCGCATGAGTGGTACTTTTGCTGTTCATCTCAGGAACATGCAGAAAACTCAATGCAACCGAGTTTCTTGTACTATTCCCAAGTAATGAGCTTTCAAAAAATTTGACAAATTTCAAGCAGTGAAACTTTACAGCTTGATGTTGTTTTTTAATTAACTGTTTCTCGAAAAATTAAATATTGATGATACTAAAGACAATAAAGAATCTAAATAAAAGATACGGGTCGCATACATTTATTTTCTCTTTCGAAGGCGCTAAGGTCTGCACTTTAACAGGGGTCATAGTTGTGTCTATTAACACCACCGATCGTAATCGATGAGAAAAATGTGCCCTTTCAAACCTGCCTCTAGTGGGCTTCAAACCAAGTACCTCCCGGTCCAAGTGCCGAAGCTCTAAAGACTGCACCACTTGTCCGGTGAAAAGTTAGCCTCTTGGAAAGCTTCCTAGCACCCAATTAAAACTGAATTCAAAAAATAACCCACTACATAATGAATTTAATTTTCATCATCGATTACGATCGATGATGTTAATAAAACGAACAATAAGAATCTCAGTTGGAGTGCAGAATTCAGCGCCGCCCACCGTCCATGTCAGTGTACAGGTTGACATGGAATTTGCATTGTGCAGGTGGTATACTGTAATTGTGTAAGTAGATGATGGAGTGGGTGTGCGCATGAATGAAAAGAAGGTATTAATTGACCTTAAAAGGACATTAAACCCACTGGATAATTAATACTTTCTTTTTCTAAAAAAATTGGTTTAAATCGTTAAGTCGTTCAACAGTCGTTCCAATTTTGAGAGCTTTGCGAGCAACGTTCATTGGCATTCATTTATTAGGTCCCATCTACTATTAATTCGTTTGTGTCAATTCGCCCATCGTTTCAAGGTTGTTCCTTTTATATCTTTAGTACTTAATAAACGTGTGAATTTATGGATCAGATGTTTGTTTTATTGGCATTGGCTCTGTTAGATTTTCATGTATATCTATAAAGTGGCGTTGCCAATATAATATTTTATTCTGGTGTAGTCATAGTCAAAGCTGAATTAAAAATTTCGAAATTGTGCCTTTTATATTTTCCGTGGTTTTATATTAATTTACGTTGAATATACTTCTGGTTGTTAAGGTTGTGTTCCTCAATTTGCGTTTTTTTTAATCTTAATTTAGATATCATTTAGAAATTTAGACAATTGCTCTCATTCGTAAATACAAAGACCGCACAACATAAAACAAGATCACAATCAAATATTTAAAGAGAATAAAGTATCGAGTTACATTGAAATATTACAAAATTAAGGATTAATGGGATGCCGTGTACAGGATTATGGCCCCACCCTAATTTAATTGATAACATCTTAATTTATTTTATGATTCGGAAACCCAAAAATATTTAAACAGTTAATCGATCAATGTCAAAACCTTTTTCTAAAAAATCATCTCCTATTATAAAACGAGCATGTATAGTAAATGAAAATGTAATTCTTACTTTTACTCTCTATTCCAGTTCAACCAACTTTTCTATAATATACAAATATAGACTTTGATTAAATCACAACAACAAAACACAAACACATTTTTAATTTATTTTCTACTTGATTATTATTAAAAATAATGACAAATTATATTTTAATAATCGAAAATTTTAAATATTAATTCATTGTTCGAATCTATGGGAATCAAGTTTATCGTTTCACATGACATTTCTTAATGCTTCTTTAATTTCTTCATAATACTCGTACAATACTCGTAACATGTAGCTACGAGTATCAGTTTTATGATTGAGAGATGAATATACAATTAAAAATGTTTCGAAGAGTTAACGTCTTGATTGTGTTTCGTCTTTTGAATTTCTTATTTTTTTTCAATATAATTTCATCATTTTTTAGTTAGAAGTCTCCAATAAATTTTCAAATATTGATAATTGAGTTTATTTTTATGACTTGTATGCAGTAATTGATTATACTTTTTAGAAGCGCGATTAGAATTCGAGATAGATGTTTTTAATGACACCAATATTTACTTTTTTATTGTTATCGAAGTTTTATTGATATTAGGCAGTTGTAAAGATAAAGGGTTATTTTTTCAAATGACGTTTGAACGTGAATTTATTAAAGTTGGCTTCGTTTATAAATGCAAAAATTAAAATTCCATTAGATATTATTCCATTACAGTTCGAAAAATATCTTTTAAAATGATTTAAGTTATATCCCAATTAGGCACCATTAGTTCCTTGTCGTTTCGCTCAACTCTATTTTGCAACCCATTTCTGCTGCATCACGGCAGCTAAAAGGAAATTTAGGAATTAATTAAGTTTGTATAGGGTTTTTAAAGCGGAATTAGTTAATAATCTTTAGAACCTTTTAAGCATCCATTAAATCCATAATATTATTAACAGTAGCTTCAAAAACGAAACTACTACTAAATTTCAAATATAAATATTCAAATAAAGTTTGAAAAAAAAATTATCGCGCATAAAAAACTTTTATTAGGTGCAAGTTTCGATTTTGATGCACGTCAAGATGTCGTATTTATCTGAACATCGATCCATTTAAATCACAATAAAGATTAGGTTGATTTTTTACACATAACAAAACCGAGGGATTGCATAGGTTAATTAGTTAAGACAGAATCGGCCCGGCTACAGACACCTAGGTATAACCGATAGTTATTAACACATTGGCAACACTATTCTACTGAATAAACGATTAATGATATATCTCCATGGTCCTACCAATAGTAATAAAATTTTAATACTAGATATTTATATTAGTTTCTTAAAAAGCCAGTTGTGAATTTCCTGTGAAATATAATTTTAGTTATTAGGTTCCTACTAACTAACTACTGTTACCTACCTGAAATTTCAAAAATCAAGTAACTTAAAATTAATTAATATATAGACATTATTAATTAATTTTAAGATTTTAATTTTTTTTTTTTAGATCAAAGATAGTTTCTTGATGTATGTATGAATTTCTCAAACTAAATCAAAGCTAAAGTTATTGAAAGTACAACAATTAATATAAGATCTTATCCCACTTAATCAGTATTTACATATTCAACCATTACACAATAAAACTTAATATAGGATTTTCGGCTTCTGAATAACCAAACATTAAAAAGTGCCATCAGCCAAAAAACAATCAATTATTATATTAATTTATTGCATCAATTTTATCAGGTAAAATTGTTTGTTTGGTTTGTTTGTTTTTATTCTAGCAATCTGTTTTGTCGCCGAAGCACTCCCAACGCACTTCTCACGTTCTGCCTTATGCAGGAGGATCTGATTGACGCCATTGGTGTGATTCACGTTGAACCATTTGCGCATTGCAAAGTTCCATGCCAGCCAATAGTACTGACCTGGAAGATGAGTCGACCTATGAGTTCTGCACTACGACAGGTAGTCTTATAGTTGCAGGTAAAATTATATATTTTACAGAAAACATTAACCATTCTAATTTACCTTACTTTCAATATTTCTCATTCAATCTGGGATCTCATCAATCTGGCCTAGAGATCAGCCATACAAGAAAAGCTATAGAGTGAAAATAATTAGTTATTCACGGAATTAGGTCAAGCTCCCTTAAGATAAAATTACTCGCACCTATATCAAAGTAATTTAATCAACAGGCCAAATAAATATAACACAATGATTTAAAAGGCGTAATTTTCGAATCTATGGGCCAAAAGTAAAATTCGCTACGACAATTTTATTACATTTATAACAAGTTTTGAAAAAGACCAACCATAATCATATAATTAATTAATCTTCTTTAAGATTATTATTACGAAACTGTTGCGTGTTATCAGTGCGAAATCCTTACTTTACAAAGTTTTTTTGCTTTTGTACAGTTTCAGTAACGTATAACAGCAGTTTCAGTAATACATATATACTCGTAGTAAACAATTTTTGAATGACCTTATCAACAAACCATAATTTTGGAACAGCCTTGTGAAAGTTACGATAAACATAATAGTTTTTAAATCCATTTACAGTTTAGTCATAAAAAGACTTATATTTGAAAGTCATATAGTAAAAATTACTGGGCAAGTTTGTCTAAGGGTTCGTAAATTGTAATCGCATTATAGTAAATATTTTCCGACCAGTCCAATATAAAATAAATAGCCTTTAACTACCAATAATGATATTTCCATTTCATTTGACAATTATAACGTAATTCGAAAGGATAATAAATTTCCTGCAAAGTACATTTTTATTATATTTTTGATTAATTATTGGATAAGGTACAATACAAAACTAAAATTTATTTTATTATAATAAAATCCCACACAATCAATATTACACGTATGTACATACACGTATGATATGTACTCTTTGTATGTAGCTAGGTAGTACTTGCAATAATAAAAAAATTTAAACGTTACAATAATATTTTTAAGTTTTTATATAATGTTTGCTGCACCATATGGATTTATATACCAAGCTAAGAAAAAATCGAACGAAACAAGTCAAACTTAAGTTTTATTTATTTACTTTTTATCCAGATATTAAGAATTCTGTTTTAATTACGATAATAAATCGATAATTATTTGATATGTTTAACAAGCATTTTTTATAACGCACTACATTCTGAAATAATTAATTTATAATTTTTATTTTGTTTTGGGGGAATTTAAATTGAGATCGTGAAGTGCATGGTATGTATGTGCTTCTCTGCATCTTTTTTGGGAGTGCATGTTTTGATTAATAATTTTATTAGTATATAAATAGCTGTGAATTATTGAACATGTTTTATGTGGAAATATTTTCTCATGCGTTATGAAACTAACGAATAAATTATATTCACACGCGTGTAATTTTAATGATGGTATCAATGCTATATACGACCGAAATTAAAGTTAGTGATCACGTTATTGCTATTATTTAATACGTATTCCATATATTGATTGCGTTGAATATCATATTTTTTCAAAGAAACCGTTTAATTTTGATTATCACTTCTTCGATTTTAAGGCGTTGGTTATATTTGGTTTTATTTCCGTTACAAAAGTTTTTAGTTACAAAATTCGAAAATCTCAGAAAATAGGCTAAGTTGGCTGGTTTAGTATAACAAAAAATTTTATAACCGCAAGTTTACGGAAGTTGCCAAAAGAAGTAAGTTACAGTGTACTAAAGTTTTGCATTTTTAATCTGTAAAGTATTTGGTATTAAAAGCTTAATTGGAATTTTTGGTGGTTCTGAATCCGTCAAGTACCCAAATTTATTTATGTAGAAATTGTTACAGAAAAAATTGCGCATAACTAAAAGCCGCCTTGTCCAAAAAATTAAGAAAGTACAAAGTAAGCAGCCTAAGAAGAAAACATAATGCCCAATTAGCGAGAAGTGAGAAAATAATCTATCTATATCTTTTAAATACAGCAGGGGATTTTACTGAAGAAAGCTTACTTAACGAATTTGAAGTCTCTCGCGTCTGAGAAAAATATGAACCGACATCCACCACGCAATGTACACATGCGTTAAGGAAGACGAAAAGCAAGTAGAAACTCCTTATTTATCAACGACCACACTGTAAGTAAGATGGAAGTGACCGAAGCCGTTAAAAATACCAGCAATTGGAAAGAAAAAAATGAAATTGATTCTACAGCTTCAGAACTTAGCTAATTTGTAACGTTTTTTTTTTATAAAACAACAGCATAAAACCGGTATAATTGTCGCCACATACAATTTGAATACCGTCCAAAATTTCCGTGTGGCGTCCATGATCTCGCTCTGATAAGGTTCAAAATTATTGGTATATAAAGATCATATCTATTTTTATATAATAAACAATGATTTTTCGCACATGAGCAAAATGGCTGACGAAAAGGATACCAAAGATGCAAAGAGCAGCTCATTATAGACAAGATAATAACAGATAACGTTCACAAGAAAAAAAAAATGTATGGACGGCATATGTCGATTATAAAAATGCTTCTGATAGTATACTCCATGTTGGCTCATCGAGGTTTTACAAATTTATAAAGAACCCCTATCATTAAAACGTTTGTAAGCGTATAACGATCAAAAATTGGAACACCGACCAGAAATGAAAGCGTTAAGACATGGGTACCGTCAACATTAATACAACAATATTTCAGGGAGCTTATTGAGCCCTCTATGGTTTTGCCAAGCATCAAATCCACTCTCGAATATATTAAATAAAATGAAAGAATGGTATATTTTGCCAACTGATAATCGTCAGTTAAATCATCGCGAGCACAAAATATGGACTAAAGAAACCAAGCTTTTCAACAATGACATTCAGAATTAATGTGGTACTAAAGAGAATACGGTACAATGCGCATTAGTATCTTTGATTTATGTGAAGGCGATAAACAACTACATAATGCTAGTCGTCACGTACAGCATCTGGAATCTCTTAATGGACTGATTACAATTATGTGAACAAAATATGGAGTACGCCACCCTACAAGTGAGGTTACTAGGATATACACGCCTTGGAAAAAAGATGGCAGCGAGTTAACAAACATAACAAACCTACACAATAATCAAGTGAATAACCTCTGTCGCTACTTTAAAATTGGGGGAACAAATAAGTTTTGAGTTTTTTTTTATAACTTCGAACCTTTATTCAGAGAAATTTGTACAATATATTTTATTCAAAGTGTTGTCCATCGTTAACTACGACTTTTCCCCATCTTTCAGGCAGCATACGGATTCCGTCGAAGAAATTTCTCGTGTTTTGAGGCGATCCAAAAATCGTCGTAATTTATGGTTTCTTCGTAAGCAGTGAAGTGCTGTTGGCCAGGCCATGAATCATCGGCGGGTGGGATGGCTTCCAAAGTTTCTTTGACAACTCTTGCAACATGTGCCCGAGCGTTGTCGTGCTAAAAGATCAATTTGTCATGTATTTTTGCATATTGTGGGCGTTTGAGCTTCAATGCTCGGATTAAATGCACAATTGTTGTTGTTAACGTTCTCATAGTAGATTTCGAACTGATCCCACCAGATGCACAGCATTAGCTTCTTGCCATGAATATTCAGTTTGACAGTTGAAGTTGATGACCGCGCTTACCCCACGATTCTCTGCGCTTTGGGTTATCGTAGTGAATCCACTTTTCGTTCCCCGTCACGATTCGATGACAAAAACCCTTCCGATTTTGTCTTTGGAGCAGTTGTTTGCACGCGTAAAAACGGCGTTCGACATCCCTTGGTTTGAGTTCATACGGAACCCAATTTCCTTGTTTTTGCACCATACCCCTCTTGAGGCGGTTTTGAAATGCTTGTTGAGTTACTGGTCTCCCTTCGGGTTCTTTGTCACTGGTGTCAAAATTGCCACTTTTAAAAGGACGGAACCAGTACTCACAAGTTTGGAATGCTTCACACAGCAATCAATGTCTATCAGCTGCAATTTTATTCAAATTAAAACAAAAAAGCAGCGCTTCTCGCAAATTGTGTTCTATTGTCACAAAGATTGACATGGTTAGAGCACAATAAATATGTGTTTTACACTTCAGCGAAATGACGCATACTGATTTTTAGAGAGAAATAATGACGCTTTAACATGAATATAATCACAAGATAGTCCGATGTGATTTATTACTAGTTACGTCATCTTTTGTAAATCTTTCAAAAATTATTTGTACTCCCAATATATCTTCTAAATGCAGTAGAAAAATAAATTTTCATTCTCCTGAGAATGAACTTTGTTTATTTATCTTTAAATATGGTCATTTTTTTCATTTTTAAGGTAGTTTTCATTTTAAAATTTACCATTTTCAGCTATGATGTCTTTAATTTGATGATCGCCATATAGAATATGCAGAGCATAGTTAGTGTGTATGTATGAAGAGTAGTAATTTCTTTCGTTTTTCTTCTTTATGTCACCCAATATACGTGCGTTACACAAATTGTGCTCTATATATGGTATTATACGGTAATCATCAAATTAAAGACATCATAACGGAAAATGGAAAAATTATGAAATAAAACTATCTCGAAAATGAAAAACAATTTATGAACGTTGAAGGTAAATAAACAAAGTGTATGCTCAGGTGACTGAAAATGTATTTTCCGCCATATGTACGAGATACAAATAAATAAATTCAAAAAAACCTGCCAAAAAATAATTTCCATAGCATTTATATGAAAGTGTTTTCTCGTGTTTACGTTATATAGGCCTGCATACATACAAACCATATTTTTTTATTCACCTTGTACTTCGCCGTATACATATAGAGCAACAATAGCAACAATAGAAAGTATATATGAGTAAATATGTGTGAGTATTTTATATAAATTTTGATACTTTCGGCAACTTATTAGCAGGCTATTTCATGATAAATTATCAAACACCCGCTAAAGAAGGTGAACCGTTTCCGAACCATAAACCAAGACTAAACTTAATACTATAGTTCGCAAACGAATCGATTTGCAGTTCAAAAAAGAACCGTTTTTGGTGTTCCTATCCCAACGATTATCTTCAACGATAGAAATATAGGGTTTTCCAATAAGAGTGATATGATCCAAACTTTTCTCGCAATAATTCAATTGTTGCACTTGGTGTGTGGCACGTAGCCCCGTCTTGTTGGAACCAAATGTTGTCAAGATCAACTTCTTCCAATTTCGGCCATAAAAAGTTGGTTATCATCGATCTATACCGATCTCCATTGACAGTAACGGTGTTACCAGCTTTATTTCGAAAAAAATACGGGCCGATGATTCCACCAGACCAAAAACCACACCAAACTGTCAATTTAGGTGAATGTAATGGTCTTTCATGAATAACTTGTGGATTTTCTTCGCACCAGAATCGACAGTTTTGTTTATTTACCGCACCACTCATATGAAAGTGAGTCTCATCGGAGAAGACGATTTTCTTAAAAAAATCGTTATCGTTTGTAATTGCAATTTGTAAACGTTGTTCTTGCGTATATCTCAACATGATGAAATTGTAAACATTACTGAATACAATGAAACAAAAAATGACAGATCATGACATATTACAAATGGCCGAAACGTCACTTAAAAATCATATCATTCCTATTAACAACCTACTTTTTTTAATATGACATCTTCGCCCGAGTCAGGAACATTAAAGGACTAGACACACCAAGCGCGGCGCATCAAATTTTAAATGTCCCATACAACTCGATGCGCATATCCGTTCACAACAACAGCGGCCCGGCGACTTTTTTGTTTTGGATAATTTTGAGAATTTTAGACTTTTGTTTTATTAATCTTTAATAATGGTAAGTAATATGAGTTCATACGTGAATATAGAATGAGAAATGTATAGACCGCAATAAAGTATCATTATTTTTAGATTGTGTTCGGCGACGATGGACGAATTTTTTTGATCGCTTGGTGTGGGACATAATTTTGCGGCGGCAGATGCAACTCATTCGATACAATTTCTTAAAACTTCATACTTTCTATTCAAAATTCAAAATTTGTAATGTTTTTTTATAAATAATTGTAGGTTAGTTCCTAGGTTTCTAGGCTAGTTTCGATTTACGTACACTCATAGTAAAACAAAGTCGCTGTTGGCAATAACATAAACAAACCTCCATTTAATTGTTTGCATAATAAATTAAACTGTGATTTTCAGTACTTCCAAATTATTTAGATTAAGAAAAGCTTTATTATTTTGAAATAAGAGCAGGAGAATTACAAATCTTAGATTATGTATCTAATTGTGGTTTGGACCCATTTTGAATTACATGAAAATATAATTTTCATGAAGGTTAGTTGTATAATAATAATTTATGGTTTCTTAGTCGATTACAAACAAGTTTAACTCGATAATTGGAAGTTAGTTCTGCAATCAAAAGTTGACTTTACTTCAATAATTCAACTGTACACACATAAAAGGATTACCGTAAATTCCACACTTTGATTCTTTCGTCGTGATTATTTTCTCGTTGCATTGCCCTTCATCAACAAATTAATTTTACGGCAAGGAAATTTGTAATTATTTTTCAACAAAAATTTTATTAGTTTTGTTATTCTCGTACTAAACAAAGATAAAATATTTCAACGCCATTTTGTTTATTTAAAATATTTTTTTTAAAAACTATGGTAGCGGCTTACACAAACAAAAATAATTTTTTTTACCACACGAATACGTCAAAAAACAAATAATTTTAAACGCATACATAAACAAAGAATCGCGCAAAGCCTCGATTGAGTATTTGAAGTTATGGAATGACGACGAAAGAATGAAAGTGTGGAGAGGCTCAATACTATCATAAAAACAATACGGAAATCAGTATTTACCCGTGAATCTACTGAACAGTTTTCAGTTGGCTTTCATTGATATGCCAAAGAGCAAGCCATAAAATTTACTAACAGTATATAGTCTTATACTACCGTTGCATTATCGAATTTCGCAGCGACGACATTGTATTCCTTTAGATGGCATATGTTATTTTAAGTAAAAGAGACTTTCATTCGTGAAGAAACATGGACAATTCAAACCTAAAAAAATAAATGTGTAAGCGACAGAAACTTTTGTACTGTGTGACATCAACATTCGTCCGACGTTTGTATGCAGTTTGATAAAATAGAATTGGATGTGTTGGATAACCGACCAACCAACATGGTGAACTTTTTCGCCTTAAGTTACTTAGTACTCAGGTCAAAGTGAAGTGAAAGTTTAACTGGCTCTAAAAATGCAAAAAATGTATCGGGACATTAGTTTCGAATGAAAATAATTTATAATTTATGCGCGCCATCTTTGATATATTGGACACACTTGGTTTTTTAGTTGGTGAGCTGAGTGCTACAAAATGAAAACTGAAGTGGAATTTTTCGTTTCTAATTTCACTTTGATAAAATCGTATGAAGATTTCACGTGAAATACTCTGAATACTCTAGCTTTCAATGTGAAAAATTTCATAGTAAATAAAACAAGTGCGAAAGAAAGTATAGCGCAATCATATCACATCCATGAGCACGGCTCAGCTCAATTACTAAAAGAGTACACTATAATTGCTAGGGTTTAGTTCCTCCCAGGAACGCCATATTATGTACGGAACTGTGTAATAATAAAATAAACAAACCAACCAATTACTAATTCTATTGTTTCAATATACCTTTTTGTACGAAATGATTTTGTTTTTAGTGAAGGAATATTATAGGAGATAGTTTACAAATATATTAATGTTGGCAAACATAGGTGTTCAAAACCGTGCCCGGAACTACCACAATATTTATACGATGTAATTTAATTTACGTTACATTTAACGCTAAATTTAAAATGTAAGCTACAAGCGAAATATTGTCACCTGTGAGTAACACAATTCAATTTTTGTGTTAATAAAATCACAGCACACATTAGCAAATTTAATAGGAAAACATTTAAAGGGTTTAAGTATATGCATATCTTTAACATCCCCGATACGTGATTTGTGCACGCCTGCTTTAATAAAATACATTTTAATGGGTATAGACAAGTTTATTACTGATACCGGTGGGCTATTTTACAATCCAATTTCTTTATATCGTGCTACATGATGAAAGAAAATGTTAATTGAATCGATCTTGTGCCAAGAATAAAAAATATTCCATGATCTTGAAATTGAAATGGATAATGGTATATACCTTATGGCTATTGCACTGAACTATATTAAAGTTCAATGAATGTTTATATTTATTATATGTATAAGACTCCATAAATGTATTAAAGACACGCAACTACTTATTTGTGTGTTGTATTATAGAGTAGTTATTTAAGATAAGACATGTATACATATCGTATAAAATTAAATTCCTAGACAAATACTGGAACTGTAATATAAATTTACCTTAATCTTACAATGCCCCATGGAAGAACAGATCTTTGTAGAATTTTTTGTTTACACAACAATAAAACTATAAAATTGAGATAATTATTCAAGATGCTGGTAAATTGTGTTGTTGTAGGACCGTTTCAAGAACAATACAATTATTCAAGGATTTCCTTTTATCGCGTCTTATAATAATAATGACATTATCACCTGGTTATTTTACGAGTATTAAAGGTATGTAAATGTATTTACATTGAATAGTTTGTTTAATTAAATTTGGGAACTTTATTTTATCACTTACTAAAAGTATATTTTATGTTAGAGTTTCTTAACTTCATCCGACCCTATATATGCTTAGTGTGGTGTGTAGTTGTGTACACTGTAGACTGTTGTATATTTACGAGTAAATAAATTGTCCTTGGGTGTACTTGTATGATGGTAATCGATCAAAATTTAATGAGTTAGCTGTGTTCAGTTTATTTAGTTCATTAACTTAAACATCCACAAACGATGTTCAGTGCCCTTATTTTCAATTATAAATTAAATATTTGATTATTGAAAGTGGGTGTAATAATAATTTAATTGTAAAGAATGTGCCTTTTGGTCTTAAGATGGGTAAGTATCCATGTACGTGATATCAAATTTATTTCACGAGATAATATGGGTGAAATACAGTTAAGGTCGTGCGTTGTCAACGATATCATGTTACATATATAAAATGGTTATAACAAGCAAAGTTAATTTAATATATTTGGCATTGAAATGAATAATGTTTCAAGCAGAGATTTCGAAATTTTGATTTCTCGAACCAGGATTATAAGTGTCTCGAAAAAATCACCTAATTTAAATATATTATTCTGCTTATTTAACTGAGTTGGAAAATAAGTATAGATACACTATTCTAATTATATTACAAATTTTAATTGTTATTATTTCCAATTCCAAGAACTAATATTAATAATTTAAAGTATGAATAATAAAAAAGAATTGAATATTTTTGAATTCAATTAAACGAGAATTTGGAACGAGTGTTTTCGGTGTAATTGAAAATTATTAATTCAATCTTAAAGAATAATCTGTAATATGTAATATAACTATTTAATATTACATCAGTAACATTGAATTGATCAATTCCAAAAATTCGATTCTATTAAAACAATCTGCGGAGGTTAGTTATAAATTGGATTGGCACCTTGTTCTCTATTTCGAAAAGCTTTGTCATATCTATTTCTATCTATTAGAAGATAACTAAATCTTTGTGTATCTCGTGTATTGATTTTCGGCTGCAGAAGGTCAGGGTTATAAACATCTAAACTTGATACTTCTAAAACATAATCCAACAGAGCTTACAACAAATATGGAAGCCATAATCAAAGAGTGGCAGAAAAACTTAATGGGACGTTGAAGAATGAGCACATTAGAAGAAAATTCGTACTCATAACACGAATCATACTCTTATTGAGAGTTCAGAGTGATCCTCATTTTTAGTAAACCTCGATGTTAGAATACACCCACACACTAAATTTATTTTCACTGTTGATATCTATTTAACCGCCATTTAACTATACTCTCGTATCCGTGATAGTGTTACATTGACACAAAATCGTCCTTAAACTACTTCAAACTACCTATTCAGAGCAGTAGGTCATCAACATCCTAACTAAAGAAAATATATTGCTTCGAGGTTTGATAATTCGAACGAAACGCTCTGATATTTTGTTCTACATAAAATCAGTTCTGGAAACTCACAATTTTACATAGACCACAGATTCGTTAAATATAATCACAAAACCCGCTCGGATATTATCCTGGTGTCATTTAAAATATCAGTATTCAACACTATGTTTGATCTACACTGGTATGTCAAATTGTTAGGCCCAATCCCATTTTCATTTAGGAATTTATTAGTAGAAACCAAAGCCATCTTAACAAAATTTTAACTATACAGCGTAGTTGTGGCAAGCCACTTGGTGAGATATGATATACACGAAGAGGGTAAGGAATCGTAAGTAAATAAAAACTTATTGCTACTACAGTTAACACCAAAATAACAAATTATACCAATAAATTTGGTGTGGACATATTCATTAATTATGGTAATATTATTTACATATGCTATACAGGTTGTACTCTCTCTCTCTCTCTCTCTATCTATCTATCTATCTATCTCTCTCTCTCTGCACGATGGCTCCCCAACTGTCTCGGTTCATCGCACACTCTCTTCAGTATTGACATTTTATTATACGAAGATATTGTTCGTCGTCATCGCGCCAGCGTAGTCTAGGTTTTCCCCACGACGTACGCTCATTGGCTGTTGATGGAACGATTTTCGTATCATTTGGTCTGATGGGGACCTTTCTACATGGTCCAGCTATCATACTCGGTGGGATTTAATAAATTCGATAATATTGCAGTCTCTAAGGAGAGATTTGATTTCGTGATTCATTCGAATCCGATACTCGTTGTTCGCAACCTTAACGGGACCATAAATAGATCGAATGATTTTTCTTTCAAAAGTACATAATTATGATTCAACTCTAACACCCAAAAGTTCCTCTATACTGTGGAATATGGGACAAATACCTCCTCGCCTAGTGCAACATCAGCTCAAATAAGCGTCACTTCCACATCCTAATTTAATTTTCTAATGGACATTCCACCAATATATCCGCAGTAATATCGTAGAGAGGTGCAGATATGGACATCGATCATCTGCTTCCCATATTCAAATATAAGTGCAAACTATCATCTACATTCAAAAGATAAGCACAAAATGCCGTTCGATGGAATGTCGATACTGTAAAATATCAAGCATAACTGCAGGGTTACCAATCAGCTGTCACTAACTATCTTGACCGGCACCGTAACCCCCTCTTAACATCCAGAAGCAGTGGCCAGCTATATAGTCAGCCATAACCATGCACCAAAATACTGTCGGAAGTAGACCACTGAGATAGACTCGCAAAGTTAGAAGCACTTTAGCAGGATATCTCTGTGCTAGAAAAGCTACAACTAAATATCTAAGACAAAAGACGCGCAATCTTACGAGATCAGGTATCGAAAGCATCAGTCCAAGCGGAACATGGAAACTCAAGGGTCTCTTGAGTTTTGTTAACACAATCAATTTCACTAAAGAAACGTGGCTGATGTTCTCTCAGTATGGCAAACCTACTTAACACAGAATTAACTATTAACTTTCGTTCCAAACTTTCGTTCCAAACTATCAGCCTCTGCTTCACTATGAGGGTGATTTTAGAAAAATGTTGGGAGTACAAAATAACCATACACCAACTATATATGTACAGGCTTCCGGCAGTCATATGACAGTATGAACCGCGAGAACCTATGGGATGCGCTTATGTGTGTAGGAAACCTTGTTTCCCTGAGTAAATTTACAACGTCTGGTCTGTATTTATTTATTTATTGAAAGACATTGAGTACATCTAATTCCAAAAACGAAACAGTATAAAAATACAACAGACAATATTGTTATGTTAGTGAAAGACAACAAGATAATATAATAACATAATTTAATAGTGAATTAACAAAATAAAATTAAAGATACAAAACAAATTAAATTAAAAATTAGAATTATGAAAAGTGTTTCTAGTAGTCAAGAAGAAAAGCTACGTTTACTAGCATTATAAAAAGTAACACTAGTTCCTTCTTGAAAAAACTACGTGATATTAAAAAATCGTGTCTATTAAGTGGACTTGTTTCTGAATAATTTCAATTCTATCAATGTGAGATTGATAGATAATTCAATATATTGGGCTGCATATTCCAGCTGAGATCTGATATAGCTGAAGTGTAAAATAAACAAGATGCGCTGTTTGGTTAAGCCTCTGGTCCATCTTTTGGTAAAACCAAACAAAGAATTTGCCTTGGCAATAGTGTGTTTGTTAATGGACATATTTCAAACAAACATCACGAACAAATGATTTGTCTCATTTACTCTATTGATTTTTATGCCATTGCTGCTGCTTTTTCCGGTGGAAGGAGATAATATGTAGAATCTGGTGTTTGACCGGCACGTGCATTTACGCCTATGCTATTCAATTTGGCGCTCGAGTATACAGATGATATCGTGCTTCTTGGCCTAGCGAACAAGAAGGCTTGGTTTGGAAGTGAACAGCCGCAAAACCAGATTCTTATCAATACCCAGAAAGATTTCCATGGCAGATCTAGGAGTCGGCGACCTTAAGTTTGGTAGCGTATAAAATGGTAGCGTATACCTATACCCTATCAGTATTCACGGTCAGAAATAAAAGCCTGAACTGCTGCCAGACACTGAGCACAGAGAAAAGTTATATAAACAGAGGTAAAGCTGCATACAAAATTTTGAAACAATTTTTTTTTATTGTAACCCCAAAATACAAAATCGTTTGACGACTTAAATAATAAACTTAGAATGTCCAGTAACATCATTGCCATTTTCATTAGCAGTATTGTGTTATCACAATTATTCATTTCTTTTATTTTGCTGGTATGTTTATTTATCCAAAAACAAAAAGATTTAATATATTATTAGTATTTTAAGTATGTCTACAAATGGCAGAAATGTCAAAAAGCCGCGTCTATCTGTTTGTCAAAAAAGATTTGAACTTTGCTAATGTGAGCGCCGAAGATCGGCTATGTGCGCCGCTTTTCTGTTTGAGGTATAAGTGTTGCATTTGCCGCCAACTAATCTCTTGTTTATAGTAGCTTATTGGAATATTTTTATTTCATTTCTTTACAAGTGTTGATATGAAATTCAATACTAGGATAATGATAACAAATAATAGGTATACAAATGAAAAATATCCAATTATGACTATGTAGATAACACATGGAGTAAACAATAAAACACGTCATATAAAAGCAAAAATATTATTTTCTGGTTGAACATTATGCCGCTCAGTATACACTCAAATCTAACCAAGAAAGCTGAATTTAATTTTAGGGGAAACGAAAATGAATTTTCGCTCGATCACAATACTAATATAAAGGAATTAGGTGCTTCAATTTGAAGACAAATGAAAAATTGCATTTGAGATGAGCGACCATTTATATGATGTTTATGCGCTAATTGAGCATTACTTTTTACAACTGGAGTCAAATTAGGTAAGCGTTACGAGTCGACCTACTAATTTCGAAACAAAATTTTGATAAATTTTCGATGAAAAAAAATTATTTATTTTGAATTGTATTTCAAAACTATTGGGTGTGTGAATATAAGTCCGCCCTTTCCCAATAGGTGTCGTTACTAGTACTGCTTACGTGTACTATAAATGGGCAATACGGGTATTCTAAAGTACTTGATGTCAGCTGTCAAGCGCAGTATGCGACATTTGGTTGAAGTGTAAACCACTAGTATTTTTAATTCCTTGAAAATGTCGAATTTCATTCCAAATAAACATCATTTGCGGGAAGTTCTATTACATTATTTTATTGCAAAGTGCAGCGGAAACTTATCGTTTGCATCGAATACAACGTGCAAAGAATGGTTTCGACGATTTAATAATGATGATTTTGGCATTAAGATAAAAAGCATGGAAAACGACCCAAACAAAATGTTTGAAGATGCTAAATTGGAAACGTTATTGACTGAAGATTACTCTCAATCACAATATCAGAATTGGCTGTAGCATTAAAAGTTGATCGATCAACTGTTGCAAAACATTTACAAGCAATCGGAATGGTTCAAAAAGCTGGCAACTGGGTTCCACGTGAATTAAAACAAAAAGACCTGGAACGTGTTTCACAAAACCATTTGTGAAATACTGCTTCAAATACAAAAAAGAAAAGTTTTTTGCATCGAATAGTTACTGGAGATGAAAAATGGATTTATTATGAGAATTCCAAACGCAAACAAACTTGGGTGAAGCTTGGGTGAAGCTGGTCCCTCGCAACCAAAGCGAGATATTCATTGCACTAAGGTTATGCTCTCTATCTGGTGGGATCAGAATGGTGTGGTATATTATGAACTGTTGGAATAGCGAGCTATACAGAAAAAACAACCAGAATGGGCGAATAGGCACAACAAAACACTGTCATTGTTAGTATGACGTATGTGTTATTAACAAATATCTTGTTACATAGTAATGAATTTACATATGACTGGCTAAGGCCAGTCTAGTAGCCAACTTAAAATAGGAAATCAATCTTTTTCTCTTCAATTTAAAATATTGCAATTATCCTTAAACTACAACAATTAAAATTATGGCTTTTAAAATTTATAATTTGATATTTCTAAAATTGTACGTAAAATATATTTAACATTTATATAACATTTTGGTTAAACACGAACGCGAAAGAATATTGTTTTGGTTGGTTGTAACACCATTCATTAGTTTGACAGTAGGACTGAGTATGACATTTGAAATAAATTGTAATTTACGAACATACTCCAGTAAATACAGGTTACGCTAATCAAGCGAGTATAAAAAACACGTAAACCTATATGCATATGTATACACATATACATATTGCATGCAGACCAAACTTTTCGCTTTTAATATTTTCAAATAAGTATTGAATCAAATATTTTGATCATTAATCAGAAAAATCATTTTTCAAACTATTACTTTTATTTGTTAAGATTACAAAAAATAAATAGTTATGGTAAGACATTTTTATACATTACTATAAATATGCTACAGGTACTCATGCACAAGTTTAATAATTATTCCATAAAAAGGATTGTGTGGTTTCGTTTTACATAAAAGTGTTATAAATATATTCAATAACATAACAATGCATTTGAGATTAAGACACATAAAAAACTAAAGCTATTGTTATATCTATGAGATAAAAAAAACCAAGGCAAATATGTCTTTTGGTGGTGAGTTATGTATGGTTAAAAACTTATAAAATTTTGTACATGACATGTCACACAAGAATAAAGTTGTTACAAAAATTTTTAAAGGTGATTTATCCATATGATAATTTTATATGAAGTTTTGAACATACATGCATATTCATATGTAAGTATTTATACTGCTTACAACAATAAGAATAACACAACTGCGGCGCTATTATGAAATTATGTATTTTTAAGTATGTTGTTGCATTCATTAAGATGATGTAGTGTAGAGATTACGAAAGATTGCTATATTTTTAGATATAACAGACTATTCGAATATTTCAAGAAATTAAACATATCCGTTAATATGTTCACATGCATACATATTCGTATAGTGAGGATTTACAGACGAGCGGGTGTGTTTAATAAACAAAATCCCAAAAAAAAATTAATATCCATCACGTTCTCAAAACATTTGACCATCACTCATGTACATATATTTGTAGCAATTAAATATTTGTTTCGGTCTTTAAGAAAATGTTAAAAATAACCGTGTAACGGTTAGTTTATTTATTATTGTGCACTTTATATGCATATGCACAAGAAGAAGGAAGAAGTTTGTCTAACATAAGAAACCAACTGAATATACATATGAATATAACATTATATGTACGGAGAATAGATAGAGATAAGATAAAAACAATCATGGTAAATGATGGTGCATGTGTGATGCTTGAAGTTCAAATACTTTGTTTGTTTGATTGTCACAGTTTGATACGGATAATTTAGTGTTTAAGTGTTAAGATATAATTTTTTATTCATTATTTTAAATTGGTATTTTATAGTCACGATTTTCAAAATATGTATTTTACATAAATTTTTTAGGTTAGTAGTAATAGTAATTATCATTAGATACACATAATTCGTGTTATGTATTTTTATTTTATATACGTTGAGATTTCCGACAGTTACAAATTATTAAGTAATCATTAAGAGGGACCTTAACCTTGGTTTTGATTTATGGTTAGTGTAGGGTTATTTGTATGGTGAAATTTATGTAAATTCTTTTTAACGTGCCCTAAGAGGTAATAAATTTGCTTGCGAAAACTTTAAAGTAGATACATGAAATCGCTTTGAAATAGATATACTCGTATGTACATACAAAACTAAGTAGGAATTTCAACTTAAATATACTACTGTGGGCAAAAAGTAGTAAGACTTTTAAATTTAAATTTCGCGCGGAAAACCATTCGTCGAAATATTTTTTTTCTATGTTGGTATGACTGTCAGTGACATCGGTGCCAAATGTCACATCAAAATAATCATGTGAGTGTTTAGTATACGCTTGTCTTTCTGAAGTACAAAAAGTGCATTCGGCGATTTTTACAATGAGTGAAATTATTCAACAAAGAAGTTCCATTAAATTTTGTGTACGGAATCAATTTTGTAGTGCCGAATCGTTCAGAATGTTGCAAAAGGCCTTCGGTGATAATTGTATGTCCCGAGCAAGTGTTTTTGATTGGTACAAATTGTTCAAAGAGGGCCGAAAACGTGTTGACGACGAACCACGTCTAGGACGGCCATCAACATCAACTGATGATCAACACGTTAATAAAATCAAGGAATTGGTGATCGATAATCGACGGTTAACAGTCAGAGACCTTACTGGCATCGTTGAAATACCGGAAGGATCAGCGAAAACCATTTTGAAAGATCATTTGGGCCTAAGAAAAGTGAAAGCACGATTGGTTCCAAAATCACTCAATTTTTTGGAAAAGCGTCGCGTTGACGTCTGTGAAACAATGCTTTCCGACTACCAGGATGTCATGAAACGTATTATAACTGGTGATGAGTCTTGAATCTATGCTTACGATCCGGAAACAGACGATGAATCGGCCGAATATCATGCCAAAGGTGAGCCGAAGCCGCAAAACCACGTCAAAGCAAGTCAGAAATCAAGGTGATATTGACAGTTTTCTTCGATTATCGAGGTGTGATGCACTCCGAATTGCTTCCGACCGGTCAAACTGTCAACGAGGAATTCTATTTGAGTGTTATGTATCGTTTGTGCGAAGCTATTCGTAAAAAGAGGCCGGAATTATGGGTCGACAACTCTTGGTTTTTGCACCACCATAATGCATCTTCTCATACTACATTGGGTTTACGTGATTGTTTCGCCAAAAAATCCACCCATATCGTTCCGCAACCACCGTATTCGCCTGATTTAGCTCCGTGTGACTTCTGGCTGTTCAGCAAACTCAAACGACCGCTCCGGGGAACCCGTTTTGAGTCAATTGAAGACATTAAACGTGAATCGCTACGCACATTTGAGGCTATTCCAGAAATTGACTTTAACAACTGTTTCGAGGATTGGAAAAAACGTTGGCACAAGAGTATTGAGGCCGGGGGGGATTACTTTGAGGAGACGAAATAGATTTGGAGAAATAATGAATGAATGAATTTTAAAATTATGAAAAAAGTCTTACTATTTTTTGCCCACAGTATTATGTACATACAAAACCAAGTAGGAATTCCACCTTAAATATACAAACGGTTTCAATATCTTAAACAATTTAAGAAACTATTTTCCATATGCGTTTAGACATAGCCGGACAAATTCTGCATCTGAACACGGTTATCCAATAAATAAATATTTTCTGTTTAACTTGTTTAGGAGGTTCATCTCTACCAACATATTGGCTCTCGATTACAAGAATATATAATACTAATAATCCCAAAAATAAGTTACTTATAAACATATCGCCGTTGTTGTTTAATACTTCATTGTTCTTGCGAGGCTAATATAGATTTGCAAGAGTAAATTAGATTAAGCTCTTTTTTTTTTTTAGTATCTCTGCAATCTGTTCTGGGGCCAAGGCTCTCCCAACTCTTCCGCGGTTAGCTTTTTTTCCGTCCTTACTTTTACGCCAGTGTGTAGGCCAATTCGAGGACGTACGGTCATAGGTCCGATTTTGTCACCATTTGCACATTGCATAGCTCCATGCCAGCCATACTGACATGGAAGATGGGTCGGCCCATGAGTTTTGCACTCCGACAGGGAGTCATAGATGTGTTCCATTTCATCACAGATCGTAATCTGTTGATGAAAATTCCCTTTTGCATCCTGCCCCTATCGGGATTCGAACCCGGTACCTCCCGATCCAAACGCCAAAGCTTTAACCACTGTGCCATTTGGTCGGTTAGATTAAGCTCACAATAGAAAAAAAAATTACCCTACAGTCAATATGTATTTTCGTCGATGCTGTTTTATACTTAATTCGAGCATGGCATATACAATTTTGCAAAGTATCCGAGAAAGTGGTAATGATTACCGTTAACATCTATCGTTCCAAACGCTACAGCTAAAATCACTGTAGCTGTTTGGTCGGTGTGTGCTATTATTTTCTATAATAAATTCCAAATTATCTAGCTTAAAGTAATTGTGCTAAAATTAGATATGTGCAATGCATGGATAATTTATTTGATGTGGATTACGGGTTTCCCCCAAATAGTTATTCTCATAATAAGGATTTCGATATAAGTTTTTTTGATTTTAACACATCTGTTCACAAAACAGCAAATTTAAGAATTTGTTTTTACTCTAGTTATTTTTTTATAATAACAAAACATTAAAACTAAAAATGTAAAGTGTATTTATATTTAGTTATGAATGTATTTGTTTAATACATGTTTTAAACCGCACTTTCCGATTATAAATAGCAAAACAGTCATAAAACTCAGTACAAATCTTTGAAGTAACATTTCAAAATTTGTCCCAGCAAATCAATATTGCGCCTTAATTTAAGAAAACGAATTATGAAATATAGAGGCCATTATGGATCAGATTATTCAGCGTTTCCTCAAACTTTTCGAATTTTTCATCTTGAGATAAATTAGCAATGCCCAACTTCCAAGATCAAATATCAGCACAATTTGCACTCGAGATAATTGACATCTATAAAATAAAAAAGTTTTTTATAGTTAATGTGCAGGAAGCATCCGATAGAAGCATTTTGGAAACAGCGATCTAATCGAATGGAGCAAAGTGATTTGTTTCTACTTGATTTAGATGTTTTCGTAGGTCAACTAATTTTCTAGGTCATCATGGATTGAATTACAACAACCGATGTGCCCATAAATAAAAATCAATAATTTCCAAAAATAATTTATTACATAAATATTATAAACAGCATCTGATGTGTAATGGTTAGATACTTGATAAATGTATCGGTGCAGTAAGTGATATAATTTAAATATATCGCAGAAATTAAATTAAATTTTCAAAGAATATTCTACTTGGAATAAGGTATGAATGGTACACGTCATAGAAATTGTATTTATGTATAAACAACAACAGGGTGAACAAAACCTAAGTCTATGATCTACGAGTATCACGAAATGACTAAGGCTAACGATCAAGTAGAATTTGAATTTTTTCGTATACATTTTGTGTGAGCGTATGTATATTCATATTGTTTTCAAATACTCTGTAAATCACCATTTATTGCGATAATTTATAAAAGTCTGATTTATTTATTGTAATTGAATTAAATAATAAAAAAGAAATGAGTTATCTAAGTGCATAATATCACAATATGTGTACAATTGTACAAATATATTCAGAGTTTATGCAATTTGAAAGTGTTATTGGAATAGTTGCATGAATTTTGCAAATTTGTAGGAATTTTATAGTTAAATTATAATATCTCAAAATAATTGAGGTTATAGAAAGATCAATAGTCTCCCTTAACCTATTTTATGAAGACTGCCCAAAGTAACCTCACTTCATACTTCATCAATTACTGTTAGAAATCATTTTGACATAAGTCGCCGCAACGATTTATATAAAAAGTGCACCCGCAGTTAAACCATTTATGAGTTAAGCTACAAATTCATCGCAGCCATCAAAATTATCCATCATTAAAGTCACCACTAATTATCCATAAATAAAACTGACATTAATCATAAAATAATACGGATAATATAAGATATTTAATTAACTTGAAACTATACTAAATCAACTTCGCTTAAAAGCAGTATCAACATACCCGTAATAAAAAATATCTGCAAATCAAATTTGTGCGATATAATTATGCGCTTTTTATTGGTGACGTAATTATGTTTATGTTATACCAGGGGATAAGATCTTTGTAATGCAAAAAAATAAGACACAATTGTTTATTGAGTATTGTTGTTTTATTAATTGGCGTATTGAATTCTCAAGGTAATTGGAATTGTTTCTGCAGAGCAGACGATAAACTTTTGAACTACGGTGTATATTTAATGAGTGCTAATTGCATTGTAATTGGCTTATTTGCAGACTCAGGTAATTGTACAAGTTATATTGTAGTATAATGCGAATTAATATTAAATTGTACTGACCCAAATGAACTGCCTTGTCTAGCATGATCAAATTATTAAATCAAAAAAGATGGCACATGATGTTTAAACTCAGTGTTTAGGGCAAACGAATAAAAACTAGGTACATAATTTTGTTACTATACGTTATACTTATATTCACACCCCATTCTGTTCAATTTTCTATTTGATTTCTTTTTTATAGGGAATCACAATAATATTTATTATATTTAGCTTTACTAAAAGTTATTTGACTTTAGTTTGCCCAGTTTAATTTAAAGTTAAATTTTAACCACGCTCAAGACTATAGACATAATTCAATAGTGACAAACCATTGGAGTTGTTACTTCAGTAGATTTTTGAGTCGTTTTAACTTCGTAGAAATATAAACGTGCATCGACCACATCAACCCGCCACAACGAAATGAATTAAGCAAATTAGAATTTTATTATATTTAATACAAGCCAAGTGCTGATTTTATTACCCCACCTCTCGACCCGCAACCTACACGACCTACGAGTAAATACCTTTTTAGTAAATAAGATATCGGAAGTTACATAAACTAAACCTTATTACATTAACTAATAATCTCTAGATTTGGCAAAATACATTCACTCTGCATACTCTCATGGTACATCAAATGTAGTTGACTACATCAGACCACTACTAGCTTTATATATTATTTGGGTCTTTTGAACTTTATAAACAGTTTTTATGTAGATATTGTGTAATGAGGGGCTAGTTGTATAACCAAAAATGAAACGTAAGGCGAAATGGCACTGGTTATATAGACGAAACGGTAAGTTTTGATGTTCCGGGCTACCATTTTGATTGCTTTAAATTTACAGACGTTCCAGATTTAAAATGCATTCCTGTGAAATGTAAAAGAAAGCAGTTTGCCTCAAATCAAAATGATTAGAAAACCTCAAGTGTCAAATTTTGCAAATTGGAAAATATAGCACAAAAGGGCATGGATCCAATGAGATTTAAACCATGTCTGCGCACTGCACATATTATACAAATCAATTTAACGATCCAAATATTTCAAGTAATCTGGTAATAAATCAGCTCCTCTTTATCATTTTTTATTAGTTTTCGTTGCATATTCATTAAAAAAATGTATATTCCGAAATGTATCAACATTTGTGTTTGATTTTGATCTTAGACATATGACAAATATAAACAAAACCTTTAATGTATATTCACGATACCAAAATTTAGTTATTGTGAATTAGCAGAAGAGCGGAAATGACGAGTATCACTAGTCTACTATGTTTTCGTGTAATTAATGTTTTCCTTTCATTTCAGTCCGTTTCATTTTCGGCTATATAACTAGTCCATAACTACCAAACGTTCCGTACGGATGTCGGAACTTTGCTTGGCTTGCTACGTATCATGGTATCGACATATCAAATTTCCCTTTGTTTCCGCATACTCTATTGCTTATAATGGGTGGCCCATCTAACGTTTGCAATTTAATTTGGCTCTAATTCAAAGTCGAATGAATATCTTTCAAAGCGGTTTGTTTTATTAGAAGGAATATATATATTGCCAGTAAGTATGGAACACAATTTCATTCAAATGACTTCCACGGCTGGCTTTACAGTGCCCTATTCTGTCAACCCAATTTTTCAGAACGTTTTCGATTGTATGGACTCCTGTCTTATCAATGGCAACTTCGATTTAATATTTCAAGTCTGTGGATGGTTAGCGTAACACTTACTCGCACCTTAACGGCTCCCCACAAAAAAATGCAACAGAGTCAAATCGCAGCTGCGTGGTGGCCAATTGACATCTCCGTTACGGCGGATTATTCGATCCCCAAAGACAGTGTGCAAAAGACCGATTGTTTCGTTTGCTGTGTGGCAAGTTGCGCCGTCCTGTTGAAACCAAATGTCGTATGTATCCTCCTCTTGAATTTTGGATAACATTGACTGTAAGGGCGGCTCCTTGGTCCAATATCCACGCCAAACAATCACTCGTTGTCGATGTATCGGCTTCTCCATGGTTACGCGTCGATTGTCTGAGCCTCAAATGCGACAATTTTGCTTGTTGACGTAGCCTCTAAAGTGAAAATAAGCGTCGTCGAAAAAATGATTTTTCGGTAAAATTTAATAGAAAAGCATCATAACACCGATGGTTTGAAGTTCTAACATTCTATAAAAATGCTCCGAATTTGGATTGAACTCAATATTTTTTGTTGAACAAACCAATATTGAATGTCACACCAATGACATTTCTCCGATGTGACATCCCTGTCCTCCCGACTCTCGTCTATGATAGTTAACATAGAAAATTTCCGTTTGTCTCCGAAATTAAAATCTGGCTATAAAATTACTTTCTACAAAGTAGAAATTGCTAGTAGAAGTTCTAATTGCTAGCATTTCTGTATCCTCCATCATCTCCAGTGCCCTTACTTGATATGGGCATTTTGAGAATTATTTTAGTCAGTTTTTTGTTGTTTTGGCTCAATTATTTTTTCCTTTACTTGTGGCGTTTTGTTTATGTCGATAATTCTACCATCGCATTAAAAAATGATTAATACCGAAATCCTCTAAATAAAAAAACTCAGATCACTTTATTATTTTTTCTATGATCTCTTTGATTTTGTAATAGCAATCAAAATGGCCACAAAATGAGTTGAAGCTCTTGCCGATGCTGGAGAGAAAAAAAGATACCTCCATAAGTCCATAATATTTTATGGACTTAGATTTTGATGGTATCAACATTTTTAAAGTCACTCAATATTATCGTATTTTCGTTATTCACGTTCGTTTCATCGAAAACATTTAATCGTAGACCACATCATCGAACAATTATTTTACCGCACGGCCATATCATCGTAAAAGCTCCTGATCGTATGATCAATTAATAGAAAGAATATTTAATCGCATGTTCACTGAATAATAAAATCAGAAAAAAATGCTTTTCTAACAATCAAACCTAATATTATGATCGGTTAATAAAATATTATAGTTTCGTTCTAGTTTATCATATTCCGAAACGTATTTCAAACAAAAATCATTTTAGAGTCCCATTTCCAACCACCATACCTTGTTAATAATAATTTAGCTAAGAAATGAAATATGTACGGAATTCGCACATACGATTAAGTTTCCATGATCGTTTTACAATTAACGTCCTTATGGTCAAGCGTTTATTTAAATGGTCGTATGACGTTATTGTTTATGAAAATACGATTGTGAGTCTATAAGGTGAAATGTCCTTACGATTGAATGTCCTTCCGGCTAAATTATCTTCTAATTAACCGCTTTTACGATTAAGCATTTATACTATTATGTGGTTATACGGTTATATGTTTTCAATGGTGTGGTCGACGGTTAAATGATTACAACGGTGTAATCGGATACCATTTTTTGATCATTGTAAAGAAACGTCGGCCACTAATTTAGGTAGAATAAGGTTTACAAGTTTTGAAAAATGAAAAGAGAAATAAGCATTAGTCCTTCAATATAATTTTAGTTACAAATTCTAAAAACTACTTGGTATTCTTATTTTTGTAGTCTCTTTGCTTTCCATACAAGTACGTAGGGACCATTTTTGAAAACTGCTACACTGTTAGGAAACTAACTAAATTATTCGGTTTTTAAAGGAAAACTTGCCTACTTACATACAGTTTTGGGGTAAATACGAGTATGTATTTCTTAAAGGCGGTTTTGTGTCCTTGGTCTGTGTTAGTGTATGTACTTTCTACCATATACAAATTTTAATAGTAGTTCTGCTGATTTCCATATAAAACTTTAGTGTTTCTAAGTTTGAGTTGTTAATATAGTATTTGAAGAAAGTATTTAGCTATTTTGCGAACAAAAGGATAGAGTCAGATGATGGAGCTAGAATCGTTAAATATTCGAAAAAACATTTAAACCTCGATAACCGGCCAACTGTGGTACCCATAAGTAGAAATAACAATTTTGTTTGTAGCAATCATTTCAAAAAATATTGATGTTTGAAGAGAAGAATAAAATGAATTTTAAAACTATTAACAAACTATGCAACAGCATTACTGGCGATAATCCGTTAAATATATGGTAGGGAGAAGAAACTAATTTCTCCGAAGAATCGGAACGGATACTTAATTCCTCTCAAAACATACAATGTTTGCAAATTTGTATATATGGTAGATCACTACACCGTAAATTAATTTTAAACGATGAAACTGCCGGGTGAGCCGAACAATTCAGAAAAATAAGAAAGACAATTTCACATATGTTGATCTCCAAAAGTTTGTGACAGTAAAACTAATTCATTAAAACTTTTCGTGGAATAAAAATTAGCGATGATTTAAATTATAATTTAGTAAGGGATTTCATAGGCGGTTATGTTGATTTGAAGACACATAATTAAATTTGTTTTAGCATGATACGGGCAAAACTTCATCAGCTACTGAATTTTGGAAAATTGAACTCCTTGAATAAAGAACACTACATTTATAAAACTCTGTTTCAATATAAAACTATTGGGTGATTGAATATGTTGTGGTCTACACCCAGCTTTCTTGTACCACGAATATCCATCGATCTCGACTAAACCACACTTGATTTTTAAAGCGAAAAATTAAACTTACCGATTTGCAAAAACTGGCTCGTATAATGAAAAATCATCATTCCCTTGTTGATTTTTTTTAAATTTGTTGAACCTTTTAATTCTTGGTTAACAGATTTCCTCCATGTTTCACAAAGTTCCCCCAATTTACGGAAAGAGCTTAAGTATGAAGTTTCAGCCCGATTAATTATTCCGCCAGGACCGTAGAGATGCCGGATGTTGCTCAAATAAAGTTTTGTTTTATATAAACTCATCATTTTCAGAAAAATTTAAACTAATTATCTGAATCAATTATGTATAAGGATTAAATTTACAATTCGTTTTGAATCGTTTTACTTTCTTTCACGTAGTCAACTAAGTATAATAATCATGAAAAATGTAGACCTAGAGATTTCTACATTTTACCATTCGCTAAATCGCCGAATTCAGAAAAGTGATGTGTGTGTGTGTGTGTGTGTGTGTGTGTGTGTGTGTGTGTGTGTGTGTGTGTGTGTGTGTGTGTGTGTGGGTGTGTGTGAGGATGCGTGCGCATGGACGTAAGCAATAAACAAATAAACAATAAGTAACTAAAGATTGATATTTGTATTTTTTCTTGGTTTTTTTTTTCTCTAACAAGTTTTTTAAATAACTGAGCATAAATGTGTTGGTGCAGAAACAAACAAAAAATGAAAAAAAACGAACTTCACATTGCATTGTTAGTGTAACCAACACAATCTTCGGTAGTTATTTTTATATAGGTATCTGTAGATGAAAATTAGAGCAGAACTAATTATATTTAAGTTGATTTTGACGTGTGTTTGTGTGTGTGTGTGTGCGCGCACGCGTGTGTGTGTGTGTGTATGTGTGTGTGTGTATGTGTGTGTGTATGTGTGTGTGTGTGTGTGGTGTGTGAGTGGTGTCTTATAGACTAAATGTCTGTGCCATCTCTTTAGCCCAGATTGGTTAACTGGTTGTGGTGCACTTTCATACTTAAGCTTTTTCCATGAATTGGGAGATCCCAGTGTTTCTGGCCATTGTCACTTACGATTAACCAGTTTGGGTCAAAAAACACTTGAATCTCCCAATTTAGCGAAGTGAGTATGAAGTTAAGTATGAAGTTCTATCCCGATCAATCAATCCGGCTTGACTGTAGTGCTATAGAGAGGACAAAGCCATTTAGACTGCATAGCACCATCCAGCCACATATCCCTCACTAACGATTATATTGAAGACTCCAAGCTTTCGGTCGAGCCTACAAAATGACTGCAATTGGTAGTTATACGTGGTAAAGCGTTCTTTTGATAGGTTTTTGTCATATATTGTTTTTCAGTTTAAATATTAATTGATTTTTCTTCATTCAAAAGGTTTATTGTTTTTATCATTTTTTTGTTGTGGTATGTTGCGGCACCCAGTCGACATCGGATTACTATTAGCTGGGCGGGAATTCCGAATCCGGTTATTTGGTCTTAAAAGCCAAAACACGTGACGCTTTGACACTCAATATTAAATGATTAACGTCCTTAAAATGTGATTTTGTGGTTTGTGCTTTCGAAATAATCGTGTGCTGCATCGAAAATAAACAATAAAATCCGGTCCCTATCGAAATTCGCGCCCAATAACTTTGTGGAATCATTAAACATAATAGATTTTCATAGTTGGTTGATTTGTTCTATCTAATAAATATATTTTGGTTTGCAAAATTTTGATCGATATTCAAAATTCTTAAAATGGTGTTTGCGATGTATCAAATTATTGTTACTTGTTCCATCGATGGACAGCACACGTATTTATCTTGTACTATTTGTTTTAATTCATTCATCTGTCTGTTGTACAATTCTCTGGTCTGTTGTACAATTGTTTTCAAATATGAAAACAAAACGACTGTATGTTGCCCCAAGTATCATTTTTGATCATTTGAAACGTCAAAATCGTTCAAATTAACAAGATATCTGAAATAGTTAATTTTCGTAACTTGGGCCTCGTGAATAACAGCGATAATTATATGCTCGTTGAATAATATACTATTTTCTTATAGTTGAAAATATGTAAAAATATTTTATTACTTCAAAATATGCAAACAAATATGTGATAACATATATGATTCGTTTTGCATTTGTTGTGAAAGGAAAATATTGGTATAGATTTTTAATTTGGATTTAAAACAAACAATTTTTTACCTAAGAACCCAGACCATACTGATGTTAATCATTTAAGATAGAATAAACAACATTTCGCGCTGATTAAAACTATATTAAATTATATAACTATAGGCAATACTATTTTACTGATAACATTTTATTTTCCAACTTTGAATTTGTTAAGAAAATATAAAAGTCAGGCCGCTTGTAAAAAGTCAATAACTTAATTCATCTTTTTCTAAAACTAACTTGCTATCTATCGTTTACATAGGAGATTATCTCTGCCGGCTCGAGTCTGTTACTATTAACTTGACTACTCTTTGTACTCTCTCTAACCTCTCTGACTCTCTTGACCACTCTGATCAATGCTTGGCCGTACATCACATTCTTAATCAATCGATCACTAAACCAAATTGTTCATTACGTTCAAATACGCTTCAAAAGCTCCAGAACTACCGAAAGCCGCTTATATATTGAGAGCTGTTTTCGTAAAAGTGACACTATACGTAAAAATGATAAAAAAACCGCACAAAATATTTGAAAAGTATTCAATAGTTATTCAATAAAATATTCGTTTCATTTTAGAATGAATATAAAGACAACTTGTTAGTAACTAAGTTTATAAATTCAGCTTGATAACATTGTAAGTAGGGAGCTGCGTTTTGATCGAGACTGTAAACGTGCATATACCTCTTGCCAAACATTGCTAAATGGCCAATTATATTCGATACTTTTTATTTTACCAGCTTTTATCCTGATCCTCAACAAGTTGGTAATTGGTTAAGGACAGCATTCCCTTCTCTAAAAATATTACATCGACGAAAAAGGTCCTGGTCTGATACATCGATGGTAAACATATGATTTTTAAATTCTAACAACCTTCAAGCAAAACTTCATTACATTCCGACCATTAGTTTACAAGTACAGTTGTTTTAGTGACGCTATTTTTGTTAATTTCAAAACAATGGAAAACAAGAAATTCTTGTGTTGATTAAGCACTGTTTTTTGATGGGAAAAAATACCATTCATAAGCAAAGATTTATAAGTGTTTTCCGGACTCTGCACCAGAAAAATCAACCGACATTGACTGATATGCTGAATTTAAACGTGGTCGTACAACCACCGTTGATGCACCACGATCTGGACACCCAAATGAGGCTGTGACTCCGTAAAGTGAAGTTGCGTGTTATAGAGTTGGTCATATTTTGCACGAACATTTGTCCATGAAAAAAATTGCTCTTTCACCAAGACAATGCACTATGTCAAAAGTCGATCGCAGCAATGGGAACACTTACACGAATTGCACATTGAATTCCTTCCGCATCCACCGCATTCGCCAGATATGCCCCCTCCCCCCCCAGCGATTATTAAATGTTTGCAGATCTCAAAAGCTCCAAATAAAGAGATTTAACTCCAATGAAGAAGTGATTGCTGAAACTGAAGCTTATTTTGTAGACAAAGATAAATCGTTCTACAAAAAAGGCAACGAAATGTTAGAGAGCCGTTGTACTGACTACTGACTGTATCGCTGTAGAAGGAAATTATATTGATGAATGAAATGTATTTTTCTCCAAAAAATTGTGTTTTCTTTGTTAGACCGGGAACATTTCAGATTATTATTTTTTAAATAAAAATTTGTTGAAATTACTTCTACTACGCAGAACGAGTAACACCATTTCACGTATATCAATATGAGTATTTGTACGAGGAAGGCATTGTGCCGTATAAAACTGTGACATAATGTCACATTTAATGGTTGGTGCTTGACGAAAACAAAGTATAAATTACAACTTACCTCTATTCTGTTTGCTTATTTTATATGTTCATGCATGATAGACAACTTACCTGAAATTTAAAAAAAAAATGAAACGTAAGTTTTATGGTAATCAATAATTTATGGGCTTTTAAAAATGATTGTAAAAAGTACTTTTTATGAAAAATCAATATTTACATTAACAAAATATGTAAATTCAATTTGTCCGCATAAGCAAAATTCGCGTATACGCATAATATACATATATGATGTCTGTATTCAATTCAATTTATAGTTTAGAAAACAGTTATTTAATGTAACAGTTCAATATTATGAAGTACACAAATTTCAGTATTGTGTAAAACCCACTAGAAAGAATTAAGAATTCAAACTTGAAATTGATCTAACCAAACACAGATTCACTCATTATACCTTTTATTTATGTAAAGGTAAAAAATAATAAATCATTACGGCACATCGCAGATGAAGTACCCACCCACAATAAATACAAATTAAAAAAAAATAGACAAACCTTTACGATACATAAAACTCGTACAACTATAAAAATAGACTTAACTATTTATATGTAAAAAACATTAGAGAAATCTTCGTTTTATGATCAAAAACCTCCTCCGAGATGCATTCATATTTTACTTTATAGTTAAAACACGGAACAATTTCAATTTATATGTTAAAAGTACAATAGTATTTTTAGATAATACAACAGTTATTTGGCCACACACAAAAGGCGGTTGGATGAATCTAAAGATTATCCATTTTAGAATCACCTGAACTCATACTGTTAAAATAAAGTTAAAACGCATGACTAAATTTCCTTCTCAAATTTGTCTAGACTATCTATCTATTCTACAATAACTTAATTTTTTATGTTTTGATATAGGTAAATAGCATATTTAGATCTTAATTTTTTGTACAAAACTTAAAAGGTCACCACTAGTTTTAGTATTAGAAGAACATAAAATGTCAATAAAGTAAGTTATAAAATTTGTTAAATGTGTACAAATCGTAATGTATATAGAAATTTGGAGATAAGGTTTAAATGGATTGTGTGACTCAAACGGAATATCGGATCCATAAAAGATTTTCTATATTGATGCAACATGATTGATGAATCGACTTTGTTGTATTTCGAGCAAGAATGGTTTTTATATAACCAAATTAGATGTTGAAAGCGTTACGAAAAAGGAAAGGGTTGGAAATAATGTTTCCAAAACATAACGTTTTGAAAAAATCGCTTAAAACGTTTTCTAATGGTCTATTTATGAAAAGAGAGCTTTACAAAATTAATAAGCCAGGATTAATCAAAAGTATGCACAACTAACCAATTTCAAAACAAAAATCTCATTTAGCAAAAACCTGTTCGTGCTTTCATTTCAATAAGGAAGGATATGTAAGCCCAACAAATTATTATGTCAGTTTTAGTCGTGAGTGTGTTCGTTTATTATACATTGTCCATCATGGTTGTGAATTTCATATCGAAGCATATTATTTTATTGTTCAAAATGTCAGATATGTTTTAAACGTGCGTCATCAAAAATACAAAAATTAAAAATATATAAACGAATGATTAGCCGAACTATTATTATTACTATTATTTAATTTATTAATTAAGGCAGTGATATATGTACAGATTTTGCCTTTAAAGCATAAAAATTCTGCACGCTGATTGGTTAAATTAGAGTATCTTATAAGATAAAAAATTTAATTCTTTTGTCGTAAATACATGTACAGTATCAAATTTTTTAACGGATTTTTCAACCTTCGCCCTCTCTAGGCCAAAGCGAATCGAAAACGAAACGAAAGCGAATCGATAACGAAACGAAAGCGAATCGAAAACGAAACGCAGTTAAATCGTTTCAATATATAACACCAACTACCACGTTCATATATAAGTTGATTTTTTGCTATATCTATATCTAATTTTTATATTCATTTACGTGTGAAGCTATTTTGCTTTTTAAAAAATAAAAATAATTCGTGTTTAATAACAATAATAAGAGTACAGTGATAAAAATAGCGAATATTAATTATTATATAGTAATTCATAACAATAATAATATTAAAAGTGATAAAGTACATAATATCAATTATTAAATATATAATAGATTGTAATGCATTACAAGCCATTGTAAGTATATTCGCCCAAATTTTTTAATAATTTTAGAAGTTCATCTTCGTAAAGCATATTAACACATAAGACGCAAAACTGCGGATATTTGTGACCAAATAAATAGTACAGAATTTTTGTTCCATAAGCTTTAATTGGCGTTCCATTCGCAGCGAATAGTTTGGAGGTAGTTAATGCCTGCGGAATGTGACAAATTTTGAGTGGAACAACCGAAACGTCAGCACCAGTGTCTATTAGAAATGCAACTCTTGAATTGGCATCATGAATTAATAGACGACTGGTAGTAGGTTCATCAGTAACGGTCGTCACGTCCTGATGAACATTTAAAAATCCTTCAGCAACTTCTCTCTAAATTCTCAGAAATTATGACAAACTCTCTAAACGTCAAACCAGTTAAGCATATGATCACTCATCGGCTGGAAACTTTTGGAGCACCGGTTTCTTGTAAAACTAGACGTTTGGCACCTGATAAATTAACGATTGCAAAACAGGAATTCGAGAATCTGATGGCACTAGGAATTTGTCGTCCGAGTAATAGTGCATGGTCTAGTCCTTTGCATCTTGTCTTGAAGAAGAATGGAGATTGGAGGCCATGTGGAGATTACCGAAGTCTGAATCGTGTTACTATTCCAGATCGTTATCCTATTCCACATCTTCAAGATTTTTCGTACCAGCTTGAAGGATGTACAGTTTTTTCGACTCTTGATCTTGTCCAAGCTTATCATCAAATCCCTATTGAACCATCTGATATTCCAAAAACCGCTATTGCGACTCCCTTCGGTTTATTTGAATTCACTAAAATGACTTTTGGTCTCAGGAATGCAGCACAAACTTTTCAGAGATTCATGCATTCCGTATTGTTGGGACTTAATTTCGCATTCATCTACTTAGATGATATTCTGATAGCGTCTAAAACTTTCGAGGAACATCACGCGCATCTCGAACTAGTTTTCCAAAAATTATCAGACAACGGTTTAATAATCAATCCTGGAAAATGTGTCTTCGCTTCACCTGAAGTTAAATTCTTAGGACATTTTGTTAATGCAAATGGCATTTTACCTGTTCCAGAACGTGTTGAAGTCATCAAAAATTTTGAACGTCCGTTAACGGTTAATCAACTCAAAAGATTTTTGGGGATGATTAATTTCTACAGACGTTTCATTCCAAACGCCGCGGCTGATCAAATTTTACTTAATGATTTTCTTAAAGGTTATAAGAAAAATAGTAAAATTCCAATTAATTGGTCAGCAGAGTCCATTGATGCCTTCGACAATTGTAAGGAGAAATTGTGTAAAGCTACTCTTCTTGCACACCCTTCATCTACGGCTAAACTCGCTATCATGGTAGACGCTTCGGACACAGCTATCGGCGCAGTAGTTCAACAGTATATCGGCGATATTTGGCAACCACTCAGCTTCTTCTCGGTTCGTCTTAATGAAGCGCAACAAAGATATAGTGCTTATGACAGAGAGTTGTTAGCAGCGTACTCTGGCATCAAGCATTTCAGATATCTTTTGGAAGGGCGGCAGTTTACGTTGTTTACGGACCATAAACCACTTGTCTACGCTTTTTGTCAGAATCCGGAAAAGGCATCACCGCGTCAATTCCGACATTTGGATTTCATCGGGCAGTTCACAACCGACATCCAACATATATCAGGCATAGATAATGTCGTCGCAGATACACTTTCCCGCATTAATCTAATTTCTATTCCTGAAAGTATAGATTATGCACAAATTGCGGATGCCCAAACCAATGATGTCGAGCTTAAAGATCTTATACGCGATAATTTAACTTTAAAGTTTGTCCAAGTTCCGTTGAGTTTTAACTCTAACAAAACTATATATTGTGATATTTCGACAGCTAATCAAAGACCTTTTATTCCAATTGAATTTCGGAAAAAAGTTTTTGAAGCCTTTCATAATCTTTCGCACCCTGGAATCAAAGCAACAACTAAATTATTGACGAAAAATGTCATCTGGCCCTCCATCACGAAAGATTCAAAAACTATGGCACAATCCTGTTTAGCTTGTCAGAAATCCAAAATTTCAGGACACACCGTTTCACCTCTTGGATCTTATCAATTAACTTCGCAACGCTTCGCAGAAATTCACTTAGACATCATTGGTCCTTTGCCTATTTCTGACAATCAGCGGTATTGCGTTACATTAATCGACAGGTATACGAGGTGGGCTGAGGCAGTTCCAGTTCCTGATATTACTGCAGCTACTGTCGCTTCTGCGGTATACTCCACATGGATTTCACGCTTCGGGGTACCAAACGTTATAGTCACCGACCAAGGTTCGCAGTTTGAGTCTTGTCTTTTTAATGAATTGTCAGCGTTAATCGGATTCAGGCGAGTAAGAACGACGGCTTATAACCCAAAGTCCAACGGTATGATTGAGAGATGGCACAGAACGTTAAAGAAGTGATTCGATGCAAGAAAAGAATTCAGAAAATATGAGTTGTGAATTCCTCAAGAATGCTCAAGGACAGGAAGATATTTATTCGAACGAAAATCAATACGCAAGTATTGTACTGTCTGCAGTACTGTCTGCTGCTTTATCGGATCAGTTAGACGATTTCCGTATGTAGTGATAAAGCAGAATGGTTTATTGACTTCAAAAATACAGAGTTGCAGCAGGAAATAATTTACTAAAACTGTTGCGAAAATATCATCCAACTTTATCGAAAAGTATAAGGACGTTAAAAAAACACCGGACGAATCAAACTTACTGATTGTATCCATGGGTGAGGGTTTTTATTCGCATATTGGATTGAACCATTCTGTTGAAAAATATCTAAGAAATAACAAATATGAACATGATATAATACGTATTGACATAGGAATTGATGGTGTGCCTTTAACAAAAAAGTTCAGCTCATCGATTTTGGTCCACCTTATAGTTCCCTTTAAAGAAATATTTTTAATTGGAATATTTCACGAACGGAAAAACCCGTTTTCCACCAATAGTTTCCTACAATCTTTCATCGATGAACTTCGAAATGAAATTAAATAAATCATGAAAATAAATATAAATAAAACCAACATTGTAACGGGTTTTATTTAATTATTTACAATTACTTTTAAAATTACTGTTTTAAACGAAGTGACTACGTGGTAAAAAGCAGTTCGCTAGTGCTACGTTTTCATATCACCTGCATTTCGTTTCTGATTCCTAAACATTTCGTAAATTTATTTATTTATTTAAAGAAATCTATTCTGTGATTTACATGTATGATTTCAGAATTTAATTTAAAACAAAAATATTAAAAATTCAAATAAAGAACTTGCAAACACAAAAATATGAATCAAATTTTGATTTAACAATTAAAAACTTAAAACATGATTGATAAATAAAGTCAAATATATAGGTCGTCGACGATGTTGAAAAATTTAAACCGCCTATTAATGGGGTTATTTTCTCTATAGTTTGTGGAATGGTGTTCTAGTGCTAAAAACTCGTGCTTTCGAAATGTCCTGCAAGGCATATGAATTGATATGTTTTCCAAAATGTAAGCCGAATCAATCTGACCAAGCAAAACGTTACCAATAAAAGCCGCGCCTAAGAAATAGAAGTCGTCTATTTTCAAGCGTGCATATTTTGTAATCCGTGCATCTTGTTGAGTACGGAGGTAACCGAGTCACATTTTCATGGAATGGTAAATTGTGGTCCCAGTCACTTTTCTTTAACAAAAAAATCAGAAACTTCTTTTGAATGCTTTCAATTCTTTTAATGTGTACGGCATAGTATGGAGTCCAGACCGATAAAGTGTATTCCAGTTGAGATCGAACGTAAGCGAAGTAGAATTTTAACAAATTCAAACATGGCATTCGATGTAACACCTAAATCTATGATCTCATTGACTCTTTGCAATACTTCGTATTTGACATTGTATGAAGTAGTTAAATGAGTCGAATATGAAGAGAAATGCGATCTACTAATACATACAAATCAGTTCCCTTTCATTTTAATTTTCATACGCCAAACAAAGTGAAGTGTTTCATATATAAATTTCCTCGCTTGTATCAATTTAGTTGAGATAGTTTTTTGAAAATGAACAAAATAGAAAAACAAAAACGAGTGATCAATGTAGCATTGCTCTATCTTTTAAACGAAAATATAATAGAAGCGCAAGTTTTAAATAGATGCCAAGAAATTGATAGGTTTCACCAATTTTACGATAGGCATAGTGGGATCGGAAGCGTAAATCCGATTATTCGACCATCAATAGGTTCAAGCTGTATTACAGAATGAGTATAACACAGTTTAATAAGCTACTTAGAATTGTTGGCCTAAGTTTACGAAAACTGGATTTAATTCGGAAGCCCGTTAGGCCGGAATTAAGATCGTATATATAATGTGGTGCTGTTTACAATATACGCGCTAAAACATTTATTAAAGATATAGCAACAGGGCAATCCAGACAAGATGCAGAGTATGAACACCTAGTTGGAGGATTAGCAGTAGGACAAATAATCATCGAAGGGTGTGAAATAATAAGGTATTAATAATAATAACCAAAGGTATTTCGTGCGAATATTTTTGAAAATAATTACTATTGGAAGCAAGTGGCCGAAATATTTGAGAAAAATGGAACTTCCCTAACTGTGGGTAAAGTCGATGGTAAACATGTATAGTTACACAGGTATGAACGATTATACATATAGCATTAGAATCAACCTATTATAATTTTTCAAATATTTCTGACATAGGCTTTACCTAATTACGGTTCAACAATGCTTAACTATAAAGGGACTCATAGTTTAGTATTAATGGCAATTAGTGATGCTGTAGAAGCATCACTAATTACCGTTAATACTAAACTTTGGAAACATAATGAGTCAATTAGAATAATTTCAGAGTAACAGAATATCGCGATTTATCCGAAAAATTTAAACGAATGCCATACGTATCTGTAGCAGACGAGATATTTCAACTTACGGAAAATGTAATGCGTCCATTTCCAGCTGAACGGCCATTAACTACAAAGCAACGAGTTTTTAATTACCGTTTAAGCAAAGCGAGGCGTGTATAGTTGAAAACTCCTTTGGAATATTATCTGGTGTTTGGCGGGTATACAAAAAACCTATTTTGGGGAGTGAAAATACTATTAAAAATGTAATCAAAGCAACAAATTGTTTGCATAATTTTTTATTGAACGACAAATCTGAACCATATTTAGACAACACGTATATCATGATAGATATCATCCATCTGGTGAAACAATTCTAGGGCGTTGGAGACAAGATAAAGACAATTTTGATAGATTTGCCCCACGGATTAATACGCATACTAGGTGCAGCATGGTCGTATAATTTAATCAGAATGTTTACGTTTTTATTCCAAAAATATGTTTTATTTCCAGATAACGAAATATGAAAAAACATAAATTTAATGTAAATAATAAAATATTAATTAATGTCTATTACATTTTCACAGGTAATTCAGTTTGAAATTCATTGTAAATGAAAATACAACCTAGAACAATATCACAAAATTATTTAATAATTTTTTCGTTTTTTGATTGATTAAAGTTAATCTAAGTTAATTAAGTTTAACCTCCAACTGCGTCTCTTCTCTCATATCATCTGGCATAGCGGCCAAAAGTCTTGTTATATATATAGCGAACGGATCAACTTTCCTACATGTTATAAAATATTATTTCATAATAGACAAAGATTTAAAATAATATATTAAAATATTTTCCTTTTTTTTTACCCTGGCTCTCTACCTTACTCAACGAACTATCATGCGATGAAATGGTTCAAACGTGTCATTCCCACTTGCCCCACTTGGATTTTTCGCTTTGGATTTCATATATGAACATCGAATGTCCATCGTATTTTTGCTGTTTGTCGTGTTAAATTTTCACTTACCTACGCCACTTCTGCCCAACTTGATAGTTTTTTTGTGTGCATTTTGTAAAACTTCGAATTAATATTCCACAAAAGTTCTCACTTTCACACAGATTCGACTATTTTCGAAATATTAGTAATTAATCACCATCAATATAGTTTTCGTTCGAATTTGAGACATTCATTTCTTGGGTACCGACCGAATCCTCATCGGTACCCTTCATCGTACCCTTCATCGATAAATTCGTAGAGACATGGTTCTAAACCTTGTTCTGAATCTTGTAATTCAAGAGGTGCTGTATCCAAATTGCCTATCGATGATCCAGGTCTAAAACTCGTATTGCACAAGATGCTAATTCTTTTATGTGACATTTTTTATTGTTGACCGGCACTTTTATTTGGATGCCCATATAAATAAACTGCATGCGATTATTTGTTGTTAGTGAGGTTAGGATTAGGTTTAGGTTTAGGGTTAGGTTTTTTATATAATATTGAAAAATGTTTAATTTAAAGTTTTTGCCTTTAAGGCGATTCAAGATGGCCGACTTTTAACCAATCAGAGTGCAGAACTTTTATGCCTGTAAAATCTGTTCATTCAAGCCGTTACAGAAACCCTCAAAGAACACGATTAATTGGTTCCGTGTTGTTCAAGACTACAAAAAACGGGAGTGTGAAAATAAAACAAAACGTTGCGTTTTAATTTTTTTTTTTTGTTATGGTATACAAAAAACAAAATAAAAGAGGAGCGACATAGGTTTTCCAATAGGAATGATACAATTTAAAATGGTTATAATGGCAACACTGCGTATTATTTTTTGACATTTCTTATGCCATTTGTGTTCAGTAGCTTATACCGTTTAATCATTGAAGATACAAGCTTCAACAACGTTTAGAAATAGTTAAATTGTTTTATCAAAATCAGTGCTCATTTCTGAATACTGAGAGAAATTTAAGAAGAATTCCTGGACGATATTATTCATTTAATCAATTCACTATTCGTCGTATTGTAGACAAATTTGAAAGTAAATTTTCTTTACACAACACAAGAGTACCAATACGACAAAGAAATGCACGCACACAAGAGAATATTGATTTGGTAGCAGCAAGTGTAAGATAAAATCCAAATTTATCGGTTCCACGTCGTTGTCAACAATTAAATCTTTCTCAAACAACAACATGGAAAATTTTAAGAAAAGATTTGGATTTTCATCCTTACAAAATTCAACTGGTTCAAGAACTGAAGCCATTCGACCACCATAAACGTCGTTTATTTTCTGATTTTGCTCTTGAATAACTTGAAAATGATGAACATTTTTATCGAAAAATTTTATTCGGTGATGAAGCTCATTTTTGGATAAATGATTATGTTAACAAACAGAATTGCAGGATTGGAGTGATGAAAATCCACACGAAACTATTCAGACACCGTTACATCTAGATAAACTCTCTGTGTGGTGTGCAATTCATGCTGGTGAAGTGATTGGTCCATATTTACTTGAAGAAAATTCTCCGAAGAGTAACAGTGAATGGAGAACGATACAGAACAATGTTAAATGTTTTTTTTCCCATACAAAATGGTGTAGGGTTTTCCAATAAGAGTGATATGATCTATACTTTTCTCGCAATAATTCAATTGTTGCACTTGCTGTGTGGCACGTAGTCCCGTCTTGTTGGAAGCAAATGTTGTCAAGATCAACTTCTTCCAATTTCGGCTATAAAAAGTTGGTTATCATCGATCTATATCGATCTCCATTGACAGTAACGGTGTTACCAGCTTCATTTAGAAAAAAATACGGACCGATGATTCCACCAGACCAAAAACCACACCAAACTGTTAATTTAGGTGAATGTAATATTTTTTCATGAATAATTTGTGGATTTTCTTCGCACCAGAATCGACAGTTTTGTTTGTTGTTGTATGTTGTTGGAGGGTTACCTGAATTAGGATTACTTGGTTGTCCATTGCAAATGACTACTGTACTTGACACTTGATTGATTGATTTATTGATTCTGAATATACGACCAAGTTCTTACACAGAAGGTCCCGGATAACGCCGGGCCCACCGTACACTCTTTTTTACATATATCAAAACCGAAGGATTGGTGATAGGTTAATATTTAGTCCGTAGAGTTGTGTTTAAAACTACATATATACTCGTATGGTTTTAACCATGTATCTTAATTATTTCTAGGACTCTATGTACTCGTATCTTAGTAAATGAATACATTTTCAAACTACGTCAATTGCAAATGAATACTGTACTTGACACAAAAACAAAATAAAATTTAACTCTATTTTGACAGGTTCAAACGTACTTTCGAGCAATGTTGAGAATGACATTTTTAACACTGTGCTTATAAAACCTTTAAGAACGGCATAAACACGTGGCCATTGCTACAATGCATATTTAAGAACGCCTTAGAACTATCATTGTTAACAATATTGTAATCGAGTAAATTATCTAATGTTAAAGATCTTGGAGTGCAACAAAAGATTCGTAGTACTTGAAAATATAATTTGCAGTGAGAATTTCTGATCTGTCAAACCTATTCGGACGAAATTCACTTTGGTTAATCCCGATGTTGTATGGCAAGGAGGTATATAGTTCCTTAAAGCAGGACGTATGACCATAGCTTGTGTATTTTGTATATGGGCTCTGTACTCCCATTTTGGTTGAAAACTGGCACTCAAATTTTAGAGTTTTACTGTTATCTCACATAAGTTCTAGACGTATAACATTAAATTATGATTTTGTTTGGTGTAAACAGCAGTAAATTTTTATATCTATGACTGGAAGCCCTATGAAACAACAGCAAAACTCCTAAATTTGAGTCCCATTTTCCGAACAAAATTGACGCACCGAACTATGCAACAAACGCTTTCACACTTCAAGTGAAATTTTTGTTAAATAGGGAAATTCGGAGGAATTTTTCATTAGGCAAAACTGTGTTTCCCCGAAGATACAGCACATCTCTGGCGAACGGTATCTTCTTAGTCGATGTCGCACATGTTTTGTGGGAATTTTTGGTAGAATGGATCCTTCTTATGGACTTAGGAAGTAGACTATGTTTGTGTGATCTCATTAAAAACCTGTGACATATCTTTGGCATCGAGTAGATTAGACACGTCTTTTCTATAATGTTTATTCCATGTGTCATATATGATTCACAATATTCAAGGCATGTGCTATACATGCTTTTTGTTAACATCTTTCTGAGGGCTTCAGCATTCCACTAATCGCACTTTCTCACCTACAGATACACCTATTGTGTATCTTTATCGACTATAAGAACAGCCTTGTACTTCCTAGAGATTGTAAAACTTTGCACTTTATTATGAGTAATATTTTCCTTTTCCATAGTGAGAAACTAATATTTCCAGCCAAACAATTCACTCCAAATGGTTTCAGAAAAATATGCTGATACATATTACATCGATTTAGTAATTTTTATTTTCATCAACTCTTTTCCATGAGGTTTCTCCACGTCTGTGTAAAAGAGAAATATTCTTATAACATTTTTCTTCGTCTTATAATCAAACTAATGGGAAATAAGACCAATTTTAATTTATTTAAAGATAATAACTAGCATTTTTCAAGACATTTGCAATGCTATGACACTTTTATCTATAATAAACTAATAATTTGTCACCAGCTTGGTGTAGTAAGGCCTTTCAAACGATATAGATCAAAAGGACAAAGATTGAAAACCCATATCGTTGTGTTGAATGGTTTGTTGAAAATTTCATATGGCACGAATCCGAGATATCCTTGGTACAGACATTTAGACGGTCGGATTTTTTTTTAATTTCGTACTCACTGACTTTCAACAAGTCGATAAAAGTGATTTTAGAATTTAAACATTTTTGTTCGGATTCCAATATCTTGATCTTGGTCTTCAATATCTTGGGACCTAAGTAAAGAGTACTCACTGACTTTCAACGTGTCGATAAAAGTGATTTTAGATTTTAAACATTTTTGTTCGGATTCCAATATCTTGATCTTGGTCTTCAATATCTTGGGACCTAAGTAAAGAGAGAAATAATAATTCATCATCATGCACTATATTTAACAATGTGATGCCTATCACATGAAGAAAATAAATTAGTTATAGCTGCTAATGGTAAAAGTGCTAAACATGGTAGTTTATTTGATCAGAAAGGAAGTTTCGGGATACTGGGCAAGCTGAGATCACATCGCATATTATGACATTTTGTCCTTTGGTTAACTCATTTGGATTCATCATATATTGGCTAGAATGACACTAGAACCCATACGACCAGGTTATGTTATGTACATTGTGTATATTATTACCAGAGGTTTTGGAGGCAAAATATAAAATCAGCATAACATCCTGATAATTTCGAGATTAAACTGTCGGATTTGACCGAATCCATCACCCGCTTTTTTAAGTAGTGATAAATCTAGATCAGTCAAATAACGTTTCCATAATAACGTTATTTTATTAATTGATTCTTGTTCATCATAAATTATTCTATGCAGCTCTGCCAGAGTACAAAGAGTGTTCCATCTGTTGATTTTTTTAAGCTCAAAAAAATATGTATTGTGCGGTGGCACACAAAATTGTTTGCGAAATGAAAAGTCAAAAGTATGATATTTTAGTCATGCGTTCGTTTACAACATAATAACGCGTTTCGTAAATTACGTCATGGTTTTGGTCCACATGGAAGTCCTGCAGAGCCTAGAATTCGCAAAATGGTTGAACGTTCTGAAGAAACTGGATCAGTTGCAGTACTCGTGAAACATTAACAGCTCATACTCGTGAAACAGTGATACTGTAAGTGATAATGTACGGGAAGAGCTAAGCATCTCTTTTAAACACCGTTCACAACAATTAAACGTGTCGTTAACCACTTTGCATCAAGCTTTACACGTTGATTTATACATGCATCCTTACAAAATTGAAATAATTGAACAATTGAAGCCAGCTGACCATTAACAACGTTGTCGTTTTGTTGATTGGATGCTCGAACAAAATGAGCGTTTTCCATCAAAAATCATATTTGCAAATGAAGTGCATTTTCACCTCAACGAATACGTTAATAAACAAAACTTCCGCAATTGGGGACTGAAAATCCTCATGTTATTCATGAATAACCCATTCATCCAAAAACGTTACTGTTTGGTGTTGATTGTGGGTTGGATTGTGGGTGTTGATTGTGGCACCAATGAACCTTATTTTTTCGAAAATGAACGTGAAGATGCAGTCGAGAATAGTGAGCGCTATCGTGGCTTGTTAACATGATTTTTGTGGCCAAAATTGGATGAAATTGATATAAATGATCTTTGGTTTCAACAAGCCGGTGCCACATGATACTCAAATCGTAAAACACTCGACTTATTGGCCACCAAGATCATGCGATTTGATACTGTTAGATTATTTTCTTTGGAGTATTTTATGTAGCAGCAAAGTATATTGCAATGATCCACAAATAATTCAATATTTTAAGAACAACTTTCGAGCTGAAATTGGTTGAGGCCATTAAACTGCTGTTATTACAAAAGTCATCAAGAATTTTGATGTTCGGATACAGGCTTGTAACAGGAGCAGTGGTGGTGATGGATATGAACAATGTTGTATTCCATACAGAAATGGCATAGAACCAACTTTCATTTTCAATAAAAAAAACTTAAATTTGCAACATACATTATGTGTTTTTTTTTTAATATAAAAAAACTAACAACCTTTATATGCAAATACTATATCTATGCAATAATTTATTTAGCAATAATTAGTTTAATGGTTTGATAAAGGTTAAATTTCCACCAAATGTTATGCCTTTGGTTACGACTCTAGTTTAATCTGGTTCATTGATTGATGTTTGTGAGACTTTTATCAGGGTGGTAGCTGTTCCCCGGCAGCATAAAGTATCGCATTTTTCTCCTTGATTGATTGATTGATTCTGAATGGAGGACCAAGTTTTTACACAGAATCTCTCGGATGCCGCCGGGTATACCATACCGTACACTCTTTTTACACTATTTTTTGAATATGTGATCTTTAGTCTCACGGCCTCGTCCTGACGTACTTAGTTTACATGTAGCAAGTGAAATTTTAACATTTTTCTTGCTCTTGTAGCAATTTGTACCAAGACGAACGAGCTCCTTTATCGCAATTAATTCGGCTACTGCAATACAATAGAGCTATAGTCCACGAGACGGAAACTAAGATTTAAGTTTAATTTAGCACAGAACATCCGACCTCTAATCAGTCCTCCCAATCCGTTGCCGATGGCGTGCCAGAATAGTTGAAAGTATTGAGGATGTCACCACTGCTTAGAATGGAAGAGTGCCCTGTATTTTATAGGTCCATGGGAATGGGGTTGATCCTTGTGGCTAGGATCGTGGCCATTTGTTCAACTAGAATATCCAAGGGTGTGAGATTAAAGAAAATCCTCAGTGTTTGAGTGAGTGTGCTGCTGAGTACATCACTGGTGCACAAGGTAGCAGTTTGCTGCACTTTTATTATACTATAAGCTTTAGGCCCTTATAAATATTTAGAGCCGGCCACCAGACTGTAATCCCATAAAACAAAATTAGCCTAATGGTTGAGGTAGAGAGATAATGATCAATGTCATTTCTACAGGTGTAAGAACCAATGATGGTTTATTTACACTTTTTGTTGCATTAGGTTTAATTTTGTTGTGCAAAATGATGCTGTAATAGTTTGCTTTATATGCGAAAGTAAAACTTATATCAGTATGAGATCAACATTGAGAAGTGTATACATAATAGAAAAGAGGACCAACTCAAAACCACCACTCTTATTTAGATTGACGCTAAAAACACAGATGTTGGCATAATTGAAAATACTGTTGAACACGATATGCGTGCGCTCACTCAAAGAGTGCTAGCATATTTAGCAATTATGTCGATAGCAACATCGTCCTCATAAGCAACTATTCGGAAACCAGGTTCACTAAAACATCATTTATGACTAAGTTCCAGAAAATGAAGGGGTAATATCCCACCTTTAGTGTATATGCCTCTACTCATAAATCTGCTGATGGGGGAACCACCCAGGCTAGTCTTCACAATCCTATCTTTCGGCATTTGATCTATCCTTTTTCAAAATAACTCGTCTATACCCAGATATGTGAGTGTCCGAGTTTGACGTTGTTGGAGGTCCCAAGGAAATGTTGACACTTTATATGACCCGTTTGAACTTCTAATGTGAATTTTTATCTGAATTTTTTAGAAATAAGTCATTTATTTATCGTAATGAATGGTTAATTTAGTTTATAGAAATGTGTCAAAATTTATTTATCTCAAAAAAAAACTCGTAACTTGAATTTAATATTCAAACCTCATATTATGGAAAGATAAAAAAGGGTACATCGATTTGATGTAAAAAGTTGAGATAGCCAAAATATCTATAAACTATTCGAACATCGGAAATAGTCATGAAGGAACATTCACCTTACAGGATTTTTGAAAATCCCTTGGCTTATCCTAGCCTTATATAAACTTCACCTTATAGGATTTTTGAAAATCCCTTGGTTTTGCTAATCCTAGCCTTATATAAACTTATGTCATTAAACTAGCACTTTAATTTGAATAGATTGACCAGATTAAAAATAACGTATTAAAGTAACGGCCTACTAAAGTTTCAACGATTCTAGTTATTTGAAGTGCAACATATTGATACTTAGCTCCTTTTTGATAATTTCTTTCGCCGCTATAAACAACATACGCGATAACCTCTTAAACCTCAAATTACATGACATATTTGTGACATTTATTTGTATAAGATGAAAATTGATTAAACTCTTATATTTCTAATAGCTATTAAGTTACTTACAAGTAGAGCATTAGAATTAATGTGCGCACAGAAAAACAAATAAGTCTTAGTTAGAAGTTAGAACCAATGATTGATATATGTGAGAAATTTAGAATTTTTGTATTATGGGAATTTTAACCATTAAGACCAAATAAAATAGAATTAAAAAAGCATATGCTATATGGGTTTACCGTCATTCGTTTGATTTTCCCATATATAAAGCGTGAATTTGTCATTTTACTGTTTCGTACATCTTTTAACAAAACGTAACACAACATAAGAAATTTTATATAATGCTCGTTTAGTCTTTACGCAATTTATTGGCGTCGATTCCGTGAAAATCTTTTACTTTTCTTTTATTATATTCTGCTATTATTTCCAAGAAAACTCATATATAATAGAAAACAATTGATAAAAACCTGTAGAAAATCTAAATTTTAAGTCGAGTAGCCTTAGAAATAATAGCCGAATAAAAGAAAAGAGCGAACTTGTCATTTTACAAAATTTTAGCGGATTCGACACGATTATACTGTGTTTAAAAATTAATAACAATGGACTAAAGCCTCAACCAGTGAACGCTTAAGAGGTTAGGGAAGCGGGACGAGCACCAAAATTGTATTGGCCGTTTGTTTATTTGTGATGAGAAGCCTATACAATTTTCGTGGTCGTAACACTAACTAAAATCATGCAAACAGCGTGCAACTAAGCTCTTACATGTTAGCTGGTTCATGCATAAGTCAAATCTAGTACCTATTACTTATTAAAATCGAATTATATTAATCAGTCATTGTGATGAGTAATCAAAACTCTTATCAGAAAATCAGTAATTATTTATTAGAAAATCGTTTTGCTTTGTAATTAAAATTTATGATGCAATCGTTCCGTTTTCTGCGTATTGGATACATTTTAAAATTTTAACAGATTTCTCATTACACACACATTTCTTATTACACGACTTTATTTACTTTTCCAAGTCTTGTACATAATTACATTAATTAAATGACAGTTTAATTAAATAATTTTATGAGTATTAGTCTTGAAAATATGTCGCACGTCGCTTTATGATAATACAGACTTTCCAAAATTGGTACATGAACATTGTGAATCATCATTGATGATAAACAGGGCTAAGGGCGTAATATAGGACGTTAGTAAGAGTTTCCAAAGTATACAAACAAACAAATTTAACACAACCTGTATAATATTTCTTTTACAAAATTTCGAAATTAACATCAAGTCTATATAGTAAAAAGGTTAAAATCGAGACATGTTATTGATTACTGCCGATAATTCATAAAATAATTATTCAATGAAACTATTAACTATATAAAATAATATTAAACGAGATTCCTGACAACGAAAAGTGAAAAATCGCGACATTCCCATTGTTTCCTCAATTTCAATAATTTCCTTTGTGTGTCGTCATTTTAAAACTAAAAAAACAATCAGCTGTAAATGTTGCTATTGTAATTTTTTATGTACATATTTTAGTTTAATTTTATTGTTGTTATCGCAATAATACTAAGTAAATCTTGAAAGAAATTTTTAGGTGATGAGTGTGCTAGTACACAGTTGATTTATTCAGTATAGCTTAGACTGGATGCTCTAATTAGTCGGAATACCTTTAGATTCTTATAATAGTACTTCTTTTGTTAACTTACAAGATCAAAACTCACCACATTCTATCAGCTTGACTAAACCTTAGCTCATCTTTACAAACATTATTACGAAAAAACTTCTCATTGACTTAAAGATTTCCTCGCTCTAATTTTTGGCTCTAAACATATTTATTTATAATACATAGTTCAGTAGATTCCCCATACACACACTAAAATAAATAAACTCTAAATTCACGGCCACCCAAATTTAAATTGCGCCATGTATATACAATAAAAACAAGATAAAAAATAATAATTATTACGCAGGGAGTATATTTGACAACATCATCTAAACCGCCTCTACTCGCGGCTCTCTTCCATCTAAACTGATATACAATAATATTCGTCTAACATCAAATTCTTGTACAACAAGATACGCTCCATTTATACCGAAAGTGTTAAGTTTATTTTATATCTTCAAAACCACTACTACACAGTTGTCTATTCTAACATTTAATCGTACAACTATTACACTGGGTAAAAACAATTAAAATAAAGCATACCGACTATATTAAAGCACGCATACACATACGAAACAAGACTATAATTTATATTGGGAAATTGCTTGAGACTGAGTGTAGGTTGGAAAATATAAAATACAAGACGTGTTAGTTATGTGAAATCAATATGTCGTGATTTACGATTTTGAGTTGAAATTTTAATTTGATAACACATCTCATAAAATATATAAATATTCTTAATTAGGTTTGTTAACATTGAATTGTTTTAAAAAAAATAGAAAATATAAAGGGTGTAGATTACGATTATTGTTTATTAATCACGATATTTAATTTTTGATCATGTGATGTATGGAATATGGCATTTTATTCAAAAAATTACCATAAATTATATATCTACGAGTATATGACCTTTCGTTCACGACAAACTTAATGTTATGTATTACATACATATGTATTTATATGTAAAGGCACATTCGGTATTTAAATTTTACCAATATTCCAATAAACTATAAAATATATGTATATGACCTCTTACATAGATATGTGATTTGTCCATTACGTATAGAGGTCATTACAATTTTAAAAGAAATTATCAATCCTTACTTTACTTATTTTGTTTTGAAACTTTATTTGATTAGATAATATTCCTTATTCATATTTCATTCACAGAAGAGCACGCACTACCCACATTTAACTCGACATTACATTGAAATGGTAAACCGATGATACTGTCTCATGATACTATATTGAAATGAATCACTCACTGAACATATTTCAAAAATTTGGAAAAATTGTTGTGTTTGGAAGTACTAATTCGCCGGTCTTAAAAGTACAAGTTGCTAGTAGGGGTTAAGGTAAGTTTAAAATTCGCAGTTTCCATCGTACGACACATTTTTGGAAACAATGGTTGCCAAAGCAAGTTTAATTTTCTGAAGGAAATGACATCAATGCCAGACTAAGCCCTAATATTAATTTAAGAGATCTAACTTACTATCGATAGCATAGCAAGTAAAGGAACATCTGAAATAAATAAATAAAAATAATAAAACGAATTTTTTCTGTATTTTTTGTTTTTTGTATTAAAAGGAATTTGAGTAAGTAAAAATAAACACAATACCCCTTGATAACAAGAGTTTCAACCAAAAGTGGTTTGTCGGCTGTAGAGAACAGGAGGGAGATTCTAATGAAATGATAAATATTTACTAACTCAAATTGTAGCTACCCCAAAGTGGCAGTAATGCTTGTGATTGTTTAAGATAGGCCTTTAACAAGGATCCGTCCTAAATCTTACTTACAACTAAAGTGTAATTTAAAGGCCGCAACTATTTTTACAAGGATTAAAAAAAATATAATTTGTCATTGTCATCTAATCGTAATCTATCTCCAGGAGAGACTGATAGAACATTAGCACGGTCCTCCACTGAGAAAACATTTTCTTACTGCGGAAATTAGACCACAGGTAAAATTTCTAATTACTAAAAACCTACCGAAATTATTATAATATTTTTATTAATGTATTATTATTTTATTAAAATGTAATTCTTATATAATATTGTATAACAGATGTCAGTGTATATAATGTATAGCAGTTACGTTCAGTGGATCATTAAAAATGCATTTTGTTAGATTTTTATTTTTCAGTATTTTCTTTCTACTCGTTTTTTGTGAGCCTTCGTGCATTTTCTGTTGAAACAAATCGTGAAAACACAAACGTTTTGTAAAATTTAAAATTAATAAATAAAATAAGGTTTATGTGCAAAACATAACTTCGATATTTATTTAATCGTATAGAGTTTTAACTACAGTTCTCAGCCACACTAACATCGTATACAGATTAACTATGCTACTCTAAAACCTTCTTCACAACTACGGAAAGCTATCTTTCGGAATTTAGTTATTTATGACAAAAAAATCGATTTAGTATGAGAAATACAGATAAAATTTCAAATTTACAATTAATTGGCATTAAAATTAAAAAAATATGTAAATAGAAAATTTATAAAATTTTGAAGAGCACTAATATTATATTCTTTGCACCTTGTTGAATAAATCATAATCTCAGGAAGTTTGTTTTAAACAGCATTATCAGAACTTGTTTTGAGTGATTTCTATTATTTTGATGTGAATATCGTACTAAGGATTTCAAACGATTACAGCATATTCCACTTGAGATAATGTTTGTACATTGAACTCCTTAGTCCATCGTTTGATAAAGTCAAACAATATTGCTCTAGCAATACAGGTGATCGTAGGTCAGTTAAAACTAATATGTTCACAGTGAGTCCCAAATCAGTAATCTCATACACTCTCTGAACTTTTATGTTATTGAGGTTGTATGCAGTAATTATTGGACGTTTGCGATGAAAAGATATAATTTTGCATTTCTTGATATTCAAGTCCAATGAGTTTTGATCACACCACATTCTAAGCTATTGAGGTCATTTTGCAGTTCGACAGTATGACACATTTGTGTAATCGTATGAAAAATTGATATTTTTGTAGATGAAAAGAATAAAATTGTATGGTCCAATATGTGTTCATGGAGGGACATCCGATGTCACTTTGATAACATTGGCTTTCTTAATTCCTATTATTACGTTTTGCTGACGATTTGTTAAATTCGACTTGTAGCAAGTAACAGATTCCAATAAAAATCCGAACCCAGATAAACGTTGTAGTGTTTTATGATGGCATATACATAGAGTCAATGGTCTTACTAAAATCCGTCTATTGCCTACATGGTGATATTTTTCAATCTCGTTTATAACTCTGTTGGTGAATTCAACCAAGTTAGAAGATGTAGAGCGGCATAGTATAAACCAATTTTGGTTGACAGATATATGGAGTAGTAGCATACAACAACTAGTTCAAGCAGTTTCGGAATTGATGATACCAATACCAATATTCCTCTGTAACATACAACGTCATCCCGTTTGCCTGATTTGAAAATTGGCGTTATCTTTGAAAATTTCCATTTCTCGGAAAACACAGTAGAGGTTATCGAATCAGCTTTCATAATGGTTTACCAAAGTACTCCCAAATGATTTTAACATAGCCGAGGATAAATTATCCGACCCACATCTGTCACAAAAATCGTTCAAATCTGATAAAATGTTGCCAACAGATATAACTGGGGATCAATGATTGAAATGTTGGTGTGGCTGATTTAATCATAATTGCTCCGGTATAGTTTGGTCAGCTATTTATTTGACGATCGACGTGTTCATATTGTTATATGTCATATTGGCAATAACCTCTAAATTTCACTTTTAAAACTAAAGTATTTTCAGAACTGTTTTGGGTTTGCTTTAATTTTGTTTTGGATGCCAGCCAAATAAAACTTGCACTTTAACTTGAGATACGTATCGAACTCCTCGTTGTGTTGTAAAAATGCCAACTTGTCTGTTTCCAAACTTGATTTCCTTGCTTTACATTTACGATTTTCAAGATTTATAAACCGGTCATCGAACCATGGAGGATATGTATTTGGTGTTTTATTGAAATCAGACACATAGAGTTCAAAGCCTTGATGTATGATTTCATAAAATTTGTCAACGTTTTCATTCACTCCCTTAGCATTTAAAATTTCATACCAATTCGTAGTTTGTTTTCTTAAAGTTGAATTTTATAATTTACTGGTGTTTTGATCTTTTCGGCATAGAGTAGGAGGTATTAAACACAATATCCAAAGATTCGTATGAATTTTGTGATTCACACAAGATCAAAACATCTCTTCAGAATATTTGCAACACTCTTAATCTGGTATGAATTCTGTTCGTGCTATCACTTTCTATCATTGTGTTTGTGTCAAATTCTCATGAGATTTCACCAAAATGTACCCTATTAGAGTTAGCCGAAAGTGTCCAGCCGAAAGATGATAATGCAGATTGTGTCTTTGCTATCCCAGGCGAAAAAATATTTTATAGCCGCTAGAAATATTACTTGATAAACCTAGTTCTACTATCACCTCCAAATAACCAGAATACAGCCAAAATCGGTCTGGAAATAAATAATTTTACAAAAGTGGACCAAATCCTATGAAATATTAATTACAATAAATTTAAAAAGTATCGAACAAAATAATTAAAACGTACTGTATTTTCTAGGTTATCCACTTTCCCATCGATCCTAATATAGCCATTATACTGAATTCAATGGACTATATCTCGAATACTAAACATCAAAAAATTATTTCAAATACGTTAAACGTTCCTCTATCACCTTATGTGACCCGCTAGTCCGGCCAGCGAATAATTTCTGAGTTCAATGGACTATATCTCGAATACTAAGCATACAAAAATTCTCAAAAAATTATTTCAAATTCCTTAAACGTTCCTCTATCACCTTATGTGACCCGCTAGTCTCAATCTCGCTTTTTTGAGAATTTTTGTTTGTTTAGTATTCGAGATATAGTCCATCGAACTCAGAAATTATTCACTGGCCGGACTAGTGGGTCACATAAGGTGAGAGAGGAACGTTTAACATATTTGAAATAATTTTTTGAGAATTTTTGTATGTTTAGTATTCGAGATATAGTCGATTGAACTCAGAAATGATTCGCTGGCCGGACTAGTGGGTTACATAAGGTGATAGAGAAACGTTTACAAAACGTATGTATATTTATTGTAATTTACATTTCCAGAATTTTTTTTGTTGTATTTTGGTTATTTGGAAATGATAATAGGACTAAGTTTATTAGGAAATATATCTTTCGGCTATAAAATATTTTTTCGGGTGGAATAGCAGAAACAATATCTGCATTATCAGCTTTTGGCTGGGATAGTAAAGACACTATCTGCATTACCTTTCGGCTGGAAACTTTCGGCTAACTTTAATAGTATCCAAAATGTTGACCAGATTTTATAAATGTGAACTATCGGTTGAGGAACAATACATCATGAGTTTTTTTCCTGAGTATTTCGCCAAAATGTTGAACCGATTTTATAAATGTGCACAATCGGTTGTGAAACAATATACTCGTACATCTTGAGTATTTTTTCCTCTGCTCGCGAGCAAATGAATGAATAACAGATGATAAGAAAATAGTTTTGATTGTAATTTTTTTGTGTGCATTTTTCATTTATATTTAGATAAAACTTAAATAAAATAAATTTATTAATGTTTTTAATAAATTTAATATTCCCCAGTTTAATTATACATTTATATATATTTTATATGTTAGAAAGTGAATTAACTTAGGAAATATGAATGATAATTAAATTACTTATAGATTTATTTACTAGAAATTAGATTAAACTACCTATTTAGGAAATTAACACAACACTTTATTAATTTTAATGGTATGGTGAAATTTAATAAATTCACAAATTATGTACCTAACATATTATTTTATGTTCTTAAATGACGTCAAAACAAAACAAAACACGTACACTAATATGTACACCACTATTATGACGTTCCGGTGACATTCCATGTCCTGGACATGAATTCTTTTCTTTTTCACAATTCAACTTGGATTTTACCGGAACGTAATAGAAGTGGAGTACATCCCAAGTATTTTTATTTCCGAAAATTTCTGAATTTTTCTGAAATTTTGATGAAATCATCACCGACTTTTGTCAGCAAAAGTGTCCGAAATATTTAAATATTTCCTATGAAGTCTGAACGAAACCAACACAAATGTATTCTACAAGCCATATTGTTGGAACACATACACAATCTTCGGTCGACTATAAATAAAGTAAAATATTTTCGTAAATGAAACGACACAATGTGTCAACGAAAAATATAATAAAAATTTGTATAAGCTTTACAGTAATAATAATATTAAAAAATTATTGTTACTGTACAGTTTCTACAGTAGAATTAATAATAATTAATATTTATTATTAATTATTATCCTTATACAGTATACCATCGTTTCTTGGTTTATTAGGTATAAAATTGTTACTTAAAAAGAAAATAGTACATAAGTTTAATTCATTAATAAATGCTCCACATTTATCTCAAGATTGCTGTGAAAAATGGAGCATTATTACAAAATTAGCTTATTTCTTCATTTTAAAAAATTACAACACCAAACAGAAATTTGATAACCTTCCTCTTCCACTTCCATATCCAAACTAAACAAAATACACGATCGAAAAGTTAAATTATAATGAAATCTGGCTCCTCCTATTCAATTTCTATTTTACATTTTTCGTCTATTTATTATTGTTTTTAATTTTGTTTTTTAATTCTATTTGAAGTATGGCAGTGTGCGTGTGTCACGTTTTCGTATATTTATTATAAAATTGTGAGCAACTAATACAAATGAATAGACGACTGAAATATTTGATAGGACCGGTGTATACTCGAGTACAGTTCGGCTTGTAGAATACATTTGTGTTGGTTTCGGTCTGACAAAGGATGAATTTGAGTAAATAAAAACTTGTGCGTGTGTGAGTGCGCACAAGTGTGCACAATGGGCGTGGCTTACGCGTTTTGAATATTATGGCGCCATATTTTTTAACGGAAATAAAACAAAAAAAAATGGTAGATTAACATTACAAAAATTTTTAATAGCATTTTTTGTTTTGTTACAACAAACATAATCATACATTTATACATATAACATATTTATCACATATAAATCACGAATGAATAAAAATCTAATTTTAATGACTGAATTCCTGAATAATTTACTAAGTTAGTTTACTAACTAAAATAAATATAAAAAAAAGAATATCAAAAAATAATGTTAATTACTAAATATTTTCGAAAAATCACAAACGAGTTCTGGTGTTATTAGTCGTTCTCTGCTTTTTTGTGAAGTTAGGCGCTTTATCTTTAATATAATAAAAATACTGCGTAGCGCAGGCTCCAAACTGTGTTTCGGTGGCTTGGGGGAACTTTTTCAATACACAATCTAAAATTAATAAATATAAATAAAACTTGACAAAAAATTATTGTGTTTTAATTACCCTTTAGTAATTTTATTATCTCAAATTTTGACGAAGCAGGTTTTTCGTGCGTTCGGATAAATTTTTCGAGCCCGTTGAACTCCGTTTCTTTCAAAAAAATATACTTCTGAAAATAAACGATAACAAACAAAATTGATAAATATCAATTTAACATTTAGTTAAATTTTCATTACCAACTGTCGACAAAGATTCCTTGTCATTTATTAAAGTGTTATCGAAATTTACAAGAGTTTCAAGTTCATTGAGCGGGACTGCAAATTTTTGATTTTCCATATCAATGAGGTGCCTGACATTTAGTTACTTATTGTACGCCATTGTATCCAATAAATTATTTAACTACATAATGCTACTACATCTACGTTTAAATGGCGTCGCAAACAACAATGATTTTTATATACATAGTACATATTTTATTTTCACCAACACACGAAATCCAAAATGTCCAACTTTTTCCGACTAATACGTCATATTTTACATTAATATTTTTTTCCGTTTTGTTATACTTGGGATATTAGTGTACGTGTTTTGTTTTGTTTTATGTTTTTGACGTCATTATCAAGAACACAAAATAATATTTTTGGTACATAATTTGTGAACTGATTAAATTTCACCAAACCATTTAAATTAATACAGTGTCGTGTTAATTTCCTAAATAGTTAATAAAGGGTGATCCAATAAGAGCTTCCGGATTTTTTTTTTTTGAAATAAAACGCATTAAAATCAATTTAATAATCAAAAATTGTATTTGTGACGTAAGTTCGGTTTATGACTTTTACTGTTTGATAATAATTTCTTTTAAATGTTGTCCGCGACTGACTCTTAGATGATCCATTCCATGGGTCTAATTTTCGAGTACTCTTTCGTTATAAACAAGTGATTTCAGATACCCCCATAAAGAGTAATCTAACGGCGTTATATCACAAGATCTTGGAGGCCAATTCACGAGTCCGTTTCTTGATGTGATGTTCGCAATAAAAAAAATTTTCAATAAATCTGTGAGGCTGTGATCAATTTTTTTGTTTTTGGTACTGAAAATAGATGATATAGCAAAAGTAAATTATCGTATACTACGTAATGAGGCCTTCAAAATTCCGAAACTAATGCACTCTGTTACTCTGTATATTAAGCATACCTACAGTTGATGACTTCACAAATTTGGAGATCACTAACTTCTCAATAAAAATGTTTTAAAATGACGTATTTTCCATAAGTGGTGAAATAGGGTCTATGTAGAAATAAAAACAAAAATTAAGTATTTTCTAATTTGCCAATAGCCCTCTATTTTGAAAATAGAAGTAGCTGTCGAATTGATAAGGTATACTTAAACTGGATATACAATATTCTAAATTATACATGCGTTCGACATCCCTGAAAGAAGAGATAGTCAATATAGAAAGTTTTGAACAAAATATTACTCACCAAAATTTGGAATTTTTGCGTAGCGAAATCGAAAAAAATAATTCAAATAAGATTAACAGCAAAATATATCTCTTCTACTCTATCATTCGACCCAATATACTCATGAGCAGGCTAATCTCACAGAGAGCGATTCTCAAAAACTTCTTAGGATAGTTCAAAATTAGGCTGACAAGTAGAAAGAGTGAGCAATTTTACAGTAGAATTCGTTCTATAATTTACACTACAAGGTAAAAGGAAGTTAAAAGTATACTGGCCAGTAAAATTGAAAACCGTGATTGATACAAAACCCTAAACTATTAAGCAGAGTTCGAAAGGGTGTAAATTGCATTCGTCATACATAGCATTGCCTCGCCGGTTTCCGATTTAAACAAAAATCCGGGTTGTTGGGTTAATTTATAAAAGTCGTAAAACCGGCTTTACAATTGCTAAATCGGTTTAACAAATGAATATAAAAAACAGTATCAATAAACATTTTTATACCAAATAAACTATTTTGTCATACGTCGACGAAACAGAACGACGAGGAATCGCCCAAAATCGCAAAATTTGACGAAGCATTAAAATGAATTTACGTTTGGGTTAGTAGTTAAGCATTTTTTCCGTTTTACGATTTTTTTTTTACGATTAAACATTTAATGGTTGAAATTAGTCAAAATGAACTTACACATTATGTTTTTCTCGACGACGCATTGGTTTATGAATGATTTCTTATTAACCCATTTTGTCTAATAATTTCTATACCCATAAGACGGTGGGTGGCTAAACCCGAATTCATCAACTGTTCAGGAGAGGCGTTTATAATAGTTTTAGAAAGTGATTTTTGAGAAATTTAAAGTGTTCTTAAGTTAAATAGAAATTGATCTTTAGTTGATTCTTGAAAGATTTATGAAATTAGATGTTAACCCATTTTACCAAAACGATTCTCGTATTCAACTGCTGATTAAATAGATTTTATCCTTTCTTTAAAATACATTTTTAGGAATAAAATTTAATGAAACACAATTTGTCCACGTAAACTTCAGCACAAAAATGTCAAATAGATACCAGTAGAACTGCAAAATACGGCAAAATATTTAGGAATGACTGTAGACGCGAAATACAGAAAGATGGATTGTCTCTTATGACGAAATCCTGAGGTAACTTTACATTATAAATTGCTACTATACTGGCCAATTCTAAATTCTAAAACCTACGTTATTTAACTCTGGGGCTGTACAAAAAAAACGAATCTCAATATCATCCAGTCATTCCAAAGCAAAGTCCTACGAGGAATATTTAATGCACTATGGTACATAAGAAATGACAACCTTCATGAAGATCTGGAGATGAATTCAGTAAAAGCTCCAAACGAGAATATAAATTATCAAAGATAAATTGCTAGATAATTTGGAAGTCAGTTGTAATAAATAAATATAATTAAAAATAATACTCGTACGTACAAAATTACTAGAAACTTCGAAACAAATTAGTAATTGTTATGTCTAAAACATTAACTTTAGGGTGGCATTTGTGACCTGAGTTAACATAATAATAATAAAATGTACACAAATTTTGTAATATGTTTTTAAAACCAAATTGTTTCCTTTAATTTTGAATAATTATTTTGCGGTTATCAAAGTAATAATATCCAGCTAAGTATCCAATAACGTCCACTCAATTACATATTAAACGCATTTCGTTGCAGTTCTCAACTTTTAGAACCGTATCCCAATAAATTATTTAACGCTTCGGGTAAATGTAAACAGAAATGCACAAGATTTTTTTTATGAAAAAATAAAATAAGAAAACATTTATGTACTCGTATGTACTCTGAGATACACGTATATGTTAGTATACCTATAGGATGCCTTTCAGATTATAATCTTGGTTTGAATATAAAACACTAGGCCAAAAATGTATTTTTCTAAAATTATTCAAAGCAATTAATCAGTATTATATGTACCGGCTGTACTCATTGCACAAAATCGTGAACCACAAGTATTTATAGATATTTGGTAGCTAAATGGTAATTAGGTATCTGTGATTTATTTAAATTATATGCTAGGATTATTCGCGATTGCCACGTTATAATCGAATATGTCGACTTCTAGTTTTGTGTTTTTCTAAATTCCAAGCATTTATTACCTAGCAAAATTGTATGTACAAATCACAAATTACAGTTAATTAGAAATAAATTTGATTACAAGTTGAAAACATATTTTCATATTTTATACCACCTCCTCCAGGTAATTGTCGTAATTTATTGAATGATAATTTTTGCTGTTTGTAGAAATACATATTGGTATACATACTTACTGAATCTGTTGGTGATTAATCAATGTGTTTAGTGTTGCGCTTACCTGAAAATTATAATTTATTTGTGTTTACTCAAAATAAAGTGGAATTGACACTTATACGAGTGATTGGTCTGATGAAATTTGATTCTCATCGTATTCTTATACGGTCAGTAATAATGTCATTACCTAAAATATCAATTCCCAACACGGTCCAATTTCCATTATAATAGTTTTATAATTTTATAACCTGACCCATTTTTTACTTCAAGAGATGGTATTAATGTGTAAGATTCCAACAAAGGTAAAGGAAGTGTAGTGGAGAGACAGAGGTTTTCAGGTAATGATGGTCTAGATAATGACATGATAAGCTGAGCAAAATACTTCCTAAATCAAATCAAATCTTAATGATTATATAACTTTATTTTAATTTATAATATATATACGATTATAATTAATAATATACGAGTAATTCCCTTATTTTATTTCTGAAGCATGCCAATTTTTAACAGTTTGTTATTTTCGAAGAAGTTACTATTATCTAAAAATATTAGTTACACCAAAGAATTTATTGTCCATCTTGGCACAAACATTCGCTTAACACACAAACAAAATGTTGACAACAGGAGCAAATCAAACAGTTCAATACTAAAAACACAACAATTTTTATTCAAAACATGCATAGATTCAAGTCAGCTTATTAAAATAAAACTTGTATGCTCCAAAACAAGCCAACCCTATTGCGGCATATTTCGAACATTTTTTTGTAGCCTTAATAGCTGGATGAGTCCTTGGGACAGAAAGCAACTCGCGCACGTTTTCCTTGCTGACTTTCATCCAATTGTTAGCAATTCCATCCACATGTTCGCCATTCACAATTCCAACAATGGTTAAAGGTGTCGATTTACTTTTAATTTTTTTACGGAATAAGGTTGCATATTCTAAGCTGCTGGCTAGGATTTTATTGCGCTCATTCACCAGTGTCTCGCGACATGGTAACATTTTATTAGTGGTACTTTTTTTAAATAGCTGTTCATAAGCTAGTAAAAATTTATCCTTAAAACTAAGACTATTTATGGCACGCTTAATGGTAACATTAATTGGTCGATCGCCCAATACTACTTTACATTTAGGAAAAAATTCTTTTATTTCGGCCAATGCCCTGCGGCATTCGGCCCCCGGCAACAAACCAAAATTATTTACAATATTAACATTCTTCTGCATCAACTGAATATAACAAGCGCCAACCATAAGCCCATGCTTACTAATAATATCATACGTTTCATTCCAGTCAAATGGTACTGTGTCCTTTTGTCCCGTTTCATCATTATACCGTAACACTTTTAAACGTAAATTGCAAAGCTCCAGAATCAAAATATCTGGTTGCGCATTTCGGATCACCATAGAAATTTCATCTTTACAATTTGAATTTGTGCTTGAAACTCCGACCAAATAGCATTTACTTCCATTCGGGGCATGTAATAACTTTACGCTCGGTGGTAAAAATTGATCGAATTGTTCTGTATCATAATAAATTTTAATATCATTAGGTAATTTTGAGGCCATGACTAAATTTAAAATAAATTGAAATAAGGAACTGACAGTTTTAAAACAATTTCCACAGTAGAAATCAATGAATATGTGATTTATCTGCTTTTCAACATAATCAAACGTGAATTGAATTTCCCACGAAGTTGGGAAGTTATAGTTTCCTGGATACATTTTTTTTATTCGAACAATTCTAACCATTTTATTAAATCTCAACGCTTTTTTCGTTATCGAACACGTAACAAAGAGATGCTTAGAAATTTATTCAATTAGATCTCTTACCTTTTACCCGTTCTTTACAAAGTGGTGTAATTATATATCTTGAGACTATATAGATACAATTACAGTTATTATATTTGATTGTAATACGGTACAGTAAGGTACTAAAAATTATAAAAATATTTTGGTCCCATAATGTCGGGAGCCGCAATCAAGATAAGAAGAAACGAAATTAAGTTTCTACGCAATACAATGATGAAGAAAGAAAAACTTCCTTAATCATTGTCTGGATTTACATGTAGACATGATATATATTTATGTACATGTACATCATGATTGCTACTGATGAAATTGAAAGGAAGTCAAAACAAAAAATCAACCGCTCGAAAACTATAACTACAGTCACAGTGCACATAAGACGTTCACGAGAAGAAGACTATAAGTAAATAAATTGAAAATGAGAGGATTGGTAGAAAAATAATTTTTGTTAAGATGATAATCATCAACAGAACTATTAAAAAATATTTAAATAAGTACAAAACAAAAGATTTGTAATAAAAATAATAAGTCTTAAGTGGATACTCTTAGATAAATATTTATGTAATTCAGTTGCTTGTCTTTTTTGTAATAATATAATTTGTGTTTTGTTTGACACAGAAGGTTAAGAGGACAAATTTTACGAGACAGAGTGTCAATTGCCATGCCATACCATGATAATTACCATGTATATTTAATTTGCATTTGTATACGTAGAGGTACCACCAGATTTCTATGAGTTAAAAAAAATGAGATAAGAGCCCTTAATTAATGCTCAGCTCAAAAATGAATTTAATATGTGGGAATATTTGAAATGTTGGAGTTTACTGAGCAAATACAGCATTTGGTGGATTGTTGTAAATATATTTCTCGCTATTTATATGTATTGAAATCGCCTTTGTAAAATGGAGTTTTGAAGAAAAGACAAAGCGAAATATTGGTAAACAAATTTGTAAAAAACATACAAAATGTTTTCTAAAATGTTTATTTCTATAAATGTCTACAAATTTTTTATAAAAGATGTTCAAAACGTCCTCCCGTATTTTGATACATTTTAAGGTCCATTTTTGAATTTGTTTTGAAATGTTCATATAGTGTAAAAGTTCCCTTACTTTTTCGAAGATCTGCTCGAATGTATTTAGTTCTGAAGAATAAACTAGTTCTTTATAGTTGAGGTAAGATTCGGTAATCTAGCCGGAAAGTGAATTGATTGGCCCGTTCCAACAAATCCAGCCAGTCCAAAGTTTGGGAACCAACATTTGCTGGTGTTTCATCATGTATAATATATTGCGTTAATTTTAAAAATAACAAAAAATACAAAATTCTGGTTTTAAAAAACATAAATAATTTTCAGTCATTCATCGGGCATTCATCGTTTGTCGATTCAAACTACTGAAATCTTCTTTGTGTTTGAGCTACACCCGGTCAAAAGATTTGGAAGCTCATTTTCCAAAAATTTCAAATAATATGTGCTATTGGCGGTAGTCTAAACGGTTAAATTAATTGAATGTCAAGAACACCAGCCAACACTTTTACACTGAACTTTTGTTGAAATGATCTCTTTGTTTTGCAATATAAGATTATGATAATTTGTTGTTTTGTTCTCCTAAATCGTGACTCATCCGTTTTCATCGTCCATTTATAGTTCTAATAATTGGTGGCAAAATTCTCTTTGTTTATCCATAACAGAAGGCAAAATACCCTGGCGGTGATCTGGTTGAAGCTATTTAGCATGCAGTGTACTCTAAATATTAAATGAAGACATATTAAATTCCAGTAACAATTATCCGAGACTGATTGATGACCAAAGGCTCGTAACATCGTTTCGTCCCCCGAATACCCATGAATATCTGTATATTCTCGATTTGTATAATTCTAATACATTTTTAATAAAGAACATTCTAAGACAAATTTAATAAAGCACCAAGGCTGATTAGTGAAGCAGATTAGTGAATCAGTTAAAAGATTGTCAAAAATACAAATTTTCACAGGAAAACAATAGTTTCGATCAATTTATTTACTTTCCGATGAATAAATAAAAAATAATTTAAGTTTTTTTAATTGATTCACTAACAAATACACTGTAGTTGATTGATAAAAATGATAGGCATTATTTAGCAGTTCAATAAAACAAAAACGGTTTTCTAAGCCAGAGTGAAAAATTCAAATTTAATATTTTTGAAGTGATTGGATTTCTATGACTTCGGAATTATGTATCAGTAGTATCAGCATAGCTTTTGCCCGAGAATCTCAAAAACCGAAAACTTTAAGCTTTCTCACTAAAAAATAAAAATGGTATGCTAAATACAGTGTGTTTAGAAAAAAGTATGCAAAAGTCAAAATTTTTCGGAAAAAAACTATGTTTGAACATTAATATATCGCCTGAAAAGTTCCCGGTCTAACAAAGAAAACACAATTTTTGGGAAATCGATATAATTTCGTTCTAGAGCGATACAATCAGTCCAATGCCACTCTAACATTTCGATCCCTTTTTTGTAGAACGATTTTTCTTTATCATCAAAATAGGCTTCAGTTTCGGCAATCACTTCTTCATTGAAATCTCTTTCCCTGGAGCTTAGGTTATTTTGTTAAGTATCTAGCTCACTTGTTTTACGAGAAGTTTTTACAGGAACTTCTGCGTATGGGCGAGTTAAATTTGCGTAAATCCTGTTAGTTCTTTGTCTGGTAAAAAAATTTAGTTTTGCGATAAAAGCCTAAACACCCAAAATTTTGGAGGGGCAATTTTTGACATTAACATCATAGGCGTAGATTTAATTCATTATATTTTTGAAATATGGTAAGGGGGTCATATGATAAATTATTTGAAAGGTATTTCAATTCTGCGTGCAACGGTATATGGTTTTTGAAAATTGTCGTAATGTTACTGGGTTATACGAGATGAAAGTTCCAATTAGAACGAGAAAATGATAAAATTATGAAACTAAACTATCGAAAAATATTTTATTAAATGTTCGAACTGTTGGCCTCCAACGTAAAATAAACACAAATGTTGTCTCGTCGAACTCTATTAATTTTTTCCTTGTAGTTGTTTTACGACATTTATCGATAATTTTATTAACTTCTCGTTTTAATTGGATTGAGATAATAATTCATAAGATGATTTACCGTTTAACCGTTTACCCGGTAACCGATAGTGCATCCCATATTAGCAATTTTGTTTCAAAAATGAGGAGGAAATTATTAATCCGAATAGATTTACGATCGGAAATTTTTGAAAAGCACGTTATACCAAATTTATTCAAATGGGATTGTTTTAACATAGAATATATTATGCTATTGCTCTAATTTAAATTGAAAGCTGTTGTGTTTTATACTTGTAAACACGTACATATCTACTTTCTATAGCTATTTTGATTGACATTACGACAGTAAATGGGAAAATCATATTAAAGTTATGACGCATGCGCTCGCGTACCGCTTCGTGGTTAGAATTGATAAAAATGCATTTGCCAAACCCGCAATCAACAAACATATCGTTGGAATATTTCTAAAAATCGAATGAAATTAAAATTCTGTTTTCCAATTGCATTGCAACCAACATTTTACATTACTTGAGTATAATGAACTTTTGAACTTGGGTATTTTGGAATTAGAAAAATATATTAGATTGCGGCCAGACATGATGTAAAACGTGAGACAGATTACTCGTATGTACGTAGTGCTAGAAAATCTAGGATACTAAAAACCATTTTGATTAAATTTCCGGTGTTCATTAATTTATACTCACCATGCATGTCACATCAATTTGTCAATCAATATTCTCTTTTATAATATTGTTATATTGGACGTATATATAATGTTGTATTGAATATTGCATTTACAGTTACGTTTTATTGTATTCCCGAGTAAATCGTGACATTAAATATTTGTTGAACTGGCAACAAAAATTTTTAAACACCTTTGAATGTGTGTTACGTATGTTACAGATGCAATCAGCATAAAATATTTTATTAAACCTTTTCATGTTTTTATGAGGGATTCAAAAATGCACAGTAATTGTTGTGTGCAGTAGTATGGCTGATACATTTTTAAGTACCGTATTATTTTAGTTGTTAGGCGCACAAGGGGAAAAGGTTTATAAAGATTTAAATTTCGATTTCTTTAAAGATTGAAAGTTTTATGTCTGGCGCTCGCTTTCATTATGTATTATGTAAATGTCAAATGCTTTGATTGGAGTCATAAAAACTTTCTAGTATCCGTGTATACAACAGTGATCTAAAACACCATTTTTCTCGATTTTCGTTTTAAATAGGGCATTAATAAAAATTGGGTTACACTGAACGTCGGAGTGGAACTGAGATACGATCCGATATCGCGTTGGACTTAGACTAAAGAGATTTTTATTGATAAAGTAATCTTCTACTTTTCGTTCCCAATCTAAAGCCGATCGAAAACTTTAGAGGTATAGTCAAGAAAGCTTGTAGCATACCAAAATATGTGTAAAGATGTTCAATAACAAGCTCATACAACTAATTAATAGATAGAGGTAGAGTCAACTGGCAGCATTTTCTACTGATAAGACAGAGTTGAGACAAGTTTTACATATTGAAATTAACTATAAAATTAAATTTTCCAATTTTTTTTAAAATAAAAACTTTGATGATTTTTAGTTTATTTTTTAAAAAGTCTTTAAAATAACTTTTGCAATTATTGATAAGCTTTAGTATATACGAGTATTATCTTAATAAAACAGCTCTGTTGCAAATTATTAATAAATAATAGTTTGTTCCATATGCGCCAAATTTGGGTTTGCAATCAAAGAATGTAGCATAAGGTAAAATTACTTGCTCTTTCAAAATCTGCAACCCGTTTTAATTGCCAACTTTTGCCGAGTTATCGAGTGCTTATTTGTTCCATGTTTCCACAATTTATGAAATTTGATTTGGGTCATATCCAATTTGTTGTCGTATGGAACTAACCTTTGGTTTGTGTTTTATACCATATTTTTCACAATATGCTTCAAAATAAGCAAAATTTAATAAAAAGTTAATCCATATCCTACGATGATTTTGAACTACCTAAAAGGCAGTCAATCTTTACATATAACATTCAAAACATTTTGCCAACTGCTTTACTCGTAATTTCACCGTAAACATAAAAGTGAGTTTTCCTTCGTTTACAGTAAATGGCGGATAGACCAAACTAATGTTCGCCTGACGATATAATATGTTACGGTTAAGGCCCGAAATCGGTAAATGTCCGAAATTTTAATTTTTTAAATTCGTTTACACGATTGAAAACCAGTTGTTTAAACGTCCGTTGATTACGAATTGTTTGTTGACCTTCCGGCCCCCTATATCCCCGTTGTTTCATTTGTTCCCCATCAGAGGGCTAACTGTTATTATCGGCACAATTATCTCTCGCGAGCCCGTGATAAAGTGTTACTAATTTTAGAGAGAGATAATTGTGCCCATAATGACACATAGCCCTCTGATGGAGAATAAATGAAACAACGGGAATATAGAGGGTCGGAAGGCCAACAAACAATTCGTAATCGTTAGTCCCTACTATTTAAAATTCCAATTTGCACTAATACCATAAAAAATACTCCTTGTGGTGAAGGGTGAACCATTTCGACAATATATGACTCTCAATTCATAAATTTCGAAGCAATAAAACAGTTATTTCCAATTTATATTCAGATATTTACTGATTTCGGGCTTTTTCCGTAACATATGTATTATAAATTCGGAGTTATTTCCCCCCTCATGAAAACTCAAGATTTAGAAAATAATTGTTTTGTTAAATAGGATATAGGTGGATGTGCATTTCAAAGCTATTCTAAAACTAGAAGTAAATTACATTACTTGACATATAGGAGGTTCCTTGAAAGTGAAAGATTGGGTTTCCACAAATCAGTTTTACGTAAAATCTTAATAATAGGTATCAAGGTATTTAATAGCATTTCTTTACGTTGGATTGCTTTCTTAGATTTTAATTGATTGATTGATTGATTGATTTTGAATGTACGACCAAGTTCTTAGGCTTGAGTTCCCGGATGACGCCGGGTCCACCGTACACCCTTTTTTACACATAACAAAACCGAAGGATTGGATAGGTTAGTTAAGTGGGACAGAATCGGCCCGGTTACAGACACCTAGGTATAGCCGATAGTTAGTAACACAAAGACAACACAATTCTAATCTACTAGATGAAGGATAAAGGCTTAATAGGTTAATGGATAACGATGGTATTGGTCTTCAACAATTGCTTCTTTAAAACGGCAACCTAAGAAAACTTATTATTATTTCACATGCATCTGGAATTTTCCTGAAATTTAATTCTATTAATACTTTTCGGCTTCCTAACCAAAATTGGTTGACTCGACCCGTTACAGACACCTATATAAAGTCGTTAGTAATAAAATGACAACACAATTCTAAACTACACAATCAGCAATTACAATGAAGCATTAATTCACAAGCATCTGTAAATTTCCTGAAATTTAATTCTAAATTCATATTTTCCGGCTTCCTAAATAATTGAAACATTTATTAATTTAATCATTCTGCAACTCCGCAACTTACAGTAGAATTTCCTGAAACCAAAGTTATTTGAACTATATTCAAAATAACTCTAAAATTCATTAGTCTTTAACCGTTGAATTGGGCGAACACGAAATAGCAAAAAAAAAAAAAAAAAAAAACAGATTAACTAGATTAACTACCGGATTGCATTCAAATATCCCTTAAAATATCCTAAATAATTTAGAATTCGCAAAAATTTCGTATGTAAAATTTTATAAAACTGATGAATTTTTCCCGACGCCCAACCTTTTTCACAAGGAAACAAATACTTTTATCACTACTTTTGCACTAGTTCTGGAACTTCTTCTACGTTTGCTGGGGATATATCACATACAATTAATCTCAGACATGACACATGCGACTCGTCTATGACTTGTCACCTCGTATTAGACTTGTCATAAACGATTCATCTCAGACTGGTAACAAACGTAAATTAGGAATTAGTGTGTCGTCAATGGCTTTCCTGCTGGAAGGTAATATTTAAGTAAAGGCAACTAGATAAAATTTTAAAAAATTATTCTAAAATGAATAATAAATAAGTTTATTTTATAATTTTTATAATTAAATATAAATCGTACCAGTATCTTAAAAGGGGGATAATATGTACTCGTATATTAAATATATTTGAATGAGATTTCCTGAGAACCGAATAATTTTAATATAATAGCTCGGCACTGTACATGTAGAATAATATTTAGGGTTGATTTGAAATTGGGAATTAATAATTATAATTCTTGTACTAAAACAGTCAAGATTGGCAACGTTGCATTTTATGACAAACATCCAGTCGTTGGTGTATTGAAGTATACAAACCTTCTCTTTCTTTTGAATAATTATATTAATTATATCAAATATTTCTAGCTTTTCAGTTACATAGATATAACGAAGTTGCCGATAAACAATTCTTTATGTTAAGATTGTTAAAATCCCAATTCCAATGCAAATAATATTTCTTTTTATAAAGCAAAAATATCGCTAATAAGCTGTGAGAAAATACTAGTAACCCATTGAGTGTCACAAAAAGGCAATTTTGCGGTAAATAATAGGATTCGTTACCAACTCCAACATAGTTGCAATTAATCTTGCAAAAATGATGGATTATGAAGGAAATACAATATAGAAAACAGCTAATCATAAATTACCTACACTATATTCTCAATGCACAGAAGAAATACGGAAACGAAAAATTCTATCGTTAATCAAACCAAAATAAAAATATAACAATTTATTACACAAACGCTGAATAATAGGATGAAGGAATATCACCAAAATAGCTCTCTCCGAAAATCTCCGAAACCAAAGCGTGGAAGAAACCACCTCTACAAACAATCGTAGTAAAATGTACCAAGAGAATTATGCAATGTCCATGATGCGAAGCATGAATCTTCCCACCATGAAACCACTACTATCCACCAAGTGACCTCCTGTCAACACCACCATTCAACAAAAACCACGCTTCACCAAGCCGTGACGAATCCATGACAGATCACAAACGAACCATGGCAACCCTATAGCCCAAAAACTTCAGCATACGACCAATCATACCAAAACTCCCAAAATGATTCAGCCCCCGCCAAATCGACGGCAAACTCCAACAAAAACACCCGAAGCATTCAGCAAAGAAACCAATTTGGACATACAAATCCAACATTCAGGCAATGATTCAATACAAAACTGCAAATGCGCCCTCATACACTAACAAATGAGAACTACCTCAAGTCCTAAACAAAACAACTCAAAACAGTCAAAAATACCTTATAAATACAGGTAACGACAGAACACACATGAACACAACTCTCCGCAAGTTGAGAAACACAACGTTCAATAAACAACCACCACAAACCGCAGACACCGAGCCATTACTCACCATGAACGAAACCCATTCAAATCACTCCAAATATCAAAAAAGATTCACTGCAATACAGCTGCAGCACATCCTCGCCGCACATCCTGTGTAAACCAATCACACACATACACCACTCATCAAAATCTAAACCAGTTTTCGCACCACAGAGAAAAAGTATAACCCCCTCCCAATCGCCAAAAATATACATTCCTTTATATGTACAATATTCATTTTGCGCGATCTCGACCTGCGACGACATCCACCCCTTGCCGATGACGCCAACCCAGGTCGACAAGGGGAGGTCAACGACAGCCGCCCCTCCACAACGACGGCAAAAAATCTCACAAAGTTAACAAAAGTCTAAATTATTATACATATAACAAATCAACAAATTATGAACAATTAAAGTCTAATCGACTTTCCCAATTCACAAATTGAATCATTCACATTCAAGCACATTTAGTGCAAATCCAAAGAAATTCGCCCATTAGACAACGTAATACGAAGTCTTAGTGTAATCCACTACAAAAATATAAATACAACCGTGAGAGAGCAGAGAATATTATACGATCATTTTGTTTATATTTTGCGCATCCCATATACCATATTTTCACTTATACATAAAAAACTATAAACAATACGTATGCGAGAGAAAAAACAAAATTATAAAAATTAGAGACCACGACAGTATTTTTCATAGAAACAGATTACATAGAATGAATGCTAGCAACTGTCGTCACAAACTGTTTCATACCACAACAACACAAATAACTCATCCATACGATTCATTGATTATTATGTAATAAAATATAATGTATAATGTAAAATAAAGTAATAAAAATAACACTTATCTTAAGCATCCTTTGTAATCAAAAAAGTCCTACATATTGAATATTAACATACAATGCGTACGATGCATTCAAACAACGGTGTCGAAATACATATAAACGAAATTGTTATATACATATCCCACACCATTGCAAGCGCACCGCACACAAATTAATATATTAACACAATACGTATAACTTTTCACTTTACTTATTACTTCTTTACACACAAATTATTATTAATATTATTATTTATTTATTTCATAAGACATATATTAATAAATAATATTATGATTAATATTATAATTAATCAATTATTAACACATATTTAAACTATTTATTTATTTATTTAAAGGAGAGGCAAAAATCACGTCTTTCCTTTACGACGTTCAATCGCCGACCATCGGATTGCTTTCTTAGATTTTAATGAGTATATATAGGAAGTTTTTTGAATGTTGGCTGGGTCGGATGTGGCGTTCAGTGAACATTTCAATCGCCAACTAGGTATTTTGTACATATTTAGTATTAATTTTAAGGTGACTGCGCGGCCATGCATATATTTGCTAGCGTTAAAAATTCATTCTCTCAGCTAATCAATTTAAGTTATTTTTATAACGATCACCATATCTATTAGTAAAATTATTTTTAACTGTCAACAAAATATTCGCAAACGACTAATCTAATCTCAAAGTACTAGATTGTTTGACTGTCAGTTAGTATAAATTTTAAACGCTAACAAATACATTCGTGTTCACTTTTAGTGGTGCATCTGAGTTATGCAATCAAGAAATTGTCTACTGGAATTTCCCTATATTTCTACTATGTATGTTAGGAATAAGGACTATCCCTTCAGATAAGATCCTTGATGCTCTTAAATTGATCGTAGGAGCGTATTAAAGTCTTCTTAGCATTTACAAAGAATTTATTCTAAGCAGTTTTTGATAAAGTTTTACGTATTTATTTTATATCAGAAACCGGAAATTTACATTGCGTTAACCGGTTATTTACGTACATATTAGGTATAAAGTAGAGGTCAAGCACCAAGGAGGATTGAGGAGATCCAAATATAGGGCTATTGTCAAATTAATTTTCAAACCTCTTTTACGTGAAACCTGTGTTTATTTATTGGTCATAGTAGAATTTGCATATTAGCATAGGTAGTTGTAAAAATTAATTCGCAGCATCAACAAACATTTATTTTAGGTCATTCCACTTTTATAGTCTGGCATATTAATTATATGCCATTAACATATGCATAGATCATTTAACCGCACATTAAATTTAATTAAAAGTGTAGCCGGATAGAAATAATTCATTATTATGTAAATGCATTTTGTGGTTTGTATTCCGCATGATCTGTAGTGAACTATCAAACTATAATGCATGGAATTGTGTTTTAGCGCCCAATAGAACTACGACCCTTTGATAATAGTTCAAATGGCTTTTCAGTACAATACATTATTATCAACTCAGCAAAATAATCATTAATCATATCGCATATTTATTACCACACATAATCCAAAATGCAACAGTACACTTACATGCAATACCATTTACGAGCAACCAATTGTATTTAATTAAAGTATTTAAAATAAAAAATCCATATAATATCCTTAACGTCACTTTGTCTTCCAAGTACAGAATGTAATATTTGTATGCTAACCCTAAACAAACTATATTTCACTGTACATAAGGACAATTTAATACAACATTACCATCTACAGGGTTGTGACAACACACCAAAACTATAATGTTTCTTCGTCAAATATTTTTTGTAGTTATTACAGCGGGCTTTTTGCTTTTTAATGTAATATTATGCAGCTATGTGTAAGATAGACAGTTGATGGAGATTGGAGTTGAATAATAAACATTTAACAACACATATTTTATAGATTTATGCGTTTGCATATTTATGCAAAGCATGCATTACTTATATATGGCTTTACAGTTTCTAAGAAATTAAAAATTTTATCATTAGGTTTGGGGACAGATTAAAAAAATTACTTGTATATTATATCCAATTAATGTTACTAAAATGATGTTTCATTCATTTATAAGGGTTTATGCCCTCCTGGTTTGTTCGAAGTTACCGAAAAGTAGAACCGAAAATTTCTTCGAAAAACTCCCATTTGATAATTTTTTTCTCCTAATTCTTTCACTTTTCAATACGACTCTATAATTAAATAGGTCAATTAATCTATAGCGCCTTATAGATGCGTCTCATGGGCTGAAATTATTTTAGTTTTTATCAAAACTATTCATTTTAACACACACTTAGGTGTGCTCCAACCCTATTAAATAATTTAAGAATAACACAATAATATTATAGCAAATCAATTTGATAAAATAAATTAACAATAAAACTATAAAAAGTGAGATGCCCGTATCGTCTAAAGACTACAATACAAGTATCCCATTTCAACCTTCATAGCGCAATCGGCAGGTATAATTTAGGGTAAAATACATAAGCCACAATACATAAATTGCATACTTGTTCCAATATAAACAATCAAACAATAGCACAATAGACGTCAAAATTTGATTTTTTGATTTCTCTAGGACAGATGCGACTGCACATATCGAGGCGACCCAAATAATAGTATTTAACAAAAGCACGGCAATTTATTTTCAATAAATCTATATAAACGAAATACTGATTTCATTTTAAATCTCATTATCTCGTTAACTTTATTCCTTTTTTTTTTAAATCAAACCACTTAAAATATTTTATTTTGTATGCAATCTCATCTCTCATTCATCATCATGATGTGAAAAATGCAGGTGGTCAGAGATCACCAAAAATTTTATTTCAACTTCTCATGTTTACCTATCAACATGATCATCATCGGCTCATCAATGTGTGGCTTTGTATCATTTCGTAATTTTATTTTTGGGTAACCGAGATGCGTGTGTGTGTTGTTTTTATTTCTATTCAAAACACACAATAAGCGCGAAAATAGAACATACACCAATTCAATAAATTAAAGAACTAGTGTGGTGGTACGCAGAATTCTAGTAATTCCACTAATTGCTTTATTTCTGAATAATCTACAGAACTGTCTAATATTTCCACAATTGATTGTCGATCAATAAAAATATAAACATATTTGTGTGACAGCAAGGCTGCTAAATTAAATTTGATTTCAAAGTGAAAAGAGTAGCAAAAATGGGTTTTTTCACCCAGTAAAATCAACGGTCTGCTACGATTTTATTGGAGGGTTTAGGAATATATTTATCCAGCTAAGACTGCGGTGACTTATTTTGGGGAGGATGATTTATTTGAAAGCCTGCAATAAGCCCCCTGTTGCTAGACTTATTGTAGGCTTGTTTGACTTTTATGAGGGGTTTGCGCCCAAACTGGTAATTCTTCAAAATAATTCAAGCAAATTTGCAATAAGGGTGTTTTCGAAACACCAACTTGTTACAGACTTATTGACTTATTTAGCTCCATCTGGAATAAGTCGATCAAGTCATTCCAATTCATTGTACATACTTATTTGTGACGTAATAACAAATCACAAAACGTAATTTTTATTTTATGGAAGAAAACAAATTTCTTGACTTGTTGGTCGTTGTCACTAGATTTGAAAATAAAAGCTGCATTACATTTAGTTAAGAGACAATTTTGGATACATTTTGTGTATAGACGTACTTATTTAAATAAGTCTCCTCGTAAGGTAACTTATTTGAATAAGTCGGTGTCCACAAATAAGTCGTTGTTTGGAAAACAGCCTAAGTCTATTCGACAAGAGACTTATTGCAGACTTTCAAATAAGCCAGTCTCCACAAAATAAGTCACGAATTGGACTGCAGTCTAAGCCTTAAATTAGCTAAAAGTGGTGCAAAATACGATTGCTTCAATAAATTGGTAAAAGTAACTTTGGCGAGTTTTGTTCGATGACTGCAACTAAAATAATCAAAAATCACAGCAGAGGTTTCTTTAATATATTTCGTATTTTAAATGAAATAGCGCTCTTATCCATCAAAAGTAATCTGCAATTAGGTGTGCAAGTAGAAATTCAATTCCGAAGTTGGTTGCATTTAAATATACTTCAACGCATCCAAATCGCACGCCAAAAGTGGTTTGCAAGATTCCATGATGCAAATTTTAGTCTTGAGGATGATCCACGTCAAGGTACAGTAAAACAATTTGAAGACGAAGAACTTTTACTGGATGAAAATCCGTGTCAAACTCAAAAAGAGCTTGCAGAATAGTTAGAAGTTACACACCAAGCAATATCTTCGATTGCATGCAATGGGAAAAATACAGAAGGAAGGAAAACGGGTTCCTCATAAACTGACCGAAGAGAACAAAAATCGTTCAGTTGACATCTGCATGAGTTTGCTTTCTCGGTAAAAAAGAAAAAAAATCCACAAAATCATTATGGATGATGAAAAATGGATTTTCATCATCAACAACATCGGTTGCAAAAACGATTATTCGTGACAACGAAGTATTACTGTGTGTCTGGTGGGATTGAAAAGGACATTTACTACAAGCTTTGGAACCTGGTGAAACTATTACAGCTGAACGTTATCAGCCCCAATTGATCAAATTAAGTGATGCTCTGGAGGAAAAAATAACATTTACGAGCCAAGGAAGGTGAAAGGTCAAAACGGTCATACAGCAAAATCAAACCAGGAACTCCTCTTCTCCTTAGGTTGGGAAGTTTTCCAGCATGCGGCGTATTCTCCAGACTTAGCTACCTCTGATTACCACTTATTCAGATCGATGTCATCATATTTGAAAGACCAGCGGTTCATGAAAGTTGAAAATGTGCGAAAATGGCTCGATGACTATTTTGCTTCGAAACCACCAACTTTCAATCACGAAGGCATTCATCATCTACCTGATAAATGGCAAAATACCATAGATAGTAATAGCGAATATTTCGACAATTAATCTTTGTAATAGTTATATTTTCAATAAGGTTGAGTTTGACCAAAAAACAGAGTTTCTACTTGCGCACCTAATAACAGTTTTAAATTTTCTTAAAAACTAGGATGGTGTTTTAATTTGTTCGGATTGTGAAATTTTTACAAACTTTTCTACCATCATAAATTCTGTGATCTAGTTGGAGTCAGTCTGGCTAGGTACATATGTATATATTTTAGCCCTGCTAGACATTTATTCAAATAAGTTCAACGGGAATTTGAATAGATAAAATTTAATTTGACTTCGTATATGCCCTATAGCAGTCGTTACCAACTACCAAAATAATTTTATTTTCAATGTATATAGTGTAATTGCAAGAAAACTTTGAGGTTAAATAAAACATATGTTAGATCATAAAATATGAAGGTGGATGAATGAGTTTTTCACATTTAGCCAAGATTACATAACTCTTCTTAATCGGCTTCAAGGTAAACGCTAAACGTATTTATTACAAAATAATATTCTATGTGTATTGTGTACATACCCTAGATTTATGATTGATAATACAACTCCAACGGTTTTGGTTTATGTTTACGTTTTATGGATTAAAAAAGATTGTGTTCTTTTATTTGCTATGCGACACATTGAATCATCCAATTTCTTATGCTAATGACAAGGGCGATTGCGTCCCTGAACAGCTATATAATCGAAATGTAGATTATCATTTTGAAATGAGTTTTATTCAAATTACCTTGTTTTCCAAATTATTAACTTTGAAATTGTAAATAAATTTCGGTGAATTTAGAAAATCAATTAATTTAATTTGATGTAAAATTGGCAAAAAAGTATTTAAAAACATAAAAAATAAATTTTCAACAATTTCGTATTTCCCAATTCAGAATATTTTTTTTCATACCTGTTTAACTTACATTTTTGTCTATGATCTGAAGCTAAGAAACAATGGTTTGTTTGTTTACCGGCTTACCCTACAAAAATTATTAGTATGAATAGTTTAACTGCTGAATACATATAATGACAACACTATTTAGATACAATTTTGGCAAAATCCTATTTTGTATCACTTTTTGTATTAACTCAAAACACCACCGTTAAAACCTTAACGAACCAAAACTTTACTTTACTTAACAAAATCAATAGTACACCAGCGGTCACCAAGTTCAACAAAATTTTGATTAGAAAACTGCTGAACCGCTCATCATCGTTAATTTTCCTGGTTGCCGAACAATCTAATCCACATATGGGTATATGGTATCCAACTATGGGGCTCAACTAGTGCATCAAATGTAGATATTGTACCAAGAACGCAAGAAAAGATACTACGTAGCATTACTAATGCCCCAGGGTATATTCGAAACATCCATAGAGACCTAATCAGAAGACCTAGAATCAAAACTGTTAAAAAGACAATAAAATCATGCTAACGTCTAAAATACCAGCTGAAACTGGAATCACACCCTAGCCAATTAGCTAGAGAACAACTAAGGAAACCGAAATACAAACGGCTTCGCAGGGCAACACACGCAGTTGAGCTAACACACTAAAATTAAGTAATTAATAATAATAATGCATACTGATATTAAGTATTAACATAGGTAAAGGCTTAAGATAAAAAAATTATAGTTTTAAGAATTTCTCACTTTTTGTTAGTTTCGTATAAAGAAAGATTCAAGAATAAAGCCTTTGGCAATAGTTACAAAAAAAAATTATCTTCGAAATCTCTTCTTAAATATAAACTTGAAAAAGCGATTGCTTATATTGACAATATCGCAGAGATTTTGGCACTTCCGGCACTTTGACACGATTGTCTTCTAAAATATTGTGCTGAATATTCAAGTTACTAGTTCTACATATGCTAACTTATGCATCTATTGCATGTTGGTATTCAAATCAGTGTTCGTAATGGGTGTGAGAAGTATTATAGGACTATCCACAAGGCACTAGCAAATACAGTTTCTTAATACCATAAATGAATATGATTAAGACAGATTAATACCTGAGTTCAATTTCTCTAAATCATTCTCGATGGTCTATCAATCCTTCTATATAAATGTCTCAGGACTTTAGGAACGAACTGTCCAAATTTCTAGTTTTCGGCGGTGGTTGAAAATAGCCGATTACAATATTTTCTGTATCTTTTCCAGTTAACGTGTCGATTTATAAATTGTTAGAACTTAAATTACGGTTGAATAGCTATTAAAGTGTTATTACCAATTTTCAAAATGGCTGTAAAGCATTCATCTTATGTTTAGCCGCTATTTGGCACTGAAAATATTCGTTATTAGTAAACACTAGTTACTAGTGATCGCTATCGTGACATGTTAAAACACCTTCATATGCTCGAATTGGATTAGGTTGATGTATATAACATAGGATTCGAACGATGCGGTGCCACATTACACACAGCTCATACTACGAGACAAGTTTGACAATAAACGTTTAGGTACGATATCTACCGGCCTCCACAATCTCCTAATTTGACCGACTCCTTTTCCGATTCCTTAGGACAACATTAGGAAAGATTTTATTGAAATGGCACCGTAAATCTGCGAAAACGTATTGAATAATATGCTTAAAAACGTTCAAAGTGGATCGATTACCGGGGCACCAATTATTGATATTGAAAATATTATATGCTAGTATTTATATAAAAATAAAAATATAGATATAAAGATTTTTTTCAATATTATAATAAGTATCCGATTATAAACAATATTAGGAGAATTTTAAATAAATAAATTTTGATTGTAAATTTATTAAATATATCAATGAGTAAAATTCAGTATTTTGTGTTTCGGGATTTTACCTTTTCGGATTCGTGTTTAAGTTTTATATTTTTCAATATTTGATTTTCAGTATTTTACTTTCGAGATTTCGTGCTTTATCTTGTTTCGGGGTTTTGGGCTTTCGATGGTACCACGTTAAGGCAGTAATGGATGGACACAACCGAATTTTATTTTAGCTAAATCGGCTTATACCTTGAAAAAGGACAATCTAAGAATTCCTGTTGTAGAATCGCCTTAGACATGATAATTTTAAAGAACATCTAAATTGCATGCGGCTGGCTCTGACTACCGAATGCAACGACTGCTTAGAGACTAACGATGACAACATTCATTCTGTATTTGGCTGTTCTGTTTTTAAGAGAATTAAAACCATCCCCAACAGCAACTTAGTCGTTGCAGTGGTATTATGTGAAACCAGTATCGAGGACCCAGCAGAGCTGTTATGCTTAGGCTATTAAATTCCAGTCACTTCCATTATGGAAAAAGAAGTCCAACGTAGAGCATAAATAAATTAAAGTAAACTGCGGTTTTAACTTTTTACTAAATCATTTAAATTCATAATTTCTTGAACATATACTCGTATAACATAACTGGACTCTATAATAAACGAAATACACTAGGCGCTTTCAAGGCAACAAACTAATGGTAATATGTTGAGAAAAATCACGGTTAACGCTATGAAAATGTTGTACTCTATGTAATTTTCAAATTGGCGTTTATTTCACTAATCATGATGCCAACAGTTGACCGACCAGAAAGCGCTCAATGATGTGGCTAAAGAGTTGTCAAGAAAACCAAGTATGGAACATAACAAATTTGGTAATCAGACTATTAAAAATCTCTCTTATTGGCTCTCTAGAGAAAAACATACAATGTAACATGAAAGCCGTAAAATTATCAAAAATCCCTTATTATAGAATCTAATGATTGCATAACACGGAACATTGAAGCCTATCCTCAAAGCGGGAACACCATTAAAAACAAACGGATTTATTTACCATACAAAAGCTCCAATTGTTTATATGCTTGATAACAGATGTATCACATAAACTCCTATAACCCTCTAACTGTTAAAACACTATGCATATACTCTTACGTTTCAAGGGTTATCAAATATCGTAGCACAAAAGAACACTTACATTCGTAGTCCTAAAACCCACTCACAAATGATTCAACAAATCTTTTAATACCGGGTTGTAATATGAGAAGATGTATCCACAGTTAGTCAGAATACCATTAGCTACAGCTATAACATCCAGCCAAAATCCAAAGTACAAAAAAGTTGCCAAAGAGATTACATATTCTCAACACGGGTTAGAAATGTAATTAAATAAAATACTCAATCTTAATTCCAAGGAAAACTTCGGAACATTTCATCAAAACAAAGATCAAATATCAGTAAAGTGTCACTGATCAGTAACACTACAATATATTTTGTATACAAAATTTATCCTTGAACAAATTCATTCAACACCAACAATATACAACAAATTTAATAATAAATGAACAATTCTCGGTAGATACTCATCATTACCAGCAATAACAATTCATTTAGTTTTTGTGTTAATTATTATTAATAATAAATAAAAATTACAGATTTTTATTATTTATTTTGTTTATTTATTAAGTGCTATGACATCGCCAAGGACTTCAAATGCTGAATATATAGACAGGTTTAGGAGTAGAAAATTATAAATTATTATCATATGCAATACACAACATAAGTACTCAAATGTATAAGCGTGGAATGATGTGATGATGATGAATCTTCAATTTTTCTTTCTCAATTAAAAACGAAACTTGTTTCACTTGAAGTTGTATGTAGGTACACATTATACAGTGACACAAATACCTTGGTTGTCGTTTATATAGAAAGAAAAAGCAGTAATCTTAAGATAAAAAATAAATAAAAGAAAATGCTGCGAATAACTCTCAAAATATTTAAAAGTTCAATGATCATTGTTTACAGATGTTCGGTATAATAGACGACAATATTTTTTTCGGTTGACACAACAGATTACGGAATTTCCGTTCAATATAATTTATATATACAGACGATTACGATCTTTTGTGTCGGAACAACATTTAAAAAACAACAACAACAAATAAATAAATAAATTTGGTCTAATTTCGTCGCCTTTATTATTAACTTATCTCTAATTGTTAGATCACACACATAAATTTAAACTTGTTAATGGGCTATTGTTGATGGTAATCATCTCGTTTTGTGGTGGATGTGTATATTATTAAGCCATTTAACTAGCGCATATAGAATAGTGATATGCGAAATGTTGAGAATTTTTGTTGTATTTTTATGTTACAATATCATTTATAATGGTGCGATTGTTGAAGGAGTTATGGAGTAGTAGCACAGTTACTTCATAATCGTAATTTATATTCTCGGTTTTGTATTATATTATGTCATCGAGCTTCATGAATTAAAATTATTAATTATAAATACATATTGGATTTCGAGGGGGCTTGCTACGATTTATATATGCGTGAAGTTGATGTATTTTGAAATGTTGCAGATGAGCTATGTTTAACAAAATGTGTGTACAATGTTTGAGGAACATGGCTTCCGGCTTCGAAACCTATCTTAGAAGTCCGCCAAAAATGTAATCAAGGCAATGAATAAGGTCCAAATCTTAGTTGTGGCACTACATCAACGCCCTTAAAATTTTGAGGTTTGGTCTTAATGCAGCTTTTTCCAGTACACATTTGTTTTTTTCTTTCTATAAATCAAAAATTTGAGTATTGCAGGTAGAAGTTTTCCTAAATTGGTTAACCTATGCAACGTCACCGACAAAATACAAAATGTGACTATTGGACGTTTTCAGGTCCAACAGTTGACATGTCGAGCAAAATCCCATGCTGCCAAAAGTTGGGAAACCTGAAATTGATTGATTGATTGGACTGTAGAACCAAGTACTGGACAAGTGTCCCGGATAACGCCGGGCTTTTTCCTACAGCCTGTTTACACATAACAATAGGAAGGATAGGAACGAGGTTTGTTTTCTTTGGGACGGAACGACCCGGTTTCAGACACCTAGCGATTGTATGGCACAACACAATTCTAATCTACCTCTAATCTACTAGAGGAAGGAAAAAGGCTTAATAGGTTTAATGGATAACGATGGTATCGGTCTTCAACAATTGCTTCTCTAAATCAGCAAACTGGGGAAAATATTATTATTTCACGTGCATCTGGGAATTTCCTGAAATATAATTCTGGTTACAGACACCTAGATAAAATCAATAGTTAGTAACACAATGACAACACAATTCTAATCTACACAATCAACAAATAATATTTCAAAGAAATATTATTTCACATGTAACTGTAGATTTCCTGAAATTTATTTCTAAATTAATATTTTCCAGCTTCCTAAATAATGTAAACGTTTATTAATTTAATCCTCCTGCAATTCCACTACAATCGAATTTCCTGAAATTATTTTAAACATCACTCTAAATTCTAAAAGTATTTAACTCTTGATTTGGCAACCACGAATACCTTTCAAATATGTGAGGCATCCCAAAGGCAATGGTTCCCGGAAAACTACCATTGTTATTCAATGCCACATTTACTACCGGATTGGATATTTCAAATATATTTAGTTTATTCCGCAAAAATATCAAATGTTTTTTTAATTTTGATCACCAAAGAATATTCGTTTAATTACCAAGTATAACTATACTGCACAAGACATATTATGCAATGCTCGATAGAGCTCTACCACTCCTTAACCAATTACTGTCAAATATGGTATGCAGAATTGGATTGGCGCTCTAACACAATGCACAATGGAACTAGGCGATCCCTCAACAAATGATGGTCAAATTCTGTGTGCAAAGCTCAATTTGACAAAATTTTGGGATTCGGCTATAATGAATGGAACCAGGCCGTTTCCTAAGCGATAACTTTCCAATTTAGTTTGTAGAGCTGGGCTAAAATTCTAATTAAAAAAGTCAGCTTGTATTGGGATTTTAACGTGTAACGATTTCATGAAGTTCTACAATTCGACCATTCTGAATGGAACTTATCCCAAAAAAATAAAAATTATTGTCAAATCAGGTATTCAGAATTGGATGGGGATTTAAAAATGGTTTTTAGAGAAGTTCTGGAGTTCGCCCGTGCTAGGCAATTTGTTAACTAATTATGTTCGAATCTGGTATGTTGAGCTTAATCGAGATTCCAACATAAATCCTGGATGAGGTTCCGGATTTTTCTACAAAATGAATTTGAAAATAATCGGAACAAAGAATGATCCAGCTCCTCCATTCACTAAAGCCAAAACAAATTTGGCTTTAACCCGCTAAGAGCTGGCCTAGTCAAATCCAGCTTCCCCAAATTGGCAACAATTCCAATTGAGCCAAATTCGTACCCAAAAATTAATTTATGCATTTTCCGCAGTATACAGTCTAGAAACAGATTACACATATCTATACACACATATCATACATAAACACATACATATAAACAGATATACACAAACTTACATACATACATACCTATACATATATACATACACATATACATATATATATATATATATATATATATATATATATATATATATATATATATATATATATATATATGTATATATATATATATATATATATGTATATATATATATATATGTATATATATATATATATATATATATATATATATATATATATATATATATATATATATATATATATATATATATATACAGGGTGAGCCAAATAATCTTTTTTTTAACTAGTGGTTTTTTAGAGTATGGTAAGGGTTATGTCACTTCTGATTTGACAGCAAGTTAGTTTTATCCTTCCGCTGAACGAAAATGGTTGTGTATTCGCTTGAACAACGCTAGGAAATATTGAAACATTAATTCGAAAATTTTGGCAAAAAAATCATCTTTTCGGATGAGGCGCATTTCCATCTTGGCGGCTATGTAAACAAGCAGAATTGTCGCATTTGGGGCACGGAGAACCCGCACGTGATCGTAAAGAAGCCAATGCATCCTCAACGAGTGACTGTTTGGTGCGGATTTTGGTCCGGTGGCGTCATTTTTCTTTGAAAATGTGCAAGGAGCCGCCGTTGTCAATGGTGAGCGCTACCGCGCCATGATAAACGATTTTTTGTTCCCGGCACTTAAATAGGAGGACATAGGCAACATTTGGTTTCAACAAGACGGCACTCCGTGCCACACAGCACACGTTTCAATTGATCTTTTGCGCACTGTCTTAGAAGATCGAATTATCAGCCGAAATGCTGATGTGATTTAGCCGCCTCGGACCTGTGATTTGACGCCGTTGAACTAATGTCTTTCGGGTGCCGTCAAAGATAAGTGTTACGCCGATAAACCAGCAACGATTGACGCTCTCAAGAACAATATTCGCATTACCACTAATGCCGCATACCATCGAAAATGTGCTCAAACATTGGTCCGACCCTATGGGGTACGTCAAGGCCAGCCGAGGCAGTCATATGAATGAAATAGTAGTCCATAATTAATCGGAAGGATTGTTCTTTACAATGAAAAAATAAATTTGAAAAAATATTGAGAACTTTTTGTTTTATTGCATTTAAAAAAAATTATTTAGGGCACCCTACACCAAAAGTTGGGAAACCTGAAATGACACAATAATTAAATTGATGAAAATTGACAACATTTTTGCCGATATCATTATGAACCACTAATGCGTTATAAAATTTTAATATATTATGATATTTAACACAGTGAGTTTAATAAAACTGGCAATTTATTACAAATGACTTAGATTGATGAATCTAAGTCAACTCATAATGGGTGAATCCTTAATTTCTTCTCAAACAGATTTCAAACATTCAGAAAACTTCTATCTAAGTTTAACTTCTATCTCTTGCGGATGATCGATTCCCGAAAAATTATCTGGGAAAAATATCAAAATTACTTTAAAACTCTGATTTCATTCCGATTCGGGAAAGCATGTTTTAGAAGGATCAATTTAGGAGACACACCGACAATACATATGTATAACTTATGATCGATCGATTTAAGTAAAGCAAAGATCATAATACAATAAGATAGTTTATGCCGCGTACAAAATTGTAAATTGAAATAATAACCGTTAAGTAAAAATAAAAAGAAGAAGCTGCATGTGATTTTTATTTTGCAACACTGTTACCTACACATTGGTTCATCTTTAATATACGGTAAACTGTGAGTAAAGACATCGTAATTTCAAATTGAATGATACGAACTATGAAAGTTTTAATCAAAACATATTTTAATTTTACATCTGTTATAAATGGCGCTGCAATCAGTGAAAAATAGTTAAGATACGTTTTTCGAGGAACAGTATCTTGCTATAAACACATGAAGCAATAATGAAAAAAATATTTTCTTATCAATATGTCTTCCTCGCCATTGTAATAAGGATGTAGAGTTAATTATTGTAAGTACAAATAAATTAACTAATTCATTTGGTGCTTATTTTCATTTCGCGATAATTAAAAAAATATAATCATAACCAAAGGATTACCAATTGAACTCTTTCGTTAAGACGAAGTAAAATGAAAAACTGATCGATTAATAAACGATCATTTAATTAAAATGTTTTGTTTGTCTATGACTAGGTTTCAAAGTCGATCGTTTTTTAGCCCCAATCGAACAGTTTAACTATGCACCGGGATGAGAAAACTTACCAAAAATTTCGAGCTAATATTTCGGGCCTACTTCAACGACTTTTATCAGATCATCCATCATTCAAAATATTTCCCTACTCGGTAAAATTTCTGTGATCTCCAGCCAACATTTAAATAAAACTTAAATATTGCTTGCTGCAGCTTACTACTTTATTAAATTAGTAACGTTTTCAAAAAATTTCTCTCAAACTTCTGAAAATTAATGTTGATTTGAAAAAATACTTACTTTAATAGTTAATTGTTTAAATTTAAAAGGTTATAAGTGTTACGTACGAGTGCTTATTTTTGTCTTTTTGGGTTTAGCTGCATTTCGATTAAAACAGCGAATAGATCATAGGTTGATTTTAATGTTAAATAGTAAAAGAGGTCGAGCTGATGAATTTTTGGGTAAGTGGATTGTAGTTTCATGTGTTGGAATTTTATTTAGTGGGATTGTGAATTATTTTGGTAAAATCATTTGTTCTGCAAGAAACCGGAAGCAAGGGTGAATAAATTTTACGGAGAGCGATAATTTTTTATCACAATAAATAGAAGAAAACTGGAAAAGAATTATTAATTAATATTAATGTTTTTATCAAATATATTATTTTAAAATTAATTTGTTAATTTAGTTAATAGCGTAAATTTTTTTCGAGAAGGTTTTCAAAAATATATACAATTTTTTGTAACATCGCAACAGTCATTTCAGAAATACTATAAATAACCAAAGTTTGGTATTTTTATAGTTTGGTTTAAATTTAATTCATCGAACATAAAACAGACTTTTAAAATACCAAAACGAGTATAATTTTACTATGTATTTTATTGGTGTGTTTTGTTAAAAAAATACTCAAAATATTCTAAATAAGCCAAATCAACACAGAATTTTGGTATAATTTTGATTGGTATATTTTTGGTTAAAATAGCGGAAAAATACATACTCGTAGAACATAGTGAAATAACATACCCAAAAAAAATGGTGTTTCTTAACACAAATATTAGTTTAATTTTAGTATGTAAGGCCCAAATATTTCCCGCTAGGATATTTGGGGAGATGATCTAAATAACTGCTCGTACTAGAAAATTTAAAAATTCCTTGCACCTTATTCGGGAAGTAATATTAAAAATCAGATTTTTATTAATATGTATTCACATTTTTTTTACGTTTGTGCTCATGAATTTTGAAGAGGTGGCAGGCAACCCTATGTAAAGTAGATATCCTGAACCATACAAGATGTTCGTTTAATGATGTCTTCCAATTCTGAAATTGTTGTAGGTTTATTGGGATAGACGAGAAACTTCACAAGAAATCTGAGACTTGGGAAAAAAAGTCCGAAATCAACGAACTATAGCGAGCGTCATTGACGATAACGTTGCGGTCATCATTATCTTTGAAAAAACACGGACCGGTCGATGATTCCACCGGCCCATAAACCGCACCAAACAGTAGTTTTTTCTGGGTGCATTTTCAGTTCTTGCATTGCATGTGGGTGCTCATCGGTGTAATTCCTTATTAACGTACTCATTTAACCAAAAATGAGCTTCTCGCTGAACTCAATTTTTCGGTAAAAAAACAGATTTTCATCGAGATGCTGTAAGGTCCACTCACCAAAACTGCGACGCTGATGCAAGTCAGATTGCTTCAGTTGTCGCACGAGTTGTATTTTGTACGCCTTTAGACCACGATCTTTGCGTAAAACCTTCACAAAGTCGAATAGCAACAATAATCCCAATTGCTGCGCCTAGCGACGGATGCACATTTTGTCTTCTTCATCAACATTAGCTGGTACAGCAGCAATATTTTGCTTTGTACGCGCACTCTTTGCATACGATTTGATGGATTGATGTCCACTAACTTGAAATTGGTCCGAAATTTTGTCACAATGGCTTGAATTGCTTACCCAGTAGTATAGTAGGAGTATACCATTCAAACGATATTGGTGCGTATTTATTTATACAGCTATTATGGACAACCATTACATGAATTGGTTATTTATATTAGTTTGCAAAATTTTTAAAAACATGGAAGGTCCATAAAACATCTTAGTTGCTTGTCACTGACATCTTCATATATACGACGCACATTGTTGTGTCGATTTTTAGATAGCATTTTATATGTACTCGTATATAGCATGGATTTCTTACACCAATTTTGAATTAAACGTAATTCATTGTCAATGTTACAAAGTTAACATAAATAAGTGTTACCGACAGATTGTTTGTTTGTTTTCGTTAATTTAACAATTGTTTTTTCTCTGTTAAATTTGTTAATCTGTTAGAAATTTCACACCCGTTAAATATAGGGATTCACGATTATCAAGTTTGGCCATAAAATGACTTAAAAAATGAAAAATTTAGCAGTTAAAAATAAATAAATACTTTTTGGTTAAAGAAATTTTTCCTAAAATTGATTGCAATTGAAGCAAAACCATTTTCTCAAGGTTCTAACACTGTTTGATTGTAGCGACAAATAAAATTAAATGAAATCAATTGTTCTTTGACTTTAAATTTTAAAATTAGGTAAATTAAAACAAAAAATGATTTTTCCAATTTAATTAATTTAACTAATTTTGCTGTTGTGAAAGTACTTGCCGGTGTGCAAGTAGAAACTCTGCTTCTTTTGGATAAATTCAATTTTATTGAATATCAGAAATTATCAGGTAGATGATGAATACCTTCGAAATAGAAACTTGGTGGTTTCCAAACAAAATAATCATCGAGCCATTTTTGCACATCTTCAACTTTCGTGAGCCGCTGGTTTTACAAATATGATGACATCGATCTGAATAAGTGGTAATCAGTGGGAGCCAAATCTGAAGAATACGCCGCATGCTGTAAAACTTCCCAGCCTAAGGAGAAGATGTGTTCCAGTTCTGCCGTTGTTATACAGCAGTATCACCTTCCGCCTTCCTAAGCCCGTAAATGTTGTTTTTCCTCCAGAGCACCACTTGATTTGTTTAATTGAACCTTTTCACGTTCAGCTGTAACAGTTTGACCAGGTTCCAGAACCTCGTATAAATCATTCCTTTCCAATCCTACCCGATATACAGCAACACTTTCCTGTCGTGAATATTCATTTTTGCAACTGATGTTAATGGCTGGCTTGAATCAACCCATGGTTTTCTGCATTTATGATTATCGTACAAAATCCACTTTTCATCACCCGTGAATCTTTTGTGCAAAAAATTCTTTCTTTTTTACCAAGAAACCAAATTCATGCAGATGTCAACTCTTCCATTTTTGTTCTCTTCGGTCAGTTTATGAGGAACCCATTTTCCTTATTTCTGTATTTTTTTCATTCCATGCAATCGGAGTGATATTGCTGAGTGAGTAACTTCTAACTATCCCGCAAGCTTTTTTTGAGTTTGATACGGATTTTCATGCAGTAAAACTTTAGGTTCTTCGTCTTCAAATTGTTTTGATGCATCTGGACGTGGATCGTCCTCAAGACTATAATTGCCATCACGAAATTTTGCAAACCACTCTTTTACTGTTGAATGACTCACGAAAAGTGCATTCAAAGTCGTATTAATTAGATAACTAGAATGGAACGACAGCTTGTAAATGACTGAAACTTTAGTCTGAAAAACAGCTACATATATTCCAAAATGGCGGGCGATTTGAATGCGTTCAAGTATATTTTAAAGCAACCAACTTCAGAGCCAAGATTTTACTTGCACAACTAATACCTTACAATAATCTCCGTTCTAATTGTAAATCAATAAAATAATGAATGTTTAAGAAAATGTGTGCACTAATGAAGAAGCCTTCCATATTATTATGGTATATGTCGCATGTCGGCAAAATGAACGGAATGAGATTAATTTATACGCGAAACTTAGATCGCCGGCATTTTGGAAGAGGTGAACGAGACGCCCTGAAAGTCAAGATGAAATTGTTGTAAATGTGTTAGCTGCCGTATTTCAGGATCCACACACATCAACTCGAAATGCTGCACGAGATAGAGGAATACTTCAAACAACTGTCTCTTGCGTTTTGAGAGAAAATAAGTTCCATTCAAACAACATATTATTGCTACTAATACTAATCAGTAAATGATTTTATGTACAAGATTTAATTTTGTCATTGGACCAGGGAACGAATTGAAGAAAATTCAAACTTCGTTCGACCGATGACGGTAATGAAAACAGACGTAACTAACATTATTGGAGCGAAAGATTTACCACATTTTGACCGGCCTACCACAGCAGACCATATGAAATAAAGAATTTAAGAAATATTGAGAAACAATATTTCTGAAACTGAATTGGGGACAGTTCACATTAATTTTGAAAGACGCGCTTAGATATATGTTTTAGAATTAAACGGCCCAGTGGTTAAAGCTTTGGCGTTTGGATCGGGAGGTACTGGGTTCGAATTCCGGTAGAGGCAGGATGCAAAAGGAATTTTTCATCACATTATGATCAGTTGTGTAAATGAAGATAACTGTGATTCTCTGTCGGAGTGTAAAACTCAATGGCCGACCCATCTTCCATGTAAGTACTATAGGCTGGCGTCGAGGTATGCAATGTGCAGATTCTATGTAAATCGGACCTATAGTCGTACGTCCTCCCTTAAAAATTTAAAAAAGGAATTAACCGGGGTTTTTAACATTTACTAAAATAACAAATACTTTTTTATAAAACCACTTGTGTTTTCCCAACGGTTACCGAACTTCCTCTTCAATAGATCAATTGATTGACCAGCTGTGTGGCATGTGTCATCATCTTGTTGGAACCACATATCACTGATCCAATTCTGGCCAAAAATAGTCTTTCAACTTGGCACGATAGCGAACTCCATTGACCGTAATATATGGCGATCATTTTCATCGACGAATAATATGGTCCAATCACACCTCCGGGATGAAATAAAGGGTGGTTAAATTTTAAGGGCCGACGTTGAATGTGAACCACACCTAAACGTCAAGTTTTTTTCGGCATTTAATTTGACATTTCTCAATTTCAGACTAACTCAATTTGAATTCCAAACGTCGTCAATGGTCAGAATGGTGGCAAGAAATGACAACAGTGGATGATCAATTTTCGAAGAAAATCATCTTCAGTGATGAGGCACATTTTCACCTCAGTGGATTCGTCAATAAGCAGAATTGCCGCATTTGGGCGAATCATAATCCAAGAGTGATTGTCGAAAAACCAATGCACCCACAAAGAGTGACTGTTTGGTGCGGTTTATGGGCTGGCGGCATCATCGGGCCGTATTTTTTCTAAAATGAGGCCGGTCAAGCAGTTACTGTGAATGGTGTTCGCTATCGTGAGATGATAACGAACTTTTTATGGCCCGAATTGGAAGATATGAATGTGGACGATATGTGGTTCAACAGGACGGTGCCACTTGCCACACAGCTAACGAAACAATGGCTCTTTTGCGCGACAAATTCAATGGCCGTGTTATCTGACGTGATGGCGATGTCAATTGGCCGCCAAGATCATGTGATTTGACACCGTTGGACTTCTTCCTTTGGGGTTATTTGACAGAAAAGGTGTACGTCGATCAGCCAGCAATAATTCAAGAGCTAAAGGATGAGACAATTCCGCACATTAACGGCATAGAACCTCAATTATGCCTAAGCGTCATCGAAAATTTGGACCATCATTTGGAGGTGTGCCGCCGAGGTCGCGGCGGCCATTTGACCGATATTTTGTTCCATACATAATTGAACCATACCATATTATCATAATAAAAAGAATTGACAATAATTTCCTAAATAATTTGTGTTTTATTCAAAATCAACATCGGCCCTTAAAATATAACCACCCTTTACATATCACACGGTTGCTTTTTATGGTTGTAATGGAGTCTCTTGAAATACATGGGTTTGTTGCTGCCCATAACGCATATTTGGCTTATTGACAAAGCCATTGAAATGAGCTTTATCGCTGAAGATGATTTTTCGATCAAAATCAAGATTTTGTTCTTGATTTGGCTCATTTTGAACTACTTCGACCGGTGCGTTGTCTCAGTGGCACAGGAACATCCAATAGAGAATATTTTAACTCGAATTTTTCCACTATAGCACACACAGCCTGTCTGATGGGACGATTATTAACAGACAAAATTGTTATATATATATATATATATATATATATATATATATATATATATATATATATATATATATATATATATATATATATATTTAATTATTTATATATTTTATAGATATAAATTTTATTATTATAACAATTTTAACTAGAAATGAAATATTTAAATCGTGGGTTATTGTTTATTTTTACCAGAAAACAACAACAACAAAGAGACAAAAGTCTGGCACAAAAATTTCAGTTTGAATATTTATTGGAAAATATAAATTTATAAACTATTTATTTAAACAATCGTCATTTTTCAATAGTATTACTTAACATAATAAAAAAATCTAACATTAAAACCTAACGAGAAATGTCGTTAGTTAAAAAATTATTAAAATATCGACTCTGATTGATCCAAAAATTACGTGAAACCACAACTATTTTGTTTTCACGCCGCAATGACGATCAAATTTGATTTTTTTTTGCTGTCGCTAGATGGTAATTCAATAAATAAATAATGTGTCCAAAAGAAGTGGTCGTTAATTTATTATAATATACAACGTTTAAGAGCAGAACAAATGAAAGTTTAGAATTTAATTTTACATATACATAGGACCAATACAAGCAAAGCAGAATAAGTGGATTAGGAAAAATTCTCAAATTTATTAAAAAACAAATCAGTTTGGATTTTAGACACTTATTTGAGCATTTAAACATCAAAAAGAAATTTGTTTTCTGAGTACCATAAAACCTTAATTAAATTTTGCCTCAACTATATTTTGTTATAATTTTGCTTAATTTATTTTTAAGTCATACAGAAAAGTGTCATACATGAAAATTTCTTAGAATTTGATTCCCTACACACACCATTGGATGCAGAAATGCAAAAAATTAAAATTCAAGATATTTCTGCACCCCTCCACCAAAAAGAGGCAACACAATTTTAGCAGAAAATTAAATTTCTAAAAAAGTGTTAAATTTTGATCTGAGATACTTCGGTGTCAGTTATAAATAATTTACATGAATTGAATCTGAAATGTACGAATATACAGTTTACATTCTCCAAAAATATCAAATTTTATAAGTTGCTTAATGTAAGCGTTAAGTGTTTGTTGCCGCAAAAGACTGCTGTTATGTGCGAAAAAATTTCACCAACAGAAAGTTATCAAGTTATTTACGATTTATTTACTCATTATTTTCAGGCAAGGGTAGCACTCGTGTAGTCTATAAGCACATCCAAATAGTTACGAAAATGTTTGTTAAAAGCAAACCGAGGCAATTTGTGTTTAATATAAAAATATAACTTTTATGCATTAGTTGATGAAAAATCAAAATATATTCAAAAAAGCAATACATCTATCGTTCAAAGAATAATTTATGTTGATCAACTAATTAATGAAGGGCTTTCTGACAATGTGTTCCAGAAACCGTTGAACTTAATACTGATAAATAAATAATTTTATCACAATGGTTCATTGTCATCTAGAGTTTTTGATATAAAATGTTGTAGAAAGAAGACTAATCCAGGATTGATTCATTCCTTCTATCAATGATATTGCGTATCAAAGGTTAAATGAACCAATTTCTGATATAGTAAGTGCTAGAAATCAACGAACATCTAATTGCTTGTTCCTGGCACTACTTATAACATATTTCTAAGTTCATATTCCAATGTCCTTTCCATATCGAAGAAACATAGTGGCAATGCTGATAGGAATATGTAATCAGAAGTGCCAAGTTCGTTAGTTTCTAGAGAATTTTATGCCAGAAATTCTTTCAATTAATTAGCACAAATTCAGCTAATATGTTTTTCGAATGTAAATAGACATACTTAAATGAATGCAGAAAATTAAAGTTCATTGGTTTCTAGATCATTTTATCTCAGAAATTCGTCCATCCAACTGTCTTGACAGATTATGACAAATTCAGTCACTATTTTTTGCGAATGGCAATGGAATGTGAGTAGTGCCAAGTTCAATAGCTTCTGGAACACTTTATCAGAAACTCACTTATTAATTTGTTATTCAGCAAAAACATTGTTAAACGGTTGACGTATTTCTTTTCCAATATAGTATCTTTGTTTTTTTTCCTCAATTTATAAATTCAGGCGCAAATTTAAAATTTGATTTTCTCTTTTCTCCTGGATTGTAGCATTAATTCAGTTAGTGCCGACTTGTTATTCACACTTCAAAGTTGAATCGAATCATTTGCGCTTTAAAATGCAGTGCAAACTTAAATGAATTTTTAATAAGCTTCTAAGTTAAAATCTAAATGTGATTGTTGTAAAAGGTTTCTAGTTTTTGATAAAATGATTTGCGAGGATACAGCGATATTGATCTACGGATCTACGGGATATACGGATCCGATAATAAATAAACAAACTTACGATGATTGAAGCAGCTTGGAGGCTCTTGCTAACCTTTTGCATCAACTTGTATAGTACTTCCTTTATTAATCTAACATTCCAAGATTAAATTTCACTTACCTGAAAAGATAGAAATATAAAATTTATGAGTCTTATAAATTACTAAAATGTTTAAATAATCTATAAACAACATCATAGTTGTGTAACCTAAACTGAAAATTAAATTAAAATTTACTTCCTTTATATTTACATGGTACATATATACCAGAGAGTTATCGCATTAACATATTTTAATAAAATTATCGTACATCGTACAATTTCGTATCACAAATCTCTACAAACCTATATGTATAACAAAAACGTAAATGCATTTAACATAAATTTACAATCAAATCAATTAAAAGATTATGGTATTTACGTTGTGATTAAGAAAGCGCAAACAACTGGAAATGTTCCAACGCTAAGACATCGCGCGATTTAAATAAAACTCCAAAAAATAATTCTTAAACGCAGCCGCTTAATACATGTGTCACGACTCCGACACACAAAAAGTAAATTCCTTTGCATAATTTTAACAAATAATGTATTTTGATATATAATTTGCGTTATTTCAGGTTCGGTGACATTTTTGAAATTTCTTTAATATTCTTATGCTGCATTAATGGTCTTCTTCTGCATCGCGTCGTCTTATTCTATTTCGTACATATTCTGTATTTTACAATAATATTTTATGATTGGATGTCACAAGAAAAATGTCTTGGATTTTATTTTATTGTCTGTAAAAAGTACAATATTAGTGTTATAATATTTTGCTGTAATGCATAACATAAATATTTATAAAATGATACATAAAAAACATCAGTGGATTAACAAGTTTTATTTACTTTTGTAATTATGTATAACTATTTGTGTGGTTCATTTATGTGCGAGGGATACATTAATGTCTTATGGGATTCACTTTTTGTAAATGCATGTGGTGTATTCATATTGAAAACCTACCTAGTGTTATTATAGTGATCTTTTTAAATTTAAGTTAGTTTGTGTAATACATTATTAATTTATGTAATAATTATCTCAATTTTCGATTGTATTTTCTTAACTTTGACAAATTGATGTACAAACAAACAAGCTATTATTGTGTAGCGAAGAGGACGTATCTTTATAAGTTGGTCATTTATTCGTTCGTAGGAGTTACATAGATATCGCTAATCTACATGTAGTAAGGCCATATTACGAGTGGATAATTTAGCGCCCAGGTTAGGGCCCATTACATTAGCATATGGGGTCTACTAAATCTAGATCAGTATAAAAGGAACGACACAGATGCAATTGGAATTTAATTTATGAAATAATATGCAAATTCGGACTAGAAATATTGGGAAGTCCAATTTAGACCAGACAAATGCGTTGTATAACTCTTATAGCACAAGTATAATATTTGGATATTCATCACATAAAATATGTTTCTAAATTATGAATGCGAACATGTCTTCAACAAAAATCATAAATAATTAAATGAAACTCACAATAACTAAATCATTATTCAACATGGATATATGAATATATTTCTTTTAAGACATACTACTTTTTATGTATACCATATATTATTATTATATTTCGTTACAAATCAACCGAAGAAGAAACATATAAGATACGAATGAGGAAGAAACAAAAGATTAATGAATGAATTTTTAAAATCTATGAATGAATATGGTTATGCATACGAGTATACATATGTACGTGTGTGTATTACATATACACGAAGATATAAAGATAAATGACGATACTCGCGTCAGGTCTCTCTATACCTAATCTAAATATGAATATTATCGATGTTTTGGTATCATAAATAGTTACCAAACAATAGGACTAATGATCTTTATAAATAAAGAGGCACACTATATCTAATTTGAAGAAAAGATTGTTAATCCGAGGTGTGTCGCACACACTGATTGTGAAAGAAATCCAGTAATAAATCGTTGCATTTGTTCGATTTTAATATTCGCATAATAGGCACACGAAACATATGAAAAATTGCATAATGTATAATCTTTAATTGTTTGTTATTATCTATGTAGCTGTTCCTGTTTAATTAATGTTATTTTTATAATTAAGTAATTGTGGACATGTTTTTTTAACAAAAGGTTTTCAACATTCTGTATCGTGGTATCAAAACTGGACTTACTACGATTTTTTCCCGATCGAACCACAGAAAAACGCAAGACTTGCGTTGACTTTGTTTAGGATGTATAGTCACGCCTAAGAAAATTAACTAAATAAGTTGTAATTGACGACCGTTATTCAGTTATTGGTGATTTTAATCGGCTTTTCGGTTAATTTTTTTTAAATCTACATATATGTATATATTAAAGGCAAATTATGTCTTTATGTATGTTCGCGAAAATCTCAAAGACTATACGGTCGATGGACATGAAACTTTCAGACAATGTGTTTTTCGGCAAGATACAATAGGTGGCGCACGGGTCACGCTACCAAATATCGCGAACCGCTCAACACGATCGTTTGGAAATTTTAACCGTGTATAAGTTGCAGGTCCAGAACCAACCTTACGATATTTTTGAAGGGGTTGAACTCCGAGGTCTAGGTGCCCCGGTACAAATTTATATGAAATTAGTGGTATGCTTGAATCCGAAGGGTCCGTCTTCTAGGTCAAGGGGCCCTTCTTATAAGATGCCACACTATTCATCGTATCGATTTCAAACATTCAATAGGGATTTTATATCAATGAGCAAGAATTCATAATTGTTTGGAGGGATCGGGTCCCTGGGTCTGGTGCTCCATCTAAATTTTTTCCAAAATTCGCAAAAATTGCATTGAAAATTAATTAAAGCTATCAAGAAATTATATATTATTATAATTTAGTATGAATATCATACTACCTAAAACATATGGAGCTCATATAACCGACTTATCTACAGGATGGGCCAAATAATTTTTTTTTTAACTAGCGGTTATTTTGAATATGGTACGGGTTATGTCACTTCTGATTTGACAGAAAGTTAGTTTTATCCTTCCGCTAAACGAAAATGGTTGTGTATTCGGTTCGCTGAGTGGGTTTGCGATCGATTTGAAGAAGATGCTGGTTTTGGCAAAAAACCATCTTTCGGATGAGGCGCATTTCCATCTTGGCGGCTATGTAAACAAGCAGAATTGTCGCATTTGGGGCACGGAGAACCCGCACGTCGAAGATCGAATTATCAGCCGAAATGCTGATGTGATTTGGCCGCCTCGGACCTGTGATTTGACGCCGTTGGACTATTATCTTTGAGGTGCCGTAAAAGATAAATGTTACGCTGATAAACCAGCAACGATTGACGCTCTCAAGAACAATATTCGCATTACCATTGAAGACATAATGCCGCATGCCATCGAAAATGTGCTCAAAAATTGGACCGACCGTATGGGGTACGTCAAGGCCACCCGAGGCAGTCATATGAATGAAATAGTATTCCATAATTAATCGGAAGGATTGTTCTTTACAATGAAAAAATAAATTTGAAAAAATATTGAGAACTTTTTGTTTTATTGCATTTAAAAAAAAATTATTTGGCCCACCCTATATAAGGAGTTTAGTAGATCTATTTTTTTTATCAAGCATGAACATCTAACCTGGTATCTACAACAGTAACAGCTATAAATTCTGAGTAACAGAATTTACCATGAAGACCCTAATACCTTAATAAAATAATACATAATAATTGGATTCTCTTAAGTTTTCAATTTCCTAAAAATCATGAATATTTGATGCTGTATAAAATAGCAGAAAATTTCCAGCAGAAAAAATGTATTTTTTGCTATTCACCGCTAGAGGCATCACTATCACAAAAAGAACATTTTCCTTCTGATAGCAAATCAATAATTCTGAGCACAAAGTTTTGTGAAAAATCAAATAATTTATGAAAAAGAAGCGAAAATATATGTTTTAACGTTTAGCGTATCTATAAGGACTCTTAAATATACAAAAATTACCATAATCATCATAAAGCAAATAGAGAACACAAAAAAATCGCCTACCTTGATAGCACTCCATAAATTTTTAGTTATTATGTATATGTATGTGAAATGTTTTCAGTTTTTTAACAAAAGCGTTAGAAAAACCCCCCTGTAGCTACCCTGGGTTAAAGTTTTTATGGTAGCTGAGATCATAGTCTATATACATGAGTAACATAAGAATCATAGCTGGTGTCAGTAGCATTCCAAATTTATGGAGTCATTTAATGTGAAATGATTTCAGTTTTTTAACAAAAGTGTTAGAAAAACCTCCCTGTAACTACTCTGGGTTTAGGTTTTTATGGTAGCTGAGATCATAGTATATATACATGAGTAACATAAGATCCAAACCCAGGGTAGTTCAGGGGAGGGGGGGGGGGGGGTTTCTAACACTTTTGTTTAAAAACTGAAAACATATTACATTAAAATAACTTCATAAATTTATGGAACGATACTGACGCCAGCTATGATTCTTATGTTGCTCATGTATATAGATTATGATCTCAGCTACCATAAAAACATAAGCCCAGGGTAGTTACAGGAGGGTTTTTCTAACACTTTTATGCAAAATGTGTGAAATGTTTTCATTCACATTAAAATGACTTTAAAAATTAATGGAGTGCTATCAACGTAGGCGATTTTTGTGTGTTACCCTGTAGTTGCATTATGATGATTATAATAATTTTAATATATTTTGAGAGTCATTATAACGGGTGATTTTTTAAGAGCTTGAGAACTTTTTTTAAAAAAAAAACGCATAAAATTTGCAAAATCTCATCGGTTCTTTATTTGAAACGTTAGATTGGTCCATGACATTTACTTTTTGAAGATAATTTCATTTAAATGTTGACCGCGGCTGCGTCTTAGGTGGTCCATTCGGAAAGTCCAATTTTGGGCAACTTTTTCGAGCATTTCGGCCGGAATAGCCCGAATTTCTTCGGAAATGATGTCTTCCAAAACTGGAATAGTTGCTGGCTTATTTCTGTAGACTTTAGACTTGACGTAGCCCCACAAAAAATAGTCTAAAGGCGTCAAATCGCATGATCTTGGTGCCCAACTTACCGGGCCATTTCTTGAGATGAATTGTTCTCCGAAGTTTTCCCTCAAAATGGCCATAGAATCGCGAGCTGTGTGGCATGTAGCGCCATCTTGTTGAAACCACATGTCAACTAAGTTCAGTTCTTCCATTTTTGGCAACAAAAAGTTTGTTAGCATCGAACGATAGCGATCGCCATTCACCGTAACGTTGCGTCCAACAGCATCTTTGAAAAAATACGGTCCAATGATTCCACCAGCGTACAAACCACACCAAACAGTGCATTTTTCGGGATGCATGGGCAGTTCTTGAACGGCTTCTGGTTGCTCTTCACTCCAAATGCGGCAATTTTGCTTATTTACGTAGCCATTCAACCAGAAATGAGCCTCACCGCTGAACAAAATTTGTCGATAAAAAAGCGGATTTTCTGCCAACTTTTCTAGGGCCCATTCACTGAAAATTCGACGTTGTGGCAGATCGTTCGGCTTCAGTTCTTGCAGGAGCTGTATTTTATACGGTTTTACACCAAGATCTTTGCGTAAAATCTTCCATGTCGTCGAATAACACAAACCCAATTGCTGCGAACGGCGACGAATCGACATTTCACGGTCTTCAGCAACACTCTCAGAAACAGACGCAATATTCTCTTCTGTACGCACTGTACGCATTCGTGTGGTTGGTTTAATGTCCAATAAAGTAAACTGAGTGCGAAACCTGGTCACAATCGCATTAATTGTTTGCTCACTTGGTCGATTATGTAGACCATAAATCGGACGTAAATCGCGAAACACTTTTCGAACCGAACACTGATTTTTGTAATATAATTCAATTATTTGCAAGCGTTGCTCGTTAGTAAGTCTATTCATTATGAAATGTCAAAGCATACTGAGCATCTTTCTCTTTGACACCTTGTCTGAAATCCCGCGTGATCTGTCAAATACTAATGCATGAAAATCCTAACCACAAAAAAATCACCCTTTACAATCGCAAATCGTTCTTTAAAGAAAATTTACTTTTTTCGTTTCAAAACGTTTAAACATATATTTTCTCTTCTTTTTCATTAATTAATTTGATTTCTCATCAAACTTTCTGCTCCGAATTATTGATTTGCTTAAAAATTTCAAAAAATTTCTGCTGGTTTCAAAAAATTTCAGCAAAAATTCCTTTTTGTGATAGTGCTGCCTCTAGTGGTGAATAGCAAAAATACATTTTTTCTGCTGGAAATTTGATGCACAGCAACAATATTTGATAGTTTAAATTCTCCTAAACTTCTGAAAATTTAAATAAATTTTAAGAAATACTACGGACATGGAAGTAATATAATGATGTAATCGTCAGCAATTGGGAATGGAATCGTCTCAGTGAACAGAAGAACATATCCTGAAACACCTTTTTGAGTCCATCAATTTATTAATTTAAATTTATTTTGAATTTAAAATTATATTTTTGCAATTTTTAAGCTGTTTTCTGACGTTTAAAATGGTGAAGCCTCATCAAATAAATGAAATAAAAAGAATAATACTAAATATTCATTCCACTAACTAGATTTTATAGTTATTTTAACAAATAATAATTAATATAAAAAAAACCTAATCAACATAGCTCATTTTACTTACATTAACACGTAAGATGAGTATCTAAGATTCAGAGCATTACCGCATTCTTGGTATTCTTTTTAAAATAGTGTTTTCTAATCTTGCTATTACTTGGCAAATTTTTTAATTGAGATTTGCAGCTCAATTTGCAAAGAAAATTAAATTTAAATAGTTTTTTATAGGATACCATAAACTTAAAATGAGTCTCTGAGACTCATCCCATGTTGATTAGGATTAAAATATATAATTTCTATATAACTTCAGAAAGTAATTTCTAATAAAAATTACTTATTTCATTTTTGTCCACTATAGCCACTATTGCAATCACCAAAAATTGCATCTTCCACAAGAAATACCCTTTGCTACAAAATATTATACGTGTACAATTAGTTTGAGTTCCGAGGGGCATCAATGGCTTACCTATGAGGTTAAGAATGATCGCTCAATCAAAGTTATGAGTAGAGGTCTACACCCAACCTGCACAAAAGAGAAAATTATTGAGGATCTAAAGCAAAAGGGTTATCAAATAGAAAATGCTGTAAATATCATTAAGAAAGAAAAAATCTAAACTGAACAAGGAGTTCAAATTAACAAAAGAGGGCTTCCACTGTGTATGCTCACTTTTAATAATAAACAAAAAGTGGCAGGTATGTATAACATCAAGGCAATACTTAACATGAGTGCAAAAAATGCCAAGGTTTTAAACATATGCAGAATTATTGCCAAAGAAAGACTAGATGCGTGAAATGTGCCGGAAAGCATCATGCCCAAGTATGCCCAGTTAGTAAAAATATTGCTGCAAAATGTGCCAACTGCAATAAGACACATCCCGCAAACTACCGGGTATGTGAAATAGCTAAGGAGCTACAAAGAATAAGAAATAAAACGCGAAAACAAAGTCCAGAAGTATCGGTAAAAAATTATCAAACTTTCATCAAACAGGAACCTAAACCTCATGCTAGTAAAACGGGAGAACCAAAACTATACTCGCAAGTAGTCATGACAAAACCAGTGATTTCGGAGGACACTACCAACGGTACAACAGTACTCCAAAAGATACTAAGAAGCGTGGAAGCTCTTAACATTTGTCTAGCTAAACAAGAGAAATGCCTTCAAGCTCTAAGCAAGAGGTTAGATAAGCAAGACTCTCTAAATGAAATGAAATCCATGCTCTATTAAAATGATGCAAACAACAACAAATAAAACATTAAGAATAGTAACCAGGAATGCAAATGGGCTAATGCAACATATTCCAGAATTAGAAATTATCCTAAATACTGAAAAAATAGATATATGCCTAGTATCGGAAACAAGTTTTACTTCAACCTCAGATCTTAAAATGTATGGATACTGATGGTACCACTCCATTCATCCAGCAGGAAGGGCAAGGGGAGGATCGTCGGTGATTATAAAAGAAAACATCAAACACTTTATAGATCTTAAAATGGAAGAGGATTTTATGAAAGTAGTCACCTTAAAAGTATTTATAAATAATAACAAAGAATATAGTGTATCGTCAATATATTGCCCTCCAAGATATAATTTAATTAAAGAAGACTATTGTACATTATTTAAATCATTTGCATCATTCATAATTGGAGGTGATTTTAATGCAAAAAAACGCCTACTGGGGATCAAGAGTAACCTCTAAAAAAGTAAGAGAGCTGCTTGTAGCAGGAAGGCCATGTAATTGCGATTTCCATTCTAGAGATCAACCAACTTATTGGTGTACGGATATAAACAAAATATCGGATATCGTTGACCTCTTGATCACCAAAGATATAGACGAAAGCTACATATACCTAGAAAGCAGCGAGGGGATTATGTCGGATCACACGCCTGTTATTATGACAATTAGTGCAACGATTGTTGAGAAAACTAGTACACCTTCGCTAACTAATAAATAAGCATGCTGGAAAAAAATCCAGAAACTTGTTGAGGATAATATTGATCTTCAGGTACCAGCACGAAGAACTAGAACAACTCAACAACAGTATACTAGAAGCGGCGTGGAGTAGTACCCGCTCGAGTTCACGGGAAATGCGCCGAAATGCTATTTATGCTCTGGAAGTTAGGGAACTGGTTGCAGTAAAACGAAAAGCAAGAAAGGCCTGGCAAAGAAGTCGAGCCCCAGAGTATAAAACACCTCTAATAAACAAATTTAGTTATCTAATAAACTAAAGTTGCTAATTAAAGAAATCAAAAACGAATCCATTAATAAATACTTGAGTGGCCTTACTGGGGAAAAATATATCGATTACTCCCTTTGCAAAGCTGCAAAAAGTTTAAAACGACCTAAACTACAAATTCCACCAGTTAAAAAAGAAGATGGCACATGGGCTATAAGTGCAAAGCAAAAAGCTTCGTTGTTTGCAACCCACCTCGAGAACACGTTCCAGCCTCTACCTAGACAAACTGCAGAGGAAAACATACCAGCAGTATATAAAATGGATAACTGAAATATATCGCTCATTTGCTGCAACAGTGACACAACTCAAAATTCACTCATTTCTAAAATATTCGATCAAACGATTCCCAATAATTCATATTTTTATTATTTTGTATCAAAACATATTCTCTTACGTATGTTGTTATTTCTAGCAAATTAGATAAAATTCCATTTAAAAAATCACTCAGTTCGCGAAAGAAATTAACATTTTAAGATATTGGAAACGATCCTAAGAAAATTTGCAAAATATTAAAAAATTATAAAAATTAAGATCCGATTGAGGATGTAGGAATAGAAAACAATTTATTTTACTAATCAGAATGTATTTTTATTTACTTTTGAAAAACACCGTTTTTGCAAACAATTTTGAGTGATATTTTCAAATCGCTCTACTGAATAATTAAAATTTTTGAATTGAGTCATTCTTGCAGCAAATGAGCGATATCTCACATTCACATTACAAGAATTAAAAGAGGAAATCAATCTTAACATAAATTCAAAGAAATCTCCAGGATATGACTTAATTACTCCAGGAAATCTCCAGGATATTACTACTCTAAATTGACGCAGTGTTCAAACTTAAACACGTTCCAAATCAATGGAAAGTTGCAGAAGTAATTATTATACCTAAACCAAACAAACCATTTAATGACAAAAATTCGTATAGGCCGATTTCCTTACTCCCTATAATTTCAAAATTATTCGAGAAACTACTCCTAAAGAGACTCAAACCAATAATAGTAGCATCAATCTTATTCCTCCACATCAATTTGGCTTCAGAGAAAACCATTCAATAATAGTTGTTCTATTTCACCGAATTACAAACATAATTGAAGATGTATTTGAAAATAAGAAAGTATGTTGAAGCGTCTTGTTGGATGTAGCACAGGCCTTTGACAGAGTATGGCATAAAGGTTTGGAATATAAATTACAAAGAGACCAAAGCAGTTTTATGAAATTCTAAAACCTTACATATCTAACCGACACTTTCGAGTTAAATTAGATGGCGAATACTCAGAAATAAAGAAGATATCAGAAAAAGTACCACAAGAAAGAGTTCTGGGACCAACGTTATATGTTCTATACACCTCGGACCTCCCAACGATAGAGGAGACTAACATAGCGACGTTTGCGGACTATAAGGCGATCTTAGCAGTTGCTAATGCATAGAAGAATCCACAAGCAAATTGCAAATAGCTATTAATATTATCAGTACCTGGACCAAGAGATGGCGAATAATCTGTTCTCGTAAACTTTACCAACAAGAAGGTCAACTGGATACCAGTAGAACTGAACTCTCAGCAAGTTCCCTATGCAAACACGGCGAAATATCTAGGCATGACTCTAGACGCGAAACTAAAATGGAAAGAGCACGTGAAAAAGAAACAAAAGAGTTAAACATCAAATACAGCAAGATGGATTAGCTCTTAGAAAGAAATTCTGAGCTAACTCTACATAATAAATTGCAACTATACCGGCAAATCCTAAAGCCTGTGTGGACTTACGGTGTTCATCTCTGGGGCTGTACAAAGAAAACCAATGTCAATACCATCTAGTCATTCCAAAGCAAAGTCCTTCGTGGAATAGTTAATGCACCGTGGTACATAAGAAATGACAACCTCTATATAGATCTGAAGGTGGATTTCGTCAGTGAAGAAATAAGCAAACACGCGAGAAAACACACGCAACGTATTAGTTTACACCAAAATGCTGAGATACGTCGTATATTAAATGATTCGAATCCAGTAAGACTGATGCGAAGGAAGAAACCACATGATATACTAGACCCAATCAGGATCGACTAAAAATATAATAAAATTGTAAAGGGGAGTAGCCTCCAAGCAAGAATATAAATTATGAAAGAAAAATTATTAGATGATTTGTAAATCAGTTGTAATAAATAAATATATTTAAAAAGAATAGGTTGAAAAAGTACTAACCTTTTATATTTAAAAATTGTATTCTACAAGAAACATCCTTTGCTATAAAATATTTTACGTGTAAAATTGGTTTAGTTTGAAAAATATTTTTTGTTTTTCGTGCTATTTTGACGGCTAAACTGTCGTCGATTATTTCAACATATTTTTTAATCGTTTTGTGTAAATTAATACTGATTTGTGTACATCCGAATCCTCGTTATTCCCGAATATTTATTAGGTACAGTGAAATAAAATAATTGGTGGTGACTATTTTTCAAGTATGGATTAAATATTGTTTCAATAGAATATACATTCTTATTAAATACAGGGTGTCCGCCGGGAAGGTATACTACTTTGTTTGTTTATGATTTTTGATTAAATGAAAGAGAATGGATCTTATATTGATAAATGTTTTATTTAATGTCGGCAATTATGTATGGAATACAATATCAGATAAATGTCCGCCTCTGTTAGCCTCACAAATGCGAGCCCTATTGAGCACATTTTTCATTACATTCTCACACATTTCACGCGGTATTTCATTAATTTCATCACGAATATTTTGTTTGAGTTTCTCAAGCGTTTCTGGTTTGTTTGCATAAGCCTTGCTTTTTAGATATCCCCACAAAAAGAAGTCCTGAGCGGTCAAATCAGGCGACCGTGGAGGCCAATCAACATCTCCATTTTTTTAAATAACTTGTTGTGGAAAGAGTTCTCGCAGTAATTCCATTGTAATCCTGGCTGTATGCGATGTGGCACCGTCTTGTTGATACCACATGTTAATCAAGCCCAAAGTATGCAGTTATGGCGATAAAAAGTTTTCAATCATATCACGATATCGCTCCCCATTCAGTTACCGTTACGCCGTTTTCATTTTCAAAGAAGTAAGGTCCAATGATTCCTCCTGACCAAATTGCACATCAGACTGTTACTTTTAATGGATGTAAAGGTGACTGATTAATAATGTGAGGGTTTTCCATTGTCCAGAACCGACTATTCTGTTTATTCACATATCCATTTAAATGAAAATGTGCCTCGTCACTCATTATGATTTTTTCATGAAAATCGGGGTTGTCATGGGCGAGCTGTAACATCCTATTGACACGATGGTTTATCGAATATTTTTCCATAATAAATTTGCCACGTGTCTACTTCACGACTGTCAAGTATGAACTGTCAATACTAATATTCGCCTAAATGGCGGCAAAACAAAGTAGTATACCTTCCCGGCGGACACCCTGTATATGTTTTCAGTTTGTAAATGTGTAATCAGTGATTACTTTTTGTTTGTAGTTAACCCCCGAAGAAAAGATCTATTGGGCAGGTAAATATACTTTCCAAGAAATACGATGCCATGACGACGATTTGAGACTGAAATCCAAAAACAACGCTCACAACGAATACAAAGCATGCGCATAAATGTAGCGCGATCGCGGGCACTGCAAACGGATGATGAGCGTGAATTTCGTTTAAGTGATTGTTCCACGCGGAAGCATCAATCCAGCGTCTCCGTGCATGGCAGATGAAAAATGCACAAAAAATTCCCCAAACAATTATTTAAAGAAACCATCACCGGCAACGATGTTTATCCACTTATTCACTCCCAGGACAGCGTGTGTATTTCACTGCAGAGAATACACGACATCGAGCAGATACACCACCAACTACAACATTGACAGCATTCTTGATATTAAACCAAAATGACGAATTCGCTAGGACCGTGCTATACTCAAAGACTTCACATGGAACGCAACATCAAAAAAATTTCAAAGACGCAAACATGGAAAAGCTGTAGAAATATACATACAACAATTTATTTTCAACCGATGCATTCAGTAGATTGCACATCTTCATCCCAACAATGCAGAATGCTTTTACTTACGATTATTGAACAGTTGGTGCCCAATTATGTTAAACTTATCGTGAAGCAAGCGAGAAATTAAAATGACTGGAAAATGATACACATTGGGATACATCACTAGTGGACGCATTAATTATAAAAATTTGTGGGAAAAACACAAAGATCAGATTCGTGAAGATATTTTACATCGAGTGCACACAGTCAGCAACAACCAGCACCGGAAATGTAGAACGGAGCGCTAATCAGGATTGAGGACAAGTGTTTATCAATCGTCAATAGAACGCTCATTCAATTAGGATTGGTTTCATCGAATCGATTAGCAGACAATGTATACGATCGAGATTTGTACAAAGGGCAATTTAATGTTAATGAGCTGCAAACATTAATTCAAACAAATCTGCAAAAACTGGCGATACAACAACACATTGCATATAACCGCATTATGAATGCGGATTTGATCATTGATTTTGGCGACCACAAAATAGCATTGCATTGGCCGTCGCTTCATCTGGCATTACAGCAACTCTTTCGGATGGAGGCAGAACAGCGCACTCTGCATTCAAATTGCCATTGAGCATGCAATTTACTAAGCCACTCACATGCAACACAAAAAATAATGCAGGAATCGGAAAAGTTTTGTAAGCATGTAAACTAATAGTGCGGGATGAATGCACAATGGCACACAAAAAATCTTTGGAAGCAATCAATCGGACGCTCTAAGATTTAAGAGATAATACAGAGCCATTCGGGAGTGCAATCATTTTGCTGGCTGGTGATTTTCGTAAGACTCAACCAGTTATACTACGTTCCACACCAGCCCATGAACTGGCAAACTGTTCAGAAAATCATATTGACCACTAACATAGATGTCCAACTGCGTGAATCCGCTGCTCGATTCATCAAGCAACTTGTAGATCTTGGAAACGGGAAAATGCCAATCAATGACACCACAAATTGCATTACCATTCCACCAGAATTTTGTAACTTTACACAAATAATTGACGAATTGATTAACAGCGTATTTCCAAACATTAATTGTAATTACAAACATCACCAATGGCTAAGCGAGCGTGCTTTATTGGCGGCAAAAACAATGATGTCAATGCTTAACTCAGCCATTCAAAACCAAATATCTGGCAATTTTACAACGTATACGTCAGTTGATTGCGTCATGAATCAAGAAGTAGTGGTCAATTTCCCGGTCGAATTCCTGAATTCACTTAATTTGCCAGGATTACCACCACACGAATTGATCTTGAAAATTGGTGCACCCATCATTATGCTTCGAAATATCGATCTGCCACGATTGTGCAATAGCACCATATCAAAGCAACAATATTGAATGGCAAATTCCAAAGAGATGTCTTATTATCGGGAATACCTTAATGATACCGACCGATATGCCATTCGAATTTAAACGATTGCAATTTCCAGTGCGACTCGCATTTGCTATAACCATTAATAAAGCACAAGGACAGTCGCTTCAAGTTTGTGGATTGAATCTACAAAATCCGTGCTTCTCACACGGACAGCTGTACGTGGGCTGTTCACGCGTCGGAAAACTCGCCTTAAAAATTTGGTTTGAGTAAAGTTTGAGTTGCTAAACATAACCCACCAAAACATAGTGTTCGAATTCAGTATGTTGGATAGTTAAACCATTAAATGACCATTGATGCCATTGTATTTATGATTTCCACAAAAAATTTCGGATAACATCCCATGAGAGATTAGAATGCACGATGCGTTCTAAATATACCACCATTCACGTGAGATTTACCAAACCCAGTGTCACATAAAGGAATTAGCAATAAGTACATTTGGACTAGGGTAAGCAGACACATTCCTAGCTATAAATGTATTTTTATTAATGGCATAAATAAATGAATCTGATCTAACTTCATAATAATCTAATCTATTTTTGTGTCAAAGCAAAGTAGTTAAAATTTCAAAGTAAGTAAACGTACACAGTTGTTTTCATAAATAATAAATAAAATAGTTTTTCTATATATTAAAAATTATTTTGCATTTTGGTTGAAGATAGGAGTAACCTAAAATGTTATTATCATCTATCTACTCGAGTCGAGCGACGAATATAATACGGATGAAGAAAAAGAAATAAAATCTAACCCAAAAAATAAAATTAAATGGCAAAATTATTAAAATGGCGATTGAGCCAAATTATATCCGTAAAAGAAAAAACAGATGAATTTTGTAGGCGTGTTGTCTGCTCGACAGGCTTTTCGATAAAGAATGGTGGGTGTATGGTGTTACAAAACATTACAAGAATCAAAAAAAGTAACCAGGTTTTTCACAAACACATCTTCCTCTGGCTCTGGTTCTACTCTAACATCGAAAGCTGCAGCAGCGGAAGGATCATTTGTATACCATACACTTAAACATGTGCATAGCTATAGGTCAACAGATTGCACAGCATCCTTATTATCAACCATTTTTCCAGATTCGAAAATTGTTGCAGTGGCTTGCTAAAATTATCACAAATGCATTGGATAAAAAATCTTTAAATTTTGTAATTACTGATTTAAAGAACGATTATTCATTTTCTATAGGTACAGACACGTCAAACAAGGGAAATATAAAAATGTTCCCTTTGCTTTGCCAACATTTTACGAATTCAGCGGGTGTCCAACTTCTAAGTGTTTTTAATAGTCAAATTGTCTATAATTTCAAGAACCTAGGATAATATCCAACAAATATTGTTAGTTTTGTGGTGATAATGCAAATGCTAATTTTGGTGCCCATCAGAGAGTATACGAGCTTCGATGTTTTAATCCAAACTTACTGGATATTGAATGTCTATGCCATGTTCTATATAACGCAGTTAAAAACGCCAGTTCTTGTGATATTGAGACGATAATTTTAAAAATAGCATGTTATGAGATGGTTGACGCTACTGCCAGCAGTCGTTTCAACGGTTATACAAGAATTTTGAACCTGCTAAAAGTTATTTTTTATCTAATAATATTTGTAATAAGATTAGAACAAAACGGTCCAGTTACTGTCGTAGATTATCTTATGTATAATATGAGAAATAGATTGCGATCTGAACTGGATGAGGAGATTTATGGGTTTGTTGCAAGGCAAATTCTGAATCGGTGCGATAGTATTCAAGAAATTCAGCTATTTAAAAACAGGGCAAATGCTTTTATCATGGGAATTATTTTATATATCGAACAAAGATATACATTTCCTGATAATAAATACGATACGCTATTTTTTTAAATTACAACAACTACTTATACATATTTGAAGATCGTATGCAAATTATTAAGAGATTCAATGTAGATGGAATAATTTTTGATCTACGAGTACTGTATGAAGAATAAGTTTTGCTCAAACAATACGTTGCTCATCTATTGAATTATGTTTCATCATCAACTGACTACGAGCAAACTAATTGTCTAAACCTAGAAAAAATAGTTAAGACAGATAATTTAAGGAATAATAAAGAATAGCCAATTTTATTTTTTCCATTACAAATTCAAATGCGATGAGTGAGCGTATACAAGGTTATCTAATTCAAGCTTGATAAAGTAAACTTAAAAAAAACACACAAAATATTCGGAATGTATTGTAATTTTTATTTCATTTTACAGATTGATCCTTGCCATTTTTAGTTAAACAAGATATCATTCAAATGTCCTCCACGGGACTTCTTACAGGCCTTGATTCTTTTGCGGTAATTTTCAATGACTTTTCGGCACATTTCGGGCGGTATCTCGGCCATTACCTTACGAATATTAGTTTTCAATTCGTCAAGAGTTTGAGGATTGTTTGCGTAAACACGATCTTTCGCGTAGCCCCACAAAAAGAAATCCAAAGGCGTTAAATCACAGGATCTTGGAGGCCAATTGACATCAGCCAATCGCGAAATCAAACGTCCAGGAAATTTATCTTGCAAAAGATCTCGATTTGCTCGTGTTACGTGACTGGTTGCTCCATCCTGCTGGAACCACATATCGTCAAGATCATAATCTTCGATTTTCGTAAAAAAATAATCGGTTAACATGCGGCCATAGCGCTCAGAATTGACGGTAACGGTTCGTCCATGGTTGTTCTCAAAAAAATACGGCCCAATCACACCACCAGACCACAATGCGCCAAACAGTGACTTTTTCCGGGTGTAATGGCTTCTCTACAATCAATTGTGGATTTTCTGAGCCCCAAATTCTACAGTTTTGCTTATTAACGTATCCACCAAGCGAAAAATGAGCTTCATCACTGAAGAAAATTTTGTTCGAAAAATCAGCATCGACGGCCTGTTTTTCCAACACCCAATTTGCGTATGTTCTTCGTTGTCCATGGTCAGCAGGCTTTAGCTCTTGTGTCAAATGGACTTTATACGGATGAAGATGCAAATCCAGATGCAAAATGCGCCATAATGAGCCATAAGATAGGCCTAAATGTTGAGCTCGACGAGGAATTGACAAATTTGGATCTTCTTCCACACTTTCAGCTACAGAAGCGATATTTTCAGCATTGCGAATGTTTCGATGATGCACAGACCTTACAATATCAGTAACAGATCCAGTTTGTTCAAATTTATTCACTGTATTCAATATGGTTTGCTTTGTAGGACGATTATGACGACCATAATCTGCTCGTAAAGCGCGAAATGTGGATACGGCAGAATCACTATTTTTATAATAAAATTTAATAATTTTAACGCGTTGGTCGATTGTTAAATGCTCCATATTCTTAAATGGCAGAATGTCAACTAAATAAATGACAGCGTACTTGACGTTTATCTTTGACAGATGTCGGTATACAGATTTCTACTTTATCAACCTCGAATTGGATAACCCGTTATTTTCACAAAATGATTTTCGCGTGAAGGAATGAGGGAAATCATCCAAGGTTATGTATGGCCGTTGAAGGCGAATTATTGATAAAATCTAATTTTCAGTTTTCATGTAAAGAATTTTATCATTTCGCATTGAAAAATAAATTTTTTTACAGGATATACGATCTAGTGAAAAGCATGTATAATAGGGCCACCCATTTTTGTATGGAGGAAATCTTATCTCTTTTTTTTCTATCGGGCTCAGGGCTGAAAATATTCGATTCAATTAGAAATGACCTCATGCAAATTTTCAGGTCCATCGGACCACGTTTATACAAACACTAAAACTAAAAATACTTAGAAAATATTAAACCGGCATTACTTGAACGAGCTGAAGTGAAAGAGAGAAGAAAACGTCACTAAAGGACGTTTTAGTTTTTCTTTGCAAAAAACCAATTTGAGCGACCCCTAAACGTGGTCCGATAGACTTAAAAATTTGCATGAGGTCATTTCTAATGGAAACGAATATTTTCAGCCCTGAGCCCGGTAGAAAATCAGACATGAAGAAAAATGGCTCGCCCTAATGTATAACTAAAATTCCTTATGTACGAGTATAAATGCCATTAATACAGGGTGGCTGAGACCAAGTGTTACCAAATTAAAACGCTGTAATTTTTTTAATTTTGATTATTTTTTATTGAAATTTCGTGGAATATGTTGAAAACATATTACATTTTATGAAAAACATGTTACTGCTCGATATGACCTCCATTGGCTCTGATTATTTGATTCAGTCTTCCATAGAAAGCATTGCATGCTGACCGAACGTGAGCTTGCGGAATTTTATTCCATTCTCGAAGAAGAGCTGACTTCAATCAACATCAGCATCAACATCACAACATCAACATCAGCATCAACACTTTCGTATTTTTTAGTGGACACCTTACTCTCCAAAATGGACCATATGGAGAAATCCATGGAATTCAAGTCTGGTGAATATGGTGGCCATTCTTTCAACGAAATCAGCCGCGGAACGCAATTTTGTAAAAATTGCTGTGTGCCGAGTCCTGTTGGAATGTCCAACGGTTCGTACCAAAGTGTTTACGTGCCCAAGGTAACAGAGCATCGTTTAGGATCTTTTGGCGGTACACCTCTTGGTTTACCTTGACTCCATGTTCGATGAAAACCAGAGGAGTGCGTCCATCTGCAGTTACTACAGCCCAAACCATAACATAAGCTGGTGATTGCTTGCGCATGGCAACTCTTGTGTCCAAATTATCGTTGGACTTGTGTTCTTGCCAAACACAATCATTTTGTTTATTCACATACTGTTGAATGGTGAAAATTTTCTCATCAGAAAAGACAATTTTTGGAATCTCATCACGTTCGGCCAAGGCCTTCAAAGCTCGTGTTCTTTCAAGCCTAACTTTTTTTTGTGCCTCCGTAAGATCTTGAACTTTTTGTATTTTGTATGGCTTCAACTGTAGTTCATTTTTCAATATGGTTTGAATGCTGTATCGTGAAACATGTAGACGTGCGGCTAATTGATTGGCACTTTGACGAGGATTTCGTTGAATTCGTTTCTTCACATTTCGTATCATTTCTTTTGATGTTGCTGTCTTTTTAGGACCGCCTCTGTTGCGTTTATCGATGCTACCAGTTTCGTTGTATCGAGTTATGGTTCGATACACAAACATTTTATTCACATTCAAATGCTGGAGCTAACGAACTATTGCTGTTTGTGAATTTCCACCCAAATACAGTGCAATTACACTTTTACGTTTGAATTCCATTACGATTTTTTTATGAAGATATTAATTTAGAACAATTATTTGTTGACCACATGTAAAAACCAAACTTCAATCTGTCAAAAAATTGACGCGCGAAAATGACAACTACACAAATGACAGCAGAGTGAAGTCAGTAACATTTGGTCTCAGCCACCCTGTAATGTACCTCTATTTTTTTATTATATGTCTTTATATTTTTAAAAGAACTGTTTTCAACTTTTGATATTTGTCATTTGGAATTATGTATGTTTTAAGCCATATATCAAATAATAAAAATAAAAACAAATCATTTTTTATAATTAGTTTTTTGTCTAGAAATCTACTCCAATTTCAGTGGTCAATCATACCTCTTTTTGGGGTTATACTCCAATTTTAAAATTCCAAACTGGATCTGGCTCTACCCCAATTTGAAAAATTTGATCTGGTCACCCTAATTTAGACCTAGTTTTGGCTAAATACTTTATTATAAATGAATCTTCGTGCTCAAGATGTCGTATGTAGTTATTAAAAAATTTCATAAATAAATAAATACAATTTAGTCATATAACAATAAAAATTGAACAGCACTACAAAAAATGTATGTTTCAGAGTTTCACTCCTGTTCCGTGCATCCACACATGTAATCGGTTTCAAAGAAAGAAACGAAGATTGAAACCGACTTCATGACGTCCCGTGTGCATACATGCACTGGTTCGCTTCTGTTGCTGATGTTGTAAACACATAAATTTTGTTGTAATGCTTTTCACTTTTTATTTTAATGTGATAAATTTAATTTTTAAACAGGGTGAATTTTCTCATAAATGCTAGGCTTTTACATCAAAAACGGTGCAAGATAGAGTTTATTGGTGATCTGAAATGACCTTAAAACTCATTAGTTTGTAAATTAAAACCTATACTTTTTGGTGCTCTTTTGTTAGAGTTGACAGTTAAAAATAAATAAATAAATACTTTTGGTTCATACTCGTACAAAACTTTTTATAATTTTTATTTTTCGATTGATTAAGCAAATTTTTAATTTTAGGTACTGCTATAATTAAATAAAAAAGGAATAAAAAGGGAAACAAAAGTGTGATTTGTTATTTTAGTAAATGTTCAAAATGTATGCCATTTAATTCTAAACATTTTTTTAACGTCTTTGAAAATTAATGTGAACTATCCTATTTCAGTTTCTGAATATTTCTATAACTTTTTTCATATTTTCTGCAGTGCTAGGCCTATCAAAATATGCTAAGTCCTTTCACTCTTCCCCATAAATAAAAATCCATACAAGTTAGATCTGGTGATCATGCGGGTAAATAAGTCGCTCCAGTAATGTGGCATAACTTACATTATCGTCACCTTTCGTTTATCCACGGAACATTTTGAATTTTTTTCAATTCGTGGCCTGGTCATAAAATCATTTGCTGATATTTTCTGTAATAATGAAATGTAATATGCATGGAACTTGTTGTCTCTCAAAACGCGAGAGACAGTTGTACGCGATATTCCTCTATCGTGCAATATTTTGAGGCCTGTGAAAAAGCAGCTAGCATATCTACAACAATTTTATCTTGTCTCACGGCATCTCGTTGGATTTCCTAAGACTCCGATAGTGTGAAGTTTATTTGCTAAACGAGAGAATACACCTCTTCCAAAGTACGACCGATTTAGGTATAATTTAATCGCCTCCCGTTCAATTTGGCAACACTCACCACATATCATCATCATACCGAACGATCTTCTTCGTTAGGGTACGAGTAGAATATTTTCTTAAAAAAACTTTTTTGATTTATAATTAGAATTTACGGAGATAATTGGAATGTAAAGTCAAGACTATAGTTAAAGCAAATTCTTTCCAAAAAACTTTGATCTAAAATCAAAAAAATTGCTCTAAGATAAAAAAACTCAATCGAAAGCCCGTGTTGACGTTCAAGTAAAAAAATAATTTTTTCCAAAATCTCAACAATTCCTGCAATTTTTTTTCACACTTACGCGTACAAACACATAAATAATCTTAAAGTTTTTATACTTTTTAAACGAAATTATGAGTTATTCTGGGTAATAGCCAGATAGTGTTTTCACATCCTTTTAAACATAAACATTTCAAAAATGTATGAGTGTCCTCGGTATAAGCGATCATGTAATGTTCAGTATTGTTGTCAGTACAGTCATAAATTTCGGTTGTGTGTAGATAAAAAATGAAAATTCTATTCCAATAGAGTTATTATTTTGGAAATGGAAATGAAATGGAAATGGAATTATGGTTGTTTTGAGTTTTTTGATGGGACAGTTTCTTGTATTTGTGATGTAGTTTGTTTTCTCAGAAACTATAGCGTGCAACTGGTTTCGAGCTGTACTGCTCGTCATCGGGTTTGGTTTGAAACTTGAGTTTTGAGTCGGACCTGATGATGGGCAGTGTGGCTCGAGACTGGTTGTTTGTTGTTGTTTTGGGGGGGGGGGGGGGGTGGATTGTATCGCATTGGTGTGGAGTGTTTTGTCGGTGAACTCAGAATGACTATAATATTTTTTATTGTCTATGATTATAATTATAACTATATTAATATTTGACTTTAGAACTACGGATTGCCGAGAAACTTTTTAAAACTTAAATCTTGGAAAATATATTGCTTTTCTTAGTTAATTTTTATTTATTTTAGGTCCAATTTTTTAATTTATTCCAATTTTAGTTTTGGGACAAAATAATTAATATAATTATGATTTAGGTAGACATGAAAATGTTGAGTTTATCTAGATGAGTGAAATAATTATTGCGGTTAATTATAAAACTTTAAATTTATTATTATTGCGGTAAATGGAAACGTTATCATCGATTAATTTTAAATTTAACTTGTTTTAATTATTATTAATTTTATTAGTAAACTCGTCCTGTGTCAATTAAAAATATTTTTGCAACTCCAGTAGTAGCATTTTTAATTTGATTTAATTTCAGAAGTTCGGGAAAGATTAAATTAATAAATTTTAAGATTCTATTAAGCAGTTTCTTCATTTCGATTTAAACTGTAAATGTTTTTTTTTTGTATTAACAATTGTCAAATTTTTATCGAACTAATACTTTACTAATTATTGATTACTTAGGTGTCTGTAACTGGGTTAAATCTATCATACAGGATGGGTCATCTGTTACTCCGTTTTTCATTTGTAAATAAAACACTGAATGAAAAGTCAAAATTTTTTATTGATAAGGAAAGGTGGCTCTATGCCTTTTATGTTTGAAAAACAATGTCGTTTCAATTTCAACTCGAATGTTGTTTTTAAGTTGTTGAATTGTTTGTGGATGATTAGCTTACACCTTACCTTTGAAATAACCCCACAAAAAATAAACAAGTAGTGCTTCTTGGTGACCAAGGATCTAGTAGTGCTTCTTGGTGACCAATTTCTTGAAATTACGCGATCAGTAAATTTTGTTGACAATAAATGGATTGTTGCACGACTAGCGATAACGCCAACCGCGTGGTTGAAATCAAAGGTCGTTGATACATTCAATTTGGCTTACAAAAACCAGTTAACATATTGCGATAACTTTCCCCAACATTTCCCCACTGTAAGGTTATTTTCCTATTTGTTTTCATAGGAAAATGGCCCAATGATGCCACCAGCCCATAAACCACACCAAACAGTGACTCTTGGAGGATGACCTTCTGCTTCGTAAATAACATGATTCTCCGCTCCCCAAATTCGACAATTTTGCTTATTGACGTACCCATTAAGATGAAAATGAGCTTTATCGCTAACGATGATTTTTGATGAAAAACGTTCATTTTGTTCAAGCATCCAATTAATAAAACGACAGCGATTTAAATAGTCTGGTGGCTTCAATTTTTTAGTTAGTTGAATTTTGTATGAATGCAAATGGAGATCAACATGCAAAATGTGTCATCTGCAAAATGTAATAGCTGCCATTGCATTAGGAGCACGAACTGGATGAACATATTGATTTGGTTTACGATATTCCACTGAACCAGTTTCTTCAAAACAATCAATAATAATTGCACGCTCAGTAGCACGTCCATGTCGACCAAAACTGTCGCGTAATTTACGACATGTTGTTGTTTTTGAACGATTATTTTCATAATACATTTAGACAATCAAAATGCGTGGTTGTGTTGTTAGCGACTCCATTATGATAAATGGCATTTTTTTGGCTTTTCATATGTCAAAGAAATTTTTTAGAACAGATCACATTTAGTACTAAAATTCATCTTCATTTAAAAAAGGACCAACAGATCCCCCAAAATAATTGTGTGGGTATCAGAGTGTTTTGATTGGCAATCCAATGACATTTTTCTCAGATATACTACCAATAAAAAATAAAATTCGGCGCCGTATTCTTTGACACACGAAAAAATGGAAAGAATTTGCTATTAATAAAATTGGAAAATGCATTTTTTGTTTTAATTTGTCAAAGAAGAGTTGATTTTATTTATTTTAATTTGCCGTTACACCGAAGAAGTGTTAGAACTTAGAGAAAATTGTTTTGCTGTAGTGCAGATCATTTCGCTCATTTCTCTGATCCCATACCCTTTACGAAAAATTTTTTATGAAAAAAAATAATTATTTATTTATTTTTAACTGCTTAAAATAACTGCTTATCATAACATGTACTCAAAAATATAGTTTATAATTAAAAAAAATAACTATTAAAATAAATATTCATTCATCACCAATGAACTACTCTTATATGACTAAATTATAACCAGGGTATGATCGCGATATAAATATATACCGAAACGTTGGCAAAATAAATAATTTCAACATAAATATTACGTTTTAATTATATGTAATTTAAAAAGATTTTTTGACCAAAAAAAGAATGCTGCAGAATCACCAATAAAATAAACTAAATACTGCAAGATATTTCTTGAAATATTATTCTTTACTAGTAATTTAATGCACAGCTATCTGTAATTCCAAAAATGATGATTACGCTGTTGTAAATCTATTTAGCGAAATAATTCTAAACTAATTAATATTAAAGTACTGTAATTTTGATTATAGTAAAATCTGCGTTTAATTTCATCCAACTAAAAATTCATTTAATAATAACTCTACGCCCTAATCGAAGGAAATTACCAAGTTAAAAATTAAAATTAGATTTAACATTGAACCTAAAACACATTATAACCGTAGAAAGAATTAAATTTAAATAAGATTAATAGACAATAAAATAAAGTGTTACAAAATATAAACCACTGCAATCAAGACTTTTGACAGATGGCAATTTCTATTGTAATAGAAATGATTTCAAGTTTAGTATAAAAACAAAATTTATAAAAATACCAAAAGATGGGAGTGCGGAAGTTTAAAGAAAAATTGGACAATGCACCTGTATATAAGATCAGGAAATGGTGTTTTTTAGAAATTCATATTATGGAAATTATTAATTATTAAATTACTACTGAGTTTTGCTTATAATTGTTGATATTACGGACAACACCCAATTTGGGTTATTTTCAACAATGCATTTTTGGGCGAGTAGAACAGAGAGAAATTCGTTAACATCTTCGACACCACGTCAAGCTACCACTGCTATGGTTGTTACATATTTGGGTAACTAAGGCATTGATGGGAATAAAAAGAACAAACTGCCTAGAATCGATGGTCTATCACTCATTAATCCGAAGAAAATGTATTATACGTAAGCAATGCGATTGATTCAAAATTTGGGAAATTGGCTGTCACACAAATTCAAAAAATGGAACGTAAGAAAAACTTCTGCAAATTGTTGCTTCAACAACAATGAAAGAGTTAAGCCAGATGAATCAGAGCCGTCAACTTAAAAACCAAATATACGTGGTTCGAAGGTAATGCTGCGCATATGATTGGATCAAAAAGTTGTCGTCTAGACAAGTTTATCAACAACAAATAACCGCTACAAAAAAACTATGACACTAAAACGACCAGAAAGGTGTAATTCACACGTTAAGATTATTTTGCAGCAAGACAAGCGAATCGATTTCAATCGGTCCTGATTTCGGGAAAATTGTTTAGGTGGGGCCCAGGTTCCGTTTATAAAAATCGATTCACCCGATTTTCATAAAAAAATTTTAGGGGGTTTTCTAGTATCTGTAATCATTTACGATGAGTCCTAATTTCGAGAAAGAGGGTTCTATTAGAAATTCCTCCAGGTGATGTGCACGTCTCTTTAAAAAAATTGGCTCGAACTATTTTGATAATAATTGATGTTAGAGGGGGAGCTTCTAGAGCCAACGGTCGATTGCGAAAAGTCAGAATTTCTAGCAAATTCGTTTAGCAAGTCCTTCGGTGATGTCCGTTTTCTTTATTTTATTAAATTTTCTGCTCGAACTAAATATTTTGATAATACCGATTACCCGATATTGGTAAAACGGATATTTGAGTTCACGGAAGTACTTGCAATTAGAAATTAGTATCGGGAATTATTTTTCTCAATTTTTTGAGAATTGCAGCCCAATTGAATGTTCTCGATTCCCGAGAACTATTTTATCTATTTCTCGATAATTTCGAGAATCTAATAGTTTTGGAAATTTTGGGTCAAAAACTTCGAAGACAATTCAACTCAAGACAACATCTTCCGATAATTATATTATGTACATTTACATTTTTTTACAAATGCCCCTCAGTTCCCGCTAATTATTTTCATCAATCAATGTTCATATTGTAAAGCATCGTATGGGTGTTTCTGTTAAACTGAGACGATCAATTATCTCGAAAAATAGCCACTCTACGGAAAAAATGTTCATAATCAAAATTTAATCATACCGCGGGGGAAATACATTAGTGCAAAAAAAGTAGTCCCCCACCCCCCGCTTTGTAAGTGGGGCGGTGGTAACTTTTAAACTAAGATAGGAAGCCATACTTTTTATTGCAGATACGGATTCTACGACGTACGTTCTAAAAGTACGTATGATTTGAATGAAATATTTTGTTCGGTGCATGATAGATGTCGTTGTAATCGACGAAATTCAATTTTTTCAATTTCTCCTTCTTAGAACACACGCATTCGATTCTGCAATACGTTTGAAATAAAAAACATCACGTTTTCATTGGAAATACTCGAAATTCGTCATCAAAACAATTTATTAATGTAAATGGCAGGTGAATAAAATAATTTTAGCTTAAAATAAGTGTTCAAAATGATGGCCTGCGACTTCAATGCACTTATTAATACGCATTTCAAATGGTTGTACACAACTGAGAAGTGTGTCTGGTTGAGTTTCAGCACACGTATTTCTGATTCGATCAATCATGTCCTCACGTGTTGGTTCTTGTTTGTAAACTTTGTCTTTGAGATAGCCCCACAAAAAGGAATCTGGTGAAGTAACATCTGGTGATCTGGCAGGCCAATTTACCGGACCAGCTCTACCAATCCAGCGACCATTGAAATCACGATCAAGTATTTCACGTGCCACCACCGAATAGTGTGCAGGACAACCATCATGTTGAAACCACATGTTCCGTCTCACTTCTAAGCTCAAATTTTCAAGTAATATTGGCAGTTCATTTTCCAAAATGTTTCGATACATTTGACCATTCAAGTTGCCTTCAATAATGTGGGGGCCTATGAGTTTGTTGCCAATTATTCCACACCACACGTTGACAGCCCAAGGACGCTGATGTTCAACTTGACGAAGCCAGTGCGGATTTGTAATACTCCAATAATGCATGTTGTGTCGATTAACCGTTCCATGGTTTATAAAAGACGATTCGTCAGAGAATATTACGCAACGAAAAAAATTGGGGTTTTATTGTATTTGTTCACGTGCCCATTGATAAAAAGTTACCCGATTTTAGAAATCAGCGCCATGAAGATCTGGTGTAAAGACACATGATATGGATGATACTTGTGCCGTTTTAAAATTCTCCAAACACTGGTGAGGGGCAATCCGGAATCGCGAACTATATCTCGTGTACTAACATGAGGATTATGAGCCACTGCTGCCAATACAGCAATTTCATTATGTTCTCCAGTGACTGTTGCTATACGAGTCCTCTTTTTCGGTTGAACATTTCCATCAGTAATAAATTGTTTGATAGTACGGCCAAATGAAGCACGTGAACGAATCCTATCCGGAAAACGTTGAGCGTAAATAGCAACAGCATTTTCAAGATTTCTGCCAGCTTCTCCATAAACAAGAACCATTTCAATTTTCTCTGGCACAGTTAAACGCTCCATGCTAAAGTATTTTATCGTTTATTTTGCAATTACGAAAAACATGAAGATAAGAAATAACACAAACGATGCGAAACACGTTCAATGTGATTTACAAAACTGAATAAATTGTTTTGATGACGAATTTCGAGTATTTCCAATGAAAACGTGATGTTTTTTATTTCAAACGTATTGCAGAATCGAATGCGTGTGTTCTAAGAAGGAGAAATTGAAAAAATTGAATTTGGTCGATTACAACGCCATCTATCATGAACCGAACAAAATATTTCATTCAAATCATACGTACTTTTAGAACGTACGTCGTAGAATCCGTATCTGCAATAAAAAATATGGCTTCCTATCTTAGTTTAAAAGTTACCACCGCCCCACCTACAAAGCGGGGGGTGGGGCACTATTTTTTTGCACTAATGTATTTCCCCAGCGGTATGATTAAATTTTGATTATGAACATTTTTTCCGTAGAGTGGCTATTTTTCGAGATATTTGATGGTCTCAGTTTAAAAGAAACACCCGGTATATTTACAATAGTTTGACCAAACCAAGCAATCAATATGAATGACGATTGGGGCCGTGGATTTTGAATAGTTTTGTTGCTGGCAATATAACGTTAAAATTTCTCCGCTATGCCATTTTTTAATGGTGTTGTAAGCCCTGGCGAACAATTTTAGTAGGCATTACTGCTTTATTTTATTCCGATGGGTAGTGTTTTATCTAAAATTGTAATGATCAATTTTATTACCAACAATAATTTATTAATGCGGTGTGAAATGTTGTAATCGGCTAAATTAAATAGACTTTAATTAAAGTGAAGCTTTTGCTATTGTTCACATCCGGCCGATGAGAAGTCAATTAACAATTTTAATTTGGTTATGATGCACTAAGTTCGATTGGCAGATTAAAATTTAGTGACACCTGCGTTGATATTTCATAGATTGGCGATTTTATATTTCACGTACTTCTCGTCTTCATTTAGTTTAGTCAATTGAGACATATATTAACATAAGTTTACTAAAATAACTTCCCAGTGGACTGATAAATTGACAACACTGCCATCTCAAACGACGGTACGATATCGAACTACTATTCGTTAGCTCTCTGTATAACAATAAATATTGAAAATAATTTCTGGAGCAATGTATTGCTCAAATTTAGTCACTCAATGATATCACTTTATTCCGAAATAATAAATAAAATATTTAATTTTTCTCGAGAAATCCTCCCGAGAGAACCTAAAATAATTTTCGATTCCTCGAAATTTAAATAAAGTCGAGAAATGCACATCTCTACTTTCAATGGATTTTGATTTAAAGAAAATATGATTGGAGGGCCTTGGTTGGGCTTCAAAAACGGCTTCTAAACGAGTTTAATAAAAATAGGAGGGGCTCGGTTTTCGAATGCCAGGAGGCGATTGGTCCCATTGGTCCTTTGAAAAAAGAATATCTCGATAAAACGCAAATTGTGATTAATTTTGATGATGTAGCTTCGACTGACATTTCAATGTTGGCTATTGTGAAAATTTGTACCGTATATTATATTAAAATTATTGCATTGCTATTTTTTTGGTATTGATAATTTCAAAATGAGAACCATAAGTAAACAGTGGAGCGTTCTGCTTTTTAATAATTTTTATATTTCGCAAAACCTTAAGAATTTCAAGTAAATGAAAATAAAATTTACTGAACGCGATATCACATTAAATACATGATAATTGAATTTGAATACACTACGCGATCATATTAATATTTTAGCAACACGATTTACAAAAGGACTGTATGACGATCAGAAAATGGTGTAACACGATCTTTAACATGTGGTACGTTGTTCTTCTTCTTTAAGACAAACATTCAACCATAAACATTATGTAAATTTTATGAACCATTAAAATAGAAAATGTTTAGGCCTCATAAATATTCGCGTCTGAAATCGTTTTCTGTTTGAAGGATGCACCCATATACATTAAAAAGCTTAGACATTTACATCATTGTCCGGTTGTTAGCTTTAAAATATTCATCTCACGTATATTTCATTCACAAGATTATGATATTTTATTTAATCAAATTATTTCGTTTAACATTCCACTTTGCTTCTGTTGTGTGCGGCGTAATTTGAATAATACAAGTTTATATTTCAAATCACATATTATCGATCTCACTAATTTATTAAGAAAAATCTTCAGCTGCTTTGTCGGCAAATTACATTTTGCCCAAAATAAATTTCAAGGATTGTGTTGTGATACAGATAACTTGTTTGTTGTCATGATACATATACATAATTTATGTGTGCCAACTACAATAACAATAACCAAATTTACATAACCCATATTTATGATAACATGGCACACAACAAACCGACCTTTTTCTATAAACAACTCAATATATAATTAAAGTGTGTATTGTTTAGAGATAAGATTGTGAAATACTTTTACTTTCTTTAGATACTTGCATACTTGTTAAACGAAAGTATTAAGTAAATAAGAAGAAGAAATCGTGATGTTATCATATTTGGCATGTATATTGTGAGTTTTCTAAGCTATATACACACACAACGACCGACTAAAGAACTACATTCGTTTTAATATAATTAGTCTCGCCTTAGTTTACATCTCAACATGCGCGGTGTGATGTCAAGACGTGTTTTGTGCGAAAAACTCAAGATGTCTAATATTTTAACACCAAGTTTATTTATTTTTTATAACTTAAATTAAACTTTTAGTATGCATAATAATTAAAGTATTTAATAGATTTTGGTTTGGCCTTCAGAATTATTGTGTGAATTTTGTATTTAATTAAATTTCTATAAGGTGCATTGGTGTAAAACACACATGGTTATCTAATAAAATTTTTGTTTGTTGTTTGTCTCCGCGTGAGGATCGTGAGAGACCAAGAAACAGCTGGATCAATCAGACGATTTTCAGATAGTTACCAACTTTACTAATAGCAGAAGACTAGTATTTTTCAACCAAACAACGTTTAACGATTATTAAGTTCAAGACATTACAGGAAAGTTTTTGAACCGTGTGACCGATTTTCTTTTTCAAGTACTAATCTCAAACTAATTTTCGTTGTAAAATTTCAAAACGTTTTATTTTAAAAGTTTTTTGTAAATGCTTTACTTTTCAAAATATTTGCAAAACACGACAAAGCTATTTTGGAAGCTGCAACTTTTGGTTGAGCGTTGTCCGTCCAATTTCCTTGACTCTCTTTAACAGGTGTATAAGTATGAAATGCGGAATTTAGATAACAGATGGTGCATCAATGCAGTTTGTGCTATAAAGATTTGACACTGCGCCATTTTGTTGTATCATCAACAAGTGTTAGACACACACGAGTGATAAATTGGAAAAGTGAGTGCATAGTGTTGAATTGTTGTGTTTAATTTGTCGAAATTTATACCGAATAAAGAGTCCGCGAACAGCACTAATTTTTGGTTTTCATTTCAAGAAAACTGCTGCTGAATCATACCGATTACTTCGAGAAGCTTGATGAACATGCTCCATCAAGATACGTGTGAACGATGGTTTCCGCGTTTCAATAGTGGTGACTTCGATGTTGCAGACAAGGAACGTGGAAAACCTCAAAAAAACGCGAAAATGTGGAATTGGAAGCACTGTTGGACGAAGATAATTCGCAAACACAAAACCAACTCGCCGAGTAACTGGGCGTTAGCTAAGAAGCTGTTTGAAGTCGTTTTTGCATCGTATAGTTACAAGGGATGAAAAGTTAATTAATTTTAAGAATCCCAAGCAAAAGAAAACCATGGGTGGACCCAGACGCACCAGCCACATCGACCGCAAGACCGAATCGCTTTGGCAGAACGACGATGCTCTGTGTTAGGTGAAACCAAAGGGCGTGGTCTATTATGAGCTGTTAAAACCTGAGGAAACGGTTAATACTAAACGTTACTAACAATTGTCCGATTTGAACCGTTCGCTGCTTGAAAAAATGAAAGAATACCGAAATAAGCAATACAAAGTCATTTTTATTCATGACAATGCTCCATCACCCACGGCAAAACTGGTTCGCGACTCGTTGGAAGCACTCAGCTGGGAAGTCCTGCCAATTGCGGCTTACTCACCAGACTTGGCTCTTTTCGATTATCACTTGTTTGCATCGATGGATCACGCACTTGCGGAGCAGCACATTGGTTCGTACGAAGATGTGAAAAATAGCTCGATGAATGGTTGTCAGCAAGATGGGAAGATTTTTACTGTCGTGGTATTCAAAAATTGCCCGAAAGATGGGAAAAATGTATAAGGTGATGGCGCATACCTCGAATAATGCACTTTTTATCATTCCTCAGCACTTTATTTTGGAGGCACTGCATCATTTGTGTATTGGCCTTCTTAACCTCAAAGTTATACCATAGGATACCATAGGTCCTTACTGCTTTTAGCATTTGCTTCTACAGAAGCAATTTGTTAGATATTGTGAGCTCAAAATTAATACTCATAAGCCAGTACATTTTCCTATATTTGATGTTTAACTCTTATTTTTGTTCTTGATGTGAAAAAACACATCAAGATAAAACAAGAAACTTAGCTTAACATCGACGGCTATGTTAGATATTTCGCTGTATTTGAAATTTGGTTTAAGCACCACGAGAATCCAATTTACATTTTGATTTGTAAAGTTGACATATAGTGTTTTGCTTTCATTTAATAAGAAGCGCCATTTTACTCACTGTGTCTGAATAATGAAGTTGGGTTGTTCCGCTTCCGATAAATATTTGTTTCTGTTTCAACTGCAAATGTTGCTAGTGTAGTAAATTGAGTATTGGGTAAATCTGTCTTATAAAGGATATTTATTTATTTATTTCTAAAGAAATCTACTCGTATTCTGTGAGTACATGTATGATTTCAGATTAAAACCGAACATTCAGTTTAAAACAAAAATTAATTTAAAAGGAAAATTTAAACAAAACAAAATTAAATAAAAAATAGAAATCAAATTTTAATTTAACATTTAAAAATTTTAAAAACAATTCTTCAGGATTTTTTGAAGTTATCCTTTGAAAAATTAAAGTTAAATAGATAGGTCATCGATGATGTTGAATAAGTTAGACAACCTATTAATGGGGTTGTTTTCTCCATAGTTTGTAGATTGGTGTTCTAGTGCTAAAAATTATTGGTTTCGAAATGTTCTGCATGGCACATGAATTGATAATATGTTTTCCAAAATGTAAGCTGAATCAATCTGGCCGAACAGAACGTTACCAATAAAATCCGTGCCCAAAAAAAGTCGTCTATTTTCAAGCGTGCACATTTTGTAATCTTGTTGAGTACAGACGTAGCCGAGCTACATTTTCATGGGATGGTAAATTTTAGTCATAATCCCTGCACTTTTCTTTATCAACAAAATCAGAATTTTTTTTTAATGCTTTCATTTCTTTTTATGTACACGGCATAGTATGGACGCCAGACCATTACAGCGTATTCCAGTTGAGATCGAACGTAAGCAAAATAGAGTGAACATAAGGTTTCAATATCTTTAAATTCACCAGTCTATCGTTTGACAAATCCAAGCATGACATTCGCCTTCGCAACACTATTTTCAATATGCCTATTGAAACTGACGTTTTCGACAAATGTAACACCTGAATCAATAATCTTATTGACTCTTTGCTATATATTTCACTGTTTACTTTGTATGAAGAAATTAACGGGTTCCTGATGATGATTTTGCATTTCTTAATATTTAAGTATATCGAGTTTCGATCACACTTAATCTATCTAAGGCCTCTTGAAGTTTCTCCATATCTAGCATTCTATTAAGAGTACGAACAATTTTCACGTCATCAGTAAATATAATTACGCTTGAGGTTTTGAATATCTTGGTTATTCGTTCTATGAATACAAGAAAAATCCAGGACCCGATGTGTGATCCTTGGGCAACACCACACGTAACTTTAATAATGTTTTATTTCTCATTTCCCATTATTACAAATTGTCGCCGTGACAGATATGACCTAAACCAATTTATGTAATCGAGTGATAACCCAAATACGAAAAAACTCTGGATTGCTTTATGATGACAGATAGAATCAAATGCTTTAATAAAAAATCCGTGTACGCTACATCGTACGATACACGTACTCGTACTATGGGGTTGTTCTGTTTCGTTTCCTTCTTCTTTGAATTATTTTACTGGTGAATTCAACCAGATTAGTCGATGTGGGTCGCCCAGGCATAAATCCTGCTGATTTACTGATATAAGACGTGCTATTGTGGATATAAAGTTGCTGCATATATATCTAATTCAAACTATTTAGGAATTATGATGAAGTTGAGGTTCCTCAACCTTCCTAATTTTTTAAATTTTCCATTTTTCGGAAAACACGCCGGTGCTTAAGGAGTGATTGAATAGATATCATGATGGAATTGTTAAAATGACAGCGTACTCCTTCAGAATAAATTAGGACATATTGTCAAGACCATAACCATCTCCAAATCCCTTTAAAGCCGATAAAGTGTTATCCTCAAAAATAACAGAAGGAGTTATTGATCTCTTGTTAATGCTGGGTTGTTCGTACAATTCAATAAGTAATCCTTGCTCTATAAATGATAGAAGAAACGACGCGAACATATCAGCTATGTTTTTGGCGTTTGGGGAGCTGGTACTGTTGTAAGTCACATTAGCAGGATATCGTTTATCCTAACGTATTTTTAAAATAGTGTTGGATTTACTTTGATTTTTTCTTAAATTTGATCGAGATATGACCTGTATTTTGATTTGAAATAAATTTCAAATAAATTTTAGAATAAACAGAATAGGTCCAGGTACGCTACCTTGTGGTGTACCTGCTGATATTCCTTTTAGTTCAGAGTACTTGTTTTCAAGTTTGACTTGAAAGTTTTGATCTGGGGCAGGTCTCGACGCAGTTTAAATCCAAGCCCTTGGTGCCCAACTTTGTCGAAAGCTTGAGCTACATCTTCAATACAAAACTTCAACATCAAATAAATAATCGTCATTCTTTAATTCAGAAATATCTCGGAGTCGCTTATTTATGCTTTCGTTTTTTATTGGGAACACTAGAACATGCTGTGGTTATCTCCATTCATCCATTCAAGTGTTCTGTTCATTTGATTAGTACAGGGTGGCGCAAAAACACCATTAGAGTGTGAGTGTTTAATAATCTTTTTCTTTAAATATGTTATTTTATTTTTATTTTCAGAATTTGGTAAAGAAGACTTGGAAAACTTATAATGGAACAATACACAACAGAACAACGAATTAAAATCGTTGAATTTTATTATGAAAACCAACGGTCATTTATTATTTATTTTGATGCAGCTTGCATCTAGACCATCAATAAACTGTCTAGTTGCAAATTTCCAGAAACAATGTGCCATAAGGAACCTCCCAAGTTCCGGAAGACGACTTACGGAAAGCACGAATGATAATATTTAACGTGTCCTGGAGAGTATGTCCAGTATAGTCCAGAAACATCAACAAGAAGACGTTACACATCTGAGACTAAAGCGAAGGCTCGTACTGAGAGTTTTGGCCACATTAAGCATGTTCCAATATAAAATTCAGCTTGTGCAAGAATTAAGACCGACAGACTATCAAGAACGGCTTGATTTTGTCATTTCGCTACGAGGAAAGTTTAACTGCTCAAAATTTAACCGCTCCCGAATGTTTTCTTGGGTATATTTGAAAGAAAAAGTGTACGTCAATAAATCAGCAACCATACCAGTTCTAAAAAATAACATTCAGAAATGAAATCCTGGCCAAAAAACCCTAAATTTTGATAAATGTAACGGAAAATGTGTTAGAAAGAGCACAAATATGTGAAGCAGAAAATGACCATCATATGCGAGATATCATTCGAGTTTAAGCCAAAAATATTTACATGAAATACCATATGATACTGTATTGAAAAAAAAATAAAGTATTAAATCAAATAATAAATAATATAGTTATTAAATATTGACACTAGAACGATTTTAAGCATCACCCATTAGTAATTTATACTGATATCAAGATTGTTCATGGTGGAAACCGGTTTGAATACTGCAAATGAGGGTTTTTGAGTATCACGTCAAAACCAAACGTCAAAAGTGAAAAACTCACCTACCTATTATTCTCAACAATGCATGTAAATATACGTTGTTATTGCCAGTGTATAAATACGAACTTATCAAAAACTATTTTGTTGGTATGTACGCATTCCTATAAAACGTAAACACGAAAAATAGTCCCACACAAATGATATGGATCTTTTTCTCTTCATGATTAATCATGTTTTTCACTTTTGTGTACTTTTATCACTTTAATTAATCATAAATAAAAACTAGTTTTATTTTTATTAATTCTTCCTTATAGTGATAATAAATTTGAATATATGATTTTTAAAACGATCGATTTCGGAAATATTCCTTCTTCAGTTATTTTAAAAAACCATTCCCTAACTAACTATCATAGTTATTTCACTTAATAAGCACATTTATATTAAACACTTGTTTTTTTATTTCACACAAAACTAAATTTTTGAATATTTTAATTAAAAAATTTTTCCAATAAGTTTAAAAAAATCACACGATCGATTTCGACTTGTTAGGTCATCATCAGGAGTAACTACCGATTGGTAAAAATAAAAATTTAGTTATATATAGTAGAAAAAAGCAAAAAATAAATAAAATGAGGAGAGACAAAAAATTGGCAATAAGAATTAATCTATTGATCGTTCCAACCACTTATTGTTTATACGGAAAAATTACTAATAAAAAAAAAATTAAGGAATAGGAGGTAAGCGATTAGTCATCGGCTGAGTAACAAAATTTGAAGAGCGAGAGAATCAAACAGGGCGGGATCCGTAGTTAGTGAGAAACGGATTTCTCTCTGTTCGTTAAGGATATTTTGGTTAAAGAATATGGATTTTCAAATTTCGTAAAATTCTAATGTCAACAGATTAATTTGTATTGCCTATTTTTTGTCTCTCCTTCTTTTATTTCTTTCTTTCTTTCTTTCTACTATATATAACTAAATTTTTATTTTTACAAATCAGTAGATACTTCTCTGATAATGACCTAACAAGTCGAAATCGATCGATTGATTTTTTAAACTTTTTGGACCAATTTTTTAATTAAAATATTCAAAAATTTAGTTTTGTGCGAAACAAAAAAAACAAGTGTTTAATATAAATGTGCTTATTAAGTGAAATAACTATGATAGTTAGTTAGGGAATGATTTTTTAAAATAACTGAAGAAGGAATATTTCCGAAATCGATCGTGGCAGTAATATAACTCTTCACGCTTTTGAACGTAAACTTTATTTATATATCTTTAATTTTGATAAATTATCTACCTACTGTTTATCGTCGTATTATATAGAGCTGAGATTATATATGTGAGAAGAGTAGTTATTTTTTTCAATTTACTCTTCCCTATGTCATCTACGCTTCCTTCATGCATACACACAAACTTTGCTCTATATACTCGTATAATGCGACGATCAACATTAAAGACATCATTGCGGAAAATTGCAAATTATGAATGAAAACTGCCTTAAAAATTAAAAATATTTAATCAAAATTAAAGATAAAACGAAGCTCACGCTCAGGAAAATGAAAATTTATTGTTTTGCCACATTTACGGTACATGTTAAATAAAACTAAAAAATAGTTTCCATAGCATTTGTATGAGATTTTTTAAGTGTTTACGTTTATCATATATGCCTGCATAGATACACATGGTATTTTTTATTTATCTTCGGCTTGGCCGTGAATATACGCAATGATGTACGCTCCATAATGTGATTACTATAAATGGAATATTCTTTGGAGAAATTAGGAAATCGCAATTAGTTAAACTCATTTAGTTAATCTAAGGTAAATCTACTTGCGTTGACATACTTCAGTGCACATGTAAAATAATATAGCGGCGCCGGGATTGAATACTACCGGTAATATGTCAAATTTCATACCGCGTGTTGGTCGTTTCTATGCAAATAGTTAAAATATATATATTTTTTTGTTAATTTTAAAATTGTTGCCATAAAAGTACTCGAATCGAATATATTTTATGGCAACATTTTCATTTTTATAGTGGTTTTGCGGTGTAGCGAGTCTTCTGCAAAATTTTGTTTGGATATATTTCTTGTCTTGCATATCAAGTGCAAAAAGTCAATATTATATCTGTTTCAATTTGCAGATGCAAAACGTTGGTCGCATGTAAATGGGGCTGCTTATTACAGCAATGCTTATTACATTAAAAAAGATACAATAACAAAATTTCGTACAAGAGTTAAAGAATTTTATGTGCGGCGCTACTAGTAGTCACATTAAAGATTAAACTCATAAATACGATAAAACTTCAAAATATGAGAGGATTAGTTGACTAAACTAGCCAAACCTTAACCAAAACGAGATTGCTAATCTTCTACTGACATACTAGCGCTAAACTCGAACAAATCACTAATCGCGTTTTACTAATCCCTCCCTAGACTGACGCCTGTAATATAAAGTAAATACATTTTTACAGGATTACAAACATGACAAGGTTTTTATTCTAAACAGGGCATGTCATGCCAATCTCATTTTATAAATAGTAATTAAAATTTTATTCGGCCATGACAGTCAAATCAAAAATTTTCGTTACCTAAAATTAATTTTATATATCAAAATTCTAAATTATTTAATTTTTTTGGCCATGCCCAGTTCAAAATTACCAAATGATATAAAAATTTACGATAATATTGCAGAATTTGATCGAAATCTACCAGAAACTGTAAAATTGTTAAAAACAGCCGAAGGGAGCAAAGTATATGTGGTTGGTACAGCACATATAAGTCCCAATTCACAGCATGATGTTTCATATGTAATACGCAATGTTAAACCGGATGTTGTATTACTAGAACTTTGCCATTTACGAATGAGTGTGCTGAAATATGATGAAGACAGATTAATGAAAGAAATTACTGATTTGGGCCCACGTAGAGTACTTGAAATTCTTCGAGAAAATGGTGTAGTCGGAGGTACAATCTATTTGCAGTTTTTAAAATCTAATGCGAAATTCATTAAAGATTTGGGACAAGCGCCGGGCGGTGAATTTCGGCGAGCAGTAGCTGAAGTAAAAAAATATTGTCCCGATAGTACGGTAATTTTGGGCGATCGGCCAATCAATATTACGATACAACGTGCTATTCAGGGTATGACCATAAAAGAAAAAATGTTGATGGCCTATATAAGATTGTTTTCCGAAAGGCAACACCAAGATGACAAAATTACACAAGAAGAGATTGAAGACCTTAAAAAATCTCATTTACGCGAGATGGGACAAAATAACTCAGATGAACAAAAAATATTTCCATCAATTTACAATTCATTTGTGAAAGAGCGTGATATGATACTGGCGATTAATTTAGAACATGCTGCACGGCCTCAACTCATGAAAGGGATTCTGCGGCCGGTTAATGTAGTAGGAGTTGTAGGAATTGGTCATCTAAATGGTATTACCCAAAATTGGCAACGCGTAGATGCAGAAAAAATTGAAAAATTTTACCGCATACCACGTCCAAATATAGTATTTACTACTGCTAAGGCTTCTCTAAAATATTTGGTTATTGGCGCAATTGGATACGGTGCACTTATGTACTATGTTGATGGGATTTTTTCTAAAAAAGAAAAATAGCGCATTGAAACGAACTAAATATACCATTCTTAGTCTAATTGTATTATGTATTTGCTGTACGAGACAACCAATGCAATTTATTGTATTCATAGTTCGAGAGTCGTGGTACAATAACAAAATCTTTTTAAAAATTAATTGAGCTTAAAGAAATGAAATGTGTACGGTTTTCTTATTGCTGTATCTATTTGCAATAAGGCGGCCGCACATGTTGAATTATTTAACATAAGAAATGAAGTTGGTACAAAAGTTGCATATGGTGCCCTGCGATATCGAACTCACACAAACATTTTATATCATTTTAACGTAAGAGAAATAAATCCAAATTTAAATAAAAATTTCTGTGGTTGTGTTGTAGTTGCTATTATGAAGGAATAGAAAAATGAATACAATGTCTCTCGGTGTGCTGAAAAATAATTAAAGGTATGTAAATTATAAAAAGTTAAAATGTAGCTATACGTTTCATAATGATTTGTTTGTTTACTCTTCATCGATTTCTTAATAGCATAACACAATTTTGACAACTAGATTTTATTTTGACATTATGTGAGAATTAATTTTTAATTTTACACCAATTGTCTATAGGTATAAGTTGTCTTATGTTTTAAATCTAAACACAAAACAAACACCATAAAAATGTAGGCATTCAACTCGTATAGTATTATGATTAATGTACCTGTAAACTATTTATAGTAACTATAATTAGTGTGATTTGGTTTGTTTTTTATATTAGTGAGTAAAGAATCATTTAACACACCAAACAAAATTCTTCAAGTTACATTGCAGTTTATCCTTTCGAACAGGTTTTGAGAATAAATACCGTCAGATAGTAGGAGGACAACAATGATCTTAAATTTGCAATAGTTCGGCATTCACTCACTGGTTGTAAGTTGACTGCAGCGCTCCTATTATACAATTTTCAATAGATATTTCGTCATTAACCGAAAATCCGATAACATCAAAAATTACTAATGAATTTTAGTTTCGTTTATGTAGAAAAATGTAAACGTTTATGTCACCTCTACAGTCCAGACAGATTAACTGATCTGGGTGAAACTTTTTACCTTAGCTTTGTCATAAATTGGGAGATCCAAAGATGTTTTGTCTAATTTGGTCAACCGGAAGTGGCATAAAAGTACCCGCATGCAGCATTTAGCGAGATCTTTGTGAAATGTGGTAGATAGTGCCAGAGGTGGCAGCTTCCGTAGAAGCTTTTTCTATTTTTACAATTATGTTGAAAAGTATAGCATTTACCAAAACCAACAAAGCATTAATAGATTAAATTTAAAGAATAGATTTTCAACGTTGACCTTGTTGGTTTTCTGCAGGAATAATGATTTTTGATAACATGAAACAGTTTTTATCTAAATTCTGGTAAGTTCTTCGTTTTAGAAATCCAGTGCTGAGAACAACAAGAAAATCGGATGTCAGCCACAACATATGATTCATCTCGCCATTTTGTTCATTTATCGAAAATACGGAAATTTGTATATGATTTTATTATGAAAATTTGTATGTTATCAAAAATTGTATTTTCAGTAGAGCCAATAAGAAACGACTTCGAAAACTTGATAATATATCCGAACGGTGGAGGCAAAACCGAAAAATCCGCGTTGAACTATTTCAAGAGCAGATGAAGGTCCTATAAAGAGCTAAGCATGACGATTGATCAAGAAATTATTTTGACCAAAATTTAACAAAACTAAGCATAAAGTTTGCTTTATTAATATCGAGAAGGTCTCTAAAATTTAATTTATTATCAAAAGTAAGAACTAACCAAGCAAAAATCGGCTGAGCCCTTTAAATTGACCTGCTCTGCTTCGAGCACTCTCTTGCTAGATGAATCCGAATTAGGATCATAAGAGCCATGCTTCCGTAAACCGCTGGAATACTTCGGATTACGCATCATGAATAATCTTTAAATACGTTATTTAAATTGGTTTCCGCAAATGCGGAACTATCAAATCAAAGGTACTTGGCTTTGTAAGAACCCTTCATGCGCAACTCATCGCCACAAAAGCCAAAGCCACTAGTTGGCTTCATTAACACCTGTTAGTTAGAATTAAAAGATAAGACAAACAAAATTAATTTCAAACCGTCCATTAATAGTGGTAGAAGCTTGAAACACCGGAAATCAAAAATCCCGGATATCAAAATCTTAGACCTCTCAATGAAAATGAAATTTTAGTGTAAGTTTCGCCTGCGGTTCTGAAAAATTGCTAATTTGAATTGAACTAAGCTATTTCTCAACCCACTGGAATGAAAACCAAAGTTTGTCTGATGAAAATAGCTTGTTTGTTTGATGAATGAAATTCGGAATGAAATGTTAATATGAAATTGGGACGGAGCTTTGAAAAATGATCAATTTGGAAGAATTCTTTTTTTGGGAAGTTCTACAGGATTCATGAAATGGGATCGCTGCCAATACAACGAAAAGGGAGAATAATAAGAGCGGAAAAAATAATGCAAATATCTCCTTTCAGCCGTCCAATACTGGGACATCATAATAGAAATGTTCGACAGTTTTTTTCGACAATGTTAAACAAGTAGGTAAACGGCTATGATGCTGACATATATTTTGGATTTTAAGAATATTGCTCAACATACTAAAATTATTTTTCTTAAACTCACTAATAAGAATATTCTAGTTTCTTCTTCTTCTAACAAATTCTAAAATTATTTTACAAAAAATAATATATTTAAAACAGTTATAATCTGACAGACATAAAAAACGAACTTTTGACCAACTGTTTTTTAGCTTTTTGCCTTAAATTTTGCATTTTCTAATTTATGTAATAGTTGTTTCTAACTAAGTGCTAATTACATTTTGAAATACAGTTTTATCGATTATATTATTCGTTTCATTTAATTATTTGACTTCATTCAAGTGGCAATAATGGAATTAAAAATATATTTTTGTTAAAATAATTTTGTCAATATTACAACACAGTGAATAAATAGCTTGTCCCTTTTACTATTAGGTTAAGACATATTTTTTGAAGATGCTTTAATCAGGATTGTATGGGTTGGATTTATTATAAAAACGGGATTGGGGTTCGTTTTCAATTTTACTGTCCTAATTGTGACCCTAAAAATTTGTAATAGTTTGGAAACGAATTAATTAAAATAGTAACGATCAGTATTGAATCCATATTTCGCAGTATAACCAAAGAGTATAAAGAGTAACGAAACAAAGGAAAAAATTTTATAAAAAAATGCGTGGGTTATGCAATTTAAATCGGTTTTACAATCGATAAACACTGATTCTAATTTTTTGAAGAATTTAGTTTTAGTCACCTCCTTAAAGTTGTACGGCAGTATTATATACACACATGTCACGATGACATTATCAACGCATTCGAACTTATGTGTAATTAGATACTGTACAAACAAAATGGTGTGTATGCTTTAAATGTACACATAGGCCGCCCAATCGGTTTTAATAATGACAGAAGCGCAAATTATTTGAAGAATGGTTGCATATATTTCTTAGCTCCATGACAGCTTATTCACAATTCTTGGCATACCATATGAAAACGAGTATTGGCATATTATGTAGTAGATTGTCATTTCAGTTTTGTTCAGCAGATTTCATTTCTTCTTTGTTCGAAATCTCTGGGTCATAATATTTGTGTTCAGCCACTTCATTTAATGCAACCATGGTAGTCATTTTATGGGGGTATCACATTTCGTGATATAAAGAAAATCTCGTAGCTTACGGTGGATGAATTTTGGGTGAATTTGACCGCAATATTTTCCATCCCGTTTTAAAAAATAAAACAAAATTTGAACGTTGGTGCCAAAATTGTTTATACCTCATTAAAACCTTCAATTTTTATAATTATAAATTATTTAAAAACATTAAAATGCTATAGTATATATCTATAGAGGTGTTTCTAATATCTGTGAATTTTAACTTGGTGGGAAAATTAGTGTAAGTTCAAAACAATTTACTTGCATAAGTATGAATAAACAAATAAATTTGTTTCTTTTTCGATAATGGACTCACAAAACCCACATATAGCGAATGAATACTGGCACGGGCAGCGAAATATATTTCGTTTTTATGGTTTAAATTCAATTTTAGCATTGCTGTTAACTTTTGTCACTTTATACATATATTAAATTAAATTGCATTAATAAAACAATTGTAAATATTATTCCTTATAGTGACAATTTTTAATATTTTTAGTTTGGAAAGTCGATTATAATTCTTTCTCAGTTCCTTTACAACTATTACAAATTATTAAAATTATTCCTCTTATATATATACGAGTATACTACTTCTGGGACATAATAATAAAGACCCAGAAGTAGTAAATAAGAGGAATAATTTTTAAATTTGTAATAGTATTGTAATAAGGAACTGAGGAAGAATGATATTCGAAATCGATTTTCCAAAATAAAATAATAATAATATAAGTTATATAAAAACATTTTATATAACATATGATTTTTGCTGCGGCTTTATCACTATTTTTATATTTTACACAAATATATAATTTTTTTAAATATTTATTTTATAAAAACTATAGTTACACATTTACAATAAAGTGATAATTAATTTTACTATTTTACGTTGGAAACTAGTTTCGGACCTTTGTCCTTCTTCAGTCCAGTCTTTGCACAACTAATATACAACTAAGACTGGACTGAAAAAGGACGAACGTCCGAAACTAGTTTCCAATGTAAAATAGTAAAATTAATTATCACTTTAATGTACATGTGTAACTATAGTTTTTATAAAATGAATGTTTTTAAAAATTATATATTTGTGTAAAATATAAAAATAATAAAAATTTTCACTATTAGGAATATTTACAATTATTTTATTAATTCAATTTAATTTAAGCGAAATATAAATAAGCACCGAAGGTAATAAACAAAGAAAAGATAACACAAATAATGGCGCTGCTCAACATAATAACGAAACAAAATCACTTCCAACAAAACAACAATTTGTACATGCAAAATGATTGACTACCTATGGGCAGCTTACTATCTGAACCCATATATTTAAATCAATTTGAAAAATTTTATATAAACAGCATAAGAAATAAACATAAAAATAAGATAATATATTGGCATCGATACGTCGATGACATATTTATCTTATTCCACGGCACAAAAAGTCCGCTGGACGACTTGCATAAATATATAAACAAAAAACACCAAAACATCAACTTCACATTGGAATTAGAGCAGGACAAATTCATAAATTTTCGTGATCTAACAATCAAGAACATTAACCAAAGTTTCACGGTAGATCGAAAAGACACAAACAGATCATACCATCAATGCCTCCTAAACTACAGGCGTCACACAATATCATTTTTTAGCATATTACGTCAATTTATGTCTACAACCAGAGGGCAGCATAATTAAGTGAAGAGATTACACTATTTCCTCTCTTTACGGTGGAAACGAGTGCCAAAATGAGTAATTTATGTTGATACTATCCAGAAGATATAACAGAAAAATAAAAATACTGCAAATTTACCATATTTGATAACCGTAAATTATTGTTTATATAAATATTTTACATTATATTGCGAAAATTTCAAATTTCATTATATTACGAAAATGAAATTTTTAAGAACAGTGCTAATTTATCCAACGTAAAACGAGGTCGTAGGGTATTTGTAATGTCAAAAACTACCAATAATTGAGAGAGAAGAGAAATAAACGAAATTTTCTTGTTTACACATCAAGTACGTTATTACGTTAATAACATTAGAGTTTCGCTACAAAATTATAAATAAAAAATATAAAATAAGTTAATCATTTGTGAAAATGTAAAATATTACATTACTAATTGACACGAATAATTTAATGTAGTATATCAAAACATTAAAAAATGGCTTAAATTTAATAAAGTTTCTGTGGCAACCAAAAAGCGGGAATTTTTTTAACGAAAAATCGGAAAACTCAGTTGCTAATATTAACTTGCAGTAAAATTAATTTGTTGTACAGATATTATTAAAACTATAATAAAATTTAATCTTTGTGTGTTTTTTTATTCACAATTGGAAAATATTTTCATTGAAAATATTTCTAGATATTTTGCATTGAAATTTCTGTAGTTCTGACAGGAGAATAATGATGGCGACACAAATTAAAATAAAAAATAAAATTAAAATTTGACAGAATAGAATGAAGTTTTATTTTTATTGACATTTGAATATGTTTGTGTAAATTGTGTGGTAAAAATGTAAGTATAAAGTTAAATTGTAAGTCGTATCTGATTAAAAATTTTAGGCGCGATACAACAAAAATTTAAACTTGGACAATTCTATCCACAATTAAAATTTATTACGCATTTCTTTTATAGAAATAAATAAATAATAAATATAAGACTAAATATAACTTTTCAAATGAATGTTATCAATAGTATATCAAATTTTTGCAAAATTCACCAAAACTGATAAGAACATATGATATTTAAATTTGGAAATTTAATGATTCTGTTGATAAATAATGATTTAACTAATTTACACTTATTTATACTCAAATAAGTCACAACATATACAGGCAAATAATTACATATTATTTTTTACATACATCAATTTTAAATTACAGGTGCTACCGAAAATGTTTTAAATATTTTTTTATGAAAACACACGTATATATTTTTCCACCTTCAAAGCAAACACCCAAAAAAAATATGAAAAAAATTCTACAGCAAAAAATTTCTTTTTTTTTTGATTTGCTGATGCTGAGAACATAAAAAAGACAAAGCAGAAAATAATTAACACGTGCGAGAGCACAAAAGTAACAAATGCACATCCTCCCGCTTTGGTAAAATCGATCACACTAAAATAATATTTTTCTAAATTTGCTCTGTTCCGTTTTACTGCCGCCTAGAGTTTATGCGGTGAACCTCCGACATAGCGTTTCGTCATTATCTGGTGTAAGCGGACTCTAGTTTAGGAGGCATTGATACCATTCACAACAGCAGAAGAAGTACACACTATCATACACATAGCACAACAAAACGGATACAACATAAGAGAGATTCATAAATTAAATCAACAATTTGTACACAAAATACAACTCAACTCTGCACCACATTGCACACTAACAAGAAAACACGAAGAAGTACATCACAGACCAAAATCTACTTAAATATAAGTCCTGCTCTAACTCTCATTGACAGATACCTACATAAAAATAACTACTGAAGAATGTGTTGGTTACATTAAAAATCTAATGTAAATTTGATTTTTTTTTTTTCATTTTTTGTTTGTTTTTGCACCAACACATTTATACTTAGTTATTTAAAATAAATTACTATAGAAAAAAAACTACCAATGCATCTTTAGTTAGTTATTGTTTATTTCATATGTGCGGAGTAAGCAGAACTTATACTTTCGTATTCGTATTTAAGTAGATTCTGCACAGATTGGTAAATATAACAAACACGCGAGCAATTTATTACACAAAACATTTATGGGGAATTCTATCGTACAAAAAGATTTGATCTCTGATCAAATCTATTGGTGAGTTCTTTGCATTGTTCAAAATAGATCAAGTTTTGACAATTCTCAACGCACGTGAAGAAATATATTTTGTTTTATTATATTTGTGTTGGTAATTAACAACGTGTTTGTTGGAAAAAAATTATGGCATAAACAAGTTTATATATAATAAAAAATACGAAATATGGTTATTAATTTGTTTAATATATTAATTTACACAAAACACATTTGAACACAGCAAAAAAATCATAAATAACAAATTATAAAAATGGCGCACTTTCGTGTCTTGTTACTTGTCAATAATTGATAATAATGTTTGGTGGTGGTAGTCTAGAACAAATCGAAAGAAGATCGAATCTCTTAAAACATATGGACAGTGGAGTATAGAAATTAACGTGCAACGATTGCCCGATGTTTTATATCGGGCAAACCGGTAGATCATTCGCATTGAGATTCGAAGAACACATAAAAGGACAAACGCAAAAACACAAACACAGTCTTCAAATCTAATTACACTCACCATTCGTGAATAACTGGTGAGTGTAATTAGATTTGAAGACTGTGTTTGTGTTTCATACAATCATACTCCACTGATATGAACACAAACCTGCCAGTAATACCGAAACCAATACAAATGTACTCTACAAGCCATATTGTTGGAACACATACACAACTTTCCAGTCGGCTATATCATGGTATTGCGCATAAATGAAAAACAATATTTCCATAAATAAAAAATAAACAATGTGTAAACGAAAAATAAAATAAAAATTTGTAGAACCTTCGTAATTATTATCCTTATACAGTATACCATCGTTTCTTTTTATATTAAAAATAAAATTGTTACTTAAAAAGAAAATAGTCCAAAAGTTTAATTCATTAATAAATGCACCACAGTTATCACAAGATTGCGGTGAAAAATGGAGCATTATAAAAAATTGGCTTATTTCTTCATTTTAAAAAATTACAGCACCAAACAGAAATTTGATAACTTTTTTCCTTCGCTTCAATATCGACACTAACCAAACCAAAATAACAAATCAAATTTTAAATTATTATGACATCAGGCTCCTCCTCTTCCACTTCTATTTTACATTTTACTTTTATTTATTATTGTTTTTAGTTTTGTTTTTTAATTCTTTCCGTATGTTTAATATAACATTGTGTGAACTTTTCCTGTATTTTTATACTAATACAATTGAATAAACGACTGAAATATTTGATAGGATCGGTGTATACTCGAGTACAGTTCGGCTTGTAGAATACATTTGTGTTGGTTTCGTCTAAACAAAGCTGCTGTATACTAGTAATTATGTAGTTTAAAATGATGAAATAAAAGGCATGATTTTTCTATGTTCATTCTATGTTCTATGTTCTATGTTCATATTTAGTAGTAAAATGTATCTAGACTGAGGATGGATGAAATCCGAAACCGGTCTCTAACATAATAATTATAATTGTCACAAAAATTAATTCTGATTAATTTGTATCATTATTATCATTCACCTTATGGATGATATTGATAAAATTGTTATATTAATTAACTTTTAAGCAAAAAAATACTTAATAATAATCGATTCAACGAACAAAAAACACTGTAACGAAATAGGAGTTAACTGTGAGCCATTAAATGTACGCTAAGATTTGGTGTTTTCTCCAATCTCTGTCTTACACCTCAAAACTTATTTGTTATTAATATTATTTATCTAGAAGCTTTCAGACGGTCATTTTTTTTAAATAATTAGAAACTTTTAATTTAAAATGTATTATAAGAATATAAACCGAATTAAACTAGGAAGATGATTCAATAATATCGAGAAAACAAAGCAGCAGACCTGAACCCATTCCATTTCATTTCTCATTTGAAACAATTACATTAAGGTTACTAGAGCAGAATCGCCAATTAAAACAGCTCAGTCTGGGAGAAACTGCATTAGTTCAAGTTTGATAAATAACTGTTGAAATGTTGGAAAAGTTCGGAGCTCTGGCAATTAATCCTGATCACTGGAATCCTAAAATGAATAATCCTCACTGGATGGACACACATTTTGCAATATTTTGTTATATAAAATTTCGTTTTTGACACTCTGAATTGTTATACTGGGTTCCAAATATAACAAATATTTTCCGTAGCCTGGAAATAAGCTTACCAATGATGTTCAAATAATTATTATTCAAAAACTTTGATTAGGGTCCAAAATTCTTGGGTATTTTTTAGAAACAGTTTCAACAACTTGTGTTCAACGAGGCATCCAAGAATATTACCAAAACTTTGGTTTAAATCCTTTATATAATACTTGTAAAAACTGCTAGTGGCCAATTTTCAATAACTTTAGCTTTACGTGCTCAAACTGCTATTAACTCAGATGTATGTATTTGAGACAAAGTTTCCTCTGATAATAAATTTCAACTTTGAGCCACTTAAATGAATTTAATTAATTGTGAGAAACATTTCTACCGTTATAAGTTTCTGTATTCCCAGCGAGATTTTTTATATGTATATTATTTAACAATTGAATCGTTATTTTTGATAATACTAGATAATCATGGACCTCTCGGATTTTAGTATTTTTAATGGGATTTTAAAAACATAGCTGTTTCAAAAATCATGAATTTGAAACCAATGGCGTGTTTTTTAACCGGAAGTGGCAACTTCCATAGGATCGTTTTCGTTTTTTGCAAATATTTTCGAAAGTATAGCATTTACGAGAAAACGATTATAAACTAAAAATTCTAAATAAGATTTGCAACAATACCGTTCTAGATCATTTTGAATGATGAAACTTCCTACCTAAGTATTTTTCACAATTTGGGAGATTCAAGTGAATTTTGGCTAAAATTTATCCACCGAAAGAGTCTAAATTAATTTTGCAACAATACCGATCCAGAACGTTTTTCCAAAATTTAAGCGGAAATTACATATTTTATCAAACTTTTTTCAGTAAGAATTTGTTGGAGATTAATTTACCGATTTGTATCATTCATTCTCTGACGCAGAAAAGAAATTGAAAAATGGAAAGAGGCGAGAACAACCACCCTCCAGCCCCTCCCCCACGGTTATATCGCCAGTTTTGAATGGGTATAAATATTTTGTTATTTACTGTTTTATATATTCGTGTAAATTGATGTTTTGTGATACACAAATAAAAATGATACTTGTACTGTGAAAAAACAACAAATTTAAACATATGTATGTAAATACTTTTAGTTAACTTAGTTGAAATAATTTTTCAGAAACGCCTAAAAGTTCATTTTAAGTAAATTAGGCGTTTCTTTGATGCACATTAGCAACGGAATGGAAATAGATCAATAAACGCCTCGCGGGCAGCTACAAAGTAAAGTGATTAGTGCACTAATCTAGATCATAATCCATAGTCTACGCACGGTATAAAAAAGATCAGATTCAGGCTAATCTCTATAAACTGCACACAGTACAGTTTATACAAGGTGTGCTACTTGTATTACACTTTTACGCATTTTAAAAAAATATTTTCAATTTTAAATAAAATTTATTGGACAAATTTATAATTGAATTGGTTAATTTTTCATGGAATAAGTATCACGATTTTTATGTAATTCAAAAATAAATTTACACAAATATATGCGAAAACTGTAATACGCAGTCTACGCGCCGCGTTGTTAATTCCAATTGAACTGAGTCATTCAGTTCTGTACTCCTGAATTACTACTGAGGCTTCTTTGGAACTAATGGAAATTTCACGATTATTATGTTAGATAAGCAATTTAAATAAAATGCGTAAACAATTAATTTCTGATGATTTCCATGTAATCCCTGTAATTGCGATTTGTAATTAAACGGTTTACACGCATTTGCAAGAACACAAAATGATTTCGATTGTATGTAAGAAACATGTATGCAGTTTATAATATTTTACGTTAACAAAGGATGATGGATTTCTTTTAAATAGATAGCCTCACCAATAGACCATTCACTTTAATGCAACTTTGTATTATCTAATTTAGATCTCCCCTATAAATCTATCAAATTTATTAGGCTGTAATGTACTAGAACGAAAACCTTAGTCACAAACTACTTTCAAACACAATTTTCTCTCTCGTCTGTTAACAATAAAATTTAATCAACATCACACAAATCACACAAGTGTAGCAGCAATCTATCAAGTTCATTACTAAATCTATAAAAATAAATAAAAACATTTTTTTTAATTAATTCATAAAAAATACGAAAAGAAAATGTACAAGAAATTCTCATAAGAAAAAAAATTACACAATTTCCATACAGATTACAAATCGCAGCGATTAGAAATATCAACTTTGACCTAAATACAAAACAAATTTTTTGTTCTTCATAATTTATTCAATTTTCATTGCACTTTATCAGCTTTACTATCACAATACAAGTATGTCTGGTTTACATATAATTTGATCGGTGGTGCCAATAGGGAGCATATTGTAATTGGAATATTTGGTTATAAATATTTCTAGCCATGAAGCTATTACGATTATCATTTGAAATGACGAAAAAAATATTTTGTTATTTTGCCTAAAGTTGTTGGTTACGAGTTGGTATTTTATGAGTCAATAAAAATAAATTATTGCTGAATTTTGTGAAAATTATTTTATGGCTGGTGCTTACCACTGTATATGAACAAAATATGAAATAGGTATGAGTGGTTTTCAGATTGCACATAGTTTCTCAGTTTAGAATGGAATTATGTAGGGTTAGTTTATGTTTATAAGATGATTTGTAGCTTTAATAAAATATTAAAATTACTATTTAAGTAGTATATCTCACACCACCACTGAAAAGTTTCATTGGCTTCTGTTAAGTAAAAGTAAACTTTTACTTGACAGTGGCTTACTATATATATGATAACATCCTTTGAGCGCTTAGATGAAGACTATTGATTTGCTGTTGGTAATTCAACTAAACAGATAAGGAACAATTTAATTTATACATGTTATAAAAAAATTATGAGAATAACCAGACAAATATATGGATGAAAATCGATAAACACGTTGGCAATATTAAAGTTCAAAATTTTTTGCTCAAATTTATATGTGTTAACTATTTTAACAATTCGAAACTAATAACGTTTTACAATTAATAATAAATTCATCGATGGACTGAAATCAAATTAGAAACGTTGTAACGTTATATAAGCTAATCTAGATGAAAATAAGACGGGCCTCGACGTACATTGCAAGGCTACATAAAAACAAACAATTCTCATTGACCGACTGAAATAATCGATCGGTGGTACATGTGAAATTAAAAATATTTAATGAATATCACAAATAAAAACGGATGGTAAATCTATCAAATTATAAATAAAATATTAAATGTTATTTATAAAATTTTATTTGGTTTCATGTTTATTAAATTGGAAGCAGCTCTATAGAAGTGGTTCTAAATTAAATTTTATAAAGTTAGGTATGACCTCCAGATTGCAGTTCAACAAAAGGCACAACAGGTCACCTTTGGAAATAATATTTTAATATAAACTAATTATACAACTCAATTAAAAACAATAAAGTTACACCCCTCTAGACTCGGGAATCGTCTCGATAGGATTCTAGTAAATCATTTCGATAGGATTCTAGTTCATAATTTCTTGCATCGACTCTTATTATAAATGGTTTAACTTCACTTGTCTCTTTTAATATTGGTTCAATTACCAATGCAGTCTTAGATTTATTAAAAGTAATTTGATGCGTGACGCTCCATATAAAGTGTACATTCTTTTTTTTAAAGTTAGTGATCGCAAAATTTTCGAAAAAATTTAATGGTAATGTTCTCGGGATTGCTGTCAATTTTTACTTTGTCGTATAGAGGTTCTGTTTTATAATTCAACTCCAGCGAGCACGGTTTGTCCGTGGTCTGTAAACCGATTGAAAGCTGTGTAGAGTTAACTGATGTGATGTGCATAGAAATAAATTTCAGAACAAAATTTGACGACCAGTGGCCCTATTCTGCTAATTCTGAGGAAAGAATTTACATAACTATTATCTATAAATCTGGATTTTCTAACCTACCCGAGGAAAAAGTTTCATGTAAGTAATTTATAAAAATTGGGAATAATATTTCCATACCGAAACTGGCAGGGAAAATTATTCCCAATTTTATTTTGGTTTCAAAAAGATTACCACTAACTTTTTACCTTACTACGCTAGAACTAAATAATTTAAACAAAAAATATATACATAAAAATATATATCTGTGGCCACAAGGTAAAACGTAATAAGTCAATTTTCAATTTTTTAAAGTAGAGCTTTTAAAGAGTGATTTTTGTTAAAAAAAAACCCCGTTTACAACCAAGGCGTTTTCTAACAACTACTCACTTTCGGAATAACTCGAGTTAACACGTTTTGCTTTGTTGCCACAGATATATAGAATAGGTCCACAAGGGCAGAATCATGAAATCCGAACGGAAAAATCATTTGTTCTAAAATATTTCTATGAACAAATAAAAAATATTTCGAAAAGTGATGTTGGCTTGAATATTTTATAAAAAACACATATTATAAACAAAATTTTATTGGCAATATTTTTCCCGACCACTATTCATTATTGATCATTTGTCATTTAATTCAAAAAATACTCTTTTTCTACGATCGTAGGAAAAAATATATCGTTCCGTTGTTTTTTCGAAACGAAAAATAAATAAAATAAATAATAAAAAAATAAAATAATAAAAAATTAAATTGATACAAAGTAAACATTTGTTTAATTTTAACCAAATTTCGAATGCATCCCCAATTAATGGAAAAAGTTGTAGTATCAAGTTTTAATTCGAAACTCAATCCGCCTGAACTGTTGAGTTGCCGAATTTTCTTGAAATGATCTTTTTTATCAAAACTTGGAATTTCCGGTAAAGTTTACAAAAACGATTTGAACAAATTTTATTTGAAATTTAATTTACAATATTTGTGCTTTTAATCATTACGATACGAAATAAGGCCTTGTTTTATCACAAACTCATATTTTCTGCGTTATCGTTCTTTCTCGAACATTATCCAAACTCAAATAAAAATGAGGACGCGTTGCAAAAAGAGGAAATGCGACAACATCATAATCATCGAAGTCAAGCAAGTGATTCTGAGGTTAGTACAACTATGGATGAGCTCAACGTAAAAGTACAATAAAAGAAATTATAAAATGAAAGAAAACGAGATCACAGTACGCGCCTTCCAGCAGCTCTGAGACTCGGATAGGATTCAATGAACTTATCAATCATTAATCTGACAGATAACCTGATGATGTAACCTAATTAATGCGGCAATGTCCATACATAGGATGTAGCGCCAGAGAAATAAAAAAATAAATAAAATAAATATTATTGGTACAGAGTAAATTTTTGTTTTCATTTTAACAGTAAAACATATCCACCAAATTTCGAGAGCATTCCCTAATTAATTAATTTACAATCGTTATGTTTTTATTCGTAAATGCTATATACTTTTCAAAATATTTGCAAAAAACGAAAACGCTCCTATGGAAGCCACTACTTCCGGTAGATCGATTTCGGCGAAAAATAACTGGGATTGTCCAAAGTGGAAAAAGCTAAAGTATGAAGTTGCATTCCGATCAATCAATCCATCGGCCTGGCCTGTACAGGAGCCGATTTTTTGTTGAAAAACTTTTTTTTGTCTAAAATTGTTTACGCTTATTTTGGAAAACTGATCTGGACCGGTATTTTTGCAAATTTAATTTAGAACCTTTTAGTTCGTAGTCATTTTTCTCGTACTTTACAAAATATTTGCAAAAAACGAAAACGTGTTTATGGAAGTTACCACTTCCGGTCGACCGATTTCCACCAAAACTTGGATCTCCCAATTTATGGAGAAAGCTTAAAAATGAAGTTTCCCCCCGATCAGTCAATTTCCATTGAGCTGTAGAGCCCCAAAACCCATTTAGTGTGGACGGAACTACGCACAGGTACATAGAGATTTTTTAAAAATTTATTTTTTTACTAGTTTAGTTTTCTTGATTCAATGAGACACGGTATTCAAACAGGATTGTTATTAAAAATTCGATGTATTAATAATTTATTCGGGTTACCTAATAGTAGACAAACTGTTAATAATGGACAAGCTAATGTCGTGTTTACAACTTATTATTAATCTGATCGAAACTGGATACTTTCTTAGGATTTTTTGTCTAATCTAGAAGTATTAATATGCTCAAATTTCAAAATATAACTATTAATTTGTTGAATGCTTCAAGGAACAAATTTCAGCTAATATAGCAGAATTAATAATAATCTCTTCATTTCAACACGTTTAATAATGACGTTTGGAAAATTAATACTCTGGACTCAGATACTTATAGAACCTTATCTATGAAATTGAATTCTGAAAAGTATCATGGCAAGAGGTTTGCATCACACTTGCTCAAGCAAAGTAATAATGGAAGACTTACAAAATAAAGGTTTTAAAATACTAGATGCTGTGAATATTGTTAAAAAAGAGAGAACAGAAATTCAGGAAGGAAACCAAATTATCAGTAAAAGGGGACTCCCTCTTTTTATGATAGTATTTGATAACAAAGAGAATGTTTAAAACATTTATGGAATAAAAGGAATTCTTCACACGAAGGTGGAAATTGAACCAATGAGGGGAACCACCCCAATACAAGAAATGTGTAAAATGCTCACGTAATCATTATACCCAGGCATGTACAATATTGAGAGATGTGCCAGCCAAGTGAACAAATTGTAAGGGCCAACATCCGGCTAATTATCGAGGCTGTGAGGTTGCTAAACAACTACAAAAATTAAGAGATAAAACAAGAAATCAACCGCAAAATCACGAAAATCGAAGGGTTCAAATATCAAATCAGATGGATCAAATCCCACAACCAAGCAATATAGTGAAAGGTTTGGGTTCAACCAAACATATGGGCTCTGAAAGTAACCAAATTATGGAAGACATTATGAACAGCATTGCAGCTATTACAAAGCGGCTAGATGACCAAAGTAATCTGAACAACATGGTACTTGACCAACTGAAGAAAATGCAACTCCCTCAAAGCAATCCAACAAAATATGTTACGTAAGAACACAACTTTTAAAATAGCAATCTGGAATGCGAATGGCATTATGCAACATATTCCAGAAATAGAAATAATTTTAAATTCAGAAAAAATCGACATTTTCTTAATATCTGGAAGCCATCTAGTTAAATCGTCGTTTGTTAAAATACGGAGTTATAACTTATATCACTCCATTCATCCAGCGGAAAGAGCAAGAGGTGGTTCGGCATTACTAATAAAAGAAAATATAAAACACCATTTAGAATCAAATATCGAAGAAGAAACAATGCAAGTCACTACTGTAAGGATCCAAATTAAGCACAGACAGGTTACTGTCTCTGCAATATATTGTCCTCCTCGGCATAACTTGAAAAGGGAGGACTATCTTAAACTATTTAAATCGCTTGGACGTGGTTTTATTATTGTAGCAGACATCAAAATGTGATCTTTACTCTGGTGGTTCCCCAACATACTGGCCCAGTGACGAAACGAAGATACCTGACCTAATAGACTTTTATTTAGCAAGAGGTATATTCCAGAACTACATTCACATTGAAGACAGTAATTCTCTAGTATCGGATCATTCCCCGGTTATCATGACAGTCAGTGAAATGGTAATTCAAAGGGAGAGTGCACCCAGATTAACAAATTCAAAAACAAAGTGGGATCTCTTTCGTGAGGTATTGGAGGAAAAAATCAATCTTCAGGTGCCGATAAGAAATCCTCACCAGTTGGAAGATGAATTAGAACAACTCAATGAAGCAATTCACTAAGCTGCTTTGACAAGTACCCCCATTATACGAAATGAGAAGAAGCTTAACATATCCTACCCAATGGAAGTTAGAGAGTTGGTAAGACAAAAACGACGGGCACGTAAAACCAAATAACTAGAACAAGGCAAATAACTAGAACACCGGAGAACAAAACAATTCTTAACAATTTAGGTAACAGTCTCAAATCTCTTCTTAAAGAAGTTAAAAATGCATCAATCAACAGATACCTAGTTAGCCCCGATGAAAAAAATTCTGATTATTCGCTGTGGAAGGCGACGACGGGACTCAAAAGACCCAAAATGCAAGTGCCTCCACTTTAAAAGCAGGATGGAACCTGGGCAAGAGGTCCTAAAGAGAAGACTGATCTGTTGGCGGAGTATCTCGAGAATACCTTCCAACCACTACCAAGGTAAACGGCCAATGAAAATATAATGTCAATCCAAAAGCTGGATGATTTTGATATACGCCCAGTAACTCTTAAAAAATTAAAAGAAGAAGTGAAAAGCAACATGAATGTAAAAAAAGCCCCAGGTTATGTCTTAATTACTTGCCAAATAATCAAGACTCTACCAGATAAAGGATTTCGTAAGCTATTACACATAATCAATGCAAGCTTTCGGTTAAAATATGTTCTGTGGCAATGGAAAGTAGCAGAAGTAATCATGATAGCAAAACCTGATAAACCACCTAACGATAAAAAATCATACAGGCCAATTTCATTGCTGCCAATTATGTAAAAACTCTGAAAAATTATTACTAAAAAGACTTAAACCAATAATTAAGGACCGACAACTAATATCTCCACATCAATTTGGATTCAGAGAAAAGCACTCCACAATTGAACAGGTGCATAGAATCACCAACGTTATTGAAAGAACGTTAGAATGCAAAAAAGTATGCTCCAGCATATTTCTGGACGTCGCCCAAGCATTCGATAAAGTTTGGCACGGTGGACTGGAATTCAAGCTGTTTAGAGATCTGCCGAGGCAATTATATACCATACTAAGATCTTATTTATCCAATAGACATTTTCGTGTGAAATATGAGGATGAATACTCCGAACTAAAGAAAATCTCTGCCGGTGTCCCACAGGGGAGTGTCTTAGGACCAATCCTGTATTTATTATATACAAGGGATATTTCAACAACAGATGATGGAACCATAGCCACCTTTGCAGATGACACAGTAATCATGGCGATTGGAAGTAATGTCGCTGATGCAACGAGCAAACTCCAAAAGATTACCAATATGGTTTGTAACTGGACTAAACGCTGGAGAATCAAGCTTAATGAGACGAAATCCGCACGCATATTAACTTTACATATAGAAAGGCTTCCCATCTACCGATAGTAATTAACTCACGACCGGTGTCATTTGCAAACAAAGCTAAATATCTGGGCATGACTCTCGATGCCAAGCTCAAGTGGAGAGAGCACGTCAAAAAGAAAAAATACAACAAGCTGCGGCTATATCGGCAAATACTGAAGCCGATATGGACCTACGGTATTCAACTCTGGGGATGTACTAAGCAAACAAACACCAAAATGATACAAACGTTTCAAAATAAGGTTCTCCGTAGCATCGTAAATGCTCCGTGGTACACAAGAAATGAAGACCTTCACAGGGACTTACAGATGGAATACATCAAAGATGAAATAAAAAAGCACGCTGCCAAACACGAAATAAGGCTCCAGGAACATGGAAACCCCTATATTCGCCATATGATAGATAACCCTGTCGTTGAAAGAAGACTTCAAAGAACGAGGCCACTTGACCTAGTAAGCATACCAAATTAAAATTATATTTTAAATAGGTTTAATTAATTTTGGGACTAACCATTGGGTTTCACCCCAACAAATCAGAATCATTTAAGAAATGTAAAATTTGTAAATTTGAAAGATAAATTGCTAGATGAGCGAGCACAGTCTCAGTTGTAATTAATAAAGGAAAACAAAATTCAATACTTTTTTGTCTTTCAATACTTTTAGTTCTCAAACTTTATGACGTCGGTTGTATATTAACTTGAGTAAATAAAGGAATTGTTAGCAAAGCTTAGTGAAACTGTATAGTTTTCACTGGTTTACTTGTGTTGAATGTCAAATTTATTTAATCACTATAAACATATTTAGTAAAACAGCGAACTACTCGTACATTTACGGTACATGAAACAATAAATTGTTTTAAGCATGATACCGATCGAGTTAAAACATTGTATACACCTTTCGCGTCAGAAAACGGACAAATATACGTACGTCTTCGATGTGGAACATTAAATACAACTTGCTAAATACAACTTAATCAAAGAATAGCATCTACAATGAACATGTTCTTAAGAGAACCACAAGACCTCAGATAAAAATTACACCAAATTAAGTCTAGAAACATTAAAAACCACCTGTCTCATTCAAATACTCGTATATGAACATAAACATTCTTAAGCCAAAGTATAAACTTCCGGAATGTGATCAGTAGTCGTCTTATGTAAATAAGAAATCCGATCTATTAAACAACCAACGATACATAAATAATGAAATTAATTTGAAACGCATCTTTAACAATAATTGTTTGAAAATACTCGTATTTTAAAGTATGTACACAATTTATAAAGAAGAGATGGACCGTAATATAAATATCCCATCCGAGCGCGCACCCATCCCATTATTTTATTATTAATTCGTAATTTATGATTTTAATTTTTAATTTAATTTCCGATTTAACTAAAATTACATTTTTATTAAATACTTGGCATAAAAACATAAACATAAATTGTTCTCGTCTATATGAAATTCAATTAACTTAATTGAAATTTTGAACAGAACTACTTTGCCTCACCTAATGTATGCCAACTCGCAGATTTTATATTAACCAACAACTAATTTCTAAAGTTAATTAATTTTAATTTTAATCAATTAAAATTCGTTAGTTAGTTAGCATGAGATTTATTATCGAATATAATTATAGTGAGTATAGAAGGAGTATTTTGTTTATTTTGATTTATTGGACAACTCTTGCAAATCAAAGTGATTAAAACTAGCATTTTACGTGTTCGGGTTAATTAATTTAAACGGAAAATTGGTAAACAATGATTGATTAATTTTATTGGAAAGTCGAATTGTTGTTACTCTATAGAACCGATTTCAATCCATTTAATTGCCGTTGGATGCAAAATGAAACATTATTATAGGGTGTTTACTAGTTTAATTACTATTCTTAGCTTATCGAACCTTCGTATTTTTAGCAAACAGGAATCCGTCAAGCATCCGACAAAACTATATACTCGTACAATACGCCCAGTACCATATATGTATACCCACTTTTTATAAGGTGATCATTTGCTGAACTTACCTTATTTTATGTTATCAAACATAACCTCAATTTAAGCATTTATAAGAATAACTTATAAACTATGTAATTAAAGCATCTACAAATATCCTTACCTCTGCCAGTGGAGCGTTTTTATTCTATGTACTATATATGACAAACTTAAACTTATTGGCACTTTTATACCTAAAAACGATAACTCTTTTCAAAAGAAAGTTTTTTCGATTTCATTACTTAAAACGTGCGACAGAAATTCTCACACAACCACCTGTATTTTTATATCACAATATATAAGAGACAATTAGTCTCAAGTGTGTCGAGTAAAAGTGTTAATCCTAATTGATATGTATCAAAACAAAACATCACCAATGAGTTTCTTGTAATCCCGGCAACAAATCACATCACAACACAATATTGAAATTGATTGTAATTTAAATTTATAATCTCTTGATATTCTCGAAATGATTTATTAATTTTTCAAAACTTTATAACCTAAATTTATTCGGAAACTCGTATTTGGGCGAGTGCGAGAAAATGCAACTAAAATTTTAGAAGAATAGAGTTAAATGAACCTGCCTTCTTGCATCAGAAAATGTTACCACAGATCACGATTCCGTCGTTGTTAAAATGCACATCATAAGTGTATGTTGTAATCGGCTTTCTTAAATTTTTCTAATTAGTTGTAAGATTGTTTATTCTCGATTTGTTATTAATTCTTGAACAGGTAAAATAGTTTTAAAACGATAAATACTTCTTTTCGAAGAATTACGATTATTTCTCTTTCTCTTTATATTGCTAAAACCATTATTTTACCGGTGAAGTTAAATATTTCGATTTATATTATTTCTAATCAGTGAATTATTGGAATTTTTTCTAGTTTTGTAAACGTTTTCCAAATTTTAACTTTATGTGACCTGATCGCGCTGTTTTTCAATTTGCTGCTGCTGCTTCTCTCTATACTCCTACGAGGGCGGATTGAAAATGAAGCTACCTAAGTAGGAAAACAAATTTTTTTTTTGCCAAAAACCATTTATTTCTCAACATAGTCTCCATTTAGTTTGACACACTTAGTGAGACGATATTCCAACTTTTTTATACCATCTGAATAATACGACTTCGGAACCCCTCAAAATACGCGTTAGTTTCGATAATCACTTCTTCGTCTGAGATGAATCTTTGTCCTGCGAGCCATTTTTTCAAGTTTGGAAACAGGAAAAAGTCACTAGGAGCTAAATCTGGACTATAAGGTGGATGATCAACCAATTCGAAGTGTATTTCACGTAATTTTAGCATCGTATCTAATGCTGTGTGAACCGGTGCGTTGTCTTGAAGAAAGAGCACTTTTTTCTTCTTTAAATGTGGTCGTTTTTCCTTGATTACATCAACCAATTGATCTAATAATGCACGATAATACTTTCCTGTGATTGTGGGTCCTTTTTTAGATAATCGATGAGCAATATTCCGTGTGCATCCCAAAATATAGTGGCCATAACCTTACCAGCCGATTTCACTGCCTTTGCCTTCTTCGGAGCACTTCCACCAGCTTCCACCCATTGTTTCGTTTGATTTTTGGTTTCAGGTGTGTAGTGGACTCACGTTTCATCAACAGTAATTAATACGACGCCAAAAATCAACAGGATTACGCTTTATCATGTCCAACCACCGCTGTGAAGTGGTCTGTCGAAATCGTTTTTGTTCGACACTGAGCAAACGCGGCACCCATCTTGCCGATAGATTTTTCATATGCAAATGTTCATGCAAAATGTTGAACACACGTTCATATGATATGTTTACCATTTCAACAATCTCACGCAACTTGATTCGGCGATCATTCACAATGATATCGAGGATTTTCTTGATATTTTCTTCAGTAACCACCTCTTTTGGCCTTCCTGTTGATGGTATTGTTGCAGTGCTTCTTCGGCCGCGTTTAAATTCAGCAATCCAATATTTTACCATGTAATCTGACGGAGCAGACTCACCGTAATGTTTATCGAGCTTTTCTTTTGTCTCTTTCGCCGTTTTCCCTTTCAAATAATAGTGTTTAATCACTGCACGAAATTCGTTTTTTTCCATTTTTCAAGAAACACAAAAGTTGCTTACTTTAAACGACTACAACAAATAAACTAATCGATGAATTTGGGTGAAATTTTAACAGCTGACGTTTGACAGATCGCAATTTCTAAAAAACAAAAATTTTTGTGTTTGTGCTGCCATCTAGCGCTAGGTAGTTTAATTTTCAATCCGCCCTCGTATATACCAGTTATGTGGTTTTTATATATTATGTATTAAAATGAATTAATTTTGTCTTCAGATTTATGTATTTGCAGAAGATGGTCGTTTATCAAAATTGATTAAAGTGAAATTTATTTTAAACTTTAGTGCCTAAAATGACAAAATGAGTATATTGTAGGAGACGAGGTGGGATATTTTAGTTACACAAAATACACATAAAAAGATGGTTTACGATAAGGTACGATGTGTCGTAATTAAATAAATCAATTATCAGTGCCAAATCAATTAGAAAATATTGATCGAGTGTGACAAAGAACTATCAATAAATACGAATTATTCTAATGACATTCATTCTTCTTAAAGCTTGCATGTAAAACGTACACATTTCGAATATTCGTACCGTTGTCGTCAATAATCAATATTACCATTTATTAAACATTTCATAATTTATTTACTTATATGAAATTTCCCAGTATATGATTAATAATAATAATAATAAAATTGTATGTAAATAAATAAAACTGACAACCGTACGGCGTTGTATATGTGCAGCAGAAAATATTCACATAATAATTTATAATCTAAAATTAAATCAAAAGTTGAAATTGACATTTTCAATGGATGTTACCTCTTTTCATATATTATAAAATATAAAATACATATATTAATTTGTTTAACGTACAAATGCATTATGTACGTTGCGTATAGACGATGACTAACCATTTGAATCACATTTATAATTTCTTTGGCAGTGTAAAAGTCTTCGAGATTTAATCCGTTAAGACACTTAGGTGTACTACGTAAAATAAACCTAAATAATCTAAAAAAAACCGAAAATTTTTCGAGACAAGCATTTCCTAAAAAATATTCGTACTGTTCGAGTAATAATTAAAAACTATACACTACTTGGCACCAGGCCATAACGTCTCATACATAAGCGCATGCGGCGCGAAATATATTTGTATTTTTATTATAATCTGAAAAATATTTAACGCATAACTTAAACATAACTATTTCGTTAGTTTTCAAAACTGTCTCTATGCACCAAAAGGTTATTTTATATTTACAATAAATTTCATTCGTTAATGTAAATAGGTCAAATATTTAACAAGTCCGCATTTAGCCTAATAATAATGAATAATGTTATTTTAAAGATACACCAGACAAATCAGCAAACAAAAATATTTATTAGATACATGATTTATATTTTTTACATTAGCGGCTTTGCACTCTTGTGCTTGTTTATGGGCACAGGCAATAGAGCTCATAAATTTCGTTTTAAATTAATACTAAAACTCTAATAGACAAAACGGAGTTCCTTCGTTCGGAATACCTTGGCCCTTGGGGAGAAAATGAATTGTTAGACTTTTCATAATAGAGAAGATAGAGCCATTGACCCTTTGAGGTATAGGAAAGTTGCAGTTTGGATTATTTTAACGAATAGATCGCTGCCAATAATTAGCATTCCTTATAAAACAGCATTTTAGTCAATTTAAAAACCTGATTCAGTTTTGAGTTGCAAAAATGAATACTCATGCCACGAAAATATTGATGTGTGTCTGGTGGGATTGGAAAGGAGTCATTGGGCTCTTTCAGGGCACCCAACAGTTGGGAACATGTTAAGTAAAATCGAAGCCAACTTTATGAAAATATTTAGAACTATGAAATTTTCAAGTCAAATTGGCGATGGTTTCACTAATCATGATAGGGCACTTGAAAACACCCATTTAATACGAGCTTCTGGAACCTGGCTAACCTGGTACAGCTAAACTGGTTCCCTCTGATTCCCAGTTATTCAGATCGCTGTCATCATATTTGAAAGTCCAGCGGTTAACTCGCACATACAGAAAGCTAAATGGGCCATTTCGTCTTCAACAATGAAATACTCTGAAATTAAGATCTGCTTAACACAGATTTTATTGGATTTCAATCAAAAACATATCTTAAATAATAGTTACAGAATAATGTGACTTTATACTTAGAATAAAAAGATGCTAAGCCTTTTACTTAGCATATACAATTTTAATCAAAATACAATGGATGAATTGTAAATAAGACATTTTGAGATATTTGACTGTTGTAATGTTCTTTTCAAACATTTGATTTGTTTTGTATCTTTATCTAACCGTATCTTCGTTTTAATCTCAAATAACTTGACGACTTTAGTGTATATTCAAGAATTTACGTTCCTTGAGATTCTATTTTTTGAGTTATTAACGATACAAATGAATCAACATTTTATTTTCAATACTATTTGGTGCCGTAGGCACTTGGATAAGGTATATTGAAGTACATTTAATTACCCGATGTATTATTAAGAGCGTGAGAATAGGACAGGGCGTGATCCGTAATTTGTGATAAACTTAACCAAAATTTTCTCAACGAATAGAGGAAAATCCGTTTCTCACCAATTACGGATCCCGCCTTGTTCTATTCTCACGTTCTTATTAATATGACTAATACGTCGGGTAATTAAATTTACTTCAATATACCTTGAATTTTGTTACTTAGACGAAGAGTAATCGCTTACTTAAAATGTGTTTATTAAGAATTAAAATTTTGTTTTGACGTTTAATGCTATCTTGTTCACTTGCCGTCAATAGATTTATCTTGGGTAAAATAATGTTTGGAGAATTCGATTCAAAAATGCTAAAATAATTTCTTGTATACAATTTTTGACCTGTAAAATTACCCATACCTCAGCCCGTAATAACTTGAACTGTTCTTTGTGAATCGATGCTATTTAGAATAACTTGTATCCATACAATTAGTGTTGAAATTTAAATGCGAACGATGGTTATGGGACCTCAAAGTCAATATAAGTAAAGTATAACAAATAAGTTAACGAAAATTCGCGAACTCAATTTAATTAAAGAATCAAACCAGTTTGGATACATTATTTGGGCATTTAAATATTCAGCTCTACAAACTAAATAGGAGAATTATCGGTTGGGAAATGAACTGGTTCCATTCATTATGGCCGAATCCCAAAATTTCGCCCAAATTCAGCTACGCACACCGAAGTTGACCATTATTTGTTGAGTGATGGCCTCGTTCCATTGAGCATTATAGGCCAATCCAATTATTTGGATCCATTCCTAACTAATCACCGTCAAATTCAGTTTAACGGTGATTAGTTGAGGAATGGTAAGTTCCATTGAGCAAACGGATTAATTACTTGGTAATTAATTACATATTCTTTGGTGACCAAATTGGTAAGGCATTTTTTTGCGAAATATCTAAATTTAGTTGAAATATCCAATCCGGTAGTTAATCTGGCATTGAATAACATTAATATTTTTCCAGGAGTCATTGCGTTTGGGATGCCTCACTTATATTTTGCAACTTTTGAAAGATTTTTTTGTTGTTGATATTTTTGCTATTTCGTGGGTTGCCCAATTCAAGTTCCAATACTAATGGATTTTAGAGTAATTTTTAATATAATTCAAATGACTATATGGTTTCTGGAAATTCTATTGTAAGTTGTGGTGCAACTCCTTAAATTAATAAATGGATTAGGAGGATTAAATTAATAAATGTTTATATTATTTAGGAAGGCGGAAAATATTAATTTAGAATTAAATTTCTAGAAATCTACGAATGCTCGTGATATAATAATATTTCTTTGAAATATTAATTGCTGATTGTATAGACTAGAATTGTGTTACTAACTATTAAGCCTTTATCCTTCCTCAAGGTTGTTCTATAGTGTTTTTTTTTCATAATTTGAGTTTCACGGAAATTTGGGAAATCGCTGAAAAGAATGCAACAAATACTTCGATGTTTCCATTCTAGAAAATTTATTTAACAGCAGGGTGCTCTATGCTAACCTGATTTGGGTTGATGTCACTATGATCATTTGATAGGCCATAATGCCAGTTAACTGTTGTTCAAGTGTAAAGTAAAGTAGTTCTGTTAGAAATACGGAGGTCTAGTTTGACAATATTTCGAAGTTCCAATATACATTGAGTACGAGTTTAGAATATTATAGTTTTATTTTGGAGGGAAAATGAGTTTCCCAACCAAAAAGACCTTGATAAAGCGATTGGGCATTTAGGTGTCCCGTAATCTGAATTTTGCAGTGAAAAAATAGCTTAAACCCGCACTGAATGTCTGGTGCTTTATAGGGGAAACCTGATTCCGCGTTGATGCCATTATAGTCGTTTCATAGACCATAATTCTAGTTACCTGTTATCCATAATTCCCCTGTTTTTATAAAATTATTTTATTTTATTCATTTTTTGATACGATTTAGTTGATTGCTGTCAAAAGAATAACCTGGTAGACAATCCTTAAATATCCGTTCAAGAGTCATTTAGTCTTTAGCAATCTTAATATTTATAATTAATAACTAATCAATAATTTAAATAAATAGGCATTGTCCTAAAAAGCAGACAGCTCTTAACGTTCATGGTACTATAAAGTCTATAAATTAAAATACGATTATATTTCCGCATATAGACTAAATCCGCTTTACCACATTAAAATCTCTTACAAAATATTTTTCATCCAACAATTTACTCATATTTTTATACTGATATACAAGGCATTTATGAGTTAGGCCGTTGTTGCCAGAATGATTACTCATCTAATGTTTTCGACACCAACGAACCATCATAAATGTCCGTGCTCAATGCTGCATGTCTGCTGCAATATATAATAAATGTCTGTGCACCTAAACAAACCTCTAATATTAAAATATAAATTGTTCATTGTCAATTTTCTTCAGTTCAACAAAGACAAGGAGCAATCGTAAATCTAAATGCTACATTGTGTATATGGATTATGCATGTGATAGAGAAACATATTAATAATTTAATGTTAATTTATGGGTATGTTTATAAATTTCAATCTGCAGTTTGTTCGTAGTTCAATTCAACCACATCTGCTTATGAATTGTCTTAAGACAATTCATTTATGATTTTATTCAAAATCAATCTTATTTTGACTCATACGCTTCTTATGTACAAAATAACTCGTCTGCACTCTCAAAGAAAGTTGTTTTATGATTCAATCAAACAAAGTTTGTGTTTTATGAGGTTTCATTTTTGTGCGCGACAAGTACTTTATACATGTCCGTGTTATTTCATTATTCATTTTATTTAGGCTAAAATCTTGTATTGACCATCTACGTTCACAAATGCTTTACATTGTGTAGGTGGAGTAGCTCGAAATGCATTATCGTGTGCGCAACCTTAAAACCTATAATCATTAATCGTGTTACACAAAATACCAATTAAATAGCATTCTTTAATTAAAATGTGTAATTATATTCTTATCACGATATTATACAATTATTGTAGTAATGTGTGTCTTATCTTTTATAATCATTGAAAAGGTATTTGAACTACTGTCGGACTCAAGTCGAGCTAGAATAACATGTATTTCTCTGAATTATAAAACTATTTAATTATATCTTTTAAATCGTACCTATAGATAACTATAAGAACTGACACATTAAATAACAGACCGATTTAATTATTTATTTGACGATTTAATTAATTGTAAAAACGTTAAGTATAGTTTATTTGTTTCTTATGCAACATGAATTGATTTGAAAGAGTGTCTTCCTAAATTGTTTAAAAAAAAGCATTTTATTATCTGAAACGGGGAAATGTTCAGGCAAATACGAAGTTTTGTCCTCTAATATAGATTAGCCTTTAGATTAACCTTCTTCTATCAGAAATTGCTCTTAAACAACAAAATGTCAACAACGACGGATCTAATGAAAAATAATTGTCAACAGTTAGATTTGTCAAAGGTATATGTAGGTTTGATATTTTTTGGGCAGTGGCGTAACTGCAAGAGAAGAAACCCCGCGGTGCGGGAAGGCTGGAACCACTGGAGGGCCTGTAAGTTTTGGTCCTTGTGGTCTTAGCGATGATAATATAAAATCAAGAAAGAAGAATATAATATTCAAATTACGTTTCAAGAGCGCTGGTGAAACTTTTGATCGTCCTCTGAGCAAATAACCTTTGACTGCGACTGTGCTTGGACAAAATCTGCTGCATAATGAAGGTTGAACTTCAAAGTTACAAATTTGACCACTAGCATTAAAATGTGATCTGCACTGACGAGAAGATTTTTACCGTCAGGTCGGTCTACAAACATCAAAATTGCTGCTAATTACGGCGGAAAGATTAGTCCGAAATTCGTACCAATATGTAAGTGTTGACAAAACGTTTAAGCATTTTATTTGTCAAATTGGTTAGTAAACATTTTGTAATTTTACTTTCTATTAAAATGTTTAAAGTATTTCATAGATAAGAATATAACAATGTTGTCTCGCTACAATTTTTCGTTATTATTCGATATCGTTGGGTTTCACAATAAAAACAGCATTCGAGAAACTGCTTTTATTGTGAAACCCAACGATATCAAAATATTTTATAGATAAAAAAGTTTGTCTTTTATATTCGACACGGAAAACTTCCGCCAGTTGAAGTATGAACAGCATAAACAATTTTTGACCGAAATTAAATGTTTATATTCTTAAAGACGACAGCTAAATACTTCATACTGCTAAATTATTAAATTTCTTTAATAAATTAGAAATAGTTTCCTTCCTGTAAATGAAATGTTTAAATTACAAATGTCAATATTTGCACATCATCTCAGACGAGTTATGTACAATAAATTTTAATGAATTGTTTAAGTCATCTCAGACATGTCAAACACGATTAATCTGAGACATATTAAATACAATTCATCTCAGTCATGTCATGTACGATTCATCTCAAACATGTCATATACGAAATTTAGTCCCATTTGCTGATAAATGTCTTTATACGTGTCATGCTTCACTATCGCTCATGAGTCAGTTGTGTGTCGTCAACAACTTTTCTGCTGGGTCGTACTATAGAAAAAGTGAGAACATTAACTACATTCAACATCTTGAATATTAAGTTACATATGTATTTTGTTATCGATAATGAAAATGTGGATCGGCATAAACTCTAAAAATATTAAGATATTGTTTGGTAATATACAAATATCTGAATGATGGTTAAGAGTTTCTAGAGCGTTGCGGACAATTAAAATATTTTATCGATCCCATTGTTACAATTTTGCCATTACAATTCCGTGACAGCCTAGTTCCACGGTGTCCTTATGTTGTACATAGTAGACTTTTGAGTTTAAAAATATCATGAAATCACAATTATGTCAACCAGACCAGTTCTATATATATAAATTTTGTCATAAGAAATGCCTTTCATAAGAATAAGCAGTATTGTTTATAAAGTTGTTTGTAAAGTAAAGTGTACTAAAACAAATACGCTGTACATATTGGATGATTGTTGCTGTTCCATGTGTTTAAATTTAATTTTTCGTTTGGTAAACAGTTTAAATGCGAACGAAGCGCGGTTTGTTAATAAAAGTTGTTCAAATTATCATTTTGACAGACCATAACGGATGAAAGGTGTGAACAAAGTTAATAAATTTTTACATACATGTATACTGTTTTTGATACAAATTCGTTTAATAAGGCAGAGGTAGGAAAAGCTTCGTAGCAAAGGCACCGGATATGCGTGTAAGATAAATATTTTATCGGTCGTGTGCATAAACGGTAACTTTTCATAATTAGTTTAAAATTAAATTGTTTGTATTTATATGTATTTAACCACCCATGCAACATACTTCATTGTGTATCTATATTTACATACTCAAATAGGTAAGAAACATCTCGGAATGTTTATGTATACCTCATTTATTTCAAGCGTGTAGCATAATTACTTTGACATGTGATTATGCATGTATAGTTGAGTATTTCATCAGAGGTACATAATTACATATGCAGTGTTAATATGTTATGAAAAACCTGGATGAATTTGGAATATTAAAAACCGGAACATTTTTATTACCTTTCAAAATATCGTATATGTGGTTTCTATCGTTGGACATGTTTATGATTTTTAATTAGACAATTTTTCGTTTTTAAAAACTTTATGACTTTTTAAATGTTTTTATTATTATTTGTCGGCAATGTTTAGCAACTTTATATTATTATGTTCCAAGTGTTCATTATGATAAGAGAAATCAAATTTTATTATTATTTACGCTTTACATAATTGATGTTATAATTCTACAAATTTTTTTAAATGTGAATCTTCTTGTAGAGAACCAATAAGTAATACAGGTTCTCTAATTCAAATAGAAGTAAAACATAAATATGAGGTAAAATAAAAACACAAACAAAACTATTCTAAGAAATGTATACAAGTGTAATCCATCTGAACAATTGTACCTCAAAATAGATAATTGTTAACGTCTATCACGGTTAGTTTACTTTAATCAAAGTAAACGGTAAATGACTATGGTGACTTGAAGCAACGTCTATTTGGTTTTTCAAGTTTCGTCCGAACATCCGAAGAAATCTCTGAATAGTCCCAGCTTTTTAAAATATCACTCATTCATCAAATCATACAAGCTTTATTTATAGTGGTAGGTTTATTTATTATTTAAATTTAAATCCAAAGGTTTGATGATTATATCACTAACGTAGGCGAAATAGTCCAAACAAGCTACTAGCTAACTTAAGATTTTACGAGTAACAGTTCACTGATTAGAGTTGGCCGCCATCAAATTGGAGTTTATTCTATTTGGTTTTAATCATCACGTAACAGCTGCGATTCGAATTTCAAATACACGTATAATATATAATATAACGGTGTAATAATATAATATAATATAATATATATGATATATATTGATATATATATATATATATATATATATATATATATATATATATATATATATATATATATATAATATATATATATATATATATATATATATATATATATATATAATATATATATATATATATACATATATACATACATATATATATATATATATATATATATATATATATATATATATATATATATATATATATATATATATATATATATAAATATATATATATCATTTGTATTGTACAATACAACAAATTTTTAGGAATTATATTTTAGTCACAAAGAAATTGCCCTAGCTTTTGACAGTCTTAATTTTTTTAAAGTATTTATCCTGATTTTCCTATTTTTCATCTGGCCACCCTAGGTTTACTGGAATGCAATTGTACCGTGTTGTTTTCGATATTATCACCACGTATCTTAGCTGACACAGTGACAGTTACTTATAAGATATCTTGACGAGGGAAGATGTATAGGGAAGATTTTATAAAATGGCCGATCACACAAATTAATTTGCTAAACATATAAATTTGATTAAATCCAGTATAAGCTGTTAAAATTACATGTCAATGTAAGAAGAAAGCAAGAAATATGCTCAAATTTAAGAAAAACCGAATTGAATCAATGTCGAAAGGATTGGCTTATCAAATCCAAAATTCAAGAAATGCAGATATTGTTACCAGTAATCGTAATCCCTAGCGGAAATAAACAAGCAAATAATTCCGGCAGCGCAGGATCAAATTAATATCATACTGAAGAAGACACTTTATTGTGTCTCCCTACACCCAGAAAAGTAATGTTTTAAAATTAAGAATTTCTTCTTAAAAATATTTGACATTTCGTCATAGGTTTCGCGCAAAGTCTCTATTTTTAATAATAACAGAAATACTTCATTTTAAAATATTATCATAAATTATTACGTAGCTCGTTAAATTTATATTAAATTTATGTTAACTCAAATTCAACAAAAATATATTAGATACGGAAATCCTTATAAATAGCAGTTATTTTTAAAGTACCAATTCTTTAATTTTCAAAAATCTCGGTTTTTTTTTTGGTTTTGTTGGTTTGGAATTAAACTATCTTTTAAATATGTTAAAAACAAAATTTTTTCGATTTTAATGAAATATTATTTTTGAAAAAAAACACCATGATTTTTAAAAAATATTTCTTTAAAAGTAAATTAGAGAAATATCCATAAAACTAGCAGTCTAAAATATTTTTAGATTATAAATAACTTTTAACTTTAAAATTTAAGTTTTTTTAGCATTAAAATTAAATACTCGTATGTATAAATAACATTAATTATAACGATTTTTACTAAATTTTTAAGAAAATGTCAGTTCTATATTTTGAAATAGTTAGTCCTTAATATCAAAAGACAAAGTTCACATTAAGATGCCAATAGAACAAAAATTTTACACTGATGATAATAATAATATTCAACGAAGACGCCCTCGTTCGAATAATTTAATATCTAAAGAGTACGAAATGAGATTCGTATTACTCATATAAGATAAGAGAAGTATAGTAAGAAAAAATTACTTTTTCCAAAGCATTGAACAAACCTTTTTCGAATCCAGTGAATAATTTTAGGTACTCTCTAAACTGACAAACACCGCAATATGATAATTATGATGCTTACGATATCAAGAGGAGAGCAGTGTTTGAAGTATAGAGGATTTAATCGCACTGTGGAGTAACCATTTTCAATTATTGGTATTCACTTGGAGATTGGCATTCGGCTGCCCGTTTTCTCGCATATGTTCTATGAAGAACACAACAATGGTGAACAATTTTCTCTATATATAGATGAAACTCTAAATTATTCAAATAATATTGAAAAATGGACATTTTGATTTTGGAAATATTAATTTTAGAAATTTTCAAATTGGGATTTTTCGTTTGGAATTTTTCTTATTTCAATTCTTTATTTAAAATAAGGTAATTTTTTGGGACTTTGGGGTAGTTCTTAATTTATTTTTAGGAATAACATATGACTCCCAATCATTTTATACCACTTAACCACGTTTATGGTACACTTTTCTAAATATACTATAATTATAATCAAAAGTAGTTTAAATAATTAATATCCTGTAATACGTCACCTAGGACACGTCGTATCTTAATGTAATTCAAGCCTGGTGTCTCTTCTACGATACCCCCGATATTCCCCGAAACTATAATCTTACATAAAGTGATGGATTTAGTTTGAAATCTAGGTTTTGGTTACAAAACTAGGACATATTCGTTATTCTTGCTTACGTACGTGGCTTTTTTCAAAATCTAGGTCAATGTTATGGAGGCTAACCTTTTGAGTTTATTTCCTTTGCCTTATATTTTCGTATCAAAATAATAAACAAAACAATTAATTTAAGAGCCGTGAAGAAACCGGAAACATTAAACCACTACTGGCTTGAATTGAAACTAAAAATTAAATTCCAGCTTAAAAGTTAAGCGTGCACCGTAGGAAAAGACAATTAGTTAAAAAAATTATCAAGTAATTTTATTTGACTCTTTAAAAATCGCAGCACTGCTCCACAACAAATTCTCAGAATATTTGGACGATATTAAAATTAAATTGAAAAAATGATATTGCAATATCGTCAACTGAATAGACAATAATCTAATTATAGCATTATAGAATAAAATTTATTTTTTAAATTATCTCTACTCAGTCAAGGTCAACACTTTTAATATTTATTCGAATCAAAAAAAAAAAATGTTTACTATAGCCTCAGTTTATAGGAGAAATATATACACATTCACAACCGGCCTACATTTGTCACTTTTTTGCGTGATCCACACACGAGAATATAGTACTCTATTAATAGACTTACATTATTTTCGTTACTCCGAATCCCTTCATCATGTTGCAATGCATATTCATGCGACTGATGATGATGATGATGCTGATTGTGTTTATGATGCTGCTGATGATGTGGTAAATATCTTTTAGCTAATTTACTATCACCATTCCGTTGGTGTGATGTTATCGGTTTTAACGATTTTGTTTCGATCGTTGATGTTGAACTACGATGATGATTCTTATGATAATTATTGTAATGCTTAATGATATTATGATTTGTGTTGTGATGATAATAGTAATTTGGATCGTTTGAGTTGCGCAACGATTCATAGGCCATTTTAATGGGTTTAATTATTGGCGATTCAGTTGTGGTTTTTGGCCTTTTTGTTGTTGTAGTAGTTGTTGGTGCTGCTGTTGTTGATGTCATTTCATCATCATATTCATAATCGAATTCATCATCATCTTCTTCATTATCATTATCGTCGTTATCTGTATTATCATTAGCATATTTAGGATAATTATCTTGTTGATTTTCTTTATTATTTTTAATGTCTTCATTTACAACATGTCGGTGGTTTGTTGTTGGTTTTATCGTTGTGGTATTTGATGTAGTGGTCGTATCCGTATGAGGTACGGTGGTATACGTTCTACTAGCGTTATGATGTAAATGTCCGTGCCTCAAATGATGATGGCGATGTGTTGGATGAAATGGGTGTTTCGCTTCGTTTATTTTATCTAGACCACTATTCCCTATCGAATTTAAATTATAATTATGCCGCATATAAACAGTTTTAACACAAATTGTTATTAAAATTAAAAATTTGATTAATTCCATTTTTTATAATATATTCACAAGTACAGTAGTATTCCAGAAGTATTAAACGAATAAATAATCACATAAACTTTACAATTTTAAATTAAAGTAAAATTATTAATTATTTTATTATTAATTTCTTATATATTTAAAATATGTTTCAGCAAATATTTTAAATTTATATAAATTTCGATTTTGTTTATAATTAATTTTAGACATTTTATAATTCATCAAACAACAATAAAAACTATTCAAAATTAAATTAATTTTTTTTAACAAAACATTTTAATTTTTGGCACGCTTTTGTAATATAAAAGAAATTATCAATCTTTTTCTTATTCTTAATTTTTATTTTTTCTCACAGAATTTTCACATTTTGCTTTCTATAGAACACTTTATTATTTATTAATAGACACAACAGACAAAACAATTAATTTTTTTTAATAATCACACACAAAATAAAATCCACTTTGCACAAAACACCTAATAAATTTCCACACTAACGAAATAATTAAGAAAATTCACTTAGCAATTATAATTTTCCCTACCCGATTGTTTAACCGCATAAATTCGGATATAATAAAAATAAAATTTATTCAGAAAAGTCTTTCGCGACTTTCTGTGCCTGTATCGTTTGATATACTGAAGAAACTCTGTCTGAAAATTGAGAATTTTTTTTATTTTCTTTTCGGTTCGGAATATCGGAACGTTTTTTTTTTGTCTTTTGTATCTTTTTCATTTACTTTACTTTAGCTAAGTAATTTTTATATTGTAAAACAGAACAGCATACAAAACAAACAGCAAAGCAATGATGAATTTAAACAAAAAAAAACTCAAAAAGATGAGATATCATTGTTAGAAGAGATATTTTTTTGAGTGAAATTACATATTAGTACTTTTGACCGTTTGCCGGTTTCTAAATGCAGTTGTGTGCAATTCGATCCTCAAGTAACAAATCGAACTGTAGTGGAAATATTTAAATATTAATTATTTTACCTTATACCGAAATCGGATTAACCAAACAAAGGTTATTGATCTAAATCTTCAGTCGACTTATAGAAGAACTTAGTTGATTAGAACAATTATACAAACCTCGTCAATTAACAAAATAGGACTACTCTCGCAGTTGGCCAAAAATTATAAAATAATAACTTGCACGAGTATCCATTAAAAATATTAAGAATAAAACCGTTCATTGGACCCATCTATAATATTTCATATTACATTCTAGTCATATGTTACAGGCCGCTTATGGCCGTCCCTAAATAGTATAAAATCAAGGTTACATACGATTAAATATATTCCGCAAATAAGTTGAATAAAACCCGAATTCAGTTAGGTGCTTTCTGTCTAGTAAAATCTTAAATGGATTTGCTTATGATTTTTGAGATATATTTATACAATAAGTATATTTTTGCAGTTTTTAATATATTTTATTTTGAATTTGAATAATGTGAACCACAATAATGTGACAGATAACCACGACCATAAATAGGATGAGGCATTTATTTTATAACTTCCATTAATCTGCTCTTTTATTATCAAAACTAGTATTTAGGCTTGCATCTTGTATTTATTTATTTTACATACTCTCATTAATTTGTGTCCACCTGGATAAATCTGGTATTTTTATAAATTAATTTACAAAAGATGTGTTTTTGAACTTCAATTAAAAAATAACCAAAATCACAATGCGAAATTTAAATTTATTCTTTTACAGTAGAACAGAATAAATGTTTACAGAATAACACATAAATCGAAGATAGGACCCACCGTTCAACACAATTTCAATATTGTTGGAACTTAAGGTAGTTATGTCAGGCCCATCCCCTTGTTGAAGAGAGAGGCAGGTTTATTGGTTTTAAAATTATTTAATGGTTTACCGGATAGGTAGGTTTGTCCCAGCTTTGTCAACCCAAACTGGGTCCTTATTATTCCGTAATGGTTTATTTAACAATATGTCTTCTCAACCTTATTTAGTAGTGGACTGTTCCACATTTATTAAGATTAGATTTATTAATTATTGTGCTACTTGACTTTACTAATAACTTTGATTTTACTTACTATTAAGTTTATCATCAATATTGAAGTGTCATTCAAACGCCAAACCTACACTTTATGTCGATTACTAAGTTTAAAAAATTGCTACAAAAGTTAAAACCGTTAAATATATCTGCACATTTAAAAATTATAAATTAATTTAATAGAAAACATTCATAAACTAATAATACAAATATTTTATTAATTTGGGGCTCTACTTGGACTAGCGACTAGTATAAGTAACCATAAGAAACTCCGCATAATTAATTCTCAACGGACAATTCTCTGTATGCATAATTCTTTATAAATGGACAATTCTCCATATAAACAATTATTCCAAAATATACAACAATCTTGTATGCGCAAAATGTACATAACAACTTGTGCATAGATAATCGTACCTTGTATATACATAACGAAATTTCTGTTAGCAAATTATGATTGAAAAATTATACTTTGGTTACACAACAATTTCATGATAATACCGCTACAATCAAATCGTTTAGAGATGCATAAACATCGTATTGATCTTGCAAAACCAAAGTCATGTAAAACGCACTTATACACCACCGTGTCATCGCACAAGAGATGGCATGGCAAACGTCTATATTTGTAAACGGGTGCACCAAAATATTTTGGTGCATGATAATCAAATGTAAAAAACAGAAAATCCGGGTTTGAATTTTTTTGCGTTTTTAGACAAAGGCAAAAACATAATCGTCTGCCTATTCATTTTTGGAAGTTGCCGGAGCAGTACGCCGCCGCTGCATCACTCACCAGCCAGCAACAAACAACATAAAAAATTAATTTTATTATTTAAATAAAAATTTAAAATTAAAATTAAAAAGAAGTTGTGTTTTTATTTAATATTATTGTAATTTATAAAAGTGGTTCGCCGCATCGTACATTAGAAATTAGTTCTCGAAATAGTGGTAGTGTAACGGTGTACGATCCAGTAAATTAGTAGTGACAAGAAAATTCTCGTATTGATGAAATTATGTTTCATGTTAATTCGTGTTTCAATTTAATTTAGTTCGTGTATTATACCTTCTAGACACAATTACTTTTATTTATTATCACTCTTATAACTCACGGCCTCTTGAGTCAGTACGACATAGCAATGAATGTCCAAAACATCAGGAGTGTGATTACTACCATAAAGAGTATGTTCAGAATGGTATGAATTGTGAACACAACACCTCCCTCTTTTTAATTCAGTTAAATTAAATTGATGTCCATTTAATTTAGTTCAATAAACAAAACTTTATCTACTAGAAAAATATTTAATATTTAACTGTTTCTTAATTTGAAAAATTATTTAATTGTCAAAATCTCATACTTCAATTGTAATATTAATCTATTTTAATAAATTATCTATTGGTTTTAATTTATAATTATGTGCGATATTGTTTTTAATCCTATAATAAAATATTTTAAAATAATATTTTTTTTAATTTGAACTTATTTTAAATGATTAAATTCAAATCTATTATAAATGTTCAAATTTTGGTGTAATCATTGCACATAGGCATTTAAATATGAAGTTTAACCAATCTTCCCGCTCTAACGCGTTTCCCACCAGGAAAATTAGAACCCGGAGCTATGTTTGAGACAATTGTTGGTAACTGAAGTAAGGTTCACTTCAGTTATCGACATGTTTCCCAATCATACATTCGGGCACTAATTTTCCTGGTGACAATCGCACTAGGGCGGGAAGGTTGGTTAAACCTCCGTTATATTTAAATCATCTATGCGTGATGATTACCGCCACATTATCATCCGCATTATTGTATGCCAGGTTACCGATTTCTACCTTGGTTCATTTGGTGATTTTCTTACATGACATTTATTTCGTCTTGCGATTCTGTTCTTTTCATTAATAATGTAATAAGAGTGCGGAATATTGTGAGCAGAAATTATCTTAGTTGGGCAAACTTTCGATTGAATGTCATGTTTGAACTGAAATCTCATTCTTTGCTAAATCGTTCGAACTCTTAAGAGTTTCTCAAGAGTTTTTCTTTTTGAACGCCTGGAATACAAAAAATATATATTTTAGTTCTTTTATCACTAGACTGCTTAGTTTCCAAAGGACGGACTTCAATCCATTTTGAATAACAATTTGTCAGGACCAAACAATCCTCTACACCAATTTGCATGATATTCGCAACTATAGTTTGCATAGCTTTACAAAAGGCAAAACAGGGACTTCGTCAGATATAAGCGGGATTTTGGCATATCCCGATTGATATTTTTCGCTTGTTTGATATTTTGATATGTAATCTTCAATTTAGTATCGATTGTCCAGGCCAATAGATAATTTTCACATACGTTTTAAGTATACCTATTTGGGACTCATGCAAGAGTTCAAGCATTTGTCTCCGTAAACTGTTTGGTAAGATGATCCGTTTGTTTTGGATTACGTTTTCACCAAGTCTGGGAGGTTTTGTTTATTTTTAGGTCGGCCTTTCTTGGTATACTTTTATCAAAGATAATAATATGCCATCTGTTCTAGTTTTGTTTTTGTAATAACAATTTTTCGCTGTTGTCCTATTGATCGTATTTCATTAGGTTCTATAAATTCTGACACCGGTTCGTTAGTCACATAGGAGCGAGATAAATGATTTTCAGTGTACATCTCTTTACTCGGAATCTATTCAATATCATAAATAAATAATTTCATTCTTTTTCTTCTCAATTTAAATGCATTTATGCTGTTAATTTATTTTTTCATAATTCCGACAAGGATTGTGTGATCTGAATGTACCACAATTCTATACGTTCGTAAATGTATTGGTGGAATTTAGTGCATGAGAAAATAATTGCTAGAAAATCTTTTGCTATCTGTGCATATTGTTGTTCTGCTCGCGTTAAACTTTGTGATGCGTACGCTATTGACTTACGGTCTTGTAACAACACAGACCCTAAACCCTCTATACGGGCATCTGTATGAATTTTTGCCACTTTGTTCACATTTACAACCAGTTTAAACCGTGGTGAATCAATGAATGCTTTATCATTCCTAAAAAACGTTGTAAGTCTTTCTGATTTCCGGATCCTTCATTTCTACGGTTGTTCTCAAGATTTGTAAACGTGCCTTGATTTATATTGGATTTTATTTATGTTAAATTTAATTCCAAGCTTCTTAGCTCTTTCCATAATTAATTGTAGGTTATGATTATGTGCGAATTCATTTCGACCCGTTATCAATATATTGTCAATATAAATTACTATCTCAGGAATGTCACTAACAATTGTTCGTTTAGTCTACGAAATTTTTCCGGGCTATGCTTGTTTTAAAGGGTCGTCGCTTAAAACAGAAGCATCCTTATTGAAATCTATATGAACACAATTTTCTTGAACTAGGATCTAATTGAGTTTGATAGAAAACATCTTTTAATTCTAAAATTGTGAAATATTCCATATCGGTCCCATTTAGAGCGTCAAGGTAAATTCTTAGAGGTTGCTTATCCATTCAGCTCGGTTAATAGCTCAATTATGTCTTGTCTCTGTAAATTACTTTATCCCGAATAGCAATAGTTGTCCTAAGAGGTGGCCATGAAACCGGAGTAGCATATTCCATATTCTTTCATATAATATAACGTTGTTATTGGATTGTGGATCATTTTTATCACTCCAATTACCACAGTCGCATCACTTCATGTGAAGTGACAATAGTCGTGTCACTTCACTTGAAATTTGTCATTCTCAAAGTAGATACGACTGGAACTAAAATCGTGTAATACCAAAAATTGTCAAAATCCATGTAAACATTTAAATTATTTTGAAAATTTCTTTGCCGTTTGTGACTTAATAAAAAAATTAATAAAGTTTAAGTTCAAGTTTTTATTTACAAGAAATTTCAACCACAAGTTTACAAAAAGTTTTTACTTCGTAAAAACCAATTCAACACAACACTTTTAACAAATACAAAAAACTCAATAAAAAAAATTTCTTTGTTAATTATTTTCATTATAAGATTATAAAATTTACAAAATATATAATATATTATACAAAATATACTAACGTTTTACGAGCCTGCATTTCTTATCCTTTCACAGTCACATAAGAAAACGAACAATAGTCGTAAAAAACGACAATAGGCGTAAGTTGACTAAGGCTAAGAGAATAGGAAAATGTAAGCGACGTGACTATAGTCACATAATATGACGCGACTATCTTAATTGAGATGTATTATTAAAATAATTAACTGCTAAACTTTCGATGTCAGTTCGATATCATTATCAGAGAGCTTTAATAGTGATGTGGAATTGACATCGATAGCTTTAGCAATTAATTATTTAAATAATAAAAACGAGCCAAAAACCAATAAAAACTTTACATTACTATTTCCAAATAGTCTTTCGAAGTTAATTTTAATAACCGAGGGAATTTTCCCAAGCCTTTATAAAAAAAATTAATTATTTTTAATGAAGGTATCGTGATCCTCAGCGATTTCTTGGACTTCCCTAATTATGTTGTGTATGTATTTTGTATTTCATATTTCACAATATGAAAAGGACATCTGAATTCACTAATATAAATGTATCTAGAAATTCAAGATCCTCAAATGTGATTTTAAGTTCAACTATTCCACCAGGTATAATTTTGGAACCGCCAAAAGCCCGAAGTACAATATCAGTATTTTTTATGCTACTATATATTTATTATAGGTTGAGAAAACTAACCCTCACCCAAACCATCCCTTTTCACTCATACTACTTACATTAAAACAATATTCATTTCTAATTACATTTTTCTTTTTAACATAATTTTTAAAGACTTTTTTGATACATAAAAATAATAATAATAATAATAATAATAATACATAATAATAATATATAATAGAATATATAATCATCTTCAACCGATTCACCCCCCCCCCCCTTCTCACAAACTTAATGACCTATGTGGTCTACAACATTATGCAAAAAAATCACGAATCTTACATTTTTTATATTGATAACCGTATGCGGAACAATAGAATACCAGTATTGCCCATTTATATTACATGTACGCAATACTAGTAACGACATCTATTGGGAAAGGGTGGAGTCATGTTCACACACCCAATACATCGTAGCGCGATTTTGAATAGCTTCTGCTTGCTTCTTCGGCATCATCATCATCAGTTCGCTCATTCTACAAATTTTGATCTTTTCAATCAGTGATTTCTTACACAATTTAATTAGTTTTATTGTATTCCTGCTGTAATTACTGCTTAATTCTCCAAATACAAATGTATTTCTTAACATCTCCTCATTAACTGTTCCGAAGTGACAATTTTTTGCAACAAATTTTAGTTCTTTGAGAAGGGGCTCAAAATTCTCACTCTCATTTCATTTCTATTATAAAAATAATATCATTCTTATAATAGATTTGTTTTCGGCACACAATACTTTTCATAAGCGTGGTGATTTCATAAATTTAAATGTTTTCGGTAACTCTTTCGCCTCCTCCCCTACACAATTTTTAAATACTGCAATTTACATTTTTTTTACGTTTTACATCAATTGTGTAGCTGTTATGAAATCATCAAAATCCTCTTTAAATACTACTACTGTAGTATTCCGATAGTCTACACAAACCACACAATTTTTGATTATAATTTGGCAAACAGCAATTGTTACCTTTACTGTTGATTGCCAAATTTGATTTTAGATTTATTTTTCACAAGGCGTTTTATTTTTCCAATATCAATAGACACTTAACCTCACATGTAATTTTTTACGTTTTTATCGCATTGTGTTACAATCACTCTAAAATTATTTGTTTATTATTTGGTGGAGCCGGATTATATCACTGTTTGATTGCGTATTATTATTTATTATAATTTCAATTAAAACTCTTTTCATTTAAGAGGGTACTCTGTCCGTACATGCTAAGGCCTCTTGCCAGTACAGCATAACAATGAATGTGGAAAACATTAGGGGTGTGTTTACTACCGGAAACGTGTATTTCACTATGGCGTGAAGTGGGTACACAACAGTTTGAATTGATTTCTTTCCAAATTTACTGGAGAATAATTCTCAAAAACTATCACAGTTTTTTTTATTTCACCACAGTACATCATTTATCGTTTCGATTATGGACAAGTTTCTTTTTACAGATTATACAAAACATACAAAAATATATTAATGTAATACATAACTAACTAACTAACTTAGTTGTGACTTATATCAAATGCCTAAACAAAAATAGTTTACCAGTGATAGATGTTTCTCAAAAATATGAAATATGTTCTGCAATACCAGCCATCTATATTCGAAACCCGAAAATACTTTCATGCCAACCTTAAAAATTATTTTTACAGATAACTGTGTAATCCATTACGACATCATTTACTAAAAATGGGTATGGCTAAAGCTAACAAGAAACTGATTTTGGTTAGAATCATGGTACCAACAAGTATAGTTTCAGAATTTAAAAATAATGTGAACAGTAGAGTGATAACATGTTCTACCATTACATTTTCAACACTGTACCGAATATCACGTTTCGCTTCTCTAGAATAAAATTAGATCTATTTTATTAATTGTGTTGAGTTGTGAGAAGAGACAAACCGGAATTTTTGATGCCTACATCTGACCGATCTAATTTAGAACTGTAAATGTTTTTCAATATTTCCTATTGGATGACCGTTTTTTGCATTTTTCAAAGAAAGTAAATTTTGATTTTAAAAAACTAAACCTAACACGTTTTTTCAGATGCGGTATATTCATCATCCATATATGTATGATAAATAATCTATATCCATCTAAACCACAAATTAAACAAATTTTAGATCATCCCAATTCAAATTTATGAATTATTGGCACTTAATGCATGAGTAATTCACTAAAAATTGCCAAATATTTGCTAAACCTATAAAATGCTCTTTATTAAATGATCACTATGACTAAGATTATAAAAATTCAGACATTATACAATTTAAATATAAAAAAATTATGAATGAGGCGGCTTGCGGTTTAAATGGGTGATTGCATTTATTTATGGGATTACTTAATTTATAATTCTTAAAAATGATAAGATTACCTTTATAATCAATGAAGCCAACTACAAAACTAAATACATAATACACAAACATGCTTCTAACTTTTGGTATCATCGTAAACTAATCTATCTAACATTTTTGTCAAAAATTCAAATATTATACAATTTATTGACCCAAATAGTTAGCACGACATGATAATAAAATTCGTACTAGCAACATTTTGCTATATAGTTTCGAAATTTGATGTGCTCAATTTTACAGCACTTAGTCTCTTGGACGAGTAGATATTCATACAAAACAAATAAATTTAAAAGCAACACTACTTTTAAAATTTCTCGTAATTGATAACAGGGACAAAATACATATGAGAGAGAGAGTTAAAGGTTACGATTGTCTAATGTGAAATTGGATTTTAAATTTTGTTTTTATTTACAGCAAATACAGTTACAGTAACCATGATAAGAGTTTGTCGATTAATATTAAGTCATATTATTTTCATATGCAATTATTGCAATAGACAAAACGCAATAATTCGAAGGTGTAATAAAAAAGGTTAAATTCGTATAACCGTGCTTATCGATTAATGAATCCAAATTATTGCACACCATTCAATACAATAGCTGCATACAAACGTTTTTAAATGAAACAACTTAGATCATCTAGTCCTCTATATCTAACAAAAAGACGAAATAATAACGGTTTTATAGTTTTATTGTAATATCCTTGTCCTCCACAGTTCTGTCATTATACATACAAAGATATTAAAAAGATATTAAAATATCAAAACTATAGAAGTTTTGTGGTGGTTTTTTCTGGACTAGTTGATCTAAGTTATTTCAATTCCACACATAATCAATTTTTCATTTTTATAGGTTATAAATTCGGCAAATGCAATCCCGAACTCGAGCTGGTTTTATTTTTCAGAAATATGCAGATAATTTGTACAATTATTCTCAATAAAATCTTATTTTTAGTGCATGCGTTACCCGTATGTGAGATCGATTAACTACCAAATTATTTAAATTACTCGTAAAAACTGGTTTAACTTAGAACAGAATATTAGAAACAGTTTTATGTAATGAAAATAAATTATTGATTTTTAAACCAATTTTGTGTTTATTTACAAAGTAGAATAAATAAAACATTCAACCAAGAGGTGTTGAAGTTTCCCTATACATTTCACTAGGATCTCCATAAATTAGGAGATCCCAGTTCCCTAATTATTCTACTTTGTAAATGAAATCAAAATTGGTTTAAAAATTTCTATTTTTTTTTTTAATTACATAAAACTGTTTCTAATGTTCTGTTCTAAATTAAAGCTTAAGTTTCATCCTGATCAGTCAATCCGTCTGGACCGTAAAGAAGTCAAATTTCGATAAAACAAAGATTCTTAACTAAACCCGTCATTTCCGCTAAATTTAAACAAAAATTTTATTGCAAATTTGATTTGAAAACTTTTGGTCTTATGGAAAATGTTCTTATGGAAGATTCCGTACTTTTACTATAAAATGCTATGAGTGACATCCGGAAAAATACTCCACAATGAGTTGGTTACTCTGGAAGTAGGAAACCTTATACCGGCTAAAGTATGTGAGCAAGTAGGTTCCCAACAGTTGAAATTCAGCAACTGCAATGTTGCAACATATACAAGCGAAGAGAAAAGAAGCAAATCAGTATATGGAGATAGCACACGCTCCACTCTGTTTAAAAGAGTGCCGGTTCAGAGATCCAAAACATTATAGAGATCCTTTTCATCGCCTTCTCTGTACAACAAGGCCTAAAGTAAAGAAATAACCCCGAGCAGGCTTGGAAGGAAAATTGAAGAGCTGGTCAAATTTGTCAAGCCGAGAAATAATATTTATAGTGAAATAAAGAAAATGATAAACACAGCTATTAGTAAGATAAACGTATCGGGTAAATAGCGCCAAACTTCAGATCAACAAAGAATGAAAGGAAAATTTAGTAGTTTACGAATTGTAAGCAAGAAACAGTAACCGCAGAAAGCGACTAATGGAAATGAACCACTAGGAGAATCAAACAAAAGACCACACGACCTGGTAGTTACATCTGAAAGCAAAATTCGAATTGTATGGGTTTTCTGTTCTATATGAGAGAAGATAGTCGCAAAGATGACAACGTTAGAAATACCAACCATTTCGTGGGTATTTTCAAATGTCCGAAATACCTGAAGGCGTTAAAAGCACGGTTTTGATTTTGCTAGAACTAAGCCTTAGTCATTCTGCATATAGGTATAAAGCATGATTTGAATTTTTGCATTTTGGTCGTTGCAATTGCAACCTGATGAGTAGACCAATTTTTTATCAGTACGGAACCGAACTGCCAAGAGAGAATTTATTGAAGTTCTTATTTTTTGTCGAAAAAACTTTAAATAAATATTAATACAGACGAATTTCAAACTTCTTAACGTAAATTAGAATTTTTTTTTCATTTTTTTTTTGTTTCTGCACCAACACATTTATGCTTTAATTAGTTACATCAACATATCTTTAGTTAGTTTGTCTTTATGTCATATGTATGGTGTTAGCAGGACCACTGCGTAAGGTACACGATCAACTGGAAGACAAATAAAAAAATCAGTTTGTATGTATGCAGGATCAAAAAACATGAACACGGAAAAAATTTTGATACAAATGCTATGGAATTTTTTCTTTGTAAAGTTTTGTTTGACTTTGTTTATTTATATCTCGTAATTGTGGAGAAAAAAAAATTCATTCTCCTGAGTTATTAGTTATATTTTGAGCTGTAATAAATTGTTTTTTTATTTTTATTTGTAAGGTAGTTTTCATTCAGAGTTTTACCATTTTCCAATATTATATCTTTAATTTGATGATCGTTGTATAATATAAAGAATAAAGTCTGTGTGTACACATGAAGAGTAGGTGACACAGAGAAGAAAAACGAAAAACTAACTACTCTTCATCTACTCAAAACTACCTTAAAAATGAATAACAATTTATCAAAATTAAAATGCACAAAGTTGACGTTCAGGAGAATGAAAATGTATTTTTCTGCCATTTACGAGATATAAATAAATAAAATAAAACAAAAATTAACAAAAAATAATTTCCATGCAAGTGAATTTTTTTTTCGTGTTTACGGGGTTTGGGCCTGTGTTATGGCCGTATACATACATTGGCACTGGCAGGACTTATATTTAAGTAGATTTTGAACAAGGTAATAAGATAGGCAACATTGAATTTTTTTCTAAGCTTACATCTTACTAAAATTAAATTTGACTCAAAGACAAATTACAGCAGTGTAATATTCTGCGCTAACAACAAAAATTAAATACCAACCAGAATCATAATCGCAACAATCAATTTGACAAACAAATTTCCAATTGATCAAGCAAATTACAATGGATTGGTGGTTTCTTGCTTGATAAGTGATTTATAAAAAATTCAAAATCTGCATTGTTTACATGAATTTGATTTTGAATGTGTTGGTAGTAGATATGAGCGGTTTATTTTGGAAATGGTTTAATTGATTTGTGTTTGAATTGATTTAAAAATACAACTATGAAAATATAATTAGCTAATTCTCAAATGACAAAGTCATTGCGATTATGATGATACCACTACTCGTAGATTAAAACTGTTTATAAATAAAACGAATTATAAGAATCGGGATTATTGTTGCATTAACTATGTTTTGTAGAATGAACTTACGAATTTTCCCTGAAATGCGGTTCGTATCACTGGATGTGAATAGCATATAGAATTTGACGGTTACTGTAGTACGGTACTACTAATATTTACGGAATAATTACCACTACTGGAATGCTACCGAAAATATCAGAAATATACTCATACTAATTTTTCCTACAGTCCACTAATCACTAAAACACAACACCAAATAATCAATTCTTAACACCATTTACAAATGTTTTTAATCACATCACTATTTTCACAACTTATTATTTTTCCTCTACTCACTTTTACTTTCATTCTATCGCGTACATTGTCTTAACCAAGACCCAGCAAAGACTAACTTAAGACTCATCCATTGTGTTCATCGCACGCGTATATGTATGTGAAGTTAGCCCAGAAACTCATCCCAGAAAAAATAAATTTTTGCATCAGGCAACACTAAAGTTGTATGTTTATACTAGCCCAGGATTTCACTAAAATTATTTAAATTGACTCTAATTCAGCCCAAGAAAAAGTAAAACCTCGTCATAAATCATATTGCATGGAAAGAAAAAAATATATTCGGAACCCAGACATATTTAATCGAAAAAATTTCAAATTTAATTACATTAAACTAAATATACATGTCAGTTAATAGTGCTAGTCACAACGTTGGTATTGGCTTGCAATTTGTATGGTTTGTAAAAGACGAGAATACTGACGAGTTGTTACTATTAGGTTTAGTTTCCGGAACTCTTCGCTTCCAGGAGTTAAGGAGTTATTGAAGCAAATCCCCGTCAAATGTATTGGCCCATTCAATTATGAGCCTGTTGCACCAATCACAACGGTAGGATTGTCTTGAAATTTTCAAGGTTAGTAACGGACATGATTATAAGTTAGTGCTACTAGGTTTGGTTTCCGAAACTTGCGGTTTCTGGGAACTGTGAAGTAAAACAATTCATCCTTTGGGCCAAACACGTGTGCGCCTGTAGCGCCGATCAGAACGGTACGATTTTCTTGAAATTTGTATGGTACGTAGGCAGTATAATGACAAGTTGTTACTATTAGGTTTGGTTTCCGGAACTCTTTGCTTCCAGGAGTTATTGATGAAAATCCCCGTCAAATGTATTGGCCCATTCAATTATGAGCCTGTAGCGCCAATCGCAACGGTAGGATTGTCTTGAAATTTTCAAGGTTAGTAAGGGACATGATTATAAGTTAGTGCTACTAGGTTTGGTTTCCGGAACTTGCGGTTTCTGGAAACTATGAAGTAAAACAATTCATCCTTTGGGCCAAACACGTGTGCGCCTGTAGTGCCAATCACAACTTTGATTGTCTTGGAATTTTCATGGAAATTTGATGTGTGTACTTGAAATGATTTAAGCATATTTTAAGTGAAGAATCTAGAAGCATTTCATACCTATCATGGACACATTTTAACCATTCGCCTGGCTAATGACTGGGAGTGTTTCAGCGACCCCTAACCTGAAGAACAAATTCTTAATGGTATATTGTTCCAATGAAAAGCCGTACATTTAATGGCTATGACTCAGAATTTCATATAGACTTTTTTATGCTACTCTACACTACATTGCCTGATTCATTTGGAATTACCCAGGGAGCACCGCGAGGAGGTATGCATCTCGGAGTTCGCCCCCCGTACCACTTTTGTGGATTATACATTTATTTAAATGTGTATGGCCCAAAAGTTTTCGTAATTGTTTTATAAAATTGGTTATGGATATAAATGTAAAATCTACAGTAACGAACTGTATTGAGATTATTAGACCTGTTTGTAGCAAAGAGTTCTGGAAACCAAACCTAATAGTCACAACTTGCCATTCTACGGCCTGCCTACCGTCTGGTTCCCAGAAACCGCAAGTTCCTGATCGGCGCTACAGGCGCACACGTGTTTGGCCCAAAGGATGAATTGTTTTACTTCATAGTTCCCAGAAACCGCAAGTTCCGGAAACCAAACCTAGTAGCACTCACTTATAATCATGTCCGTTACTAACATACACATGATACACATGCTACTCCATACATGATATAACATTGACTTTTTGTACATGAGAGACAAGAATAGAAATATATTCAAACAAAATTTTGCAGAAGATTTTTTGAGCCATTACACCGCCTAAACCACTATAAAAATGAAAATGTTACCATAAAATATATTCGACCTAAGCATTTTTATGGCAACATTTTTAAAATTGACAAAAAAAATATTTTATATTTATAAATGTTAAGGATTCATAATAAAAACAGTCGTCATAGATAAAAATGTAAATTTTGCATTTGAATTAATTACAAATAAATTAATAATTTTCCTATAAAAAAAATATGGCATTACTATTTATGTTTATTTCTTTCTCGCCTATTGATTATTTTTATATAGCGGATGCTTCTTATTTACCTGCAAAAATATCCCCATAATGCTACTACTTAAATCTAGATGTCACTAAATTTTATAAATGTCATTAAACTCTAAATCTAAACCCTTGATTGACCAATTTACGCTGAATTAATGTCTCGCTCAAGAAAAAAATTCACGCGTTGAATTTATGCCATCCCAAACCAATAGGAAGTAGTGTCCTTATAAATATTTTGTATTACAAATTACAGTATTATAAGGATAAAATACTTATATTTACCATAAGTATTTTATCATTATAAACATCAGTAGTATTTTTTTAGTAATCGAAATTATCTGTCTAAACTAAACTGTTGAGAGAAAGCAAAAGTTCAAGAGTGGCTAACAATAACCATCAACATAATTATCATTAATTCATTAACAAACAATGAAACGTTACGCGCACTGCTCATCTCATTTATAGATCAAATATTTTTACACACACAGTTTCAAACTCGTTTCACCAAACTGATTCGTATAATCATTTAAATAATTGTATTCATTCAGAAAAATTTAAAATAAACACATTCGTACATATATAATACATTACTATATTGAGAAGTTCAAACCGAAGAAAAACCAATAAAACCACAATTGTTCGAATAAACCGGATACGGTTTAATCAAGAAAACTAATTCCTTAAACTCGGATTGTGTTCTTTACGTGAAAATTATTCGTCTGCTTTTTTGTATTTGTATGTATATCGATATTATAATACAAGCAACAGAACAATAGACGTGTAAGTGATGTGGGTTATTTTAAGATGAATATGTGTTAAAATTAAATTTGTAATGTAGACACTTTAAAGGTGAATCGCAGGTTGATAGGTTTTAAATTATAAATGTTAAGTGCTTTAGAGTTTAGAATAATAAGATCGATAATTAAAATTGTTTACATGTTAATTTTGTTGTGGTTGGTTGTTTTGAAAATTCGATTATGATATGTCAAATATGTAATACCTGTTAGAAAAAACTGTATCGAAAAAATTTAGCTTCAAAAATAACTTGATCAAATCAGGTGCTTAGGGCCGATATGTTCGATATCGCTTTGAATTAATTAATTAATTCAGTATTAAGTTTGGGAAGGGAAATATTGAAAAAAATATGTAATTTATATGCGATGGTAGTAAGACGTGCTTTTATACTAAGATACCAGTTTTTGTGACTGTCTCTTTTGCGTCATAATCATTAAGTTATTAACACATGTTTTTTACCTCGTGGATATTTTGCAGACACTTCCCAAAGTTATTTACCTCGTGGCTTTGAAAGTGGTTAGGATTATATAATTCGATATAATTAATTTATAATCTGTATAATTTTAGTTGGATCCCTTTTATCCATATTACGTTATGGGATAACAGTTTTTGTAGAGGGTTTGGTATCTGTGATATGATTAAGTTGATCGCTGATGACCTTTCGGAAGTAATTGTAATAACTTCAGAATAGGGAATACAAATTTTTACTTTCTTTTATGTAGTAATATACATTATGTATCAAGGGAACAAACTAGGAGATTATTGGACGAGAGAAGAAACTACAATCCGAACCCGAAAGCCAAGGGTGGTAACTGAACAAGAGAATTAATCGACGTTTAATCTCAAGTTACATATACTTTTTCTACAACTTCATTTTTAATAAAAATATTATGTTTTTATCAAGAAGTTTGTGTAGTAAATGCATTTTCTTGCTTAAAATATACCGATGAAAAATGTTTATATTGCTATCGAGTTTTCATTTAAAACTCGTCTTTCAAAACAATTTTGTTTGAAAATTGTTCGATTTTTCGAAGCTGACTCGAAATGTTAGCTCGTAAAACACTGAGGCAACACTAATGGTTTGAATCTTGAATATTAAGTTAAGTAATTTTAGTACAAGTTAGCACGAAAAAATTAATATCTCACGTATTATTTCACGTATTAACACGAAAATAAATTATTTGATAAAATTGAAAAGTAAACCCGAGAATATAAACGATTATTAGTATTTCACTTTCATTTCCACTAAAGTATTTCATTTTGCGATCCCTAGTGGAACAATTAAACATTTTTATACTTTAAATAAATATACGATTTCATATTAATTTAATAATAATTACATTTCCGCTTAAATTTTGGAAAAATGGTTTGGAAGGGTACAAATTGTAAATTTTATTTAGTATCTGTTAGTTCATAGTCGTTTTTTCTTAAATGCTGTACTTTAAAAAAAACAAAAAACGGAAAAGGTCCTATCCTAACTGTCACTTCCGGTACACCAATTTCGACCAAAATTCAGTGAGATCTCCCAATTTGAGAAAAAGCTTAGGTATGAAGTTTCATCCCGATCAATCATTCCGCCTGGGCTGTACACGGCCGAATTTTTATTAAAAAGTATTTTTTTGACAAAAAACCTCTATGTTCGGGTAAATTTTGGAAAAACAATCTCGGCCAATATCGTTGCAAATTAAAATTTGATTCTTTTAGTTCAAAATCATTTTTCACGTCAATGCGTACTTTTCAAAATATTTACAAGTAACGAGAAAGCTTTTATGAAAGCTTCCACTTCCAGTAGATCGATTTCGGACAAAAATCACTGGGATGCCCAAATTAATAAATAAAGCTTAAGTATGAAGTTGCATGCCGTTCGGACAAATCGTCTGGGCTGTAGAGAGGACACACTCATTTAACCCGCACGCATGCACACAAATTTTTAAAAAAAGCACTTTTTTAACTTCGGCGATATAGCAAATGGCAAATCTGCAAAAATCTTGAGACCAAAATAACAAGAAATTATGTAAAATAATTAAATAAAGAGTCCCTTTTCCCAAGCTGTGCCATCACATTTTCATAACATTGTTCAGCTTTCGCTGTGTTCCCAGATGTATATTTACATAAAATAATTCTGAACTGCTTACTGCTCAATAAGTTTTACTAATTGTCATTCGCACGGATTTAGGGATTTCGTCTATTTACGATAAAAACATGCATAAAATATAAAACACCACAAACTTGCATTAAAAGAAATACGTTAAGTGTTACACATCTAGTTTATTAAAATAAAATAGAATAATAGTATCCATTGATTATTGCCGATTATAGCAATTGTTTTGGTGACTGCCAACACTTTTACTTTATTTCCATTTTGACTTTGTTACTTATTTCATAAGATTCATGAAAATTGTTGGCACTAATGCTCCGTTTACATGTATGTTGCTTGGTACTATTTTCGTTGTTTTTAGATTTTGAGTTGTTATCTCACCATAGTAAATTTGGTTGTTTTTTCATGAAACGATAAGTTTATGTCGATATCGATATGTTTATATAACGTTGCGACTTTGCGCGAATTGCCGCCATATTTTATAAAATATTTATTTCAACAAAATCAAGTTATTTTAGTATTTACAAAATTTAGGGATAAACTTATATTCGAAATGTAGGGGAAAACGATAACTTTCAGTTTTTGTCGTTGTCACATGATTTAAAAAGCAACGCATTAAAACGTTCTTGTAAATGATACTTATCAAAGTTCTATATTTTCAGATGCAAATTCATGTATGTTCATAAAAATAATAAAAAAAATAATTTTAAAATAATAAATCATGAAAACAGACAAGAAAGAGAAATTTTATATTCTCTATTTAGGCAGCAAAATCGATGGATATAGTAACAGTGGATACAATAAAATTCCTTGATCTAGTTTTGCTTTAATTGTTATTCTTACAATGTAAACAACGATCAATCTGAGGTTATACTCGTATGTTCTATTCGCATTTGTAGAATCAGGCCTTTGCTTTTTCCGCCCGTCATCTAGTTCGGCTTTATTGAATTATTTGTTTTAAGAAATACATGAGGTACGATTTTAATGACCAATTTTTAGTTTTTCACTGTAGTATTAAAGGTCATATACAATAGTTACACAGAAGAAGGCTTCTATAAAATTATTACAATTTAAGTATGAATCGTCAGATTTCTATCAGTTCACAATTCGTTCTAACAGATAGATATCTTTTTAACCTTTAATATAATGACAGATATAAGAACGCCCAAAACGTCTAGGCCAAATTATTTTGAAGTTATTGAAAATTTTAAAAATTGAGAGATGTCACCTTCCTGCTTGCGGATGCTGTTGTATGAGGAATTGTGTTCCTAAACATACTTCCCCTTTACTGTAAACAACAGGCATATCAGAAGCGGAAACTGTTACGTTAAATAAAAAGTAAACTCAGGGCGGGAACTCAGTTTTTGTATATTTAGTGATATTGGAATACAAATGGATGAGTTTGAGTGGTCGTAGAAGATAGACGCGTTTTTGTCTTTCTCCGTGTAACAAAAAATTAAAATGTAATTTAATTTAATTTAATTTACTGTGATAAAAATGTAAGGTGTTATGTGGAAAGATGTAAAGTGAAATAAATAAAAAATAGAAATAAAATAAATTGTGTGTCGCACTCATTTTTATGTACGAGACGAGTGTATGTTTACTGTGTGGGAATTACAAAGGATTCAAAAGATAAGTGTTTTTATTATTTTAATTCATATTTTATATAAATATCCATATAAATTTTAATTTTATTTATATAAATATGTTTAGTAGTTGTGCTAGAAATAAGAAGATAAGAAAATACGCATTTTTAATATGTCGCCGTAACAGTGGTGTGGTACGGTTTACGTGTGTTTGTATGGAAGAGAAATATGTTCATCTAGACCAAAATCTACTTAAATATAAGTCCTGCTAACTCCACACATATGAAATAAACAATAACTCACTAAAGATGTATTGGTAATTTTTTTTGTCCATAGTAATTTTTTTTTAAAACTAATTATAAATGTGTAGGTGCAGAAACGAACAAAATGAAAAAAAAAATTGGAATTCACATTGCATTGTTAGTGTAACCAACACAATCTTCGGCAGTTACTTCTATATAGGTACCTGTCAATGAGCGTTAGAGCAGGACTTATATCCAAGTAGACCATGATACACATTCATACACACTTACATTCATATATACCTATAAATATATACAAAATCTACTTAAATATAAGTCACGCTGGTATCGCCTTCTTGCGCCCTCTCATCGTTTCACCAGAAGACTGGTTTTCTACGATTATCCAACATCCTTCTTGGCATTGCTGCATCATAGGCTCTTGTAACATGTCTCATAAGCTGGACGGTTTTGTTATTTGTGGTACCAGATAGGATAGAGATCCTCCATCATGAGACGGAAAATGTTCTCATCGAAGGCTGCGGACATCCATCCTATTCTCTTCCAGTGTCTAACTATAGTCCTTTATTGTTTACTATCCGCCAGTTCATACATAATAGCTTAATGATCACTATGCGTATATAGATCGCTCACTCTCCACGCAACTCCTCTATCGGCAAGACAATGGCTCACAAACGTTAGGTCAACTATCGAGGTTGCATTTTCTCTACAGAAACTAGGTGTATTTCCTGTATTCATTAATAAGACCGGCAATGATGCGAAGGCTTCTAACAATGCGGGTCCTCTGCTACTGGTTTCTCTACTTCCCCATTCTACGGAGCATGTATGTATATGTATATATATATATATATATATATATATATACCGGGTGTTTCTTTTAAACTGAGACGATCAAATATCTCGAAAAATAGCCACTCTACGGAAAAAATGTCCATAATCAAAATTTAATCATACCACGGGGGAAATACATTAGTGCAAAAAAAATAGTCCCCCACCCCCCGCTTTGTAGGTGGGGCGGGGGTAACTTTTAAACTAAGATAGGAAGCCATATTTTTTATTGCAGATACGGATTCTACGACTAAAAGTACGTATGATTTGAATGAAATATTTTGTTCGGTTCATGATAGATGGCGTTGTAATCGACGAAATCCAATTTTTTCAATTTCTCCTTCTTAGAACACACGCATTCGATTCTGCAATACGTTTGAAATAAAAAACATCACGTTTTCATTGGAAATACTCGAAATTCGTCATCAAAACAATTTATTAATGTAAATGGCAGGTGAATAAAATAATTTTAGCTTAAAATAAGTGTTCTAAATGATGGCCTGCGACTTCAATGCACTTATTAATACGCATTTCAAATGATTGTACACAACTGGGAAGTGTGTCTGGTTTAATTTCAGCACACGCATTTCTGATTCGCTCAATCATGTTCTCACGTGTTGTTGGTTCTTGTTTGTAAACTTTTTCTATGAGATAGCCCCACAAAAAGAAATCTGGCGAAGTAAGATCTGCTGATCTGGCAGGCCAATTTACCGGACCAGCTCTACCAATCCAGCGACCATTGAAATCACGATCAAGTATTTCACGTGCCACCACCGAATAGTGTGCAGGACAACCATCATGTTGAAACCACATGTTCCAACCACATGAGAACATTACGCAACGAAAAAAATTGGGGTTTTGTTGTATTTGTTCACGTGCCCATTAACAAAAAGTTACCCGATTTTGGAAATCAGCGCCATGAAGATCTTGGTGTAAAGACACATGATATGGATGATACTTGTGCCGTTTTAAAATTCTCCAAACACTGGTGAGGGACAATCCGGAATCGCGAACTATTTCTCGTGTACTAACATGAGGATTATGAGCCACTGCCGCCAATACAGCATTTTCATTATTTTCTCCAGTGACTGTTGCTATACGGGTCCTCTTTTTCGGTTGAACATTTCCATCAGTAATCAATTGTTTGATAGTACGGCCAAATGAAGCACGTGAAAAAATCCTATCCGGAAAACGTTGAGCGTAAATAGCAACAGCATTTTCAAGATTTCTGCCAGCTTCTCCATAAACCAGAACCATTTCAATTTTCTCTGGCACAGTTAAACGATCCATTCTAAAGTATTTTATCGTTTACTTTGCAATTACGAAAAACATGAAGATAAGAAATAACACAAACGTTAAATGTGATTTACAAAACTGAATAAATTGTTTTGATGACGAATTTCGAGTATTTCCAACGAAAACGTGATGTTTTTTATTTCAAACGTGTTGCAGAATCGAATGCGTGTGTTCTAAGAAGGAGAAATTGAAAAAATGAAAATTCGTCGATTATAACGCCATCTATCGTGAACCGAACAAAATACTTCATGCAAATCATACGTACTTTTAGTCGTAGAATCCGTATCTGCAATAAAAAATATGGCTTCCTATCTTAGTTTAAAAGTTACCACCGCCCCATCTACAAAGCGGGTGGTGGAGGACACCCGGTATATATACACAAATAATTTTTTTTTTAAATCCAATAAAACAAAAATTTCTCAATATTTTTTCAAATTAAGTTTTTTCATTGTAAAGAACAATCCTTCCGATTAATTATTGAATATTATTTCATTCATATGACTGCCTCGGCTGGCCTTGACGTACCCCATACGGTCGGTCTAATTTTTGAGTACATTTTCGATGATATGCGGCATTGTGTCTTCAATGACAATGCGAATATTGTTCTTGAGAGCGTCAATCGTTGCTAGTTAATCGGCGTAACACTTATCTTTGACGGCACCCCAAAGATAATAGACCAACGGCGTCAAATCACAGGTCCGAGGCGGCCAAATCACATCAGCATTTCGGCTGATAATTCGATCTTCGAAGACAGTGCGCAAAAGATCAATTGAAACGTGCGCTGTGTGGCACGGAGCGTCGTCTTGTTGAAACCAAATGTTGCCTATGTCCTCCTCTTCAAGTGCCGGCAACAAAAAATCGTTTACCATGGCGCGGTAGCGCTCACCATTGACAGTAACGGCGGCTCCTTGCTCATTTTCAAAGAAAAATGGCCCAATGATTTTTTTTTTGCTATTTTGTGGGTTGCCCAATTCAAGGGTTATATACTAATGGATTTTAGAGATTGAAGAAAGAAAATCAATAGATAGTGAACGATAAAAGTACTAAGTTAGCCCATTACTCAAACATTTTTAAAAAAAATTCAATGATTATTGAGATTTATTAACTAATTAAAACAATTTTGTAATTTATTTATTTCCGTAGTAACAATATTTGAATTTTATTTTTGAATATCAATTTCGAAATACAATTTCATCATCAGTGCAAAATTACAACTCATGACTCTTCGATTATTGAGAAACGAGCCGTAAGTTTAATTCAATTTCCTCATTTAAAATTAACCAACCTTCAATAATTGACCAAATATTTAAAATTCGTGAAATGAAACAAGAGCGCAGCAAAACAAACCACAATTTACTACTTTTATCTTAAACTACGTTTGGTGATAATGACAAAAATGACAAATTAGAAGAAAATCAGTGATATTTATCAAATTTACCAAACACACTGGGAGTTATACATAATAACCGGTAATTATGCATAAGCACCGGAGTAAACAATTGTACCGTGACATATGTACATATATATAATTGGTAAATTATCTTACGTCGAGTATGTGTCAAATTATATTCTTGAAAATTAAGGTAGTACACTTTTTCTAGTTCCTGTTTATAATCCTTTCATTGTTAAATGGAATGGATTTTATATTGTGTGTTATCTTTTTAAAACATTATGATATATGTACATATGTAAATAATAAAAGTTTATCTCAGTTTTATAAAAATCAACAATTTCGTTTGGCACGAGTATTCTTCTCATTTATATAGGGTTTTCCAATAGGAATGATATGATTTTTAAGTGACGTTTCGGCCATTTGTAATATGTCATGATCTGTCATGTTTTATTTAGTTGCATTCAGTAATGTTTACAATTTCATCATGGTGAGATATACGCAAGAACAACGTTTACAAATTGCAATTACAAACGATAACGATTTTCTTTAAGAAAATCATCTTCTTCAATGAGGCTCACTCAACACCGTTACTGTCAATGGAGATCGGTATAGATCGATGATAACCTACTTTTTATGGCCCAAATTGATCTTGACAACATTTGGTTCCCAAGACGGGGCTACGTGCCACACAGCAATTGCAACAATTGAATTATTGCGAGAAAAGTTTGGATCATATCACTCTTATTGGAAAACCCTATATTTAGATAAGAACATTTTATTTTTTAATATAAGAAAAGCAATAGAATTTATATAGTTTTATGGTGTTTCATCATTGAGTGACACACATCGAAGATTAATTAAATAAACACTTCTAATCTAATGCCATATTTCAGATAAACATAAACATTGATTGATTGACAAAATAAACATTGTAGCGCCAACCAAATTGACCGCTACAAGTTGAGAGTTGACAATTATGTATTTTAAATATTTTTCATGTTACTCGAAAAAACGCGGGATATTTCTAGTTTATTATGTAATTTGATGGGATAGGAATATTTTATGACTGCAGAGTAATAAATTTGTTTTTCCCCTTATTTTGAGAGGTGTTTGACATGCTTTGAAATGGATAGACGTATCTAAAAATTGATATAACCAGTCGATATTTTGATAATTAAAATTTAAATTAAACCTAATTGGTAATAAAAAAATTTACAAACGATTTCGGGACTTAAACGAAAAGAGTGTAAAGTTCTAATTCATAGAGATAAGTTGTGTTAATATGATAAAATATATTTATTTAGTGACACTCGCATGGGTATAAATTACCAATTTTACTTATTTTGGATAGTGAAAATTGTCGAGTTGTTGTGCATTTGAAACTGATATAGTACATGTAAATGTGTGAACAATATAAAAAACCTGATCATGTTTCTGTGATTTATAGAAATTTTACTTGTTAATTTTTCGAAACAAACATTCTCTTACCTAAAATTATAACTTAGTTTTAAGAAAATTACATAAAGTTCGGCATTCGAAAATCAACGGCATTCTAATCAACGAGATGTTACCCGTACGCGAATAACATGAAATGGTCGTACGATTAGTAATAATAATAAGTCCATCTAAAGTACAAAATATGCATTAAATTAAATAATTAATAAATAAATAAACTAATTCATAAAAATAATATTCTCGTACGCTAATAATCTATGAAATTATAATAACAACTTATAATAAAATATACATAATAAAACAAAAGCTTTAATCTAAAGTGATAAACACGAACGTGTTACAAAAATAGTGCCTTCCAAAATTGAACCTTATGTAACTAGTGACTACGAATTTTCAAAATTGGAATAATTACATCAATCATACGAGTATTCCAACGAGAGTAATTTGCATTCCGTCGAGTACAGACGTATTATTGAAATATAATAAACAAAAAAAAAATAACATTTTACGCGTATTTTTATCATATTAGTATTTATCATATATTAGGCCCCAGGAAAAGAAATAAAATAAATTTAGACAATAAACAATTTATACAGTGCTAATAAAATGAGTTCAAACCATGAAAGTGATAGTGATGATATTATAATGGACACCGGGAAGGAAATCATTGTGTATAAAGAAGTACCAGCAATACATAGCAGTTCTGACCAAGAATTAGTACCTCAAAAAGTACAAAAACTAAACGCTTCTTACCCATCTACATCTTTACTAACCAGTGATGAAATGGAGTTATTGCGACATCAAAACGTGAAGCTAAAAAAAGAAAATGTTCTTATGAAAACTAAAGTAGATTCGTTAGAAATACAAATACGTAGTTTGACAAATGTGATAATAAAAGCAAAACTAGCCAAACCAACTGAAAATAGTGTGCATCTGCCTTTGGACAACAGTAACGAAAATAATGCACGTGTAAATAATAAAAAAACTACTGTAAACGAATTTATGAATGCTAATAAATCAGAAAGCAACATAACGGTACAGCAACAATTATTAACAAATAACCAGTTGCAAAATAATATAAACCAAGAACAAACGGGCAGAGACGATGACGACAACGATTTCATCCCAGTTTTAAGAAGACAAAACAATAAACGTAAACAACAAACTAGACGCAACTGGACGCAACTGAAACGGTATTTCCTACAGTTACTGAGTCTCAAAATACCGAACGAGCAACAATGGATCAGCAGGTTAATATCGAACAGGTTAATAAGAAACCAAATATCAGGATACCACCTATAAATATATATACGCAAACACCTCGACAAACAGAAAAACTATTGAAATCAATAAATATAATGGACTTTGAAACACACAGGATCAACAAAAATAAACATATATTATATGTGAAATCAATGGCAAATTATAATATCGTTAAAGAAAAACTAAAAGATGTATGCCCGCCATTTTATACGTATACACCAAAAGATTTAAAACCCAAAAATATAATAGTGAAAGGGCTCTCAAACGATGAAAATAAAGATGAACTATTAACTGAGCTAAAAAACAAAGAATGCGAGGACTTCAAATTTATAAAATGTGATCAATTTCAGACAAGTGGATCAAACAATAACCAAAAACTACCTATGTATTTAGTACAATTAACACCAGACTCAAATCTCAATAAATTATATGAAATAAAATATATTTTCCACCAACGTATACATTGGGAGAAATTGAAAACCAAGGACCTAGTACAATGCAAGAATTGTCAGAGGTATGGCCATTCCGCAATAAATTGCAATCTACACTATAGATGTGTAAAATGTAATGAAGAACATGAAGCAGGTCAATGTAAAAATACTAAAACTAACAAATCAGTACCGTATTGCACAAATTGCAAAGAAGAAGGACACCCGGCCTCATACAAAGGATGTGTGGTTTATAAAAGGCTAATGAAACAGCTCAGAGAAGCCAAACAAAAACGCCAAGAAACAACACAACAACAAACAAAACGAATGTTTAATTCTAATTATGTAAAAAAAGGTATCAACTATAGTAGCATGCTTCAACAAAAGGACGCCGCATTGAAATCATATTGAATAGGTTAAATGTTGTTCGTCGATATATGACGGACACCGATAAAAAAATTGAAGTAATACTCAATTCTCTTAAATCAATTATGACAGACTAAAAGTTTAGCACGAAATTTATGTACTACAAGGCACAATATGATTGTAAGAATATTGCTATTATTAAATAGAATTATCTATTATAAATATTATTATTGTAAACAATTTAAAAAATCATGGTGACTATTAATCCATTTAAAATAATTTCTATTAACGTAAACTCCATCATATCGATCGAAAGGAGAATGAATTTGATTATGTTCATTAAAATACATCGCCCAGATATAATTATTTTATCCGAAACAAAACTAAGTAATAAACATAGATTTGAAATAGAACATTACAACATAATTAGAAATGATCGCAAACTAAACGGTGGTGGGACTGCTATAATATTGAGAAGCAATATTAAATTTAAACATATAAAATTTATAAACACAAAATTACTAACAATAGAATGTACAACAATTGAGATAAAGCTAGATAACCACAGCAACAAATTAATTATTAGCTCAATATACGCTACACATAATAACTCAAACTTTATTAGCGACTTCAATACAATTTTCGATCAACTAAATCTCAACAGTACGCAGAACTACTATATAATAGCCGGAGATATAAATGCAAAACATAGATCCTGGAATAATACTATTGAAGATCAGCGAGGTAAAATACTAAAATATTGGTTAGACACAAACTCCACATTCTATAAACTAAAACTAATGGTACCAAATAAACCGACATTTCCTTTAAGTAAATCGACAATAGATCTAGCTTTTATTGATAATAGAATACCGTTAAAAAATGAAAATAATTTAAACACTTTAACATACGAAAGCGATCATAGAGCTATACAATTTGATGTTGTTTCTCAATTTATTAGTGATGCAGTACTAAACTCGAGATTAGATAATGAAACAGAAACAAAAACTTGGATTCGTGGAATACTGGAATATCTATAAACAAAAACTAGAAAATAATTATAAAGCAAAATATAATAATCACAATATAGCCAGTGTCCCTAATAATATTAATTTAAACAATCGGGAAATAGACAATTACTTACTAACATTAGATAAACAAATAATAGAATGTATTAACGAAATCGGCCCCAAAACAAACCAAATTAAAAAATATTTGAAAGACTTATACGGTAACAAAATAATTTTTAAACTTTATAAAGAAAAAAGTTATGTTATATCTAAAATTAAAAAAGTTAAGAGAGAGGTAAACTATAATGCAAATTATTTAAATAGATTAAAATCAATCGTTAAAAATATAAAAATTCTAATAAAACAAAATATTAGAATTCAAATAAATAAAGTTTGGAACGATAAGATCAGATCTATAGAAAACAATAATAAAAAAAATATGTTTAGCAATATTAATCGTATATTTCGCCCAAAGGACCAAATTACAATAAATAATCTTAAGTTAAATATTAAAAATAATGAAGATCGTAAATTATTAAATTACAATAATAACTTTTCAATCAACTTAAAAGATCCCTGTAAAGTTAATATTCTGGATTCGGATAATGTAGAAGTTTTAGAAATAGATGACAAGCTAAACATTATTGGAGCCTTTATTGAAGAACAAACCAAAAGAATAATTGTATCTAATATGGATAGAGAGGTAAACATTTTTATTGATAACTTGAATCAGAGTAGAAATGCCTTGCGATATAACAATAATACAAGAATAGACTATAAAACCATATTTAACGAGAATTGCTGCTCAGATAACTTGAATAACACAGTGATTATTGATAGATTATATACAACACCGACCGAGCTAGAAGACATTTTCAGAAAACTAAATAATAAAAAATCGTCCGGCCCCGACAGAATACCGAACGTTGCCCTAAAATATTTACCTTTCTGCATGATTCGAGATTATTGTATACTCTTCAATAATATGCTTAATAATAGCTATTATCCTATAAATTGGAAAATAGCGAAAATATTACCTATTTTAAAAAAGGGAAAAGATCCGTCATTTTATAAAAGTTACAGGCCAATCAGTTTGGTACCTAACATAAGTAAAATTTTAGAAATTATAATCTACTATAATTAAATAACATATATAAAGCAACACAACATTATAACAGATACACAATTCGGGTTTAGACACAATCATTCGACCGTTCATGCAATTAGTAAATTAATTTCGGATGTTTCCAGAGGATTTAATAACTCTAAAGTCACTGGGGCTATCTTAGTAGACATAGAAAGAGCATTTGACTCAGTATGGATTGAAGGCTTATTGTTCAAAATGAACGAAATGAAATTTAATAAAAACCTAATTATTATGCTGAACGGAATATTAAGACATAGAACGTTCTCCCTAACGGATGGTGTTAGATTATATGATACAAAATTTAAAATTGAAAATGGATTGCAACAAGATACTATTCTTACACCTATATTGTTTAGTCTGTATATTACAACATTATTAAAAAATAACAATATTAACTCAATTGATTGTCAAGCATTAGCTTATGCTGATGATGTTATTATTTATTCAACTTCAAATAAAATAAACATAATTCAGAATCACTTACAAAGATCTTTAAACTATATAAACAAATATCTTAATCAATGGAAAGTACAAATTAATATTGAAAAAACTGAATTAATCTTATTCAGGGCTCCTTTAAGTCAACTAAACCAAAATATTAAAAAAATTGGAATAAAATAGTCATCAAACTAGAAAATAAATTAATTAAACAAAATCAATTGGTCAAATATCTTGGAGTATTCTTAGATCAATATCTATACTTTGACAAGCATATTACGCTACAACTCGAAAAAACCAGAAAGGCATTTGCCATGTTAAATAAATTATTTTTCTCCAAAAGATTAAACAAACAAGTTAAGATAAGCTGTTATCAGTTATTGATAAGACCAATAATCACATATGGTGCCCCAATATGGTATAACACCACGCCGGGAATAATGGAGAAAATAAGAAAATTCGAACGGAAATGCATAAGAACATGCTTGTCAAAGTATAGAAAATTAGAAAATTTACAACATTATATCTCAAACAAGAATTTATATAACTCAGTAAAATTTGATAGAATCGACCTGTTTATTCTAAATCTAATTCGAAATCATATTCGAAGGTCTATGGCTAATGTTGAAAATTCCATGATTTATGCACCATATCTAATGGATATGAACCCGTATAAAAATATTATTGAAAATAAATATCCTCCGCCAGAGGCTTTTGTCTATCTGGATCAAGCGGGGTTAATTCAAAATCATAGTACTGCCATTCCTAATATTTACCATAAATTCAGAAGAAAAAATAATAAATCATTTAATGCAAGTATTTTTCAAGATCCTCATGCTACCAGATTCAATACTAGTATCTCAGATAAATCAAAAATCAAATTTCTTAAAGATAAAACAAAATATTGGTGGCTATCAGGATTAAATTAAAATTTAAAAAAATAAAAAATAAAAAAAAATAACAAATTGAAAAAAAAAAAATACATAAATATAGATAAAGGTCTGACTGAGGACTTAGTCCTTTCGCAATTTCCCCATCTCTAGTCACATAGTTATCGTCAAATTTTAAAATGCATAAGAATGGATATTTTTTCATTGCCAGAATTTTTAATATCCAACAAAAAAAAACTAGAAACAAAAAAATTTGCAATATGATTTTATTTAACAAAATATACTTAAAACATTAATGTGAATTAACAATCATAAAAAAAAATGTAATTAAATTGAGAGCCAAAAATATTGTCAATGTGGCCAAAATTTTTAATGTAATTAATTAAGGTAAATTATGTAAGTTTTTTTTAGATTAAGTTTAACTTACTATGTATTTACAATAAGAGCAATTATAATCTGGAAAATAAACATTAATTTTGTAAAAAAAAAACGAGTATTCCAACTAGAATTAATAAACTATGGTGGCACAACGATTTTAAAAATAAAATATATTCGTACTGGTATTTAAATAAAATATTTAAATATCGCCAGAATTGTCTAGCTTTGGTTTCCGGATATTATATTATCAACCTTCGTGTCATAATATTGAGGAACTGTATCATTGTCATCACATGGAATCAACGAATTACGGATATGGAACTATGGATTACGTCAAACTATCGCATCATTTGAAAAATCGTAAATAGACCATTTATATTTTCTTTATTAGTACCATTATTATTATTATTATTATTAATTCATTATTCTTATTATTAATTTTATTCATTTTATTTATTTTTATAATCATTTCGTTTTCTAAATATTCTGATTTTTTTTTGTAATTATATTTTAATTAGTTAAGTGTTTAGATTAAACAATACGCGTACTAGTGTTAGCTGTATATGAGTATATGGGATATATATTTTCGGGTATTATTTATATAATTATATCAATATACACACATATTGACTGTCAGTAGTGTCAGTGACAGATGTCACTGTGCCAAATGTCATATCAAAATAATCATTAGTGTTTAGTATACGCTTGTCTTTCTGAAGTACAAAAAGTGCATTCTGCGATTTTTACAATGAGTGAAATTATTCAACAAAGAAGTTCCATTAAATTTTGTGTGCGGAATCAATTTTGTGTTGCAAAAGGCCTTTGGTGATAATTGTATGTCGCGAGCAAGTGTACAAATTGGTACAAATTGTTAAAAGAGGGTCGAGAACGTGTTGACGACGAACCACGTCTAGGACGGCCATCAACATCAACTGATGATCAACACGTTAATAAAATCAAGGAATTGGTGATCGAGAATTCGACAATTAATTGTCAGAGACCTGACTGGCATCGTTGAAATATCGGAAGGATCAGTGAACACCATTTTGAAAGATCATTTCGGCCTAAGAAAAGTGAAAGCACGATTGGTTCCAAAATCACCCAATTTTTTGGAAAAACAGCGTCGCGTTGACGTCTGTGAAACAATGCTTTCCGACTACCAGGATGTCATGAAACGTATTATAACTGGCGATGAGTCTCGGATCTATGCTTACGACCCGGAAACAGACGATCAATCGGCCGAATATCGTGCCAAAGGTGAGCCGAAGCCGAAAAAACCACGTCAATGCAAGTCAAAAATCAAGGTGATGTTGACAATTTTCTTCGATTATCGATAGTGTGGTGTATTCCGAATTCCTTCCGACCAGCTAAACTGTCAACAAGGAATACTATTTGAGTGTTATGCGTCATTTGCGCGAAGCTATTCGTAAAAAGAGGCCGGAATTATGGGTCGACAACTCTTGGTTTTTGCACCACGCTAATGCACCTTCTCACACTGCATTGGTTTTACGTGACTTTTTCGCCAAAAATTCCACCTATATCGTTCCGCAACCCCCGTATTCACCTTATTTAGCTCCGTGTGACTTCTGGCTGTTCAGCAAACTCAAACGACCGCTCCGGGGAAACCGTGTTGAATCAATTGAAGATATTAAACTTGAATCGCTACGCGTATTGGAGGCTATTCCGGAAATTAACTTTAACTACTGTTTCGAGGATTGGAAAAAATGTTGGCACAAGTGTATTGAGGCCGGGGGGGATTACTTTGAGGAGGACGAAACAGATTTGGAGAAATAAATAAAACATTTTAAAATTATGAACAAAGTCTTGCTATTTTTTGCCCACAGTATTACAGTCACATAATATTACATACTTAGCAATTGGACTAATAGTAATCTCTCTATTTTTTTTTCAAATAAGGTTTTGTTCATTTACTTGTCAGTACTATCACAGAATAGATACAGAAACGACAGTTAGAAACTATTTCTTTTGACAATACTATATACAATACTATATATATAGAAGTGTAAAAATAAATTCTCTCTCTTCGAATATCTGTCAAATTGTTTGTGTCATCATTTATCAAACAGTGAGCGAAAGAAGTTGAAATTGTCAAACAGTGAGTGAAAGAAATTGAAATTTCTATTATCAAGTAAGTACATCGAAAAACAATTTATTTTGGGTAAATCGAAACTCCATCATAAGTTAAGTAAAGTTTTCTGGTTTTTTAATAAGATTTTCGGGTATATTACAGGATTTTTATATATTTTTATGTAGTGAGTTAAGTAGTAAAAATATCTGTAAATTTATTATTATATAAAATTTATCATTTTATTAAATTGTTTTTAACGAAATACATTTTGAATTAAAAAATTAACAAACAGAAAAATATTTACAAATGTCTTTTTAATTTTACTTCATGTGACACAATTTTCCATTTGGCACCGCTTGACGAAGGCTATTGAATCTAATTTGGTAAATAAAAATGTAAAATTGGTGAGTAGAAAATAAGATGTATAATACGATGATCGCCGAATAATTTGTAATTTAATTTCATGCGTGGTGCTAAACTGAAGGCTATTTGGAAAACAAGTTTAATAAGCTTGGGTATATATTATGTGATTTGGCTTCATATCAATAAGCCAATTCACGACTTGGCCTTATTAAACTCTTCAACTAAAATATAAAAATTATTAGATAACACATTCATTAATATATAAAATCAGGGCTTACATAATATTTTATCGGGCAAACATTTGATTCAGAGTTCCCTCGGATAACATAAAATGGGGAAACAGTGTTAACGGACGAGCAGGTGTTAGTAATCCAAAATTCATGGTGTTCCAGGTTTAGTATAATTTCGATCATTTCACAATGCGCCATACTGAAATGAAGAATTTGTCTTCTAGCCGAAAATTCTCTGAACGCAGTCTTCAAATTTTAACATCCCAAATATTTAAAGCAGGTAACAGTATTTTTATCGATAGAGCGAACATCAACTGGTGGTACAAACACAGAAATTCTGCTTAAACTGTTTAGTTGAAAATCAGGATGTAATTCATAAACATGCGTTCCTGGAAGAACACCTACGATTTTGTTTCAATAATAATTCGGCTCCAATATATGAACTTGCAACACAGATTGTCTGGTGTTGTTTCTAGTATCTGACACAATTTATTATTAGATTTTTGGAGGCTACGTATTAAATGGGACAAATAACTTCGTTTCTATATAAAATTACAGTATACAATCAAGAGCATATTAATTAATACAAATGTGAACATTTTACATAAATCGTGACCACCTGTACGTGCCTGTACAACCATTACATAAAATTCCAAACAGTTTATCGCTATAAATTAAAAATACTTCGGCTGCCAGCTCGTTCTGGTTTACAATTTTGCCATCATACCGAATTACCGATTTGCTGCATACTTCCGACCAAACGCGACACATAACTAGAAATAAAACCATATTAGAATACTTGATTAAGCATACAGGTTGATGATTGAGATGTATCACCACTTGGATGCTAATGAGCACTGGATGCTAATGAATCCTGTGTTGTATCGTTAATAAATATTAATTGCATACCACTCACAGTTTTATAAGATTCAAATCAAAGAAATGTTTCAATTTTACCAATAACAGCAATACGGTTGTTGCAACTAAAGACAAAGTGACATTTGAAATTGAGAGCCAATTGAGAAGAAATTTTAGTTGTACACTGCGAATATTTTATAATCGATTTAAATTTTTTGAAAACTACTAACGTTATCTGTTATCTACTGCTAAAGTATTTTACCACTCCTATTTTGATGTAGAAGGTCAAACATTCGAGTCGAAAGAAATTCATACAAAAGTGGAGTTATGTCGCTTCTGTATCTATTCTGTGGTACTATTGTCAATTTTCTTTAATAAATTATCGAATATGGTTGTACTAATCTCACTAGTTCAAATTTTTCTTAGCATGTGTGATATTTCAGGTATGAGAATGGAATAAATGAAGAATGGAGGAACAGGTGAGTAGGGAGGTCATGAGTTGATGAGATCGAGTAATGATGATAATACTAAGCAGCTTTTTTTTTTTTTTGCTTGTGTATCCCATCCAAATTTTTATTTCGGTCTATCAAGACTGGGTTAAGTTTCAGCAACCCCCATGCCTTTCCCTGAGTATTAGCTGGCTTAAAGAAGACCGAGATGAACCTCTAGCCCAGTAATTTCTGTTAACAACAGTCCACCAAAATGGAGGTCAGTTCGTTACAGCACCTAAAGCGCGGCTCCTGTATAGTCGTTGTTCGTTCAATACAAATATTATGCTACTATAAAAGTTAAACTTTATTATATAGGTTTTCTCCGAGGAGGTTGTAAAATTCACACTTTTATTACGTTTCGATATAGCCATTATCCATACACCCAAAAATTATTTAATTTATGCATGATTTATGAGTGAAAATCGTTTAATTAAGTGCATGCATACTAAATTTGTTTTGTTAATTAAAATTTTAATGCTACGTCCAAATACGCTCGTATAATATAAACAGACACCAAATTTGTATCTATACAAACGTGATACCATTCACCAAAATAATTTACATATTACTGATAAAAATGACAAAAAAAACTAATTAAAATTCCGAAAAAGTATATGTGTGTAGTAATTCGATATGTAAGGAATGAAAATATCGAAAAAATTAATTAACAAAATTTTTATTTTATTATAGTTTTAAATTTAATTCTCTGATAGCAAATAAAATCACATCAGCGTGTGTTCCTACTACATACTCAATGAATTATTGTGTGCGTTTAACAATATATCATCGTCGATACATTTTTAATCCGATTATGTTGATGAGATAATTTTATAGTCGGATTTCATTTATATTCAAATTTGAATTTTTTTAACATATGCATGTCATTATACCGCGGTCAAAATATTCGGATACAAATTAAACATTAAATTAAAATTTACTTGAAACTTTTATTTTATTTATAATTACAACCATTTCTACAAATAATGATAGATTTGTAATTATACATAATATGGTGTGGTGTATATATCCCTTTTACTCCCTTCTCGTTCTTTTCTATATCGCCGAAGTAAAAAAAAGTGATTTTCTAAAAATATCTGTGCGTGCGTATGTGGTTACGTGCAGACTAAATCTCTGTTGGTTCGCTACATTCCTGACGTATTGATTGATCGGGCTGAAACTTCATACTTAGGCATTTCTCATAAATTACGAGAACTGCTGTTATAAACTAACAAATTCTAATTGAAGTTGAAACAATTGCGGCCCGGAAAATGTTTCCAAAATTTAAGCGGAAATGAGGTTTTTGACTAAAAACTGTATTTAACAAAAATTCGGCCTCTGTATAGCCCAGGCGGATTAATTGATTGGGATGAAACTTCATACTTAAACCTTTTAGCCTTTTCACAAATTGAGGGGTCCTAAGTTTAAGTTAGTAAGTTTTGGCCGAAATCGGTACACAGAAAGGGGCAGCTTCTTTCATTTCAAATTTTCATCAAAATCGGTTCAAATCAGTTTTTCAAAATTTAATCGTAAATGGCAATTTTTACAAAAAACTGGCTTTGATCTTCTTTTACGTAGTAAAATGAAGTATAGAAATCATGAAAAATGTTGACATCAAGATTTTTGCATATTTATCATTCGCTATATCGCCGAAATCACAAAAAGGGGTTTTTGGTATGTGGCTCCGTGTAAACTAAATGTCTTGTTGGTTGGTGGCAGCCTCCATAAGAACTTTTTCGTATTTTTTTCCAAATATTTTGAAAAGCATATCATTTACGAGAAAAACGAATATAGATTGAAAGATTCTAAATCAAATTTGCAACAAAACCTAAACCGAAACACGTTTTATGACAAAAAAAAATGTTGTTTAACAATAATTCGGCCTTGTACAGGCCAGACGAATTGGTAGGTTGAGATAAAACTTCATACTTAAGTTTTTTCACAAATTGGGAGTTCGCAGCGACTTTTGGCCAAAATCGGTTCGCCGGAAGTGGCAGCTTCCATGGAAGATTTTTCGTTTATGAACTAAAAACGATAATGAAATAAAAGATTCTAAATTAAATTTGCAACAATGTCAGCCCAAATCGGAACTTAAGCAGGAGTGGCGTTTTTAACCAAAAACTGTTTTTTTACATAGTAAAATAAATAGCAATCATGAAAAATTTTGCCGTCTAGATTTTTGCAGATTTACCATGCGTTATATCGCCAAAGTCAAAAAAGTAGTTATTAATAATATATGTGTCTCTCACATCCTCCATCAAATTAATCTTTCAATTATTTATCGTTTTTTAAACTTTTCAAACATTACATTTTTCAAAATATTTGCAAAAACCGAAAAAGCTCCTATGGAAACTGCCACTTTCGGTGGAACGATTTCGACCAAAAATCGCTGGGATCTCTTAATTTAAGGATTAAACTTAAGTTTGTAGTTTCACAGATCAAATACGACCGGGCTGAAGGAAGGACACAGACATTTAGTCTGCACTGCACCACACATAGGCACATACAGAACTTTTTGAAAATAAAAACGACACATAACATAAGCAGCAATAATGCTAGTCCCTCATAAACAACTATGAGCTGTATAGAATAACGGCATGCTTGAATGAGATAAAAGTTGGAGCCTGGAAGGGGCAGGTCGTATCGTAGACAGGTAGTTCTTTGTCCAAGAGCTAGAGATCTCAAGAGGAATTGCCTGCAGTTGGTAGAAGGGTCAGGTTAAAGGTAAGTGCCAGTAAGCCCTTCAAAAAGGTCTTAAGAAGCACATAGTGGTGTCTGTTTAGTCGATAGTCAATTATGAGGTGTGGGGCCTTGTCTGGTAAAGTAAATTTATTGACTTTTAATAAATTGATCTGGTGGAAGATCCTACCAAATACTCTACTGTAATCGGTAACAATCGCGTCAACCTTTTTTCATTTCACAAGCATGTATACTTGTCTCTGCATCGGCATACAATAGAAAGATAATTTCAAACAGCTTGGGAATACAAGATAGTTTCGTGATTTATATCTAGTGAGATTGGCACCCAGGATCATGAAAGACCTTCCATATTGGTGGAAAAACTCCAGTGGCCATCAACTTTTTAACATAATTGCACGAGGGAGATCCAAATGGCTGATGCATTTATTTAAGACTATTGCGGAAAATCCAACAGGGTCAGAAAAAATATTGGTTAGTTGGTTTATCCTGACATTATAGTGACGTTAGAACTAATCCATTCATTTACTGAAAGTAATTGAGAGCGAGCTCAAAATTTCAGTTGAATAAATCTTATTTGAAAAAATATTTAAACTAGTTAGTAATTTTAGGATCATTAGAAGAATGATTGTTATACTACAAAGAGGAAAGATAACTCACGCTTTATTCGTTTTATTTGTTTTCCAAGTGAAGTGCTTGTTCTGTATAATATTCTGTTTTAGCCCAAATTTCTCTGATCAAAGGCTTTGGTTTGGGGTGAATGGTGAAGTCCGAACCTTCGACGAAGTGCTTAACAAATTTTACCCAGAGGTAAAGTTGAAGGTTCATTTGTATGTATTTGTTATTTATAAAGTTGCAGTGCTATCCCGGTAGCCCTAGTCGACACATGAAAATCGGACGACGAGAAGTTTTAGCCATGTTTAGCAAAGACTAGCAAAGACTTCAAATCATTTTTATCTGAATTGTATTTTTCTGGAGTACTGATTGTATCCTCTCTTCTCATTTAGGAGTTTTTTTTTTTGTTTTTCTAATTTATAATCTATAATGTTACGGCTGTGTTTTTAAATATTTTAATTCCAAATTTAAATAATTAACAATTGACAGAATATCTATCTCTTTTAGTGGTAAAGTATTTGTTTTATTTAATCGTATTTAATATGAATTAATTGTATAAGTTGTGAATATCAATTCATTCGCCATTATAATTTGTAGAAAAAGAGTCATTAATTCAAAATTAGCGACATGGAACGCACTGATGTCTTCAGGGCTGTGACAATGATCGATAATGGCTACACTTACCACCAAGTGGCCAAAAGGTTCGGTGTGCCCACGTCTACCATTTATTGGTCTGTTCAACGATACAGGCAAATAGGTTACAAGGCAAGACGAGGCCAAGGCCGAAAACGTTGTACTAGTTCCAGAGGTGACCGTTTCATTTCCCTTGAAACTTTGAGAAACGGGCTTCAAACACCAACTCAAATCCGCAATGCTTTATGCGAACCTCTTCGAGGAGTACGAGTAAGTGAACATACTGTGAGACTAAGGCGTAAAGAAGTCATTTTGAGATCATATGTTCCAGTTATAGGAACCTTACTGCAGAGAATCAGCGAGTAGCAAGGTGGAGTTTTGCCCAAGAACACCAATTTGGGACTTTGAACCAGTAGGACCATATTTTGATCATAGACGAGCATATTTCCATTATCACAGTTTTTCATAATTTTTCAATAAAATAATAGAATTTTTTTCCTGTATTTGGATTCTATCACCTATCTTAGATATTCATAAATCAATGTATATTTGATTTTAGATACCTTTTTTTAAATTTTTTTTTATTCCCCTGATTGTGCCGCTGTGTGTAGTTCACTCTCGGTTATCTAATCAGTGTAATCATATTGTAACAAGTAGGTAAATCATTGTTCTGCATTTATTTTTACAACAGTTTCACACCTACTTAAATTGAACATAAAAAATATAATATATGGTCTAAATCATTCTTTGGATTCTTTTAGAAACTTTAGTATAAATCTACTACATAGAGGATGCAGAATTCTGAATCCGTAGAGTACAAATTTGTTTGTATCTTCTATTGTTTCACCTTACACTAAGGTTCCTTGATGGTTACGTTAATCGAAAAAAATAACCTCATGCTTTGAATCGGAACAATATTAACCTGAGTATTGATAAGAGTTTTGTTTTACAGTAGTTCTACTTCAAACCAAGTCTTGTTGCATAGCGCTCGAACGATATGAAATTGTCCTTGATGCATATCCAAGAATTTTGCCTGAATTATTAAATATACAGCGCGAAGTTTCAATGATGTTTTTTCTTACTACATGCTCTAGTGCCAAATTGATAAGCACAGGCGCAAGTGCATAGTATAAATTTTTTAGTAAGTTAACAAAATTAAAAATAAAGTAATACATATGAAATTCTAAAATATACATATATTTTTTAGAGAAAATAACTTGTTTTTAAAATCAAAATGATAAACTATTTATTTTTATTTTTTGGACAAATTTATTCAGAAAATTAAAAAAAATAGTTTTTATTTTAAAAAATACTTTCCACGTTTACTAAACTATTTCCTTTAATTTCGATATCGTTTCGTAATAATAAAAAAATGATTACCTAGTTTTAAAAAACTTATTTTAATTTTAAAAGCTCATTTGCTGCAACATTGGCACAACTCGAAATTCACTCATTTCTAACATATTCGAATCAAACGATTCCCAATAGTTTATATTTTTATTATTTTGTATCAAAACATACTTTCTTATGTAGTTATTTGTAGCAAATAAGATAAAATTCCATATAAAAAATGACTCAATTCGCGAACGAAATTAACATTTAAGATATTGGAAACTATTCTAAGAAAATTAGCAAAATATTAAAGAATTATAAAAATTAAGATCCGATTGAGGATGTAGGAATAGAAAAAGATGTATGTATTTTACTAACCAGAATGTATTTTGATTTTCTTTTGAAAAACACCATTTTTACAAACAATTTTAAGTGCTATTTTCAAATCGCTCTACTGAAAAATTAAAAATATCGGATTGAGTCACTCTTGCAGCAAATGAGCGATATGTCACACAATTTTTTTATTAAATCAAATCCGTAATAATGTGCCGTTATAATTTGAGCACTCCGCGTAATATGACGATTGCTTGGAACTCGCACGATATTTCTTCATTCTCACACCGTAGTACTCGAATTTTACCACGCCTTGCTCCTCCTTGGTCTTTGAAAATTTTGGATCTTCTTTAGACTCGCTTTAAAAATTCGATTTAATTAATTCGATTTGATTAATTTTAATTCGATTTAATTATATTCAGTGTTATTAATTTTACCTTATCATATGCGTCATAACATTATGATTTAATTAAAAGAATGCAAGCCCCAATTCAAGGTAACGCGTGATTAACCCTTTTAGATACAATAAAATGTGTTTGTTTTATCTAAGAGGTGAAACCACAATACCATTCTGAACTTTTCATTCAAATTGATATTAAAAATGTCAATATGTCAATAAATGTCAATATAAAATTGATATTCAAATTGATATTGTGCTGTGGAAGTATGAAAACAAAACAAAAAATGTATTTTCATATACCTAATCACGCATTTCCAATCACTAATAAAAGAACATCATAGTTTTTGTAATAAATTTAATTTACAAAACTACATAAAAATACGAGAACAACGACATTTTGAGCGAATTTCCAATATGATTTTCAGGGTACTATATCAAAAAAAAACTTTTCCAAAATTGTCATTATTATTATCAAATAAATTATTTTTAAATGCTAGGAGTCTTCTTTTGACATAAATAAATTATTCTGAGAATATAATTCATAAACAAAAATGGTCTATTATATCTATTCAATTTTTTTGTTATTATTTTTTTTTTATGTTAAAAGAAAGTATTAACTGTCCAATGGATTTAATGTCCTTTGAAGGTTAATTAATACTCCCTTTTCATTCACGCACACACCACCCATTCACACAATTACAGTATACTACCCGCACATTGCAAGCTCCATGCCAATCTGTACACTGGCATGGACGGTGGGTCGGCGCTGAATTCTGTACTCCAACAGAGGGTCTTAGTTGTGTTTATTAACATCACCGATAGTAATCGATGATGAAAATACGCTTTGCATCCAGCTTCAGTACCTCCCTGTCCAAATACCGAAACTTAACCACCACTTGTCCGGCCATGGACGATGGGTCGGCGCTGAATTCTGTACTCCAACAGAGGAGGGTCTTAGTTGCGTTTATTAACATCACCGATCGCAATCGATGACAAAAATTCGCTGTGCATCCAGCCTCCGGTGGAATTCGAACCCAGTACCTCTAGGTCCACGTACCGAAGCTTTAACCACTTGTCCGGGTTATTAATAAGTCGTAATCATAGAAATACCCTTAGAACGAATTTAAGCTAATATCACGTGTTACCAGTATGACGAGAAAAAACAAAACGTTTAAAATAACAGGGCCCTATTTAGATTTTTTCAACAAAGTGCAATGAAAGCAAATGCAAAGTTAACATTAAAAAACTATGTAAATTGAAGTATATGTTTATTCCTCCAGTAGAAGAAATTGATTATTTTTCCATAACTATAATATAATGTAGATTTAAACTGGTATATATCCAAATAATATTGGGTCCTATTTAACTTAATCTTAGTTTCATTTTCCTTACTGTCAAATTTATTCAACGGTTTCAAAGGTAAATACTATAATTTTTACTCAGCAAATTACATTTTACATCCTGCACATTGAAGCCAACTGATTTCAGCCATTGTTTTTTTAATTCCTTACATTAAGCTTACCTAAAACAAACAAAAATAGGTTTTCCATATAATTTCTGTAAAAACAATTGTAGTAATTATGGTATTCAAAAATAAAAAATAATTATGAAAAGCAAAGCACGTAGCACATGACACAATACATCATTTTTTCGAACCATAGCAATAAAAAAAAATGCGGCACTGGTACTGAAAGTAGTTGACAAAAACAAGAACCTGACAAAAATCAAATATTTTTTATTAATTTTTACAGTTTTATAACTTAACATAAGGCTATTTTTATTACAAATTACTTTGTTTTTAGCTTATTTTACTTTTTATTTTAAAACATTCAACAAACTTGCCGGTGGTGTAAAATCCATTCCTGTACATTTTTGAGTTGTTTCAGCAGCTTTTCATAGCACTCTTCATTTTATTTGAGCATTTTGCATTTACATTAAAATATTGATCCACCATTATTGGTCCAAAACACACCATGTAATTCCGATATTTTGTAAGAAGACAAAATTTTACTGTCACTTCAGCCAGCGCATCAAGAATACTACAGGCCACACTGCTTTAAAAATATTGCTCAGTTCCTTCTTTGACTATTGTAGGCAGCACTAAAATTATAAAAATTGGTTTGATTTCTTTTGTGTTTGAGCTGTCATATTGATAAAAAAAATTGTATTCTTGTAATTTAAGGGATGACATAACCTTACTTTTAGCACTCGTAAAGAAGATATTTTCTTTTTGCTGTTTATTTTCGTTTATTATTTTTATAAACATGACTGCCGTCTATAGTTCAAAGAACTAACTGTAGACATAAATTTGATGACATAGAAAGCAGTGTGGTCTGTAGTGTTCTAGGAGCACTGCTTCAGCCAACAACAACAATAGCATGTTTGGGGTTTTTTTCTTTACGATGAGATACTGATGTATGTGGTTTTTATAAAACCATCCTGCTCCAACTTGTGATACATGAAATAGAAAACTGTATATGGGCAAAATCATTACACCCATGCTAAGTATTTAATTACCGACCTAATGGCACATTGGTTATTGTTTTGGCTTTGGATCGGGAGGTACCGGGTTTGAATCCCGATAGGGGCAGGATGCAAACGGAAATTTTCATCAACAGATTACGATCTGTGATTAAAAGGAATACAACTACGACCTATATCGGCATGCAAAACTCATGAGCCGACCCATCTTCCATGTCCAGTACTACAGGCTGGCTAACTTAAATCGGTCCTATAGCCGTACGTCTTCGATTTGGCAGGAATTGCGTAAAGTAACAAGGGAAAAATCAACCGCGATAGAGCAGGGAGTGCTTCGGTCTCAGAAAAGGTCGCATGGACTAAAAAAAAATAATAATGATAAGTATTTAATTCTATGTTGATAATACAATACTGTAGTATTGTCACTGTGAGACAAACGTTGATATGGCAATGACCTACTATTTATTATTTGTCGATTTTTATTAGTATATTGCGGCTTTACTTTGGGAAATTTACAACGACAATCCCAGATATTTTATTCCAAATTGGAATAGTTTTCAACCAATTTTTTGCTGGTATAGAATAATTATATTCTACCTGTAGTTTTAATGTTCACCACCAGGACAGTTTTATTGAATACTTTTATTTTTAAATGTTGGCAATAAAAATATTAAAAGTGATTTTGGTTATTTTGAGACCCATATTTTTCTAAACAAGGCGAAAAATTAGTTACGATTTGTAATAATATTCAATTTCAATCAAGTTCTATCACATTACTATTTATTTGGAAATATTTATTTTGAAAGTCAAAATGTAATTGTTAGCACCTAATAAAAATAAATAAATAAAATTGTTGGTTGTTACTTTGAGCTCAATATTTATTCTTATTCATAATGGGAATTGCTTGCACAAAAGTAAGACCACATATACATATATGTACATATAAAGAGTCTTACTTTGGCGCAAGCTATTCCCATTCTGGTAACAATTACACACACATACATTGAACTAAAAGAACGTGAAAACACAACTAAATATATGCGGTCTTACTTTGAGAAATGTTATTCCTATTCGAATAGGAATGGAATTTGTGTTCAAAGTACGAACCAAGCGATTTTTGTTTATGTCTATCGGTTGGTACAAAAATTTAATGAAAGCAAAGAAAGCATGCAATGTATTTCTATGTCATAACAAATAATTTTGAAAAATATAAAATACGAACGTAAATATTTCTTATTTGTGAGTTTCAGGTATCGCTGCAGTCCTTTTATTCATTATTTAGTTTATTTCATTTGGTTGCTTGTCCAAGAAATGAAAAAACGGATATTTGCATTGTTAACAAATTCAAAATTGACATTTCTTGACAAGATACCAACCATGCCAACCAGATGCCAAGACGCTTATAAATTCATTATAACTGTAATCAAAGCAGAGAGAAATAAATCTTAATCAGAGAGCTAAACGGAAGAAAAATTCATTGTCAAATCAAATTCACGATGTCGTTATAAATGGAAAAATATCTCTAGCGGTTGTTTATAAAAATGTTTAGCTAAAACTCAAACCCTACTTTGATCTAGTTGCTCAAATGCTCATTTCTCGCTCGATATATTTTTACTATACGCGTATGAATGGTATTTTTTTTACTGATCTGTCCTGAATTGTGAATAGTATTTTTGTGGTTATTCATCTTACATTGCATGATAAATAGCTTTATCTCATGAATTCCTTATTCAATAAGTATGCTAACGTGAAATGTTTTTTATATTCTTAAATTTCTACTCTGTGTTCAGTTTTAAATTAATTTAATTTTAAATGGATTCGAGTATCGTGTGGGACTTCCGTGCGGCGTTCGTGATCCTTCGTTGATTTGGATCATCAGGCAGGAGGGCTTATTAATTTTATATACTAAAAATATGTATACTACGAAGTCTTTAAACATGTCGAGCAAGTTCAGCCCACTGAAGTCTCACTGAAAACAAAGCCATGTTTCATATAAAGTTTGATGAGGCCTCACTACAATCTGTAAGAAAAGTATGTATGATTAATGGATGTATGAGTATGTGATGGATTAGTATACATTAATTAAGTACATTTACATAACTACCAGTTTCAGAAAATCACTTGGTTAATGTAGTAAATACTGAAAAGTAACTGACCAGAAAATATTTTGCTCTATTTAGTTAATTTATATATCTTCCAAGTCCGTAGTATTTCTTAAAATTTATTTAAATTTTCAGAAGTTTAGGAGAATTTAAACTATCAAATATGCATGATTTTTAGGAAATTGTAAACTTAAGAGAATCCAATTATTATGTACGAGTATTATTTTATTAAGGTATTAGGGTTTTCATGGTAAATTATGTTACTCACAATTTATTTATTTATTTATTTATTTATTTATTTATTTATTGATAGATTGACATAACAATTTTAGTAGAGGAAAAGCACATATGGAAGCATAATAAATGAACATCAACAAAAAAATACTTCCATTAGGCATAAAAACCTCAGATTTTTTCAAAAAACAAATCCACTCCATGCTAATACCCTCCGCATGTTGAGCTCAAGCTCATTTGTTACGGAGGATACTGCAAGAAGTGAATGCTTACAAACTACGTACAAAAACAATATAAATAAATATAAAAATATTATTATACAAATGTATTGTCATTCAAGCGCGCCACGCTAAATAACTCGTTTTAAAAGATCTAAGCGACGCCGATCTCTTAATATCTAATGGAATAGAGTTCCAAAGAGAAATACCTCTAACAGAAAACGAAGTATTTAGAGACCTACACAAGTTTATAGGGGGAAGTAAACGTAATTTTGAAGAATAAGACCTACTGAACAATAACTTATTAAATAAATAGGGAGGTTGCTTTGTCCTGAGAAGCTTAAAAATAAAAAGACAAACGCGAAGTTCATAAAAATCAACTAAATTACAACCCAACATCAAATTCAAAAAGGGCGAAATGTGATCATATTTCCTAATACTAAAAACGAAACGAGTACAAGCATTGAAACATCTTTGGAGAACATTCATACTCTTCTGAAGCATACCAAACAAAACAACATCCCCAAATAGAAAATGTGGAAGAAGGTGCGAGAAACACACGCTTTTTAAAATTACTATCAGAAAAACCAACAACTTTATACAAACAACTAAGCATTCCAAAAACCGTTTTGCTAACCTTAATCAAATGATCACCCCAAGTTAGAGTTTTATTGAAAATTAACCCTAAATTTCTAACTGTATTAGAGAATGGAATTAAAGAATCACCGAGAAAAATTCCAGGGAAAGAGGAAGTATCTATAGATTTTTTATAAATAATAATAGACTGAGATTTATTAGCATTAAGAGCGAGCCGGTTAGATAGTGACCAATTATAAATTCTTACCAAATCTTCATTAATAAGAGAAATATTAGAGTTAATGGAATCAATATCTAAGCGACTACTCCTATAAATTTGTACATCATCAGCAAAAATATGAAAAGAAGAATGGCGAATCGAACATGCAACGTCATTAATGTACATTGTGAATAGTAAAGGACCAAGAACCGACCCCTGAGGAACGCCAGAAGAGACAGGTAAGAAGTCAGAAAACGAATTGTCAAAAAAGACTGCCTGAAAGCGACCCGAAATATAGTCTAAAATTAATTTAGCAGCAGAGAGAGAAAAACTAAAGTTCGAAATAAGCCTATTAAACAAAATTTGGTGATTAATTGAATCGAACGCTTTCGAAAAATCCAACAAAGTAAGGCAAGTCATTTCTCTTTTACTCATACTACGATGAATATCATCACAAACATTCAGTAAAGCAGTGGTAGTATCGTGAAATCTTCTAAAACCCGATTGAAAAATACTAAGCAAATTAAAGCTATCAATATGAGATTGAATTTGGGTTTTTACTACAAATTCAAACGCCTTGGACAGAGAACTTAAAATACTAATAGGTCGGAAATGGGAAAGCTCAGAAGGATTGCTAATTTTAGGAACAGGAATAATTTTACTCAACTTCCACTGAGCGGGATAAAACGAGGTCGTTAAAATAAAATTAAAAATATGTAACAAGTATCTTGATACATTAGGAAAAAAACGCTTAACAAATTTTAAACTAACCATATCTAGACCAGTGGATTGCGATTTAACTTCCCAAATTGCAGAATGCAAATCATCAATTGATATATTTGCAAATGAAAAAGAATTTAGGGATTCTACGGATACTAAATCAATATTGGAAATATCATGGGTGGAACTAGAATTACTTAGGTAACGGTTAAAATCATTAGCTTTGAAACCTACCGAAGCACCCTCTTTGCAACTACCAAGGCCCAAATTGCGAACGTTACGCCAAAATATCTTAGAGGGAAGAGAAGGGTCTAGCTTATCCTTGAAAAAATTTTGCTTAGCGATACGAATTAAACTTACCACTCTATTTCGAGATTGCTTATAAGCTAGATAAGAAATAGAATTAGGGCTCATTTTCCAAAGACGATATTTGGAAAAACGAACAGAAATAGCATTCGAAATCTCTTGCGTCATCCAAGGGGGGATCTAGGTCTAAAATAAACAGTGGTGAGAGGAACGCAATTATTAAATACATAATTAATAGAGGAGTTAAAATAGTCAATTTGATCGGTAGAAGTACTAAGAGAAAAAATATCGTCCCAACGAATAGAGCCACAAATTGATGAAAGGTGAGATTCATCAATTTTCGAAAAATTACTAAAGCTGAAACTTTTAGGTTTAGGACGAGAATAATAATTAACAGAAAAAACAAGGAGATCGTGATGAGAACAGAAACACAAAAAACAGATGGAATTATCAGCAGAAGCGACAACATGATCAATGAGAGAATAAGAACCACCACTTGCAGTTGCATAAGAGTATGTGGGCGCTTCAGTGTTATAAACTGAAAGATTAATGCTATTTAAGATATTTAAATAGCTACGAGAAAATAAAGTCTCTTGAGAAATCTCAAAGTTAAAATCACTCGAAATGAAAACCTCATCATACCGACAGGAAAAATAACTAAAAAGACACAATGTCTAAAAGTGATTTTTTAAATAGAGCATACGACCTCTTGTTCGTTTTAGGAGGATTATAAACTACACCGAAAAGGAATTTCCGCTTATTGACGAAGACATTTAGAAAAAGAAACTCAAAGTCAGAAACGAGCCTTTGAGAAATTGAGAGGGGTACCGATACAACATTACATTTAATATGCTCGTTAACATATAGGCATACTCCGCCATAATTAACTGGTGGATTAGCTCTATCACGCCTGAACAAATTATAACCACTAATGGCCAACGCGGAATCGGGAATATCGGACGATAGAAACGTCTCCGATAAGCAAATGACATCAATTGGGACCCCATTAAAAGTATGACGAAGTTCGTCAATATTTAAAATAAGACTCTGGACGTTTAAACTAACCACATTAAGTAATTTGGACCTAGTCCGAAGCATGGATTTAAGTAAAATGGAGGGCAAAGAAATACTTTCGGTGGACATCGCGAATCGTGGCGCACTTTAACAACAATACTTACATGAACAATTTTTAAATGAATAATTAAGTTCGCCTTCAAAAACCAGGTTAACTTCAAATATCAAATCTGAAACAAAACAAATAAAGCCAAATAATACCAGCAATATAAACGGTAATAGAGGAACGATACTTATCTAATCATAAACTCTTCAAACTATAGTCGGGCCCCAAAACCCCCAAAATATATATAGAAAAAAAATGGCTGTTACTGTTGTAGATTCCAGGTTAGATGTTCATGTTTGCAGTCGTGTCAGTTAATTCACCTGGTGTTGGGAATATTATTTAATTTCCACATTATAGTTTTGATTATATTTTAAATCAACAATTTGTTTTGCTAAGGAAGATAATTTAAGTTTAGGTTTTAATTGTTTAACTGGCCATGTAGAACTTTAAGATATTATAGTAATTGTTGTGTTTTTATATTCTTTATCTTTGATTTAGCTTGGAGAAATTCATACGTAAACGAAGAAAGTATTTATTATATAAACATTATTATTAATAATTTAAAGTTACTAAATAGTGAAATTGAAACTAATAACCAAAAATTAAAAGGTAGTTCATATCTTGCTTTATAAGGAACTAATAAAAATGTATAATATTACAATTTAATTACTAAAGGTAACTATCGGCTATACTTAGGCGGTTACAAACGTCCTCTCCCATCTAATTAGCCTATTTAATTCTTCGGTTTTGTTCTATGTAAAAAGGGTGTGCCTGGCGAAATTCGAGAGATGCGGTGTAAAAATATGGTCAAAAATTGAAAATCAATCAATCAGTTTATTTAATTCATTATTCAATATATTGAATAGATATTGTTATCTACTTCTTGCTCAACTCAGATTATTCTTTGAAATCTTTATATTGAAACGAAGAAGTTCGCGCATAGAACAGTGTTTCCCAGCGGAGGCCATATGGCCCCCCTACGAAGGCACACCATATATTTAAAGAGCCATCTTCTTTTTTAGCTCCAAAAATTTGGTGCCATATGACCCGTTTCAGAATTTACAATTTGTTGACATAATAATTTAATTTTAATTTTAATTTCTTTTCATACACCTAGCACGCATCGATCCCCTTTCACACTTCTATCTGATTTGTTCTAATAAATTCATACACATTCTTATATACGTTCATTCCCATTCGTAATAATTCACTCAAACTACTTGCACTCAATAGAACATCGAATATTTGTCTGCTCTGGTTAAATGCAGAACATTTCAGAATCAAATGTTCAATGTCCTGCACAACCAAACAGCTTTCACATAATTAACACACAACCAAATTGCGTTTCTTCAAACATTCTTTCCAATTTCCATGAGTCAATCTCACTCGTTCCATAGTTCGTAACATTCTAGTATTTTCTTTGAGTACCTTAAAGAACGGTTGCCTCAAAGGAGACCTAACCAACTCAAAGTACTTCTTACCTTTCACCTGACATTTTTCAACAAACTCTCTCTTCCATTTTCTCCACAGATTCACCTGAACCATGCGAAGTACGTCTCTGGCATCCATGAAATCATATTCATTTACATTCTCAATCAAACAACCCCGTTTCGCAATCATATCGGCTCTTTCATTACATTCAATCTGTAGGTGCGAAGGTATCCATTGAAGGATGACCTCTCTCCCACAAAGTTGAAGATACTTATACAGCATTTCCACATACACATTGCAATGAGTTCCCCAACCCTTACTAATTAATACCAACCCACTCCGGGAGTCAGAGAATAACACTATTCCCCTACTCCCTTGAGTTGCATTCATTATACAGATACTGTCATGCACTCTTGCCATTTTCTCTTTCCTCATTGAAGGAATATAAATTACCACACCTGATCGATCATCATTTACACTTGCATCTGTATACACGTCCACATGTGCAACATAATTCATTCGTAATTTGCAAAAATCACTCTTAACCGATAACTCATTCATCATTGCTTTTGTTGTGTCACTAAACGTCAACCGCACTATTAGATTGCTCGCAGGGACTTTCGCATTTGCCGGACGAATCTCGGAGAGTATGTTAATATTTTCCAAGATTACCAGTGCTCTTGTTGCCTTTTTGTAAACCGTCCCTCTTTACAATCTCTCTTTCATTTCATTCACCATTTTATTGTCCTTAGTTAACATTCACACAGTCTGTCGCATGGTGATCCATTCCCTCTTATAATTAAGAGGCGAATCACCCAATACCACTCTAGCATACGTATTCTCCACAAGCATCAACTTTTTAAATCCAACCTTGGACCCATCACCATATATACTCATTCCATACGCAATTTTAGTGACACTAGCGCCTTTCGTAACATATCAGTCACACCCTGATGAGCTCCCCATTTCGGTTTACTCACCCTTTTAATCACGTTCAATCTACTCTTACAATTATCGGCCAATTTTTTAATATGCACTTTGAAACTCATTCTTCTGTCAATCCTGATTCCCAAATACCTAGTCAATTTCACACACTCAATTCGCTCATTATATACTCGCACATCAACCATCGGATTCGTTCTAAAAGCCATACTAAAACATTTACTGGAATTTACCTTCAAATTCAATTCACTCAAACATTCGGTTACCTGATTCACACATTCTTGAGCCCGACTCAAGGCCCACCCCTTGTCCATCAGAACAAAGTCATCTGCAAATTGCAAAATGACTTTGCCCGAGGAGTTACACCTATGTAACTATGTATGGTTGACCTTGACTTTCAAGTCAAGCAGTCGCATATTTTTCGCTCTAAAATTTATTTCATTAACTTTACTAATTATAAACATCTAAAACATTGTGAGGATGCTTGTGAGACAAATTGTTACAACTACCAATGGAGGCAAAGCAAAGTAGTTGCTGCTGTATTTCAACCGGTACAATCTCCAAATCCTTTTGAATGTTCAGCAATTGAAGTGTCGTAATGTATCTATTGCCTGGCTCAGCCACAAAATCGGCAACAATTATACTTTTGACGAAAATTTCTTGTAAATATTTCTGTTTTTCTAAATTACTTAGAAAGTCCATAATCATATGCCCTTTCTATATCCAAAAATACCGCCACAACATACTTATTTTCCTATTGTACTTCCCACACAAACTTTTCTACACATTCATTAGCAGAGTGGTTGTGACGGAACCCAAAGGTGGTTTCCGGCAACAAATTTCTCTCATTCACAAATTTATCTATACGACCTTGCATCATACCATTCACGATTTTAACAAATACATTCAACATACATATTCCCCTGTAATTTGTTGTCAGATTTCTATCCCGATCCCTTTTAGGAATATGTACCACTCTATTTTCCTTCAATTTTTCCGATACCTGAATACTCATCCATACTTGATTCAGAATTCGAAGCAAGGCCGCCTTGGCTTCGAATCCTAATCTACCAATTTTTTTATAACTCACTCTGTTAGTTCCGAGGGTAGTAGATTTGGATTTTTCTAAAATTCCTCGGAACTCTTCCCATTCCAACTCCTTACACATATTATAAATTCATTTTCATTATCAGGTAACAAAACTTCATATCTATCGCTCAAATTGTTACGTACGTCCGTAATCAGTTGTAAAAAGACACCTCCATTCTCTCTGTCATCTAACACTGCATTTCTGCCTTGCGCTCTATAACCTCTCACTCTATTAAATTTATCCCATACATCCTTATTTGTGGTTCTATATGTTTGTCAAATAGTCAGAATTTATTTAAGTTTCCGTGCCTGAATGAAAATTGTTGGAGTGACAGCGGCTTGCGATATTTATATTCGTTAATGTCAAATGTCAATCGAAGTCGATCAAGCAGATGATAACATAGCACGGAGTCGATCAAGCAGATGATAATACAGCATGGATAAAATAGAGCCATAACAAAACTCGTTAGATGGCAGTCAAAATCGTGTAAAATAGAATTGTAGACTTTACATTGCCTATTTTTTGTTTTTAGGCAAGTCATGGCAGTAACCGACAAGCCGTCCACCAGAATAGAAATAAAATATTAGCAACTAAAAATCCAAGTGTTTTGTTTTTTCTTCCTGTCAGCCCTTGGTGGTTTTTTTTTGTTTTGTGTTCGTCTTTGGATCGATATTGTGTGTGCTGCTACAAGCAAATAATCGTGTGTTACGTGATCTGGGAATCGATGATCGCCGAGTCAAATACATAAAATACAGTCCACTTGCCTAACCAAATTGTATATGGTCCTTCGAGCCGGATCCACCGCCATTTTGAGAATTGCTTAACCAGACACGTTTTTGTGAATATAGTGTAGTGAAAGTTTTTGTGATTATGGCGCAACCAATAGAAGTGCTAACGCGCCGACGAGCAAGCATCAAGGGCAGCTTTACCAAGTTAAGGGCGTACGTTGGTAATTTATCTACAACCACGGCAAAGTTAGATGAAATCCGAGTTCGTTTAAAACATACCGAGCAGCTATTTCAAGAATTTATCGAGGTGGAAGAAAAAATCTTCGCACTCAATGCTCTAGATCAGTCGCAATATGATTCCATCGAGCAGATATACTACGAGCTAATCGCTGGACTAAATGAATGGGAAAGAAACACGAGTATTACCATTGGTGTAATAGATACGCAGATGAATGAAAGCGGTGCTCGAATGGTAGCACCAGAAGTGAAACTTCCGGGATTACGGGTGCCTAAATTTAGTGGACAATACACCGAATGGCAAACGTTTTATCAGTTATTTACCACTACTATTCACAATAGCGCCAATCTGCATCCCGTACAAAAATTCCAATTTTTGGTGAATTCACTTGGGGAAGAACCGGCACGATTAATCCGTCATATGGATATTACCGAAGCAAACTATATTCTGGCCTTAAATAAATTAAAGGAGCGATACGACCGCAAACGACACATTGTGAATAAATTTATTCAAATGTTTTTGGAGCAGCCTAGCATTGTGAAACCAAGTGCTCCTAGTTTGAGAAACATGTACGATGTCTCGGACGAAGTGGTACGTGCCTTGCATGGTTTAGGAAGTGAAGCCAAGGAGCGTGACGTGTGGCTACTATATATTCTCGTCACAAAAATCGATGATACTACCCGGACATTATGGATGCAACATTCAGTCGAAGAAGATTACCCGTCTCTCGAAGCCTTTCTTAAATTTATCACCAACCGCGCGGACGCCTTAGAATACCAAGCTAAATCTGAAGAACAGACAAGAGTACCAAGGATAAATACTGGGGTCAAATCACAAAGTATTAAATCGTTGCTAACAGTGTCAACTAACTGTCCTATATGTAACACCAATAACCATCAGATGTATCAGTGCCAGCCTTTTCAAAAAATGGATATTCCGAAGCGAAAGGACGTAATCATATCCTCAAATCGATGCTTCAATTGCTTGGGTGCCGACCATACAGTACGAGAATGCCGATCACGACGGAGTTGCCAAATTTGCCGACGTCGACATCATTCGCTTATTCATCAGACAGAACATAACTCATCTAAGTTAGAGAACACCCCCAGACGAAACGGGACTAGCCATCCAACCACGCATAGTCAACCTGACGACGATAAAACCGACCGAAGCAAGGAAGTACAGGTGAAATCTACTACCGTAGAAGTGTCTAAGGCAACATCACAGTTAGTAATGTCAACGAGCTGTGCCGAACCATCATCAACCGTTTCAGTGTTGCCTACTGCACTGGTAAGGATACAGGATCGTACTGGGCAGTGGCAATTATGCCGAGCGCTATTGGATTTTGGGGCAGAGTTCTCTTTCATATCGGAACACTGTGTCCAGAGGTTAGGTTTAACTCGAATGAAAGCAAATATGACAGTAATGGGTTTGGGTGGTCAACGAATGACCTCGATAGACCTCCACTAACATTCAATCATGAATTCTTCGATACGCTAAAAAATGAAATGCTAGCAGATCCGAGTCCAACCAATAGCGCAAGAGTGGATATCTTAATTGGGGCTGAGCACTTCTGGTCATTGTTATTAGAAGGGCAAGTACGAAAGGAGAATAAAATCATTGCTCAAAACAGCAAGTTAGGCTGGATCGTGACAGGAACCGCCAGTAATGGTCAAGTGGCATCTGTGATGTCAATCACGATCGAAGAAAATATAGAGAAAACACTTTCGAGGTTCTGGGAAACCGAGGAGATATTCCAAGACAGCAGGGACAGGAATACTATCGAGCATAACATTTGTGAACAACACTACTTGTCCAACTATACTAGAGACGATGACGGTCGATATCTCGTGAAATTACCATTTGTTGAAGCACATGAAACATTAGGAGAGTCATATTCCATTGCCAAAACCCGGCTTCTCGCGATGGAGCGGAAATTCAAGAGGGATCCACATTTTCACCAGTTATATAAGTCGTTCATGAAGGAATACATAGACCTCCAACACATGTCATTAATCAAGAATCGAGGTTCAGAATTCGCGGTTTATCTTCCGCACCACGGTGTAATCAAGGAAACCAGTACCACAACCAAATTAAGGGTTGTCTTCGATGCGTCGGCTCGAACATCATCTGGAGTATCATTAAACAACACATTGATGGTTGGACCAACCGTACAAAACACCTTATATCAAATCCTGATAAAATTTCGGAAACACAACATAGTATTCGGAGCGGACATCGAGAAGATGTATCGCCAGATATGGATTCATCCTAGTGATCGTAAATACCAACGAATACTATGGCGAGAGAACGAAGAGCATCCCATCGATATTTACGAGCTAAACACCGTCACGTATGGTATGGCCCTATCACCGTATTTAGCTACTCGCACGCTTCAGTTAATCGCCGATGAAAATGAATCAATGTATCCAGAGGCAGCACGAGCAATCAAGGACAATACGTACGTAGACGATGTATTGAGCGGTGCGGATAGTGTGGAAGACGCTATACGAATTTGTGGCGAGATTGTGAACCTGCTAAATCAGGCCGGGATGAATCTGAGGAAATGGAGTTCTAATTCAACAAAATTACTAACCGAATTCAATGAGAACGTACTATCTGAAACATCCATTAGTTTCAATCAGCCTGAGAGTAGCACACAAATATTGGGGTTGAAGTGGAGACCGAAAGCTGACCATTTTACTTACCAAATTAACTTAGATGCAACACCAACCTTCACTAAACGCAGAGTATTGTCGGAATTCAGCCGAATCTTCGATCCACTTGGCCTGTTATCTCCGTTCATCATAAGGGTCAAGGTGATGTTTCAGGAACTGTGGATATTAAAATTGTCATGGGATGAACCAATGCCACCGGAAGCACGTAAAAGATGGTCAAAGTTACGCGAGGAAGTTCCCCAATTACAATCAATTGCAATACCACGATGGTTAGGACAATTCAACGAGAGCAGCTTGCTGCATGGGTTTTCAGATGCCAGCGAGAAGGCGTATGCTGCTGCCGTATATTTAGTGACCAATACTAATGGGATCAGAGAGTGTCGATTAATTACTGGCAAATCAAAGGTGGCACCAGTGCACACCGTGTCAGTACCAAAATTAGAATTATGTGGAGCTTTATTGGTAGCTGAATTAATGAGGCACGTAGGTTGTATTCTAGACGTTCCAGAGAATCGAATGTATGCATGGACAGATTCTCGCATAGTACTTGACTGACTGTCAGATGTTCCACGAAGATGGACGGTGTATGTGGCTAATCGTACCAGCAAAATCCTGAAAATGCTACCGCGTGAGCGTTGGTTTCATGTTCCATCCGCCAGCAATTCAGCAGATTGTGCCACTCGGGGTTTAACGCCAGACGAGTTACAACAACATCGATTGTGGTGGCATGGTCCAGATTTTTTATTGTCATCACAAGAAAATTGGCCTAAAATCGACAAGAAACATAAATTTGAATCGACTGAAGCGCGAAAGCAGATCGTTACCATGATGTGTCAACAAAACTTGTGGGAAAACTTCATTTACGAACTACAAGAAAAGTATTCGAGCTTCAGCAAATTTATTATGGTGTTGGCATATTTTTGCCGCGCGATCAACATTTGGACAAAAAAACCAAAAACTAAAATCCAAGGGTTACTTACCAAGAAAGAGATGTCTGAAACCACCGAAAGGGTAATTAAGGTGATGCAGAATAAACATTTTAATGTTGAGATCCAGAGACTAACATCCGATAAACTTATACCCAAGAGAAGTCCATTGACAACGCTCGATCCAATCATTGATGAGGTTGGAATATTAAGGGTTGGAGGGCGAATTGAAAATGCACCAATAACTACTGACCAGAGACATCCAAGTATCCTAGCGTCCCACGATCCAATTGTAAGGAAGCTAATCGTCGAAATACACGTCAACAATTTTCATTGCGGCCCGTCATTCTTGTTGCATACGATACGTCAGAGGTACTGGATAATTGGTGTCAGGAAAACTATTCAAGGTATACTACGGAAATGCGTGCCATGTATTAAGCAGAAGCCAAATCTTATTAAGCAAAAAATGGGTGTATTACCTCGTGAGAGGATTGAACTCGTAAAGCCATTTCAGCGAACTGGCTTAGATTTCTTCGGACCACTACAAATCTATTTAATCCATGGACGGGGGCAAAGAAGTCGAAAATCATACGGCTGTGTATTCGTCTGTATGTGTACAAAAGCGTTACACATTGAGATCGTTACCGATCTCACAACCGATGCGTTCATTGGCGCGTTCGATCGATTTGTGGCAAGGCGAGGCCCTGTAATCGACGTCTACTCAGACAATGGGTCAAACTTTCGCGGTGCAAAGCGAAAATTTGACGAACTAAACCAATTTGTGTTAAAATGCGGAGAGATTGGAATCCTCGGTACTAAAAAAGCATCAGATAACATGGCATTTCATACCAGCATATGCCCCACATTTCGGTGGGCTTTGGGAGGCCGGAGTTAAATCCATAAAAACACATCTACAAAAAGTCATCGGTGATAAAATTTTGTCTATGGAGGAACTACATACATTATTAGTTCAAATTGAAGCAATGCTAAACAATAGACCGTTGTATATCAGTGGTCCCGAAGTCCAAGACGTATTAACGCCATCACATTTCTTATTGGGAACACAATGGGTTGCACTACCAACACTCGAAACTAGCACCATACCATATAATCGGTTGTCACATTGGCAAGCAGTCCAGAAGATGTTGCAAATACTGTGGATACGGTGGTACAAGGAATACGTGCATACCTTGCAACAAAGATGGAAATGGAAAGGGAACGAAGCAAACTTGGAAATTGGACAAATTGTCCTAATTAAAGACGATAATCCGTTACTTAATTGCTGGAAAATGGGCAAGGCAAAAGTCAATTACATCCTGGCACAGATGGTAGAGTACGACTTGTCACGTTAAAGACCATGGATGGTGAAATGCAGCGAGTGATCCATAAATTATGTCCATTGCCAATACATTAACCTCTATTACTCACCTACAATGTCAATCCGCTGAACTGCCATATGTAAAACCGAGATCGTCATTCGAGTTAAACCAGTTAAAAGGGAAAGCTATATACCTATATAATCTACACGTATCAAGTAACCAGTTACCACGAATTACCAACCAGCATTGCTGATTGAAATTATGATTATCTATGCGATATCCATATGACCTGTCCACCTAGCTAAATGGATCAACCACAAATGGATGTGTACATCAGTACCCGAAGCTACATAGGGAGAACGATACTTACCATAACATACATCGCTGGAACGCATTGAACAAATTCTTTCATATCCAGATGAACTTACCAAATTTACTATACGACACCAACAATGATGAAAAATCTACAGCGGATGGCATCTTAACATTCCATAATATTAATGCTTATTTTACTCGTCGCAACAAATAATTTAGGTTGAATCACCTGATTCAACGGGGCGGAGGATGTCAAATAGTCAGAATTTATTTAAGTTTCCGTGCCTGAATGAAAATTGTTGGAGTGACAGCGGCTTGCGATATTTATATTCGTTAATGTCAAATGTCAATCGAAGTCGATCAAGCAGATGATAATACAGCATGGATAAAATAGAGCCATAACAAAACTCGTTAGATGGCAGTCAAAATCGTGTAAAATAGAATTGTAGACTTTACATTGCCTATTTTTTGTTTTTAGGCAAGTCATGGCAGTAACCGACAAGCCGTCCACCAGAATAGAAATAAAATACTAGCAACTAAAAATCCAAGTGTTTGTTTTTTCTTCCTGTCAGCCCTTGGTGGTTTTTTTTGTTTTGTGTTCGTCTTTGTATCGATATTGTGTGTGCTGCTACAAGCAAATAATCGTGTGTTACGTGATCTGGGAATCGATGATCGCCGAGTCAAATACATAAAATACAGTCCACTTGCCTAACCAAATTGTATAATGTCATTTTGGACACATAGTGCCGCCTACTTTTCCTTTTCGCTCTACGGATAGCCTTTCTCAATCTTGCATTTATCCTTCCATAATTTATTCTGCATTCATGACATATACACCTATTGAACTCTCTCAATGCTATCCGTTTACTTTCATACCAATACTGGATTTCATTGTTCTTCCAACCATTCACCTTGTATTCATTCCCTCTGACATTTATAGTACACATTTCATTCACTCTCTCTATTTCATCCTCAAGTTGGTTAATCTCATTTGCTTCTTTCATTATGGGAGTCTCATTCATACGTTCGATCCATTTCTTACCATTCATAATGACCTTACGGTCTATGTCAACATTTATACCACCTATACCACCTAAGCATGTCCTTATCCAATAATGATCACTACCCAAATTCTCATCTGTGACATTCCAAGTGACTTGGCCCACCAGCCCGCTAGATGTTAAAGTTAAATCTATCGCGCTGGCTGGCGACCCCACTCTCGCCATTCTATTCGACCCACCATCATTCAGGACTACGAGATCGGAATCCAGAATGAGGCGGGTCAATCAGTTAGCTCTCGCATCAGTTCTTTCACTCCCTCATATTCTCGAATGCACCTTCATATCACCCGCTAGAATCACGTCACTTTTGCCTTCCACCCATTAAAACAAAATTTGAAAATCTCGTTGGCCTCTCTCTCTGTCAGACGTAGACAACACTGGAGTTGCATAGATACTAACAAATAACAAGTTCCTGTCCAGATTCCGAGTTTTGGCTGCGATGACTTCGATGTGCTCGAAAAGCGGTATATCACACAGGACCAGGCTGATATTGGCACGTGCCATAAACATAATTATAGGGCTTTACAATATTACCTATTTAGGAGCACTATACAACAGTTCAATTATTAACAGTGTAATTATACTATGAATATTTGATAAGATAACAAATCTTATCAAAAAACCAAAATTTCCGAGATCTCAGGCCTATCTAAATTGTTATGTGTTATTCAATTAAAAAGGGTTGGGCTCGTCCATTTATATAATATTGCGAATGGAATTGCTCACACAATATAGCAATTCTCATAAATCTCAGAAATGTTAAGGACATATCCACTAGTATATGATGAAAAATTCCTGAAATCACAAATTTTTGTAAGTCATGTTTTAATTTTATGATTTTTATGTTTTGAATGTGTAGCCTTGATTGAAAAAAAAAATTTGAAATACTTTAGTATTTTTTGTTGTTGTTGTTGTTGTTAAAGATTTAGGGTGTCAAATTTTGAGAAAAACGATAACCATGATGTTGTTTATATGTCAATAAAAAGAAAAATAATTGTCCGATTATTATGATTTTGGTGGGCTCATGTTAAAGGTAAGTTAATAAGGATTTCTAAAAAAATATAAAAATAGTATATTGTTTAAATCCTTCTTCTCTAAATTTCCGGCCAAAATGTTCTTTTTAAATTTTCTCAAAAACCTATTTTTTTTTTTTTTTTTTTTTTTTCTAGAATTCGATAACTAATATTTTACAACATATCAAAAAACTAGAATACCGTTATTTTTTGTTTTCTTGCAAAATTCGTTTTAGTAAAAGAAGCATTTCATTTTTATATGGAAAAACTGTATTTCAGTGGATATTTCTCAGTGTTTTGAAATTGTTTACAAAAAGGATAGTTCAGTTAAATTATTAACACTAGATATACCGACAATTTGACCATACCTATTTCTACCAACACCAGTCAAAATGACTGGTTTTGGAAAAAATGGTTAGTGGGGTTTCCGGTCTTAATGTATTTTAAAAAAATGATAAATTACTTCAATTAAGTTAATTGTAATATATTATATTAATTATAACTATATTTATTAGTTAATTGAACATAATAAGTAGTAAAAAAATAAGGTGAAGTAGTAGATTGAAAATATAAATTTTAAAACCAGTCATTTTGACTGGTGTGGTAAATCTAGTGTTAATGTTTATTATTCAAATTTAATTACATATATTTAAAATTTCAAACCCAAATTCTTTTGATAATTTTATTTTATTGTTTAACATTAAATCTTATTCAAATTACAATTTAAATTTAACATAATCGTCAGAATTAGAATAATTTTTACATTTCAAATAGCCATCCTCTGTTGGAATAACTGCATGGAAACCGTGAGTTCCTTTTACTGTTTTTAAATTTTCAAACCTAGTTGCAAGTTTGATTTGCTTGGATTTATGTTCTGCGTCTGAACAAAATCCAAAATTGATATCTGTCTTCAACGTTTTAGCCCATTTAAATAATTCATCTGCATTGGTTATTGTACTGCTGTATTCCATTGTGAGACTAGCTCTGGGTGCCATTCTTTTGATGGTACCTCCTACTCCATCACATGGACCTTTTCCATGAGCTGTTGCATGGAAATGCCATTCACAATCAACTCCAAAATCCTCTTTGTGTTTTAAGATGTTCTTAAAGTTTTTCTTATTTTTATAATGCGTGGCTACCCCATCGGTAATATAATAAATTTTAGATAAACTGGATATTTTAGTTTTCAAGAACTGCATCAATTTTTCGATGAATAAATGAACCGCTACAGTATCGTGGTGAAGACAATCCTATATTATAATGAAGGTGTGGTGAAGTAATTTGCCATCCAAATTTTGGTAAATTACAAATGGATGAATAGTCGCTTGCTTATTATTCCAATGAAATCCTTGTGCGGCATTTTGCATAATAAATGCATAATTTTCTGCAAAATCACATAAAACTATCACCTCCGTAGACTTCAGCGACAATTTTTTATTTTTTAAGAAGTTGGACTGCTGAAGTGAAATGAAGCAATGAGGTGACAGATTCTTCAGCTTATTCATGAAATAATCCAGAAATTCATCCAACGGTTGTAACCTTTGGCTTGGGTCGGTAGAATACCACATGGCACACTGTAAAATTGGATAGCTTTCAGCCGTTAGGGAGGTTCGCCCTTCTACATGTAGTATCTACAGCCATTACAAAAATTTCTATCGAATTTAGTGTGCTACATAAGCCTAAGTTTATCCAAGCGTGGTTAAGATTAATGCGCAAAATTGCAATTGACCAGTCATCCCATTATACCAAAAGTTTAGTCCGACGCGTTCATTATACGAATTTTCTAGCTACTAAAGAAAATGAAATAATGATGCCAGCTGAGTCATAACGAAATATTACCCCACGACAGAAAATAATTAAACTAATAAATTAGAAAACTAAAATTAAGAAAATGCTAAGCTAGGTATAAAAGGTAAAACAAAGTTAACCTTAAGATAACGTACAACAATAATTAACTAACAATTAGTACAGTATGTAAAAGTAAGAATAAATCGCAAGCGTAATGCTTGATTGAAAGAACAGAAATAAGACAAAAAAAAAATAAAGAAAAAGAAAGAAATAAAGAAAATATAGATGGAAATAATATAAATAATCATATAGTAAATGTAATAAATAATGTAATAAATAGTTTTATATCACCAAATCCGCCAATAGATATCCTTCTTCGTTTTGGCTGGTTGCAAACTGACGTTAAAAATAATCTTGTGTCATCTAATGCTGGTGATACGGTATCCCAATGTCGCATTACGGTTTACGGTTGATGCTGGTTCAACTGATACGTATCGTGGAGAAAACTTCCGTTCAAGTAGCCTCGATTTCTGGAACTCATGCCCGTACTTAACTTCATTCAGCAACTTTACTTATATACGCCTCAATACTATACGGGTAGTTTAATTTTAATATTTGCGGACGTATGTGATTAGATATAATTAAGACCACTTCGACAACATCGACCACTTCACAAGTTTAGGAAACATTTACAGCACTTGTAACTTGGTACAGGGTTTTGTCCCACAAATTTGCACACACAGAATAAACTTGTACAAGGGGGTACCACAAGGAAAATACAATGTCTTTAATTTTAATTCATAGAATAAAATATCACTTTCTTTAGACGTTTAGTTTATTTTGTTCATTATAATTTGGTTTTGATTTATTAACATATAACTTTTAATTTTTATACAATAATTATCATTTATTATTTACTCTTAACAAATTAAATTTGTTTTTGCACATTTAATAATTTTAGGTTTTAATTTTATAATTTAATTTATAATTTTTTTATTACAATCAACACAAACCATTTTTTTAGTTTATTTATTTTCTGTGTTTTTTATTCCCATGGTGTTCACTGCACTCTCCCCTTCTATCGTTTTTCAGTTTGTTCTTCCATCAATACCAAAAAAAAATCTCTCTACCACAAAATTTCCGATCTTTATATAGCCAGCTGATTGCGCCTCCATTTCATATTTTTTTGTTTTCATTGTGTTATTTACCATCAATTTCTCCTATAAACGATCAATTTTGTCATGTCATCATTGGAACCTGATCTATATATTTACAGTGAAAGAAAGATTTATTAAAATTAATATTTTATTCAGCGCTTTAAAGCTGTGATCACACCGACGTTAAATAGAAGAGATATTGTGCGATTCGTTACACGGTTGAGAAAAGGTCTCCAGATTGCACCTATCGGTAGAAACCCATTGACTAAATTTTAACTCAGCATCCTCGCAGCCATGTTCCCGAAATGCATTTTTCAAATATTCTTTAAAGTTACCCAGTCCTGGGCAGCTTTCGCATTGTAGAAGGTAACATGTTGGTGTAGGCTCATCACATAAAATATTTGAAATACAATCCCGGTAGTGCGCTATCTTCCCGTTGGTAATAGTTTCCATTTTGGTGCCATAAATAATTAATTTTACATTTTGATGTATGGTACACACGCAGACTGTGTGCGTTCCACTACTACCTAGTTGTACACAGTATTTTGGACGAAGTAGTGAAAATTTAAGAAAAACAATTTTTTTTGATTCGTCATCCTGATACATCGTCTTATATCCTTCGTAGTACTCTTTCAATGTACACATCATTAGCCGCTTTTGAACTTTAACTTTATCGACTGTTAAACAATCGTTTTTGCCTGGCATTATCCGACTAACATCATCATCAGTATAATAAGATAATACTGCATGCTTCAGCTGATCACTTTCCTACTTTAGCTGCTGGACGACTTAGTGGACCATTCTTGTCTCGTCATATAGTTGATCTTCGGTTGACTGATTCGAAAGCAACACGATGCCAGGAACCCAAGATGTTGATGGTGTTATTGAAGCTAAATCTATTACTTTTTGCTGGTGACGTTTTGGCCTGGCTTCTAACGTACTCGGATATATAGAAGACTTTCCAAGAAAGGGTAACTGTGATTCTATTTTTCGTCGGTTGCAGGTAATATTTATATAGCACGTTGAACAGAGATACAAATTATCTTGATTCTCAACTGATTGTGGCATAAATTGCTTAACATAACCGTAACTCGTTTTAGTTTACTCGAACACTTTGAATCGTGATATGGTTTACAACACTTTCGAAATTTATCCATTATCAAATTTAGTGCACTAGTACTTATTTATCCACTTAAACTTACACTCAGTTTAACACACTGTTAATTTTTCAAATTTTAAAAAATCTTACTCCTTATTTAAAATGTTGTCTACAATTCACAATGTCAACTAATCAAAAATTTTAATTTTTACTCCTATTTATATCAACAATGTTCTTTTTTTGTTTTCAAAAGAATTACTCATCGTTTAACAGGTACGCCTGCGTCAAGTAAACATAATCCACCCTCAATAAAAAAGGGGGAAACAACATTTTATTTAGTCTTTTATAAAATAACCCAAAAAAAAGAAAAGGAATTTATGGTACTACGACTAATCAAACGATATAAACCAGGGTGTGGCACCTCATAATTCTGTGACTCATACTTAAATATGACGCAAAATGGTACAATAAATAAAATACAAAACACACAAATTAAGTGAACTACCATTTTGTAAACAATTTCAAAACACTGAGAAATATCTATATAGCTTTCCATATAAAAATAAAATACTTCTTTTACTAAAACGAAGTTTGCAAGAAAACAAAAAATAACGGTATTCTAGTTTTTTGATATGTTGTAAAATATTAATTATCGAATTCTAGAAAAAAAAAATACGTTTTTGAGAAAATTTAAAAAGAACATTTTGGCGGCAATTTAGAGAAGAAGGATTTAAACAATATACTATTTTTATATTTTTTTTAGAAATCCTTATTAACTTACCTTTCACATGAGCCCAAAATCATAATTATCGGACAATTATTTTTCTTTTTATTGCGATAAATACAATACCATGATTATCATTTTTCTCAAATTTTGACACCCTGTATCTTTAACAACAACAAGAACCAAAAAAAATTAAGTGTCTCAAAATGTTTGTTTTAATCAAGGCTACATATTCAAAACATAAAAATCATAAAATTAAAACATGACTTATGGCTCCATAGAGTGAATTTGTGATTTCAGGAATTTTTCATCATATATATATCGATGGGGACAACTCAGACCTATCTTAAAAGATATGTATGATTACAGTAAAACGAATTTGGTCACTGGCAAATTTCTAGATATCGTATAATAATATATAACATTCCGAATGCGTTGGCTTACATATTATTAGCAAATGAATCGATATCTCGATTTCGAACTTTTAATGTATATTAGTTTCCATAATTGCCGCAGCTGAAAATACAATTGGAAGAAGACAACCAAGAACACGCAATGATTGGTTCGATGATCAATGCCATTAACTCGACGAAAATAAACGAGAGCTGTGTAAAAAACGGTTTGCTCGTAACACTAGGAGCACCAAATACCTCTGAGAAAATAATCGCGAATGTATGAAGGCCTGCAACGAAAACTGGTTCCAAACGGTAATTTCACAGATTGTTTTAATAACGCTAGAAATTTGACTAAAGACTTTCATCCAAGATCCACAGCCATTAAAACACGAATGGCGAGCTAAGAGCGAACGTGGCTGATGTTCTCTCAGTATGGCAAACCTACTCTCAAAATCGTCTCAAATGTGAAAATTTCAGTGACAGCTCTGGTAAACATCGCCTACAATCTTCTTGCTAATGTTATACTCGCCGAAGATATCGTCGATGATTCTCAATGTGGTTTTCGCCCCGACCGATCGACCACTTATCAGAGTTTCACGCTAAACTTAATCTTGAAAATATGTTGTATACAACATAACCATTCACCAACGATACATAGACTTTAACAGGCATATGAGAGCATCAGTCGCGAAAACCTCTTGTCCGTCCTTATATATCTAAATATATTATCTGAAAACTATACTATATCTATAAAATTCTCAGGAGAGCGCAACCATTTGTACAGTGTCCTCTGTGCATATTTCCTATTGGTTATGCTTAGACATCTCCCAGATTTTTTATTATTGGTATGATGTATGAGTAATTCCTTTCGCAATATTACATATATTACACGATGCCTATAGAAAATACTCAGACGAACTTAATCTTTATTATTGAATAACACATACCAAATTAGATAAGCCTGATTGTCCTTTATCCGTATATACTAGAGATTATGTTTAGACCATAAAGTTTCTTGGAGAGCAACAAGTTCCAACCAATACTCTCTTGTTAGAGACTGCAAATACTACGTGTCAGCCCTAAATAACTTGTCCGGATTCTTAAGAGATGGTCCTATTATATTAAGGCGGTGACGGAACACTTTGTTGACATTATTCGTAAAAAGCTGGGTGTTTTCAGAGGTACGAGTGGTCCGCCTTGCGCAATCAGCGCATATTTATGAGATGTCAAAATCTACCAACCAAAAATGTTGAGAAGTTCAGTTAGCAATGGAATTAAATACATATTAGGTGTATGAGTTAATTTTTACAGATTTTTAAGCAAATTTATTTTATATAAAAAAATAGACAACAACGAATTCTATCTTAGAAAAATTGAAGCATTTTTTCCTTGTTGGAATTACTACAGTGTCGAATGTTTAACAGTTGCCACCGTAAACTCTGCTATTCTGAGAGATTATGTAACTCACACTCAGACTTGTCGTTGGTTGTTCTGAAACCTTCCGTCCAATCTTGTAAAAACCACAAAATCCGTGAAAATATTCCGTGAATATTTTATTTTTATTTAAAAATTGCAGTGTACTTTTAATGTGAGCTTGTAAATCGATTGAAAACAACAAACAACGAAATATTTATTTATTGTCATTGGAAAACCATATAGGTTGGCTTTTACGCTTAGGGTTAGCAGTATAAAAATGGAACTGCAAAGATATCGTGTATACTCATAATTATATATACTACAACCGGCACCGAAATATTAATTTTTTTGCAAATTTGGTTAAAATCAATAACTAGCTTTAATATTCAACGCCTTAAAATGTGTGCAAGAGATTAGTAGTCGAAACAAATTAATTACTACCATGCATCAGATAATATGGAATTAGGGAAAATGTTAACAAACATTTGTATGCTTGATTAATTTTTTGGAGGAAAATCTAAATACATAGTACATTTTCTCAATGACATCTTTCCGGTATAAGCAGAATTGATCTTCTCAAAAATAAAATCATTTACAAAATTGTTAGTACACTTAGAAAAAATTAAGTTATATACGAGTATGTATTTAATTTAAATACATGTATGACGTAATTTTTTGAAAAAAAATGTACCTGCAATTTAAGGGAAAGACCCCGAAAAATGCCAAAATATTCAAAATACGTTGATTGGAGTTAAAGTAATGTAATAATTTAAGCACCTATCTTTTAATTTTTATTTTAATTTTTATTGATTTATAGACGATCTATCTTTAATATTAATATTTTGTTGGACCGCCTTTTGTTTTTATTATAACGGTACAACTCCGCAACTTATGTGCAAAAAAGTTGGTCAAGAAATTATATTATTTTACGCTTACCGTTCTTGGCCGTCGTTAGAGTGCAGATGTTTTATTGCCTGTAATTTTTTTTTGAGTATTAATAGTGCATATTTTATAAGATTAAGTTATTCTGTAAGTGATCCTAGTCAAATAAAGAATAAAGTGCAAATTTAGTTTTAAAAAATGGGAAAAGTTAGTGAGCAATACGTAAAAGCAATATGTTGATTTTGACGCGAGAATATTTAAACACGCGTGAAATATCAGAAAGATTAAACATTCCTAAAAGTACCGTCGCGTGGAATATTAAAAAATGCGAGAGATGGGCAGTACACAAAGAAAGAAAGGCTCTGTAAGGTCCAGAAAGACAACGCCAGTGGAATACCGTTTCTTAATGTTACAATGCCATTGGAACCGTTTTAAAACTTCATCGAACATAAGACGGGATGTTAAGCGAGCAACGAGAAAAGAAATTTCAGCCAGCTTAGTGAGTAAGACTTGTTAAAGCTGGTTTGAGAGCACTTAAACCAGTCCAGAAGCCTGAGTTCACATTACTAGTGAAAAAAAAGGTTGCTATGAACCCAGGACCATGTTTCTTAAACTCCAGGGATGTGGAATGATGTAATTTTCTCCGATGAATCAAAATTCAAGCTGCATGTTGGAGATGGAAGAATTCTCGTAAGAAGAAAACCGGACGAGAGGCTTAGCAACTAATGTCTTTTAATATTTCCACCGAAAAATGAAGGTATTATGGTCTGGGGATGCTTTTCTGGAAATGAAACCGGTCGTTTGTGCTTCCTTAGTTCCAGCATTATCTGCAGGTCCTACACAACGAATTTGAGCCTTCTGTGTTAATGCTTTATGGCGAGACTTGCAAATTTATTTTTCAACAGGACAACGCTCCGTGCCATTCCGCCAAAGTTGTGAGTTATTAATTTTGAATTGTAGATAGAAAAATTGCCTTTCAGATAAACATAAAAAATTTGTTAAAACTTGTTTTTTTTCTTATCTCTTCATTTAAAGATAAAAAAGTACTTCGAAGAAAGAAGAGACCAGACTTAAATATAATTGAAAATATTTGGCCTATAATGAAGCTAGAAGTAGCAAGAAAGCGCCTAGAAACGATTCAAGCTTTAAAAAGTTTGTTGATGACGGTTTGGGAATCCATACCTTCTACGACTTTGAAAAATTTATCGAGTTCAATAAATCGGAGGTGTATCGCTGTAATAAAAGCAAAATGGCGGTCCAACAATATATTAATATTAAAGATACAACTTCTATAAAACAATAAAAAACAAAAAAAATAGGGGTTTAATTTATACCATTACTTTAACTTCAATCAACGTATTTTGAATATTTTGGCATTTTTCGGGGTTTTGCCCCTAAATTGCAGGTAAATTTTTTTTTCAAAAAATCACGTCATACATGTATTTAAAATGAAACAATAAGCCAATTGCTTTCAAAAGTTTTGTAATTTTAGCTATAAAAGACTCCAATTTGCAATAAAATATGTTTGCCCAATTTTTTTCCCAGCACTGTAAATGTTTACTACGGTAACTAAAAAACTAATTATTTTATTCCTTTTCATTGATAAATTTTTGATGTTTCGTATCATTTCCTCCAAACATTTGTTTTTTTTAAATTATATTTCATCCAGCACTCCAAAACATAATCAATGTAGCTACGAGTACATACATCTAAAATAGATCCTCTTCCTTCAAGGTTATGTATTTAAATTGTATATACCTAAACGACAAGAAATATTCGATCGTGCATAAAAATTATTTTAAATAGTATGTATATAGTACATATGTACATACGTAATAAATACATGCGTTTTAGTTTTCATTTCATTCGGCTTTATTAAATATAAATCATACAATAGGAGTAAGGTTCAAACGAAAATAATAAATAAGTTCAATTTGTGATTTTTCCGTTTATTTTTTTGCCTACAGCGAACACCACCATAATGATTTTCATCTTTCTATCAAAGTAACACACGTTGCCATGGCATACAGAAAACAACTTCAATTCCTGCTAATTAATTATTATTCTCTGTCTAAATATAAAGGTATAAATCGAACCAGAGATACAGCGACAAAATACAAAGCCTGTCAAATTAAGATACACATAAACCATAGGATGCTAACGCAACCAATGTCGCTAGCGACGACGACATTGTCGCTGAATTGTTTTTAGAATCTATTCTAATTTTGTCGTCGGCGCTGTAGTACTATCAATATAAGTTTCAGGTTGGTATCAAATTTTTTAGAACTGTTTTTAAATGAATTTCAATAAAATCTGAATGTTGTACACAATGTTTTAATTAAAAAAATGTAAATAGAGTCGATAAAAAGATAAATGAACTGTTTTAGGGTTAATTTGCTATTATTTTTGTTGTTTCGTCTCTTCAACACTGACGTGCTTGTTGTGTTTACCAAAGCGACATCGCCAGGAGACAAATGTATTTTGTCGATATATCTTGTCGCTGTATCTCTGGTTCTGTTTATACCTTAACGCTTAAGAATCGATTATTATTTTTTTAAATGACACTCTTGTGAATCCCAATCTTTAAAAAATACAACTCGTGCTTCGCACTCGTCGTTGGAATTACCATTCGTAGTATTCCAAAAAATTATCGATAATAAGCATACCACTAGTTACACTACGTATGATTAAATAAGTAATTTCTTTAAATTTAAAAAGTATCTTATATTAAAATAAACAGACTACTAATTTTAAAAAATTCATTTAGAAACAAATACTTTTTAAATTAAAAAAATTATAACATATAGAAATTAAAAACTTCGTTTTTTAATTTTATAAATCAATGTTCAATGTTCAATATGTGAGATAATAACGATCGACAAAGGACAACAAGCTTACAGTAGTGCTCGCTCAGTGAAGTAGCAGCTATAAATGATGAAGGCACAATATTACGGTTGATGGAGAGCAGTGGCCCAATTCAAGGAAGAGATAACCCGTTTCAGTTGGATTTAAAATTGGCGAAGCGAAAAACGAATCAAATTTACTAACTAGCAGAAAGTTAACGGAAACCGTAACTCTGGAAATAGGCGATTGTATTATTACTGCATTACCTCTGATCATGTGCCTAGTAATTTCAACAAAAATCGATTAAACTTTAAAGAACATAAGAATATTATTGTCCCCCCCCCCCTTCAATCCTTGTTTGTCTTACGCTTAGGGATTATTGTAATAAAAGGAAGTAATTACTCTCCAGGAAAGATTTCAGAAAAATCAAATTTACTTTGCAATAAACACATTATACCACTTGTTTAATTATTTCGAAAAAAAAAAATTTTGAATATTTTAATTAAAAAATTTCTTCAAAAGTTAAGAGTTTAAAATTACTCGATCGATTTCGACTTGTTAGGTCATCATCAGGAGTATCTACTGATTTGTAAAAATAAAAATTTAGTTATATATAGTAGAAATAAGCGAAAGGAAACCAAGAAGGAGGGACCAAAAGTAGGCAATAAAAATTAATCTATTGATCGTTCCAACCAACTGTTGTTTACACGGAAAAATTACTAATAGAAAAGGGAGGTGGAATAGCAAGTAAGCGATTAGTCATCGGCTGAGTAACAAAATTCAAGTTATTATTGAAGTACATTTAATTACCCGATGTATTAGTCATATTATTAAGAGCGTGAGAACAGAACAGGGCGGGATCCGTAATTGGTGAGAAACGGATTTCTCTCTGTTCGTTAAGGATATTTTGATTAAGGAATATGGATTTTCGAATTTCCTGTTGATGTTGATTGGTTACAACCAGATAAATGTTCTTTAGCTCTAACTCGAAAATTGCGCCCAGTCTGTCTAATATAGGAGAAACTACAATCATTGTAATTAATCCTATAAACACCAGACTTGGAGAGGCGATCAACTCTAGGTTGAAAACCAACAATGGTTAAAAACCATTTCCTTTATTGTGTTATTATTATAAAAAGCTAAACTAATATTGTTATAATCGGACACGATGTTACTAATCCGTTGGCTAGTTTTTCCTATATACTCTAAGCGACTCCAATTTTCCTGCGTTGGCTTATCCGGTGGATAAATACCCGTTAGAGCTTTACGCTTTAGCTTTTTATTTAATAACTTTAATATAGTCTTAGTTGCATATCCGTTATTCGTTGCTATTTGTATAATTATATTAAGGTCTATGGTATAATTTGAATTTGTCAAAGGGATGTTTATTAGTCTATCTATAAGTGAGTGGAAAGCTGGCATTTTAATATTATGGGGATGGTTTGAAGAACTTCCGTTTGCTTATTTCTACTATATAAACAAAAATATTATTTTTACAAATCAGTAGATACTCCTGATGATGATCAGTAGATAGGAGTATCGATCACAAGTCGAAATCGCTCGAGTAATATTTAAACTTTTTGAACAAATTTTTTAATTAAAATATTCAAAAAAATTGTTTGCGAAATAATTAAACAAGTGATATAATGTGTTTATTAACAGTTAATGTGTTTCGCCAAGTACCTACGGCGCATAGTGTTAAAAGTATTAAGTTGGCAGATTCGGCCACCCTCGCCGTGATTTATCGTCATTTGTTGGTAAGAATTAGTTATAATAATAATCAAATATAGTTTAATAGTAGTTTTAAAAAAATTAAATTTGCTTCCTAACTATACTAATATTAAATGCAATAGTAAATCTTTAAAGGGAAGAAGAGCTATCAATCTAGCCCGTTGTAGTTGGAGGAATAACGAGCTATACTACCTGGTATGCTACCAGGAACAACTTTTATCTCCATCTTAAAGTTGTTCACACTGAGTTAGCGATTCGTTTGCACTCTATTGAGTTCGACTGGTTGGACAAAAAATGTCGCACAGAGGTATCCGAAATTTCACATATTCAACACGTGAAACAAAAAGCTAAGCTGGATGTGTTGCGAGATAAGGCTTTTCCATTTAACCGCAGAAGTAATAGTGGTTCGTCTGGTTTCCAATTTCATTCACGTTTAAAGAACTTGTCCTCAGTCGGTTTCAGTAGCGCAGAGATTCAAATGCTGAGCAATGGAGTTAATTTTGCTCCTACGCCAAATAAAATCAGCCCTCAGTCATTCGAGAATCTTGCTGTAGATGCTGAAACTGCCTTATTTGACCAGCCGACCCATCTAAAATCAGTGTGTGCACTACAAATAAAGAAAGATATTGATAACTCTTCTTCTCTTTGTAACTCTTCTTCTGCTGCTTCTGTCGCTCTTGCTTCTCCTAATACTAACCTCAAAGTGATTAGAGCGATAAAGAAAAAGCTACGTGACCATGACCTGATAGCATTTAAATCGGATAAAGGCAATACAATTACTGTGCTCGCAAAAGTCGATTACTGTAATAATAAAATTTCTGATTTTATTACAGAAAGCAAAGCAATAGAGCTTGGTAGGGATCCAACTAGGTATTTTAAGACTTCTCTCAGTAAGTGTATCAACCAATGCCAAAAGTTGTTTAATGGAACTGGTTGGAAGTACTCTGTCATGAATCCATCTGCTCCGATTCTTTATGGTTTACCAAAAATCCATAAGGAGGGCATCCCGATTAGACCAATAGTCGCGTATTGCAATGCCAACTAGTTACGCCTACAAGCTATGTAAGGGTTTCATAAACTTTTGCAATGATCATACTAATTTATTTTCGGCTTACTCGGTTTAGAACTCGGTAGAACTGATTAGCAAAATTCAAGACGTTGACATTCCTCTACATTCAAAACTACTTTCGTTTGGCGTTGCCAGTCTTTTCACTTCTATTCCAATTAAAACTTTATCTCAAATAGTTTGTAATTACTTAGATAGGGATGTTGTATAGATGAGGGCTCACGCCGTGAACTGAAGTTGGTGTTTACAACTTGTATTAAACAAAACTATTTCTGTTTTGATAATATATATTTCAAATTCGCTGATGGTATATCCATAGACCTGAATCCTAAATCTGCCACCTTTGTTATCTGAAATTTTCATGAAATTCTTCGAACAAATGATTTTATCAAACATCAATCCTTATTTTCGTCATATAATCTTTTGGTATAGATACGTTGATGACATACTATGAGTCAAACTCATTCCTTACTTGGTTAAATTCTCAATATCCCACCATTGATTTAACGTTGGAAAGAATAAATGTATTAATTTTCAAGATATAACAATAACAACCGGGATTAATTCTTCTTTAGAATTCAAAATTTATCGGAAACCTACGTATACAGACGCTATTATCCCTAGTTCTTCAAACCATCCCCATAATATTAAAATGTCAGCTTTCCACTCACTTATAGATAGACTAATAAACATCCCTTTGACAAATTCAAATTATGCCATAGACCTTAATAAAATTCTACAAATAGCAACGAATAACGGATATGCATCCTATATTGGACAGACTGGGCGCAATTTTGGAGTTAGAGCTAAAGAACATTTATCTGTTTGTAATCAATCAACATTCCATAATCATTTAACTTTAGAAAATCATACAGATAGCTTAAACAATTTAGACATATTACATATACAACCCAAAAGCAGACGTTTAGATACCTTAGAATCTTAGGAAATTCGAAAATCCATATTCCTTAACCAAAATATCCTTAACGAACAGAGAGAAATCTGTTTCTCACCAATTACGGATCCCGCCCTGTTCTGTTCTCACGCTCTTAATAATATGACTAATACATCGGGTAATTAAATGTACTTCAATAATACCTTGAATTTTGTTACTCAGCCGATGACTAATCGCTTACTTGCTATTCCACCTCTCTTTTCTATTAGTAATTTTTCCGTGTAAAAAACATATGGTTGGAACGATCAATAGATTAATTTTTATTGCCTACTTTTTGCCCCTCCTTTTTTTCAATTTCGCTTATTTCTACTATATATAACAAAAATTTTATTTTTACAAATCAGTAGATACTCCTGATGATGACCTAACAAGTCGAAATCGATCGAGTAATTTTTAACTCTTAACTTTTTGAACAAATTTTTTAATTAAAATATTCAAAAAAAAATTTTGCGAAATAATTAAGCAAGTGGTATAATGTGTTTATTAAGTGTTAATGTATTTCGCCAAGTACCTACGGCGCATAGTGTTAAAAGTACAAATTAACTTTGAGTAATGTGTTACTTAAACCAAATAAACAAGAAAAATTGATATATGCATTACAAAACGTGATCAGCGAGTTTATATCATTCTTCTAGCCGTTAAATTTATAAATTTAAAACTAGCCTAGAAAACTACTTGTAATTTTTAAGACTTTTAAATAAAAACTTTTAAAAAACTCAACTTTGTGCTTACACCTAAGATCAAAAACCAGCCATAAAACATTAAAAGGCCAATAACACACCATAAGCGCGGTGCTATAGTTATATCAAATAACACGACCAATCTGTCCATGTACCAAAAAATTTATTTAAATACATAAACCACATTCAAACTAAATGTACGGTTATATTCCTGTTTTAAAAGCGTGGTATGATAGAATATGAAATTTTCAAATAAATAATTTATGGAACACCATTAAATATTCAGTACCGTTTCCAATCAAGATCTTAATACTCGTATTCTAAATTGAAAACACAAAATCTAGATTAAAATCTTATTTTTATCGATACTTTTGATCTTATCTGAATATGTGATAATTTATTTTGTCAACGCCGGAACCAAATTATTTTATAAATATATAGTCGTGTATTATATCTCCCATGATCTAACGATGATATAACGGATTGTATGTAAAACTATCATGATTGCAGCATTAATTCATTTGTATGAAAATATTAAAAACAATCTACAATATTAATTCAAATTACGCCGCCACATATGCAAATAGCATAGACATTTTTTATACATTTATACATGCCACATAGGCGTCAAAAGGTAATGTAGGATAACCTTTTAAAAAAAACTTATTCAATCAATTTGTTGTAAAATTACATAATATAACACGATAAAGAAAATTTGTATATTGCAAGTACACAACACCGAGTATATGTAGCAAAACATTTTACTAATCGAATGATGCGATCGAAAAAATCGGTACAGTTGTTTAAACAAAAAAAACACATTAAACACGATCATTAGACTCATAAATCATATGATTATATCACAATGTTGTGTTTTAAAATGCTTTAAGAAGCCGTTTGAAATTCAATCTCCTCAAATTGTTTTTATATAGATTTTCAATTCTGGTTTCACATAAATTTTTCGACAAAATTATTTCTCGATTTAAAAAAGGGCAGCTAGATATTTGAGATTATTTCAATTTTTGGTGGTATTTGGTTAGAACGTTCCAGCGAGCAATAAAATTCTTATCTCATAAGCGTCATAAATGTATATATACTGATAGTTTAGCAGCACGCGATCAACGATTCGATAATTTGAGTTTAATAATTTATTAATAAACACTGCTTGAGTTGCCTAATTAATATAGACGAGTATATGTATGCTCAAATGTCCAGGTTCGACGAGGAATAGTGAAATTGTCAATTACGACTTCATGGTTGATTTTAACAAATCTTTTTATAATAACATTTATTATAAAATGAGGTTATCTCACTTTTTCGTTCCAGGTTCCTTTCTCTTTATTTATTCGAATCGATTGGATTCGGTCCCAGTTTTATCTTTGTGAGATAACCCAAATTTATATCTCCGAAAATATAAAAATTGCTTATAGCAATTCAAATATAAAATTATTGCAACATTTATTTACCAATTATACCTATAAATTTACATAAATTAGAATATATTATATTGTACATTTCTAACTGACTAAAACCTAATAAATAAAAATATTATGAACTAAATTAAAACTTTAAAATATTGAGATAAAAGTATGTGTGTATGTACTCACCTATTTAATAAAAAAATAACACTGTACATACAAATAAAACTCTAACTTTTACACTTCAAAAAAGATACTGCTAACGGAAATCATCAAAACACTTTTGGTATTTTAATATCATCTATAAGAACACACGTTTAATGGTCAGCACCGAAAATAACTTGTCGCTAGAAATCTTTCGACTAATGTTTGGTCTTGTGAAAGAGGTAGATTTAAGGTAATTTCTGTGACTTTATCTGATTTGTCTTTGAGCTGGAGTTGAGATGTAGTCTCTCGGACATAGTAATTGTTCGTTTTTCGGACTAGCAGCTTAAAGTAATTTCTGTGATTTTCTCAGAATTTCTTTATGAGGTTAAGTTAAGATATAATCCACCGAGCTCAGGAACTATTCATTGGTCGATCTAGCCGATTACGTATGGAAGATTAAAGTAATTTCTATGATTAATCCGAATTTTTTCTAAGAAAGTTAAGTTAAGATATAATTCGTTGAACTCATTAGCTATTTGTTGGCCAGACTAGCGGCTTACCGTTAGTGAAAGAGGAAGACTTAAAGATATTTCTGTGATGTTTTCACTCTTTTTCTATGGGGTGGAGTTGAGATATGATCTTTGAATCACAGTTGAGATTTTTTTAACCACACTATATTTCGGTATGCTATATAGGGATTCTTGAATAACATTTAAATCAAGTTCCGAAATATTGATATCTGGGATTGATTTTTGGCAATTTAACCTTGCTAAATATGACGAAATTGAGTATATTTAATTAAAACCGGATTCAAAACTCGCTAACAGCTTTTTAAGGAAGACTATCAACATATGTTCGAGGATTATGGTGGAATTCGATTTATTGATAGATATCGGTTTTAAAATAATTTTTGAAAGGAGTTTTAAAATAAGGATAACTATAGGATAAAAGTTATGCTAATTCTTAATCGTTTTACATCCATTTAATTAAGCATGTTATTTGGCAATTTTTTTCTGGAATATGACCAATTATATCGTAACCGAAGCAATTGTTCTTTATCCAACATAGCTCACATTAAAAATAATTCATTATAACTTTTCTGGACCTACACCGAAAATTTAACTCGATCCTCTTGAACACTCCGACCGAAATGCATATAATTAAAATGAAGCTAAAATTTTTTGTTTTGTTTTACAAATATTGGTAAAAGTAGCCGGAAATCAAATGGCCAATAACAATAATCTTTTTTGACTATTTGGATTTTGGAAATACGAATTGTAACTAATTGTGATTTCTAGTATTTCATGTTATGTGATTTTTTTTGTCATTTTATTCATGCTTTGTGACTTATTGTTCTTTACACACATTTTGAAACATTTACAAATGCTTAATTTGGTACAAGGAAAGAAAAAATTACTAACAATTTGTCCTAAACAGTATTTAAAATTAGGATGCAATTTTGATTTCTGCAATAATACTTGTTGACAATTGGAACTGAAGTATCATATCGCGATAATGAGCACCATAACTGTTACTGCATAAACCGCCGCATTTCCGAAGAAAAATGGTCCGATGATGCCTCCAGCACAAAGTCCGTCAAACAGTGGCACGTTGTGGATGCATTTGTTTCTCAACAATCACTCGTCGTGGATTTTCTGAAATGCAAATGCGTCAATTTTACGATTAACGAACCATCAAGATGACAATGAGCTTCAGCGCTGAAAACGTTTTTGTTTGATAATCAGCATCCACTTACAGAGCTTCTCGAAATATCCTTTTCTTGACCACATTGCCGAATTGATGTTTCTGGACTCACACAAGCACTCTCATAAACTGATCCGATGTTTTGTGTTGAACGACTTGGTGAAGGACGGCCAGAGTGCCTATAAATTATCTAGACAAGGTCATTTCCTAGCTAGAAGGCAATTTGAATTTATTAAAATGTTACTAACTAAAAAAGCTCATAGCATTTTTAACTCTCATACATCATACTTTAAATGAAAATTTAAAAGCGTCCGTCCTATTTATTGATATTTCAAAAGGTGTGGCTTTGAACTCGCTTGATCTTATTTACGAATCGAGTGCAAATTATTCGCGTTAATAATGTCTATGGCAATAAACATCTCGTGAATATTGGAATACTACAAGGTTCTGTGATAGAACTTTGTTATTTTTAATTTATTTAAATTCAATTTTCTGTCTAAATTTGCATGGCAATATGATTGTCTTTGCTGATGTTATAGCCTCATTACACGGCGATTCTGACGAATTCTCATTAAAATCGCGCATTAAAAATTACTGAAAAAGTAAGTTTACGTACATAACATGATTTTAAGCATAGAACCCGTCCGAATTCTGTGATAATTATTTCTATTGTAATAATTTTGACAGTGTTCTGAACGCAACCAAATTATTACACCAGCTATGAGAAATAATGTTTGACATAACTGAAATATTGTGTTTGTATCATTTCGTTCTTATTGTTGGAAATGCAAATGGTATAAGCCAACACAAACTCGAACTACAACATTTCCTAGCAAAACACGAAATTGATATTATGCTAATTTCTGAAACCCACTCAACTGATAGACTCAATTTCAGAATAAATGGTTACGAAGTTTATGATACAAAACATCCATTGGGCAGAAGTCGAGGAGGAATTGCTATTATTATAAAAAGGCGGATTTGCCCTTATGTCCTAAATGAATATATCACTGAGGAAGTTCGAGCAAAATCTGTATGTATGGATCTCGACAAAGAAAGCTTAGTTATCGCTTTAATATAATGCCCTCCAAATAATAACGTTTCGACAGATATCTACAAATAAAAGTATAATATGGGGCATATAGATTATATAAATCCATATTTTCACTTTCTCTGTGTATTATATCACTTTAATTATATTATATTATTATTTTAATAAAATAATACAAAATAAATAATAAAATTACAAAAACATTAAAATTCAGTTTTTTAAAAACACAAACAAGTTTTATTTGTTAATGTGATATATTTTTTATATAACTATATAAAAGACCGGATTTGGACGTTCGTCCTTTATCAATTTTTTAAAACTACTGAATGAATTAGCAAAAATGCATAATATTAAATCATATAATTTGTTGGTATTCGTGTTAATTTTGTCATTTATAAGGTTGGTATTATGCCAATTTTTGTAAATTTCAAATTCTTCGTATCTGTCCATCCGACTACCTTTGATTTTATGGTGGCGTTAGTGCTTCGGTTGGTAACTTCTTGTGTATGTTCAGCAAATCTATGTGTGAATGAGCCGCCGGCCCATTTACCCAATATAAAAAATGTCACAGTTATTACAAATTAATTTGTAAACAACGCAATCAATTGTTGCGTTAAGTGATTTTGGTTTTAATTTATTACGTATATTGTGATTTGTTTTATATGCAATTGTATATCCGTGATTGTGCATAATTTTGTGTAAAATGTTGCTAGTGTTGTGATTATACTCTATTGCAATGTATTTTTTGTTGTTTTGTGTTGTGTTGTAGAAAGATGTCAATCTGGATTGGTGCATCTTTCTTTTACATTTGTTATTGAGTTTGTGTATAATTTCTTTTGTGTATCCAATTTCTATTGCGATTTGTTTGATTTGTGATTTGTTCCATTAGGTAGGTTTCAGTGGTTGCTTACTGCACACTTAGGCCAATTTTTAGGCCCATTGTGATACCACTCATTCACTCCACATCATTAACCCACCTACTTCACCTACTTACACAACTACAGTATACCACCTGCACATTACAAGCTCCATGTCAACCTGTACATTGACATGGAAGGTGGGTCGGCGCGTGACACGGAATTCTGCACTCCATCAGAGGGTCTTAGTTGTATTTATTAGCATCACCGATCGTACTCGATGATGAAAATTCGATTTGCATCTAGCCTCTGATGGGATTCGAACCCAGCACCTCCCGGTCCAAGTGCAGAAGCTTTAACCACTGCACCACTTGTCCGGTATTCGTTCCATTGCATAGTCGTTTTCATTCATAGATCATATGGTGGTAAGCAGTGATTTTGTGTTGAAACGGGTGATACAAAGTGTTGTGGATTGTGTGGTTTGTTTGTGTGTCTTTTCTATGTACGTTGAATTGGTGTAAGTGATTTTGATTTGTAATCGACAGGTCCAGGAAATTAATGGTTTGTTTTTCTCTATCTCTAAATGTGAATTTTATGTTTGTGTGTATATTGTTTAAATATGTGTGAAAACATTTCAATTGGCGATTGGAACCTTGAAATAGAATTAAAATGTCATCAACGTATCTATGCCAAAATATTATGTTACTTTTATATTTGTTGGTACTATTGCGGATGTGTGTTTTTTCAAAATTGTTAAGAAATATGTTTGCCAGTGTTCTAGATAACGGGCTGCCCATTGGGAGTCCTTCGTTATGGGTGTAAAAATGGTCATTGTGTTTAAAATAGTTTTGACTGGTGATCATGCTGAATAATTTGATGACGTCGTCAATGGTGAATTGGTCGATATTGCGTTCTGTTAATAACCGTTTGGTGATTGCTAAAGTTTCTGTGATGGGGATGTTAGTATGCATGTTTGTAACACTAATTGACGCAAATTTTGCACCGTTTGGTATATTAACGTTGCGTATTTTATCGACTAATTCCAAGTTATTTTTGATGGAATAATTTCCGTTCATCGTGATGTTTTGGGTGAGCCATTTGTGTAAAATTTTGGCAAATTTATAAGTTGGTGATGTGGTAAAATTTATTAATGGTCGAATCGGCCCGTTTGGTTTATGGATTTTCGGTAAACCAGTGATTAATGGGGCGACAGACTTGAGCATTTTGCTTTGATGTATTTGGACTCGATTTAATAGGTGTGTTGACTTGCTGATCAATCTATTGATGTCTTTCATAAATGTTTTGGTTGGATCATTTTGCATTAATGAAATGTTGTTTTCGGCTATGTACTGGTCTATTTTTTGGGTGTATTCCAATTTGTTGATGATCACGGTGGTGTTTCCCTTGTCGGCTTTCGTAGGTATAGCGTCATTGTCTACAAGTTTATTTTTAATGTTTTTTATTGTTTTGTGCACAACAGCGTTCTTATGATGGTGGCTGCGACGATTGTTGTTTTTAAACTCATTGATGAATAGTGTTCGGATATCTTCCTGGAGGTTAACATCTGTCTTTAAAATGGCATTTTCAATATTTAATATATGAGCCATAGTTTGCTTTTGGTTACATTCTGGCTCGACGTTCAACTTTGACCCTTTTTCTAGTAATATCATTTCATTTTCATCGAAGACATGTTCGTAACCATTGTTAAACGTATTTAAAGTTGTTGTTGGATCAGGCAAAGCTGGCTTATGACCTCTTCGTACTTTCGTCTTGATAATGTTCCATTTCTTTGATACTACTTTAGAAACCGCAGTAGATTGTTTTAATATATTTTTGTATTCTAATTGGTGGAATATCTTAGACATTTTCAGTTGAGCATTATATGTTTTTAAGTTTAACATGTCTATTTTTGCATATAATTTTTTAATGGAATCATTCAACCATATTCTCTCACATTTTCGTTTTGCGGATTGTGCTGCTAATGACTTGATTTTTACTATGGTCTTGATGTAGTTGAGTGTTATTTTTTGCTGCTTACACATTCTATTGAATCGTAGATTTACTAGATTTCGGCGTAGCTTGTGTACAAGCTTCGCGTAGTTTACCACAGTTTTGAGCGATAACTCATCATAATTTGGGGCATATAGATTATATAAATCCATATTTTCACTTTCCCTGTGTATTGTATCACTTTAATTATATTATATTATTATTTTAATAAACAATTAATAAAAATACAAAAAACATTAAAATTCAGTTTTTTAAAAACACAAACAAGTTTTGTTTCTCAATGTGATATATTTTTTTATATAACTATATAAAAGTATAACCCTGGGTCAAAGTTTTATGGTCGCTGGCGACTTAAATGCCAAACATAACTACTTGGGTTCAAGATTGACTACTCCAATGGGACATCAATTAATGAATGTTATTCAAGAAAACCACTACCGATGTCGCATCGTTGAATGGCCACTTATTGACCTACTGATCGTCGAAAAATCCCAGACGTCCTTATTTTGCAGTCACAAGTAAAATAAACCGAGAAATAATCCAGACTAAACCGCTTTTAGAATTATCTTCTAACCACTCTCCCGTCTTACTACATTACTGCGCTGACCAAAAGCCATGTCTTACAAACAACCAACTAACGAAAACCTTCATTAACTAGTTGAAATCCAAGAGTACATCAGTTCGTAGCACATCACCGCATATCACCGAGTAGCTACAGAAATATAAGGTCAGCATACAGTGCGCAGTGCGCTTGGCCCAACGTTAAATTTAATTTTCACTTCAGATCTACCAACGTCTTCGCAAATTATGATAAATAAATAAAATTATAAAAAAACTTGTTAGATTGTGCCATTTTTTGAACGACGAAATTATATTTGCTATGTTATAGTTATGAATTTAAATAATTATTGCTTATTTAACTAAATTAATACAATTAATGAAATATTGGATCCAAAATAAGCTTGAGTTGTCTTATTTTCGATATGCAATAACGATTATTACAATTTTTTAATAATGTCAAAAATATTTCAGTATTCAGACTGCAATCGATCTTTAACAAATTATGGAAGAGAAAATTATTTTACTAATGTCAAAATTACTACAAAAAATTTAATTATTACAGCATTCGGACGGGTCCTAAGTCGAAAATTACGCATTTCAATGTAAGTGGTGAGATTCCAAACAAAAACAACGCTCCACTCATTTATCATTCTTAATAAACACATTATATCACTTGTTTAATTATTTCGCAAAAACTAAATTTTTATTTTTACAAATCTGTAGATGATGACCTAACAAGTCGAAATCGATCGAGAAATTTTTAAACTTTTAAACTTTTGAACAAATTTTTTTGTTTTTCGAAATAATTAAACAAGTGATGTAATGTGTTTATTAAGTGTTAATGTATTTCGCCAAGTACCTACGGCGCATAGTGTTAAAAGCATTTATCATTCGTTAGATTGCCTTAAAGAAGCCACTTCGTCAAGCCTTAAGAACGTTTTATTATTTGCGCAAGATTTACCCACCGGAATTTTTAAAATCGATATATTAGCTTTAGTTCATCCACATTTACAGTATGGAATATGCTGGGGTGAAATATACCTATATGCTAAACCATTTTTGTTTATTCAAAAATTGGTGTTAAAAGTAATTAATTTCCTTCCCAGAAAGAAACACTCCATCGTTTTCTCTATTTTCAGCCCATAAAATATTAGCTAAAATTGTTTTATTTAATGAGTGGAAATCGTTAATGGGAATAAACATAAATTGGGAGTTCACTATAGATTTATTTTCATTTTATATACACTGTTTTGCTTACTAATTGTATTATTGAAAATAAATATTGGTGCTACAAACAAGTTTTGAGGGATTTACAAAAGATGGCGTATTTGAAGAAAATTACAGCTGATGGACATCGATTGATGTGTGAAGCATGTAGTGAACATGCTCCTTCAATAAAAATATTGACACCAGTGACAACGAACACGAAGGAAGACTAGTAAAGTTTGAAGACGCTGAGTTGGAGGCGTTAATGAACCAAGATTCATGCCAAACTAAAGAGGAGCTCGCTGAAACTTTGGGAATGACTCAACAAGCGATTCAAAAACCGTCTCAAGGCCATGGGTATGGTGCAACAATAAGAAAATTGGGTTCTGTATGAACTCAAGCCAAGAGACGTCGAACGCCGTTGTTTCACGTGCTAACAACTGTTCCAAAGACAAACCCGGAAGGGTTCCTGGTATCGAATCATGACGAGGAACGAAAAGTGGATCGACTACAACAACCGAAAGCGCAGAAAATCGTGGGGTAAGCCCGGTCATGCATCAACTCCAACCGTCAAACCGAACATTCACGGCAAGAAGCTAATGCTGTGCATCTGATGGGACCAGTTCAGAGTAATCTACTATGAGCTCTCCAGCCAACGAAACCATCACTGGAGAACGTTATCAATAACAAAATCGTAAATAATTCACAACAATTGATAACAATTAAGTCGAGCATTGAAGCTGAAACGCTCACAATATGCCAAAAGACATGACAACGTGATCTTTCAGCACCACAACGCTCGGCCACATGTAGCAAGAGTCGTCAAGGAAATTTTGGAGGCTTCAATGATATGTCTTACCCCAAACTCCGTATTCACCAGACATTGCTCCTTCCGACTACTACTTATTTCGATCGATGATTCATGGCTTGGCCGAGCAGCACTTCACTGCTTATGAAGAAACAAACCATAAATTGGGTCGATTCTTGGATTGCCTCAAAACACGAAGAATTTTTTCGACGCGGAATCCGTATTAAAACTGGTATGTTTTTTCTGATATTTCCTGATAAAGATGAAGATAAATATTTTAAGAATAGTCCCCTTTTCCATTGATTAAAGACGAAAGCGATGGCGATAAATCCGATGCCGAAAGTGATTAATAAATTTTTTTGGAAATGATCAGTATAGTTTTCTGCATTTTATCGCATTTCGTATGGATTTTCCGTTCATTTAAAAGTTAATTCTATAAACTGGGGTATCTTCATACGCTGTATATATATACAGGGTGTCCGCCGGGAAGGTATACTACTTTGTTTAGCCGCCATTTAGGCGAATATTAGTATTGACAGTTCATACTTGACAGTCGTGAAGTAGACACGTGGCAAATTCTTCCACAAGACCATTTACGCCGCCGTACATATGCCAATAGGATGTTACAGCTCGCCCATGACAACCCCGATTTTCATGAAAAAATCATAATGAGTGACGAGGCACATTTTCATTTAAATGGATATGTGAATAAACAGAATAGTCGGTTCTGGGCAATGGAAAACCCTCACATTATTCATCAGTCACCTTTACATCCATTAAAAATGACAGTCTGGTGTGCAATTTGGTCAGGAGGAATCATTGGACCTTACTTCTTTGAAAATGAAAACGGCGTAACGGTAACTGTGAATGGGGAGCGATATCGTGATATGATTGAAAACTTTTTAACGCCACAACTGCATACTTTGGGCTTGATTAACATGTGGTATCAACAAGACGGTGCCACATCGCATACAGCCAGGATTACAATGGAATTACTGCGAGAACTCTTTCCACAACAAGTTATTTCAAAAAATGGTGATGTTCATTGGCCTCCACGGTCGCCTGATTTGACTGCTCCGGACTTCTTTTTGTGGGGATATCTAAAAAGCAAGGCTTATGCAAAAAAACCAGAAACGCTTGAGCAACTCAAACAAAATATTCGTGATTAATGAAATACCGCGTGAAATGTGTGAGAATGTAATGAAAAATGTGCTCAAAAGGGCTCGCATTTGTGAGGCTAACATAGGCGGACATTTATCTGATATTGTATTCCATACATAATTGCCGACATTAAATAAAACATTTATCAATATAAGATCCATTCTCTTTCATTTAATCAAAAATCATAAACAAACAAAGTAGTATACCTTCCCGGCGGACACCCTGTATATTAAGTTAGAATTACAAAAGTATTGATTTTTTTTTTAGAGCAACTATAAAGTTTTAAACTTAGAGCGAGTATTCGGTAATTTGTAGTATTTCCAAATCAAGTTCGGATCAACTATTCCATTAAAATGCCTTAATAAATCACATTTAAAACTCTACCGATTTTTGACGACCCATTGCGTTAGAGTTATATTCGTTGAGAATAAGCCAAAACTACAAGAGAAACAACTGTTGTATTTCTACAAAAAGCTGAAGTCCAGTGTCCATTCAACACTTAGTATCTACTCCTGTAATTATGTAAATGATACATTAAAATGAGTGATGAAAGCATCAAAAAATCCACACTTTTTAATTACAAGAAAACACTGACTGCGATAAAAATAAATAGTAATTTTTTATTATAAACAATGTTTGTTCATTAACACCACATACTGTAACGGGCATTACAAAAACCATCAATGATCAAGTTTACGGACACATTTTTAACGTAAACAAAGATTCTTGTTTCATTCATAATTCAGCATCTGATAACCGATTACGAGTAGTATAATTTTTTTTTTACTCAGTCTGATTGCTCTTCTAACTGTTATAAACAAAGAAATGTTTCTAATTGTTTCGGTCAGATGTGTGCATCTTTCGAGTTCTGTTATATACAATTCTTTCAATCGTGTAAACAATTTTAATAAATTCTATAACGTCGAACATTTTTAGTTTCTAAATGCAAAGTAGAGATTTACAAAGTTCACTAAATTACGTTAATTATAGTTTGATATTTATCTGTAATTGAAATGTACGAACTTTTGTAATTGTAAATTGATTCAGTTCTAGAATAAACAATTATGGCTATAGTCTATATATCTGTATTTCTGCCAGAAAAAAGAACAACCACCAATAAGCGTTCAAGAGAAACATCGTCTAGTCGCATCGCAGTCTAATTATAAATCGCCCATGAATATTCATACCACATGATTTGTTAATTTTCTCTGTATATAAATATGATAGGTGATTGAATCTTGTTTCGTTTAATCTTCAATTCTTTTAATTTATGACTGTTTCTTGCTATCGAATTTCGATCTATTGAAATTTGATTCAACAACAAATCAGCACTTTGAGTTTTGTTATAATACAGACCATTGAAAAATACTATGATTTAAAGCCGTTACAAGTGACAAAGAATATGAATGGATGGCGTAAATTGACGTCTACACGATCTTGATGAATTAGTGCAATATATATATCTACATAGAATTTTCTTAACGAAAATACCATCACGATTTTCTTCTGTATTGTGAAACATATCTGAGGTTTCATGTTTCACAACGATAAATTACCATTTTGAAGTTTGCAGATTTATTGAAATTTATTATTATGATTTCATTATTACAAACCGAACAATACTGTTTTATTGTCAACCTGATTGTATACGGCCAAAACACACCTACCACACCTTTGTGTTGTATGTATGTGCATTTTATAGCAGATTATACGTTTTTTAAGAAATACATTATGATTTCTGTTTTTCAATTTTATAGCCGTATTGTCTATGCTAATACATAATACACATAGCAATAGACATTATTTACGACTTTAGGAAATCCTTGATTTATTATTCAGATCAGAGAGTTAATCAACTGCGTATTGTCTAGGTCGAAGTTCTGCAGTGAGTGAGAACGTAAACCAATATCTACTATAAAAGGCACTTTAGTCTTCCAGGTACAGGTACTTTATTAATTAATTTTAGGACCATGGCTAGCAATGCTGCGTGGCTGCCGAAGATTATGAAGATCACCGTTTTTCCGTGTTTTCTTTTGGCACATCCATGTGTGCAGACCACTATTTAGATAATTTTCGCCTGAAATGTGGTTGGGGATTTATTAAGGGTATGCAGTACCATTAGATACATGACGAGGTGGCAGGTTTTACTGTTTTCAACTTGGTTCCGTTCGGGAATTCTGAACGAGAATTTCATTTGTATAGATTTAGTTTTGTCAAGATACTGTACTGTTCGCTTTTATTTGATTTAATCTTTCTAGTTTGATTACCCTAGAACCGTTCGTGCGTTAGATATGTAAGTCTAATGGTGAGTGCCTCAAAGCTTCTTGAGGTCAGCCGAATATTAAGTGAAAGTTGGAATAAAATCGCCATTTTTTGTCTTTTATTTCCCCTGCTATAGTTAACTTGCCTATAATCTTGTTTAGAATTAGAAAAATTCTTCCATTTTCTTCCAAGGATCTTGTTTAAGTTCCATCTTCTAGTTCCCTGAAATTAAGAGGTGGCAAAGAAAAGAAGTTGCTGCTTTTGACCTATACATGTTAATCCTAAACATGCTGCGTATTCGATGGGCCATTTAGTGGCTCCACAGGACCCTGTTCTAAATGTTTTAATGGACGCTATTATGTTGCGATGGGAGCAGTCCGTGATTTCGAACCCCTTTTCCCACCCTAGGTTTTATTATACCTTCCTGATATCAAGGCCAGGCAGGTCTGGTCTCTGTGTCTGTTGGACTGCATAGTGGCTTTCGCGCTTGTTGCACATTGATGTTATACAGATGTATTATTGAGACTTGAAGGTTTCACAAATTCGTGGCACTGACTCGCTGTACTTTTTTTTCGTGTGGTCTTACCAAACTGCCGATTTTATCTGTGTATTCGGTTCCAGGCCATTTTCTATTGTTTTTTCAACATGAAGTATGTAGCATGCTATTGTAGTTAGAGCCTTTATGGTTCTCCGCTATTTTGTATGAGGTAGAAATGGTTAATTTTAAATACCCTCTTTCGTCAGCTTTGCTCGCAAGTATCTTCCACTCTGCATTCCGTAGCTCCTTGATTTAGATCAACTTTGTTTGTCATTTGGACCTGCCCTTGTATTTAATTTGGCATTGCGCTAAGTCATCATCATGAGAAAGATCTGATTGTTTTTAAAACGCCAGGGATAATTTGCAGTTCCCTGAGGGATGTTGTGGTAGATGTGAACATGATTCTTTCACATATGGGCACGTATGCTATGTGAGCTGCTAAACAAATGAGTCAGAGCTACAATTTTCCATAGTCCATAGTTTCTCATATAGTTTAGAACATTTGGTACAAAACGGTTCTAGAGTCAGAGAGAGGGGCGAATTCCTAGATTCATACCTTCTGACGGTGCTCTCTGGGTAACTCTAAATGAATTAGGCGGTGTAGCCGAAACGAGCAGGGGAAATTCTGGTTATAGTCATGGACATGTCAGGGCGAGTCATTGGCGCCCCAAAACCAATACCAAATCAGCGTCTGTTTGTTCTCCAGGATGGGAGCGGCTGAGACAGGCGTCTGTCTTGTATCAAGTGGCTCGCAGTATAAGTGTGTTCAAGGTGGGAGATTCTCACCAGTGCATAACTCGCATACGTGAAAAGCGGGTTGAGCGGCAAGCCAACAATCTTCTCTCATAAAAACAGTTGGGTTGTAAACTCTAGTCAGGGGTCTCGGATTACAGTATCAGATTCATCCCGTGTTCGACCTCGGAAGTTCTACACGGACAACTTTGCGAATGGGAACATGGTGCGTACTTGTCCTCTTGAGACCTGGAGATATCCAGAACCTTTCAAACCAAGCCGGGAGTTACACGTTGGACATGCCTGCACTGCAGGGGCTTGGATGGTCTGGAAGTGGGATCCATGATACCACAAATGGTTGCACTCTTCATTGCAGTGGCCGTCAGAGTGGAGGAGAGTTTGGAGTTGGCTTCTTCATCCATTGGTGTGTGAAGTGTCATATCATCTACTTCTGCCCTATCAACGTGTGGATATGCACGGTCGGACATCACACTAGGCAGTTTAACATTGCGATCGTTAATGTACATGCACCCACCAAAGATAGATCGGATGACGTCAAGGATATGTTCTTTGTCGAGCTGGGGCATCACGACATTCAAATCATCGTGGGCGACTTTAATGCGGTGGTCGGTAGGACTGCAGAAGGTACATCGCACATCAGCCCTAACAGCCTGCACCTAACTAGTAACAACAACGGCCGACGCGTCACCGACCTGGCAATAATGAACAACTTAGTTGTATCAAGTAGGTTTTGCCACATAAGAGTATCAAAAAAGTAACCTGAAGATCGAATGATGAAAGAACAGAGGGCCGGGTCGATCACGTCATGGTGTTTAAAAGGCACTCATATTCCTATAAAAGTGCAAACTGTCATCTACGTTCAAAAGACAAGCACAAGGGACCGTTCGATGGAACGTCGACGCTTTGAGGGAGCAAGCGTCGCTGCAGAGTTGCCGGTCAGCTATCTCTTGTTTGAACCGGCGTAGTGACAACGGAGAGGCTCCTCCTAACATCTGGGAGCAGTGGCGCACTGTACAGTCGGCCATGGTCAGCGCGGTGCGTGGTACCGTCGAAAGACGACTTTCGGGATTTCACGATGATTGGTTCGGTGATCAATGCTGTCTGGCCGTCGCAAATAAACGGGGGCTTCGTAAAAAATGGTAGTCGCGCGATACTGGCGGCACTCTGGCAGGGGAAGCGCAGGGAAAACCACTACTGAGTGCCTATTACAGTGTTGTACACCCTGACAGCGGTATTAAAAGGAAATTTGGCCTTTTTTATAAAATTTTGCATTTATCAGCAAGTTCGGATATGGTGTGTGGTTCACTTAGGTTTGAGCATGAATATGTGTCCTAGATATCGCATTGTGTCACGGCAGGTGAAGTTTGTTCCAGCCGGAACGAGACTGGGGTCGAGGGATGGAGCTGGATCTCATGTAAGTATGGTGCATTTCACCGTATTTTGGTCAAGGCTATCATATTTATCAACCGTTCCTATTCCTCCACTTTGTTATGTGTAAAAGGGTGTACGGTAGGCCCGGCCTATCCGGGATCCCTCCTTAGTCTTGGCCGTACATTTTAATGAATCAATCATAACGGTTCTTGAGTCAGAAAAAACTTACGCAAAACGAAATAATAACCTACCCAATTCCCAAAGTCGTGTCACTTCATATGCAGTGAAAATAGTCGATTCAAGGGAGAGGGTTAAAAGGTTTAAAAATTCGACAAAATATATTCTTCAACAAAAATATTCTTGTCACTTGAAAAATTTAGGTGACAGAACGTCACATGAAGTGACTATAATCGTAAGTTGCGACTATGAGAATAACACGCCAATTGTCATAGTCGTCTCACGTCATTTTAGACTGTTATAGTCACGTCACTTAGTTTGTTTTTACTACTATCATAGTCGTTTCTTACACCTAAAATCATTTTAATTTACAAATGTCACATAAAATGATATTCTTGTCACATCAATTATACAAGTGAGAAGAAGTGACTAGTATTTTCTTCTTAATTGCCAGAAGAAAAAAAGCGACTATTATTTTTCTTATTTTCCTTAATTGCCATTGTGGCGCTTGAATCGACTTCAATAATACCAATTTTAGCGTGACGTGACACGACTCTACCACGTCACTTGAAATGACACGACTATGTCAATTGGGGTGTTATGTTAATCAAGTTATGAAAGAAACACTAACTTTTATGGATAATACCTAATTTATCGAAAACGTGAGCGCAGAAAACTATCAGGGGTTATGATATATGATATATATGATATGATAGAGGCGTACAGGCCAGCCATAACGGCGATCCTAAGTACGTTACCCTAATCCTGAAATATCAACAATCAAATAACAAATTATATCTGAATGCGAATAATATTTCAGCATCATGCGGGCCCAGGCCCTGCCTGCATACTTAACAGATAAGGTTAGTTAGGAAAGGATGTTAGTCACAGAAACGACTAGGGCGAACCGCAGCAAAGTCATTTTCTAACTAATTAAATATATTAGAATGTTAGTCTCAATTAAATTCACACTCTAGATTAGAGTTTATTTATTTATTTATTTATTTATTTATTTGTTAACGAAAATTTTGTGGTTTTCGCACCCCATTTTGAGCACAGAAGCTCATTCATAGAAGGTGCGAAGTTAATTATTACATCAAATACATTAATTTTTTTCGTTTGTATTGGTTCACATATACTTCACATTTTCATGCTGGTGCTTTCTTGTATAACATTGAAAATTTTTCTAGCTACATATACAGTGCATCATTCAACTGGCGAACACCCCTTCCCTCCAGAAATAATATTGTAAATTATTTAACAGAATAAAATCTGTATCGCTTTCCGCACTTTTCTTCATGGATAGTGAACATGCGATTAGACCAGTTACAAATAATTTACATTTTGCAAATTAAAATAAAAAAATATAATAGAATAAAAATAATTTTACTGGGGAAAACAGGCGACTGTTTGACACGAGTTTGTTAGTTAAGTAATGTAAGTTAGTTGTATTTGAGGTAAAGGATACTAATATTCATCATATGTATTCGGCATCAGTCCTACTAGACTGGTTAGGTTATTTAATTCACATCTATGGGTCATCTCATCACATACTGCTTGTAACCTTATTTTGCCCTATCTTCCCATCCAACACCATCTACTAACCGAGGGACTTCACGTTCGTAATGACACGGCAGTATTATCATACATATGATGGCCTAAATATTCCGTCAATAATGTCAAAATAAAGAAAACAAAAAAAAAATTTAGATTCGGTATTGTCATTCCTATATTTTTACCTATATTTAAATTCATCCAACTAAAAGCAGGGTTAATTTATATCTAACATTCACACAACTTCACTAAAACATAATCTGAATTCAACCAGAAAGATCGTCGAAAAACAACATTCCATAGCAAAATGTCTTTGGATCGTTAACATATTTGATTGTATTGAGTTTATACTCAAAGCGTAAATAATTAAATAGACCCCCTGATCAAGAATGTTGCAATCACAATCTTCCCCGACCTTCCGGTATGTAAAAAAAAAAAATAAATATATAATAAATTTTAAATAATAATAAATATAAATTTAATTATATTTGCCGACAACTTTATTGTTTTAAATCAGGACTTTCGACAAAATTTCAATTTATAGAATTGTTTAAAGTAAGTGAAAATTATTAAAATAAGTTATGAAAATGTAATTAAATGTAAATAAAAATCCAAATGGATAACACAATCCAACATATTTCAGCTCAAATGATAAATTTCCCGTGGCAGGAACTGTTTCCTCCTTTCATTAACATTTTATATATTTATCAATTTATATTATTCCACAAAAAGTTATTTTTGTCACAATACGGTGGCAACCCATTTTGAGTATACAAATTTTCGCTTAATAACATAAAAGGGAATTCCCTTGAAATGTCAGTTTCTATGTATACGATTATAAATTACCGTTCACATATATGTAAATAGTTATAATAACAATAACAACAATAAATAATTAACTTTTATATAATTAGAATGAAAATTAAAATAAAAAGATACTTCTCTGATTGTATATGTGTTGAACATAATTTTCATAATAACTGTCTCAACCTGTATTAACAGGTGAACTTCTAAAGAACAAAACTCACTCAAAAATAGCACATCACTCTCACTCCACATATTCCTAAACTCCTATTTTAATTCAAATTAAAATATTAATAATAATTTATTTAAAGGATAGACAAAAACACGTGTTTCCTCTACGACGATCAATCGATCTTTTTTCGTGAGCGCAGAAAACTATCAGGGGTTCGATAAAAAATTATTATTGAATTTGATTATAATTATTCCTCCTGCCCTGTAAACGCTGAAATAATGGAATGCAAAACTCGCGAATAAACTTATACTTAATTGTTAGAGGCCTATACAAAAATTAATTAATTTATACCCATTGGTTATGCCATTTTTATAAGTTGCATTAATTTCGTTTTGAGTTTCATTTAAATAATTCCTTTTTTTGCTTATATAAATAAGAAATGACACTTTGATAATCTGGATAGGTTAGAAATGAAGGTGCAAGTTTTTCGCATATTTTTGCAATACACTTTCCTAACGTTTCTGCCATTTTTCAAACACTAAATATACGATTTTCATATTAGGGATTAGAAAGAAGTCGCCGAGCCAGATCGAGTGAGTGCGGTGGATTCCTGGTGAAACCGGGAACAGCACTTGTTATTTGCCTAATGGAGTCGTGTCACTTTTACACCCCAATTATCATAGTCGCCTGACGTAATTTTAGACGACTACAGTTACGTCACATAATTATAGTCATTTTAATCGACAAATGTCACTTAAAATGACATTCTTGTCACATCAATTTTACAAGTGAGAAGAAGTGATTAGTATAGTTAAAATGGAACGTAAAAGAACGTTATTTTTTTATAAATATTTATTGTTCATGTAGTGATTTTAATGTGGTGCTTGAATGGACTTCAACAATACCAATATTGGCGCGACGTGACATGACTCTACTTCACGTCACTGAAAATCATACGAATATGACAATTGGGGTGTAAAAATAGACGACGTGACTTTAGTCACATGAAGTGACGTGATACGACTATTGGAATTGGGGTGTATTTGTTTTTGGAAGTAACCATTTTGATCACTATTTAGTGTCTTTGAACTTGAGAGCTGCCATTTTATCTGTGCCAAAGACATTACAAAATAATTGGCTATTGATTAATTGATTGGATTCGATAAATATATAGTTTTCTCATATTGGTCTCTCGGTATTTTTTCGGAATTGTAATAGTTCTCTAAACTAACTTCATTTAATCCCGATGTTTTTACAGAATTTGCATCCTTCATTCCAGATTTATTCAACAATTGTTCAATGTGATTGGACTGTGTAAGTATTGCGCATTATTTTTATTCCAAGGAACACATTGTTATTTATTTCTCTCATATTAATTTTAGCTTTAATGTGGTTTATAATTTCATAGTAGAAATGGAATCTCCAATAACTAAAAACTCATATATATATATATATATATATATATATATATATATATATATATATATATATATATATATATATATATATATATATATATATATATATATATATATATATATATATATATATATATATATATATATATATATATAAGTTAAGTTTATACGTGTTGAATAAAAGATGCACATGCAACGTTGACACGCTTACGTGAAATGTATGAGGTGTAACTTGATGGTTGACGTGGATGTGGCTTGTGCTTAACTTATATATATATATATATATATATATATATATATATATATATATATATATATATATATATATATATATATATATATATATATATATATATATATATATATATATATATATATATATATATAAATATACCTGTAGCGGTTTTTTTGAGTATGGTAAGGGTTATGTCACTTCTGATTAGACGAAAGTTAGTTTTATCCTTCCACTGAACGAAAATGGTTGTGTATTCGGTTCGCTGAGTGGGTTTGCGATCGACTTGAAAAAGATGCCGATTTTGGCAAAAAAAATCATCTTTTCGGATGAGGCGCATTTTCATCTTGGCGGCTATGTAAACAAGCAGAATTGTCGCATTTGGGGCATGGAGAACCCGCACGTGATCGTAGAGAAGCCGATGCATCTTCAACGAGTGACTGTTTGGTGCGGATTTTGATCCGGTGGCATCATTGGACAACTTTTCTTTGAAAATGAGCAAGAGGCCGCCGTTACTGTCAATGGTGAGCGCTACCGCGCCATTGTAAACGATTTTTTGTTCCCGGCACTTGAAGAGGAAGACATAGGCAACATTTGGTTTCAACAAGACGGCGCTCCATGCCACACAGCACACGTTTCAGTTGATGTTTTGTGCACGGTCTTCAAACATCGAACTATTAGCCGAAATGCTGATGTGATTTGGCCGCCTCGGAGCTGTGATTTGACGCCGTTGGACTATTATCTTTGGGGTGCTAGCAACGATTGACGCTCTCAAGCAATATTTACATTGCCATTGAAGACATAATGCCGCACACCGACCGACCGTATGGAGTATATATATATATATATATATATATATATATATATATATATATATATATATATATATATATATATAATATATATATATATATATATATATATATATATATATATATATATATATATATTTATTTATATATATGTATATATATATATATATATATATATATATATATATATATATATATATATATATATATATATATATATATATATATATATATATATATATGTCTTAGCGCGACGCAATTTTCCTCATTTCTGTTTTTCTACCGAGCTTAGGGCTAAAAATATTCGTTTCTATTAGAAACGATGTCATGCAAATTTTTAGGTCTATCGGACCACGTTTAGAGGTCGCTAAAATTGATTTTTGAAAAAAAAACACTAAAAAGATCTTTAGTGACGTTTTTTCCTCCCTTTCCCTTCAGCTCAGTCAAGTTATGCCGGTTTAATATGTTCTAAGTATTTTTGAGTATGCCAAATTCAATTAAATAATAAAAAAGGTGGCTGGCCTAGTAGAAAATTAATTTTCGGGTTGTTTTTCGCAAAAAAATTGTAGCTCATAGTTTCAGCGAATTTTTAAAACAGTACCACTTGTTTTATTATACTCATCATAACTAAAAAATTAACAATAACTAAAAAATTAACAATTTTATAGCTCTTAAACGACTAAAAGGGACAAATTTAAAATAATTGTTTGCCACTTGCTAAATCAATGGTTAGAGATTATAATTAAAAAGTTAAAGAGAAACTTAAATAGATAAAGAATAAAGATTACTAGTACCTAATAATGATTCTAAGATATATAGCTTCTTGTCACAGAGAAATTACGTTCCATATTTTTAAAAGAAGAAATTTTGGTTAAAGGTCACGGAAAAGATTTAAAATAGAAACACATTTCATATGTGATTAACAAAAATTTTATATTTCATATTTTTACTAGTTTTTCTGTTGCACAGCTGCCTTAGTATTTGTTTCTGTTACTATATGAATTCTCTTATAGTGATATATGTAAGTGGTTCTCCAAGAAAAAGTGATAAACATAAAAATTCTTTATAATCATCTCGCCCATTATGTATTTTTCCATAAGTTGCTCATTGATAAAGGTAATAATATTCTCCTTCTCGGGTGAACTGAAGATTTTTTGAACATTTGCGTCAGCTAAACCGGAGCTTATTTGGCTATGGTTGAAAGAATTCCTCTGCCTTTTAAATCTCTGAAAAAACTGAATATCGGGCCCACTAGATACTTCCTTTAAAAATCTAGTAAGCACAGCAGATATAAGTAGTTCATATATATGATGTCTGCAACCAAACCACAATAAATTTCTGCCAAGTCTTTTTTCGGGAAGTCTGCGGGCTCCATTTAGCATACCGACATTGCTGGCCATTGTACCAAAGCATAATCCTTTAATATTTACTGTTATATTCCAGTCTTCAAGCATTTTATATACCATTTTACACTGCTCTATGCCTGTTCGGACACTATAACAAACAGTCGGTCAACCATTATTTGCTCTGCAATATATATTCTAACATTTTTTCCATCCCAATGTACGGTTAGAAAAGAACCAGAACTGAAAGACTTATATATTTCATCCCTGATTTTCTTCTCGAGGCGTTCTTCCCGAATTGATTCTAAATCATGTCCTAATGCGTTTGTAGTGGTGGTGATTAGAAGTGCAGCTCCTGAATGTTTATTTTCGATCAATCCAACGCGCCTACTATATTCGTAAGTATTTTTTGTCTACAAGATTTTGTACAAAATTAAAAAGAGACAAGAATAAAATATCTACATGAGAGTGACTGAGACACAATTTTTTTTTATCGTAGAACATGTAGGGGAATTTTTTGACTGCGATACACAAATAACCTAAACATTATTTAAATTAAGTGAAAATTCGTAATTTTTAATAGCGACGATGTATTTTACACCATATAAATTATTTAAAAAAAATAAAATTATTTTTACAATGGCGGAAATAGTCTTGTTTTATTTAGTTTCTTTAATTTGGACGAATACGTAAAAAGTACTCTGCTATAAAATATGTGAGGGGAAAATTTTAATAAGTTCCTCTATAATCTAAAAAAATCTTAAAATTTATGTTGGTGTAAGGGTGATGAGGTTGTCATAATTTTGTCAATTGTCAATCGTGCCAAGAAAATACGCCAAAAGATGTTGACGTTCATCTGTAAAATGTAAAAGTGTACTTTAAATAATTTAACATCAATAAATATTTCTAATTTTCTTAAATACAATGGCCTAAGATGCATGTTATACATCTTTATTGGGTTTGGCTGAATATTTCCGCACGTCTAGTCCTCCAAACATAAAAAAATATCCGCAATGTTTACAACCGCTCGTACACATCTATAGATGGGACAAGTGCGCATGGCATACACGAAAAATGTGTTGATTTAGTGAAAAAGCATTTAAGCAAGCGGTAAGTTGTGTTTACAGTATTCATGTTGTGACATAACCTAACAATTTTTGTTTTGATCGCTTCTGTCAGTGAAAGCTCTCGAAGAATCTCAACGTATTACAAAAGACTTTGGTTTTATCCCAAAATAATATATATTGGCTGTGTAAACTGCTATTCCAGTTGGATGTAAATATAAATATGCGAGTGTTGTATGAATTAGTAAGAGTATTTATTTATTTCACAGCAAATTCTTGCAATCGACAAGCAATATAATGTATAATAGTTCAGATATTAGGAGTCGGTGCAGAGTCAACGGACGAGCAGCCAAACGCTTACTATGTGAAGGTGTTGTTCTTATTGTCGCGTGCAATGATTTCCATGATCGAACGCAAACCATCCGATGTTCGTACGTTACTTAGTCAAGCATTATAATCGAAACTCAGATTATAAATATTCATCTTAAGAAGTACCTTTCTAAAAGCTCGGTGATATTCTTTCGTCGATTGTAGTGGATGGACGAACATAAAATGGTTCAATACGAATTAATTTAGGTAAATAATAATAATTCTGTATGAAATATATGCATTAATATTTTACAATTTCAGTTATTTTCTAGCGTTAGTATTTCAAATCGTAAAGAAAAACGTCTCCACATCATCTGTCCTTCTCATTATTAGCAGCCAACGCGTCGCCAAAATATAATCTACTCGTATCATTCGTTGGCGATTCGATGATGGAAGAGTAAACACTCCATGACGTTAGTTTATTTCATGGACGGACGAAAACCAAACTGAACAAAAGTTTATTTCATGGAAAGCGATTATTGGTGATAGTTCTGAAGAAGGATCCTTCGGCATCCATCTTTGTCAATTCTTAACTGATTAAAATATTGAATATTAATATTAAATAAAAAAAAATTGATTTCAGTTTTCTAAAAAAAGAAGAAGAAGAAGAACGAGAAATATTTTAGTTTTATATTCGAATATAACACACAATTTCTAATTATTTATTTTATTATTATTATTTAATAAAAATTTAAATCGAAACTATTTTTTTAATATTATTTTTGTACATGTAATGCTGTATATATGATCACAATTCACCACCATACGAGTCTATTTATTAAAGTTCTTCTCTAAAATCACGGCATCATAAATTCAACTTCTAAAGTTACGTTGTCGGATGTCTGTGCACCATAAAAATTTACAAAAAATAAATTAAAATGGAGTGGGGGATTTTTATTTTTGATATTTATATTTGCCACCATAAAAAATACTCAGCTTATTTTTCAAGGAAAAATTATAGCAACTCAACACAAACAAAAAAATCGGAAATGCCATTCTCACTTCTCACATATAGAAATGATTTATTTCGTCTCTTTTTAATTTTGTACAAAATCCAGTAATTTTGAATTACTAATATCGACAGAAATTTTTTACATGTAACGACCACCAGGATATAATTATCATAAAAATAAAGCTTATCTGTTGAAACGGAGCGTTTATGGACGATGTTGGTCAGAAACTGAGTCAAATAATGGCTGAACTTGGATTACAACAACTTAAAGCTGATCCATGTATATTCCTTAGGAAAGATTGTGAACATTTTATCATAGTTAGCATATTTATATAAGTATATATTTAGGCGACCCATTTTTGTATAGAGGAAATCTAATCTCTTTTTTTCTATCGGGCTCAGGGCTAAAACTATGTGACGTTTTCTCCTCTTTTTCATTTCAGCTCGTTCAAGTAATGCCGGTTTGATATTTTCTAAGTATTTTGGAGTACCTATGCCACTGAAAAGGTAAAAAAGGTGTTTGGCGTAATTGAAAATTTCTTTCGGGCTATTTCTTTCAAAAAAATTAAAACTTGTGAGTTCCGGCTCATTTTTAAAATAGTGCCTAACATGTTTGGCTAAATTTCACTATTTGTGGCTATAGAGCAAAGAATAACGAAAAAAATGAGATATTACACGTTAACATAACTAAAAAATTAACAATTTTATAGTTGAAAAACACCAAAACGACGTTTTGCCGTGCATACGTATCTGCAAGAACACATCTATTTTAAGGTCTTGCACTTATTAAGTGTATTTCTGTGGAGATAAATAAAGTGCAATTAAATACATGTACTCTTATTTTATGTGTACGCATAGTTTTATGATATTACTTTCCGATGCCTCTTGTTGAGTAACGCATTTATTACGAAGGATGAATTTCTGTATAAAATAGGATCAGTTTAGTTTAAACAATGACTATTCTTTTAGAAGTTGAACCAGTAACATCTTTATTCGAATAATAAAATAAGTTTTATAAAATAATAATTGATTTTGGTTTTTGATTTTTAAGTTTGAAAATTGATTGATTTGATTCATTAGTTTTTCAACAAGTTTCTGAAATAGTTTTGGTGGTTAATAATCATGAAAAATAATGTAAAAACCGCATGTTAGTTGATTGATAAGTTTTATCACTTAATAATATTAATCTCAAAAATCAAAAATCTTTGTACAAAATATTTTGTACAAAATTAAAAAGAGACACGAATAAAATATCTACATGAGAGTGGCTGAGACGCAATTTTTTTTTGTAGAACATGTAGGGGAATTTTTTTACTGCGATACAAACATAACCTAAAAATTATTTAAATAAAGTGAAAAGCCGTAATTTTTAATAATTCATGATATATTTTACACTCTATAAATTATTTTATTTTTAAAATGGCGGAAATAGTTTTGTTTTATTTAGTTTCTTTAATTTGGACAAATACGTAAAAAGTACTCTACTATAAAACATGTGAGGGGAAAATTTTGACAAGTTCCTCTATAACCTAAAACAATCAAATGGCTGCAATGGAGAAACCTATACTGAAGATAATTTTATTATTTTTAATAATTATAAACTATATATTTGTGTAACTTATAATATAGTTGATTTGTTACCGTTTTAACAGTAAATATTAAATTAAAATTAAGTTTAAATCTATTGATCTTAACAATTTGTTCTTCTGGCATCAAAATCAGCTGTTCCGCATTATACTGGGAATCACAAATTTTATTGTTTATTATTTTTAATATCGAATTTTATTAATTCGGTTACGTTTTTGACGTTATATTAGTTTTTTTTAAAACCAGAACTTCTAAACTTTAAAAAATCCTAACTCAGTTCTACGATAAGAATGTTCTTTGTATTTATTCAATGAAGCATAATCAACATCATATCATGCAACCGCACAGACGTACAATAAATTAGCCGATTATGTTAGATTAAACATAAATCCTTTCAACGAACTAGACTTAAATCAAATTTATAACAATCCTGAAATTCAGCTGGCCACAGCCTTCGAAGAACAATTTATTGATACAGAACTAAACACACCACATATACTCGTATACAACGTCAAATCATGTTTTATTTGAATTTCTTAAGAAATATTCAAAAAGTCGAGTAATGATTAGGAACTTATTAGCTGATTTGGAAACTTTGCGCAATAAAATTAAGCTGAATGGAAACTCATTGTGGAAAGTAAAAGATCCCCACGAATACCCACGATGCCCACAAATTATTCACGTTATTTTTTACGAATTTATTCTGATTTGGCAATCAAATAAAATATTAATTTTGTGTATTTTCATTAACCAAATAAGACGAATGATGTGAAACTCGCATATCGAATTCAAATTGATAACTCGTTTATATTACGAACTTGCCACTATATGTACAATTCGCGACGTCTTGGTACATGGCAATATTTAGTCGATTTACCATTCTCAACTTTAGATAAGCGCACATTATGGATTTTATACTATTGCTTGAGGGCTGGGTTTCCTAAAAATTGTTACTGTTTAAACTATGAACAGTTACCAAACCAAATCAATAATTGGACCAAATCAGAAATTGCAGTCAATGACGTATTATTTGTTGCAAACATTTTGTAATATGATTTTATCGAGAGACGAATCTGACTGGGAATTCATAAGGACTGTAACACTAAAGATATTTGAGGTAGAAATTCAAATTACTTTCTAGTTCCTTCCTATTTCTACTAATTAAATTTTATTTTATTTTTTGCTTAGATTGGATTCATTAGTCAGCCGACCAAAGATATATAAAATAGTTCGTGATCTCCTTTACAATATTTCGGATAAATATCCTGAATACATTGTTGAATACATTTTATGGCGTGTTAAAGTATTCTTTGCCGAGATTAAATCATTAGCATCCTATATTTATTTAAATCGCTTCCGCTGCACCGGTGGAAGCCATCATTTGATGATTTTGAAATTTTATCAGTACAATTTTATCATTTTTAATTATTTATTTTATTATATTTTATAAAAATTTACAAAATATAAATTAAAGAGAGAGTGAGAGATTCCTTGATATTTTTCAAGGAAAATTGTAACTCAACAAAAAGCAAAATATTCGGAAATACCACTCTCACAAATAGAAATGGTTTATTTCCGTCTATTTTTAATTTTGTACAAAATCTTGTGATTTTGAATGGAATAGCGCTATAACGCATTTATTACGAAGGTTGAAATTCTGTATAAAATAGGATCAGTGTAGTTTAAACAATGACTATCCTTTTAGAAGTTGAACCAGCAACATCTTTATTCGAATAATAAAATAACTTTTTTTAAATATTAGTTGACTTTTTTTTGATTTTTTAAAAATTGGATTATTTATTGTGTTAAACTGTACCTGATGATAAGGGCTTCATAGAAAACAACGATACATATTGATAATAATTTATTTAACCTATGTACTTTTGCAGTAAATACTCAAACTGTCTGCCACCGACTCTGATACACGCCCGACATCTCCGAATAAAAGCTCTTTTGAGAAGTCGCACATAACGCCGTTGGATAATTTTTGAAGCGGCTTCCTGGGCACGGCTACACGTAACTCTCCTAAACTCCTGATCAGCTTAGAGTAGACCTCTACTTTTAGGCAGCCCCAGTAAAAAAAATCCAGCGGATTTAGGTCCGGGGAACGTGGAGGCCACAAAATGTACCACAGACGGCCAATCCATCTATCTGGATATGTAGAATTCAAATATGCCCGAACGTTTACTGCATATGCGCAGAACACACGTCATTCTGGAGCGAATGGGATTCTCCCACTTCTTCAGACACCTCTTCCAATAAATTTAGCTGATAATTTTGAAGAAAGTTCAAATAGCTTTGGCCAGATAAGTTCCCGGGCAGTTCAAATGGGCCAATTATCTTATAATTATCAATAATTTATTTTGAATTTGTACTGGGATCTGTTTTCTCGCATTAGATGAGGATTCGAAAGTTGCCAGCTGTGAAGATTGGACATGTTAAAGAATTGGACATTCATCTCTATTCAGTGTTGATTCATCGCTCCATAGAATATTATTAAAGAATTGCGGATCTTGCTCTATTTTCTCAAGCATCTGTCGGCAAAAACACAATCTTTCATAGTAGTCTCTTGGGTGCAGAGTTTGCACCGTCTAATATGGTAGGGGTTGAATTTATTTTTTTTTTAAATACACGGTGCACGTTCGATTTTGCGATTCCAGTGCGTCGTGCTATTGCTCTTGTAGAGGTAGACGGATCTCCCTCAATTTTCTCAAGCACCATTTCTTGAACCATTTCAACAAGCGAGTGACGCTCGTTTGGGTATCTTTTGCAGCTGCATTTGCGTTGCATGTTTGCGTATTCTTGTCACGTATACTGATTACGTGGCATTTTGGTACACAAAAACGCCCAGATACAAGCCATAAAAACGGAATAAACACATGCAATGTCGAACAAGTAGGGTGACGCATTAAATTAATGTTTAATAATGTTTTTTTTTTTTTTTTAATCCATGCAATCTTTTCTGGGGCCGAAGCCTCCCTGCTCTTTCGCGGTTGATTTTCCCGTCTTACTTTACGCATCCCTGCCAAATCGAAGACGTACCGGCTATAGGACCGATTTAAGTTACCATCTGCGCATTGCATAGCTCCATGCCAGCCTATAGTACAGGACATGGAAGATGGGTCGGCCCATGAGTTTTGCACGCCAATAGGGAGTTGTAGTTGTGTTCCTTTTAATCACAGATTACAATCTGTTGATGAAAATTTCCTTTTGCATCCTGCCCCTATCGGGATTCGAACCCGGACCTCCCGATCCAAACGCCAAAGCTTTAACCACTGCGCCATTTGGTCGGTGTTTAATAATGTTAATGTTTAATTATTTATCGTTTAATACATTTTATGAACAAAAGATGGGTAGCGCAGAGCACGCTTAGGTAGGAAACATCAAGTTTTCAAATCCCTTATCATCAGGTACAGTTTAAGACAAGAAATGACTAATTTTTAAAATTTTGTTATTTAATCGAATTTACTCCTTTTGCATATTAACAGCAATAACCTCGTATTTACATTAGATAACAGGATGTATTATACCATTTTAGAATGTGCATTAAACACGTATATTTATAAAGTAGTTGGCCACTTAGGTTCTCATACACTTTTTTTTTACCAAGGACGAACTTTCATAAAAAAAAATATTTACCACATTTCATGCTGAAAATTGAAGTTTAGAGTTTTTTTTTCAAAAAAAGTGCAACAGCTACTCATACTATTTACTGCATATCTACTCGTATTAGTATAGTCCCTTAAGAATATTATAACACCAAAAAACCGTTAGATTTAATTTATTTGTAGCCGTGGTGATCGGAAACGTAAAGTAATGTGAAAAGAATGAACTTTTTTTTTAAAAAAATGATATATCTTAGGTGTATATTTTTAAGTGTATATTTTTTTTGTATTTTATTTTGAGCGTCCAATAGCTCTACTATTCTACTATAAGGTGTTTCAGGCTGAATGGATAAGCCTGGAATACCCTGTATATATATATATATATATATATATATATATATATATATATATATATATATATATATATATATATATATATATATATATATATATATATATATATATATATATGTGTATATATACAGTGCTGGGAAAAAAAACTGGGCAAACATATTTTATTGCAAAATGGATTCTTTTTTTGCTAAAATTACAAAACTTTTGAAAGCAATTGGCTTATTGTTTCATTTTAAATACATGTATGACGTAATTTTTTGAAAAAAAAATTACCTGCAATTTCGGGGCAAAACCCCGAAAAATGCCAAAATATTCAAAATACGTTGGTCGGAGTTACCTATTTTTTAATTTTTGTTTTGTTTTTTATTGATTTATAGAAGTTCTATCTTTAATGTTAATATTTTGTTGGACCGCCATTTTCTTTTATTAAAACAAATCTCATTCTGCAACCGATATATTTAAAAAAATTAATCCGAACCGGGTGACCATTGAAAATCGTTACAGTTGAAAGACTGTCTCTTGATAAATGTGTGTATAAGTCATTCGACTCATCTTTCCCATAACACATGAATTGCACACGTCTAATTCACCGGTTAACTTTGGTAAACCTCTGACCATATTCTTCGTTTCTAATACCTTCAAATTGTATATCGTTATATGACCTAATATTTTGTGTCATCCTCGTAAGAGTGTTCGTCAACGATGAAACAAGTTTCTATGAGTGATGTTGTATTCTCCATTTTATTTTATTGCATTGATATGCAGTGGAATTTTTAGTGTGGTGCCACTTTGCGTATATAATTATACAACTTCGTTGTTTAACGTTACTGTGCTTCACTTTGTATTGACAATAAGTTCCCTCTTAACTTGAACATGTTGCTCATCTTCAACCCGTATTATTTTTTGTGTTGAAACTTCTATAGCGCGAGTACGGGCTTTTGAAACTACCTCTATAGTGCTCCTTTTTACACTACGTTTATAATTTTTTCTTCTGGAATTTCATTTCCATCCACTTGTTTTTCGGGGTCATGTGAGATGTACAAGTAGAACCCAAATACCATATCTTCATATTTTCATTGGACTCTATGTTATTAGTAAACAGTGTAAATTCACTTGCACCTAGGGCTGTTGTTTTGGAATTTCGGAGGAGTAAATTTTATATTTTTAGTGGAGTATTTTCAGCTTGAACGGAGCATTTTTTTAAAATTTAGTTAATTTATGTACCTATCTTGAACCTTGATTTTCAATTATAACCATTCGGCCAACACTAATCTTACCTGAAACGAACAACATATTGAAAAATTTGATTATACGCCAAATTGAGTAAAAAAATTGTTCGCAATTATTATTAACCAAAGAAGTCCTTTGTGGACTATTCAAAATGAAGTAAGTTGTTTCACAACTTTTTTTTATTTTATTTTCTATAATAAGCCTGGACTAGAAAAAATAAAACACGTTTGGCCTCTTTGACTTTCTTTACGTAACTCTCTTTTTAATTTTATTTTTTATTAATTTACATTTTAATACACTGTAAAAACATTGTGCAATTATGACTTATATTGTAATTTAGTATATAAATTATATAACATTGAGCAACATTAAATTAAAATTATACACCCTGTACTTGCCAAATGCTAAATTATTTGCAAATTATCGGTCAGGAAAAACAATTTTGATGATTTTAGTGGTTGAAGATTAACTGAGACCAAAATATTTCCAGAGAAATGCGGAAATTATAATTTAAAACGGGAATATGATATGAATTAAGTGCAGTATCGAACCAATAAAAGTAGTTAAAATTCAACTTTTTGATTTACATCTTCAACTGCATTTGCTTGTTCTCTCTTCCTATGTATATTTCGTGATTTAAACTATCAATTCCTGTTTCTGTAAATGTCACTCCTGGCTTATGACATAAGAAACAGGAACTTTGACTACTGCGCTTATATTTTGTTTGATCCACGTTCATTTCTGGTACAACAACATTCATATTTTTCGTTTCGAATGATATTAAATCTTGCCACATTTCGGTAAAAGTTATTCCTCGATATATTAGCCGTTTTCGGAAATAGTCCATGGTAACTCTTGGGTAATTTTAATTTTTTTAATGTTGGTATCAAAAGTTGCTCAAGTTGGCTCACCCTGGCTATACAAAAATAAGATTATACTTCGCGTGTGAATATTTTTATTCAGCAAAATTCAATGACGTATTTTGAGCATATACGACATTTTTGTTGCTTCATTTTGTACAATTTGTACTCTTTAAAAGTTTGTAATTTAATTTTTCTGACCTTCTAATTTAATACAAAGACAAAAACAAAAAACTAAATTACCCTAAAGTTACTCTTCATGTTCGGAAATAGATTTGGTAATTTATTGTCAGCAAGTTACCCAAACGTTAACTACCATGTAATTACCATGGGCTATTTCCGAAAACGACTATTGTTAGTGGTATTGTTAATACATCGTATTTTTCTCTATCTCTACCTACTTTGCCTTACTCCATAATTTCGTTTGAAATACCTTATGTTCGGCTAAGATATTTTTCGGTATCTTGGTTTGGTTTAATGTTTAATAAGCGAGTTAGTTCAAGTGTTAACCATGTAAGTCTTATCCATTAACTTGTCTTCCGTAGCACCTTGAAATCGGCCCTTTATTGATTTCCATTTAGTTTGTGCATATTTTATTTCTTTGAATGCTAGCGCCTGTTCCCGGTTCCGGTAATAAGCTTAAAATAATTAAGCTTAATGCTTCTTTATTTTAATCCGTTTGTTGTGAATCTCTTGGCTGGCAGGATTATCTTCCTCAATTTTTGGTTCCTCATTCACTATCGGTGTCTTCAAATAGTAATTTAGCATCAAATAACGCTTCCATTCGAATATAATTCGATATTGCAAAATTCGTGCTGTTGAGCATTTCGCTTTTATTATATAACTCAGTTGTGTTTATTATCTATTATAACTACATCCTTGCTATTAGAACCACGCTCTGCTACGAATTTGTTCGTCAATATTTAATAAAATATAGATAAAAACACAAATATTCATTGTATTTTTTATTATTTATAACGAAAATATAACTTCACTTGTTGGATGCGGCTTGCTTATTCGATTGAACAAAAGATAATTTTATAATGTATAATACTAAGCAATAGCACCAACTGAATAATATGAGTATGCATGTACTTAATTCAGGAAACATTTTCCAAAAGTTTATGGCTTGCACTTTGATACCCACCAGTCCAGAGTAAAGCATTTGAAATATTATACCTATGCTACTTTTACTTATTCCGTTAGTCACATCACTTCATGCGACGTGACACTCATCTCCTTGGTTATTACTAGATTATTAAATCGAAACTTACAAAATAATTATTTACCAAACTCGTTGCGGCTGTTTTTTGAATCTAAGTGCGGATTTATAAATATTTTCTTGTGACTTAAACGACAATTTCCATCACTTGAAATTTTGATGCGACAAATAAATAAATTTTTTTCAAACTAAGGCAGCCAAGTATGATTTAAAAAATATTCACTGCGAGTGTTGTACGAAATTCTTCAGCATATTTCGATTTTACCATCTAGTAACCTAGAAGATCCATAGTCACGTCGCATGAAGGGACACGCCTAAGGGAATAGAGGCCTTAAGCTAATTGTTCCAAAAAAGCAAACTTGTTATTTCCAGAAACAAATCAACAAATAAAATGGAACTACCTATGTATACATATCATGTTTACGGTAAAATTGTCCTTTTAGTTTAATAAAAAGCTAAAATTTGTGTTATAATTTACCCGGTAGGCTTTATTAATTGTGGTTTTTAAGCTAATTCTAAATTAATTTTCCAATTATTTTAACTTAATGATAGTGTTATCTAAAATGAATGTTTATATTGGTTAATGTTAAATGAAGCAATTGAAACGCGTTTTTGATCGATGTTTACGGTTTTAACAGAATAAAACCCTTGGCTCTGGTTGTCAAATATCCACCCCATTTCGATTAAACGTTGATGATGCGGATGGAGAACGGTGGTATGGTGGTGGTTTTGGTCTCAAATATGTGTTACTTTTAACCATCGCTTCCGGATAGATGGCGCTTGTTGGACTTTGCGATCGTAAGCTCAAGTTATCGATTAAATAATTAGGTGTGTCCTTGAGGCTCTTTAATGTCGTTGTCGGCTGATTCGTAGTGTCCGAGAATTGCACCATTTGCACAATTGGTGCTGTGCTTGGTTCACTAAAGTTGGAATAAAAAATTAAAATCGACATTAATATTTTACCATATTGGCCAAACAAATAGGCGCAAAATTTTAAACTAAAAAGCAAATCGAAAAACGCAACATTAAATCAAAACGGGAGAATCATTTCACACATGTTCACCTCATAATAGGCTTAAAAATACTAAATAAATCTAAAAAATAATTTTCAGAATAATCATCCTGCCTGGAATACAAAGTTGAATTTAAAATAATTGAAGATATTTGCCTTAACATATTCAATATACTTACATAAACTCATGTTGGAAACACAATATGGTCGTAAGGATCGTAATTAAAAGTGCCAAAATCATTGCCGGTATAGCAACAGCAAACGCTAATTCATCAATATAGTTACGTTCAGGAACTTCTTCATGCGAAATGGACTCCCAACGATCCAATCGCTTTAATATACTGAGTTCAGAATCGTGTGCCGTTTCACTGCTTTGATGTGACATCTCACCCTCGTCACCTATTGTTTTAAAGGCACACCAATCCAATATAAATCCAGCGTTCTGGAAAATTCGTTGCACGGACGTCTTCTTATAATTGCAAGTAGATATTTTATACAGGGGCTTAACTTCGTTCTGTAAATCTTGAAGTCGTTTCGAAAGGGTTGAATCACTACCCAAGTGCACAAAGACGCCTTCAGTTTGCTGTGGTTTTAGTGGTAGGCGGGCACCCATTTTAACTGCAGATTCCATGAAAACCACGTGCAAATCCCCACTACTCTCAGGCCACAAGTCATTGCGAAATAAATTCTTGAGATTTTCCATGCGTCCTGGATCCATTAAATGAACCCAATTTAAATTATCAATCTTCATCTGAACCAAGTTTGATGCCGGTCTCTTGGCTGCAATTAATAAACGAACAATGATCCGTTTTGTTTCGTAAGTTTCGCGATGTAATCCTACAATTTCGATGTGCAATTCAGTTCCAGCCAAATGTTTCCCTGGCGTGCCATACAAATACCCCGCCAGATATTCTTCACTATACATATATCTCATCCAGGACGGTAAATCCGGGTAGCCTTTAACTGATGGACGAAATATATACGAATCACTATAACTATGTTGAGTCCAATTGAACGCACGGGGCTCAATTTTCATCGTAAACAATTCTGAGATGTTGATTGTATGTACAAAATCACAGGATACGACACCAATTGCCAGACAAATAAATCCACAGATGAAAATAGTCCAGCCTTCTCTGCAATCAAAATCATTTTCAAAATTTAGAACCAAGTCAAAATATTTAATTAAAATATTTAAACAAACCTCATTTTAATATTTGTTCGTGAAGTAATCTATCAATTTTAATAAATTTTCATGAAAATCAATGGAAATTTGGGGAAAATGTTTACTACGTAATAACGAATATGTATTCCGGTTATTAAGCCAACTTTCCAATTTAATAAATATCGATTATGTTACAATTTGTATAGGCTATTGCTATAATAATCTTTATTTATCGGTACTTACATAAATATTTGTTAATTTTGACTACTTATTTATTTTACATAATTATAAGTGTAACTAATTTAAATTTAATTTAAAAATGTCAATTGTGGGTACATAATAACCGATTTAAAATAACCGCTAATGACGTGGGTCTTAGTGTGTTCCATGCACTTTATTTATCTGTCAAATTCAAGAGGCTATATTGTCAATATCATCATTGCAGGCTGGTTTTATTTCTAATTGATTTTGTTAATTTTAAGCTATGGCTGAATTGTTAATCGATCCAAATATACGTTTTTGGGTGTTTTTACCCATAGTGGTTATCACATTTTTGGTTGGAATTATCAGGCATTATGTGTCCATGTTGATATCGTCACAGAAGAAAGTGGAGCTAACTCAGATTCAGGATAGGTTAGTGATCTTTGGTGCTTTTTTTGTTATATTAATGTTGGGCTTTATTTACAGTCAAGCCATGATTCGAGCTCGGTTACTGCGGGAAAATGGAAAATATTTAACTGCTCAGTCCTTCGCAATGCGCCGACATTACTTCAATAATGAGGAAACTGGATATTTTAAGACGCAGAAACGCGCTCCTGTCACACCTAATTCATCGGCTATGCTGTCCGATTTGGTTAAAGGGAATTTTATAAATGTTCTACCTATGGTAGTTATCGGTGGATGGATTAATTGGATGTTTTCGGGATTCGTTACTACAAAGGTGCCATTTCCATTGACCTTACGCTTTAAACCTATGTTACAGCGCGGCATTGAGCTAGTCTCGTTGGATGCGGCGTGGGTATCATCAGCTTCGTGGTACTTCTTGAATGTTTTTGGTTTACGTAGCATCTACACGCTTGTTTTAGGAGAAAATAATGCTGCAGATCAAACTCAAGCGATGCAAGACCAAATGTCCGGTGCGGCAGTTTCAATGCCACAAGATCCAAAGGCTGCTTTCAAATCAGAATGGGAGGCCCTCGAAATTACGGAATACCAAAATGCATTACAAAATGTTGAAAATGAATTGCTTTCGCAAATTTCAATTGACTCAGCAGCAAATTCTTTATATCACCAGAACGTCGTCGAGGACGGTTATGTAACTCGGAATTAGATAAATTCACAGTTGAGAGTTTTAGTAAAAAAAATCGTTATATGTAAATTATACAATAAAGTCTTATTTATATCTATGTATGTAGGTATATGAAAAATTCAAAATTATTTGGTTCACTTATGATTGTAAAATTCTTCTTACTACGTATATATTTAGTACATACATAATTGTCTCGTCTATATCAAGGGCGATCCATTTATACATAGCAAAGGCTCATTATAAAATATAGTGTACATATTTATTTACATAAATTTGCCGGTTACGAGGACGAGCCATGCTAAATGGGATAAATGTAATTTTCCATAATAAAAAATGCTTAAATCTTTAACCTTATAGAAGTATCAATTAGTCAATATTAAATTCTCATCAATTTAATCAAAATCCGTTGCACATAAAACGTGTTCAATCAATAAGCCTACTCTAATAATCAAATTTGCTCAATTTTTCCCACATATTGAAAACTGAAAAACATGGGGAATCGAAAAATGTTATTAGTGTGGGCAATATAATCACTTCTTAACCAAATTAACACGACCTATCTGTTAAATATTTATAACAAATCATTGTTAGTTCGAAAATAATATGATTGAAAAGAAATTTGGTCTTGCTATAAAACTGAGATATTAATCATAGAAAGCCTGTTGCTCAATATTGTTTCGCCTTAAATTTAGAATGAATTCGCCTTGACTGTAATTTTTCTTATGTCAAGTACATAATTGAGCACCGATTAATTGCTTCTAGGGACAATTTAGCGCAAAAGGCAATGAAAAATAAAATATTTTGCATTCCCATTTGCCATCAATTTTATTAACTAGAATTAAGCTTATAATTTTATAGTTTCGATAAAATGGATTCCGAAGATGTCATTGTACTAGATTCGTCCGATGAAGAAGTAAAAAAAACTATTTCTAAATTATTTTCTATATACGTGTGTCTGAATCTATTTATTTCGTAATATAATTACGTTTTGCATCATAATTTAATTTAATTTAATTGAGTTTTATAGTTCAGTTTAGTAGATGAAAAAATTTCCTGTGTCTGAAGTCTCAACATAATATTATGACAGTAGTTTGTTGTGTTATAGCAAAAATTTATAGTTCATACTTATTTTCAATTTCCAATGCGTATTTAATTAAAAACAGATGAATATTAAAATAAATAAGAATGTTTAATTTCATATTTTAAATTTCGGATCTGTGCTAATATTGTTTTATTTTGTTTACACGGGTTTTTCACAGGCGGATAAAATTGACGATAAAAAAGTTGCTCAAATTTCCAAAGCAAAACAAAGCGAGCATAACAACAATAACTCAGCTAGCAGCCCCAATAAAAATGTGTGCGATGTTTCAAATGGCCCGAAACGGAAGAATTCTAAAAATATGTCGCTCGCCCATCAATCAAAACGTATCAAACCTACTAAATTAGGGGATATCGAATCAAACGGCAAAAGAATTCCTGGGAACTTAGAAAATGATGTGATTTTGTTGAACCATGATGAACCAGTGGTATTATTTGAACCAAGTGGTCCTAGTGAGGAGGAGTCACGTACAAGTAATACAGCAGCACCTAACAAATCAAGTGCAGATTTTAAAACAGAAATTAACAGTGCATTCGCTAAATTACTCGAGGCATGCCGGATGGCGGATCCAACTAGTGATATGGAACTGCTGATCAATAAAAAGCTGATACGCTATTATGAATGTGTCCATCCAGATTTTGTTAATTCGAAAAGCTTTTGTAAAACAGTTGACCGCGTTACAAATGATATAAAGCAGAGTCCTGGACTTGTCTATCTAAAAATCACAAGTATTATAGAAGAGCTTAAGGTCCGCCGAAAGAGCAAAAGCACTGTAATTACAAACGAGGAAGTCCTTACCACTGGAAACGAGAAACGCGATAAACAGATCAAGAAGTTAAATAAAGCCTTGTACATTCTTAAGAAGCGAATAATAAAATTAGATGAGTCGGAAGTCGATTTCGAGGATGAGGCAAATTCGACATTTTTACAGGTGGAGAGATATAAGAAACGAGCTATGGAAATTTACGAAAAAATATGTGACTTAACAGGTGAAAGTAAGCATGCTCATCGATCGTTGCGCAAACCCATCACATTTCAAGGCACGGCCTACCCCGAATTCAACAAGGCCATACAAACTTTTGTTAACCAAACGAATACATTTCCAGATTTTGTCGATGTGCTCAAAGTTCTGGAGTATTGCAATCGGCAATATAATTTTCGCCTTAAATCAGACGACATGAAAAAAATTGGTAAATGTTCGACCACCCACTTTAATTATAATTAATAAGAAATAACATGTACAATTTCAGCTGAAGACGCTTTCATTAAAATCGGCAAAACTCTGCAGAACCGCCGAAAAACTGATCTTTATGAAACTGTAACATATTTTGCTGGTACAGACAAAGATCCGGCCATCGAAGATGCTACTCTACAGACGAAGCTATCGGAGAACAAAAGATACCACACTCGGATTAGTACAATTATCGATAAGTAAGACGTGATAATTATTCTAATTTGGTATACGAACAATTCTATATGTTTTATTATGCACACAGATACGCTGAGCAGCAAGAAAAGGTTTTAGCAGAGGAAGGTGATTTACATCCAGATAATTCATTCGATGGCAGCGCTGCTGGACCAACAACGTCTTCTAATTCTCCAGAAAACTTACAAAATAAAATGGTAGAAGAATGTAGCTATAATTCGAATAGTGTAGCCACAACTAGCAGTAGTTGTCGTAATAGTGCGACCGTTACTAAAGTGAACGGTCAATTTACAACTTCTGCTACAATAACTACAAACGAGAACGTCGTAATATTACATGCTGATGATCAATCCATAAATTCTGATGTTAGCTAACTAAAATGTTTATTTTCGACACTGCTATTATACCTACACTATTTTAGTATTTAGGAAGTTAAAAACAAGACTATTTTTTTCAAAATAATTCAAATTGAATTTAATAATAAAATTTATATAAATAGAGTTAATAAATTTAAAATCTAATTATTGGATATTGCTTTTATTTTAATAAAATTGATGCTGGGAATTCTTACCTTTCGATAACACCAGTTTCTAGCATGCACTGGGTTTTACATATTTAGTTTAAACAATAAAAATTAGACTACAAAACTCCTGTAAACCTAAAACTGAATTAAATTGGGTGTTGGTGTAAGAGTGTAGATGCATTTGACATCATTAGATGTACTGAATTAGTTAAGATTAAGGTGAGAATGGTAATGCTTGACAAAGATAGACAATGGCAGATTCCCTAATCGTCAAGTGTAAGGAATGCTATAGACGAATGGGAACGGTGAAGAACATAATTAACATGGGCAATGGTGAAAGCCTCGAAGAGAGACCAAACCTCATGTTCGAAAAACAATAAACAGTTGTCAACAATTCGTATGGCGTTGATAAACAGAAACACGACGTTTAAAATTTTAAAACCAAAAGTTATAAAAAAATACGTACACACCATAAAAAGAGTACGGTGCGGTTAACGCAGAGCCTTCCACTTCTCAAAAAATTGTCGCCATAAATTGATTTTTTCAAACGAGCTACATAGTTCCCCATTTGTCACTATTTCAGCCCCGATATACCCATTGGAGTTTTAGGTAGATGGTGTAGGCGAATAAATTCTTAGTATACGCAAACTTGTGAATTGGAGAGTTATATCCCATTTACATGCGACCAACATATTTCTTCTGCAAAATGAAAGAGATATAACATTGACTTTTTGCACAGGAGAGACAAGAAAAGAAATATATCCCAACAAAATTTTGCAGAAGATTTTTTGAGCCACTACCTGTGCGTTTATACTTGCGGAAGCGATTGAGGAAAAAATTCTGCAGAATCATTTAATGTATTAAAACAACAACAAAGTTAAAAATATTTCAACTCGAGTGTGAAACTGGTAGGCGGGGCATAAAGCATTTCACGAAATTTGATTGGTTTAGAATGCGGAAGCGAGTGCGTCAATTTTTATTTCCACAGGCATAAACGCACAGGTATACTTGCGAAAATAAAAATTGCCACACTCGTTTCCACAGTCTAAACTTATCAATTTTCGTCAAATACTATATGCCGCGCCTACTAGTTTCACACTCGAGTTGAAATATTTTTAACTTTGTTGTTGTTTTAATACATTAAGTACGATTCTGCAGAATTTTTTCTTCAATCGCTTCCGTAAATATAAACGCACAGTACACCGCCAAAACCACTTAAAATGAAAATGTTGCCATAAAATATATGCGATCCAAGTATTTTTATGGCAATATTTTTAAAATTAACAAAAAAAAATATTTTATATTTATAAATGTTAAGGATTCATAATAAAACCCGACGCCACAGACAAAAAATGTAAATTTCGCATTTGAATTAATTAGAAATAAATTAATAATTTTCGTATACAAAAATTATGGCATTACTATATATGTATGTTTGTTTCTTTTTCGCATATTGAATATTTTTATATAGCGGATGCTTCTTATTTAGCTACAAAAATTTGCAGAAGGAAACAATTTTCTACATGTAAATGCCCCATTATCCGGCACGAATTCTAATAGCCCATCTCGATAAAGTCACATCATCGAGCATTGTTGTGCATTCTAGTTATGCAATCGACCAGTTATTTGACATAATTCGCCAAAACCTCCTCCATTATACCGTAAACAGACACAAACTAGGTAATCATGAATACTTGATTATTCCGATATTTCCCCTGTCTGTCATATCGCGATTTTCATTAAAACAGGATGATCTCGTTTATAGAACAAGATTATTAAAATCAGTATGATTGTATGAGGAGAAGCGGAGGGAACATAAAGTCATTTTCATTGAATGTATGCAGAAAAATTGTTACATTGTAAATTAAATTTTTAAACTGTCACAGAAATTATTTATACATTTAGTTTATATTAACTTATCGTAACTTATATTTGCAGTTAGAAAATCGGGTTTGTGTCTGTCACCATAATTATAAAATCGTGCACTTAATAAACAATATTACATTACAAATTATATTACAAACAATATTATATATAACAATATTGCGAAATAAAAAAAAACGAACGGTGTTCAAGCTCCACCTGAACCGCAAATGTTTGGTAAAACATAAGTTCAAAAATTAAAAATTACGTATGTCATCGCTAACAAGAAGTCGATGGCCAAACACTGCAGTCCTTTGCTGAGTTCGTGTATTATGGGAGTGTGATGTTGTAGGCAATGGAAACATTTTAAATTGTTTTTAGCGATATGTGTATGTTTTTGGTTATTAATGCGTATGTGATTATATCCCCATTATAGTTAGACGCGGCTTATGGTATGAGAAGTAGGTCGTGTAGTTTATGCTCTTGAGTTGGGAAAGATGCTTGGTGAAAATGTCATAGGAAATATTTAAATATTTCGGACACTTTTGCTGACAAAAGTCGGTGATGATTTACGGTGCGTTTATACTTGCGGAAATTATTGCGGCACTAATATATCGCACTCGCTCCACAGGTATGAATATATACCTGCGGGAACGAGTGCGATATGTTAGTACCGCACTAATTTCCGCAAGTATAAACGCACAGTTCATCAAAAGGAATGTCAGGAAAATGCAGAAATTTTCGGAAATAAAAATACTTGGGTTCCGAAAATTCTAAATAAATAAAAGAACAACCCAAGTATAACAAAGCGGAAAAAATATTAATATACTAGATTTTTCCGAAAATATGACGTAATAGTCGGAAAAGTTAGACATTTTGGATTTATAGTGTATTCACTATAAATCCAAAATGACCAACTTTTGGATTTATAGTGAATACACTAAACTAAAAAACACAGTATGGTTTGCGACGTCATTAAGTACAACATAATTTTTGTGAAGTGAAAATTTTATTGTTATTTTAAAATATAGTGAATAATGAAAATTTTTCAATAGTGTTCCATATTGAGTTTTTCAATAATCGTTCCAAAAGTAAATAATAATTTCTGTTGATAACATTTGTATTGTAATACTAAATATTAAATTATATATTAAAAAATAAATTTCAATATTTTCTTGTTTTATTTCCCTTACAAAATATAATGGCGCCATAATATTTAATGTACAAGGCCCGCCTCTTTTAAAGCACGTACACACTCACACATGCACAAGTTTTTGTTTACTCAAATTCATCATTTGTCCGACTTTTAGCGACAACGTTCATAGGAAATATTTAAATATTTCGGACACTTTTACTGACAAAAGTCGGCGATGATTTCATCAAAATGTCAGGAAAATGCAGAAATTTTCGAAAATAAAAATACTTGGGAAATGATTAAGAAAACAGTATAGGAACCATGCGCAAATTTTAGCGAAAAAAATATTCGATATAATTTCTTGTAGTTGCTAGAAAAACGCACGTACAATTTTTAATATTTTACTTATTGAAGCAAACGCGTGTGCAACTTTTGTTCATCTTGTTTATGTTTACATAATTCAATTTGACATTTCACATTGGCGGTTAAATTTTTTGTTATGTTTTAAATTTAATACACTTAAATAATTAAAAAAGTGTATAAAAGTTATAAGAAAATTTTTTTAGGCATGAATAAAACATAAAAGTAAGATGATTTCAATTTTAATTTCAATAAATTTGTCTGAATATGATTTCCATTTTTTATTAGGTTTGAAGAGATGTACCCATCCAATTAAATGTAACTGAAAATGTACATTATCATGCACACCATTTTCTAAAGTTATTTTGTTTTTCGAAAAATAAATAAAATTAAACATAAAAAGTTGTGTATTTTTAAATAAAATTTATTTTACTTAACATATGGAGTTTTTATTTTTTTATATGTATCCTTCTTATGTACTGATAAAATTTTGACTAAATTTATTGAGTTTTTATGTTGGATGCATGCACAAAATTTATATAGCAGTTTTGGTTGCAATCATTTATTTTTATTTAATCGAAAAAAAATTATATCTAGTTTTTTTTTCGCTAAAATCTGCACATGGTATTTTTATTTTCAAAAATGTCTGCATTTTCTTGACATTTTGATGAAATCATCACGTTTGTCAGCAAAAGTGCCCGAAATATTTAAATATTTCTTATGAACGTTGTCGCTAAAAGTCGGACAAATGATGAATTTGAGTAAACAAAAACTTGTGCATGTGTGAGTGCGCACGTGCTTTAAAAGAGACGGGGCTTGTACATTAAATATTATGACGCCATTATATTTTGTAAGGGAAGAAAAACAAAAAAATATGTTAGATAATTAAAAAAAAAATTATTTAAAATTTATTTTTTAATATATAATTTATTATTTAGTATTACAATACAAATTTTATCAACAGAAATAATTATTACTTTTAGAACGATTTATTTTAAAAAGTGATAACACTATTGAAAAATTTTCATTATTCACTATATTTTAAAATAACAATAAAAATTGTTACTTTTTCAAATAAATCGTTCCAAAAGTAAATAATAATTTCTGTTGATAAAATTTGTATTGTAATACTAAATATTAAATTATATATTAAAAAATAAACTTCAAATAAATTTTTTTTTAAATTATCTAACATATTTTTCTGTTTTATTTCCCTTACAAAATATAATGGCGCCATAATATTTTATTCACAAGCCCCGCCTCTTTTAAAGCACGTGCGCACTCACACATACATACATTTTTGTTTGCTCAAATTCATCATTTGTCCGATTTTTAGCGACAACGTTCATAGGAAATATTTCGGACACTTTTGCCGACAAAAGTCGGTGACGATTTCATCAAAATGTCAGGAAAATGCAGAAATTTTCGGAAATAAAAACACTTGGAATAGAATTATTAAAAGTACGTTCTATGTCAGTTTTGGAACGTTCGGAATATACAGAATGAATAAACGAAAACACTCTTAAAATACATAGTAAAATTAAACAAATTGCGCTCGCTACCCGTCCTTAATGTGTATACCCCAGTACAGCCCTTATCCTATGCCTCAATAAACATTTCACAAAAAAATTCATGCGAAAATAAATACGAAAAGAACGTGGATTCCAAGTAGTTTTTCGTACGGAAATCTTTGCGTTTTAGCTTAGATGATGGACAATTTTTACACATCAGAGACAAGAAAAGAAATATATCCAAACAAAATTTTGCAGAAGATTTTTTAAGCCATTACACCGCCAAAACCACTATACAAACGAAAATGTTGCCATAAAATATATTCGATCCAGGTATTTTTATGGCAACATTTTTAAAATTAACAAAAAGGTTGGCGATTGAACGTCGTAAAGGAAAGACGTGATTTTTGTCTCTCCTTTAAATAAATAAATAAATAGTTTAAATATGTGTTAATAATTGATTAATTATAATATTAATCATAATATTATTTATTAATATATGTCTTATGAAATAAATAAATAATAATATTAATAATAATTTGTGTGTAAAGAAGTAATAAGTAAAGTGAAAAGTTATACGTATTGTGTTAATATATTAATTTGTGTGCGGTGCGCTTGCAATGGTGTAGGATATGTATATAACAATTTCGTTTATATGTTTTTCGACACCGTTGTTTGAATGCATCGTACGCATTGTATGTTAATATTCAATTTGTAGGATTTTTTTGATTACAAAGGATGCTTAAGATAAGTGTTATTTTTATTACTTTATTTTACATTATACATTATATTTTATTACATAATAATCAATGAATCGTATGGATGAGTTATTTGTTTTGTTGTGGTATGAAACAGTTTGTGACGACAGTTGCTAGCATTCATTCTATGTAATCTGTTTCTATGAAAAATACTGTCGTGGTCTCTAATTTTTATAATTTTGTTTTTTCTCTCGCATACGTATTGTTTATAGTTTTTTATGTATTAGTGAAAATATGGTATATGGGATGCGCAAAATATAAACAAAATGATCGTATAATATTCTCTGCTCTCTCACGGTTGTATTTATATTTTTGTAGTGGATTACACTAAGACTTCGTATTACGTTGTCTAAATGGGCGAATTTCTTTGGATTTGCACTAAATGTTCTTGAATGTGGATGATTCAATTTGTGAATTGGGAAAGTCGATTAGACTTTAATTGTTCATAATTTGTTGATTTGTTATATGTATAATAATTTAGACTTTTGTTAACTTTGTGAGATTTTTTGCCGTCGTTGTGGAGATGCGGCTGACGTTGACCTCTCCTTGTCGACCTGGGTTGGCGTCATCGTCGTAGACCTCTCCTTGTCGACCTGGGTTGGCGTCATCGGCAAGGGGTGGATGTTGTTGCAGGTCGAGGTCGCGCAAAATGAATATTGTACATTTTTGGCGATTGGGAAGGGGTTATACTTTTTCTCTGTGGTGCGAAAACTGGATTAGATTTTGACGAGTGGTGTATGTGTGTGATTGGTTTACACAGGATGTGCGGCGAGGATGTGCTGCAGCTGTATTGTAGTGAATCTTTTTTGATATTTGGAGTGATTTGAATGGGTTTCGTTCATGGTGAGTAATGGCTCGGTGTCTGCGGTTTGTGGTGGTTGCTCGTTGAACGTTGTGTTTCTCAACTTGCGGAGAGTTGTGTTCATGTGTGTTCTGTCGTTACCTGTATTTATAAGGTATTTTTGACTATTTTGAGTTGTTTTGTTTAGGACTTGAGGTAGTTCTCATTTGTTAGTGTATGAGGGCGGATTTGCAGTTTTGTATTGAATCATTGCCTGACTGTTGGTTTTGTATGTCCAAATTGGTTTCTTTGCTGAGTGCTTCGGGTGTTTTTGTTGGAGTTTGCCGTCGATTTGGCGGGGGCTGAATCATTTTGGGAGTTTTGGTGTGGTCGGTCGTGCGCTGAAGTTTTTGGGCTGTGGGGTTGCCATGGTTCGTTTGTGGTCTGTCATGGATTCGTCACGGCTTTGTGAAGCGTGGTTTTTGTTGAATGGTGGTGTTGGCAGGGGGTCGCTTGGTGGATGGTAGTGGTTTCGTGGTGGGAGGATTCGTGCCGTCTGTTGGGATCGTTTCGAGGTAGTTTTGGCTCCTGGATGGACATTGCATAGTTCTCTTGGTACATTTTGCTACGATTGTTTGTAGAGGTGGTTTCTTCCACGCTTTGATTTCGGAGATTTTCGGATAGAGCTGTTTTGGTGATGTTCCTTCATCCTATTATTCAGCGTTTGTGTAATGGATTGTTATATTTTTGTTTTGGTTTGATTAGCGATAGAATTTTCCGTTTCCGTATTTCTTCTGTGCATTGAGAATATAGTGTAGTTAATTTATGATTAGCTGTTTTCTATATTGTATTTCCTTCAAAATCCATCATTTTTGCAAGATTAATTGCAACTATGTTGGAGTTGGTAACGAATCCTATTATTTACCGCAAAATTGCCTTTTTGTGACACTCAATGGATTACTAGTATTTTCTCACAGCTTATTAGCGATATTTTTGCTTTATAAAAAGAAATATTATTTGCATTGGATTTGGGATTTTAACAATCTTAACATAAAGAATTGTTTATCGGCAACTTCGTTATATCTATGTAACTGAAAAGCTAGCAATATTTGATATAATTAATATAATTATTCAAAAGAAAGAGAAGGTTTGTTTACTTCAATACACCAACGACTGGATGTTTGTCATAAAATGCAACGTTGCCAATCTTGACTGTTTTAGTACAAGAATTGTAATTATTAATTCCCAAGTTCAAATCAACCCTAAATATTAATCTACATGTACAGTGCCGAGCTATTATATTAAAATTATTCGGTTCTCAGGAAATCTCATTCAAATATATTTAATATACGAGTACATATTATCCCTCTTTTAAGATACTGGTACGATTTATATTTAATTATAAAAATTATAAAATAAACTTATTTATCATTCATTTTAGAATAATTTTTTCAAATTTTATCTAGTTGCCTTTACTTAAATATTACCTTCCAGCAGGAAAGCCATTGACGACACACTAATTACTAATTTACGTTTGTTACCAGTCTGAGATGAATCGTTTATGACAAGTCTAATACGAGGTGACAAGTCATAGACGAGTCGCATGTGCCATGTCTGAGATTAATTGTATGTGATATATCCCCAGCAAACGTAGAAGAAGTTCCAGAACTAGTGCAAAAGTAGTGATAAAAGTATTTGTTTCCTTGTGAAAAAGGATGGGCGTCGGGAAAAATTCATCAGTTTTATAAAAAATTTTAGTAAACATACGAATTTTTTTTTTTTTGTCTATTTCGTGTTCGCCCAATTCAACGGTTAAATACTAATGAATTTTAGAGTTATTTTGAATATAGTTCAAATAACTTTGGTTTCAGGAAATTCTACTGTAAGTTGCGGAGTTGCAGAATGATTAAATTAATAAATGTTTCAATTATTTAGGAAGCCGGAAAATATGAATTTAGAATTAAATTTCAGGAAATTTACAGATGCTTGTGAATTAATGCTTCATTGTAATTGCTGATTGTGTACTCAGCAAACGTAGAAGTAGTTCCAGAACTAGTGCAAAAGTAGTGAAAAAAATACTTGTTTTTTTGTGAAAAAAATAGGACGTCGGGAAAAAATTCACCAGTTTTATAAAAAAATTTGTAGTGGTTTCTCTTTTACTCTTATTACTTAAGAAATCATGCTGCCTCTTTTACACTATTGACCTATTCCATATATTAAAAGTACTTTAAAACTACTTCTTCGAAACTACTTAAAAATAACTTCTTTGGAAGTACTTTTAAAGTAGTTTTTTGAAAGTAATTTAATAGTACTTTTATGTCAGTACTTTTGTAGTGGTTCTGGAATTTCATTTCATTAAATAAAACGCAACAAATTTATTAAATAAATTATATATTTGTTAGAAAATTCAGAGTTAGAGTTAATTTAAAATTATAATTAATAATATATATATATATTATTCATAAGATGAAATTCATCGGGTCGAAAACGTTACCGATGGTTTGCAATCACTTAAGTTAAATTCTAAGTGTATCACAGAAACTCAGAACTTATATAGTATTTTATAAAGCATTTTATAAATATTATACATATGTAAGCAATGTATATAAAATTTATAAATTAATTAAAATTCATTTCTTTTAATTATTGTCAGTAAATTCAAGGTACTATGTAGTGTATTTAAATATATGTAATCCATTTTATATACGAATATATGCAATCCATTTTATATATCTACATATATTATAACTATTTTTTATTTTTAAAAAATCGGTTGTGTGCATGTTGAATTCTTACCCGTATTTCTTTTTCGAAATTTTGTTTGCCCAGTAGGCCACCGCATGCATCTAAGGAAATAAATATTGTTAGTTAATGATAATTTAATTTAATTATTGATTTTTCTAACCGAACAAAACAGTGCTAAAAAGCTTTAACGAATTCAAAGACCTTTTCCCGGCCTTTCCCTTTAAATTGAATTCATGGTAAAGGTCATCTGATGCTAATAAACGAAACCCTTTAATTTTCTAAGAAAAGTAACCTATTAAAACAGTAAGCTTGTTATTTTACATACTTATTCTTAACATGATTATAACAATATAAGTTACTAATTTTGTGGCATATTCGACATCTCCTAACCGAAGTTCCACCTCACTTAATTCTGGTATGGTTTTAATAGGAAAGATTGTCTCAAATTCAATTGCGTTTTGTTCGTCTTCATCAATGGCTTTTCCAAGTGATTTGCTAATTTTGGTATATTTGCTTTTGCAAACATAATCGGTTCAAAAATGTTTTCTTCGACATTTCCTAAATTAGTGGTAATAATATAAATAATTAAATGCCTTACTATTTTTAAAAAAATATTATAACCATTTTTAATATTATGCACAAAACACAAATTTTAGATTTATTTTAATGTATTTGCTCACAATAAAAACAATAGCAACACGATGTTTGGTACAGTCACTGATCTATATGACAGTGACTGTACACATTACCAAAAAGGTGGTAGAAAGAGATGCAACTTCATTTTTAAAAAATACTAGTTTTGTTTCATTCTGTTTGTAATTTTATATGGAAAATAGTTGCAAGTGTATTGGCAATGTTTTGTATGTAGTTAAAACTAGTGAAGTCACGTTTGCTGGGTAGTTTAGAATTGTGTTGTCATTTTATTACTAACGACTTTACATAGGTGTCTGTAACGGGTCGAGTCAACCAATTTTGGTTAGGAAGCCGAAAAGTATTAATAGAATTAAATTTCAGGAAAATTCCAGATGCATGTGAAATAATAATATTTTTTCTTAGGTTGCCGTTTTAAAGAAGCAATTGTTGAAGACCAATACCATCGTTATCCATTAACCTATTAAGCCTTTATCCTTCATCTAGTAGATTAGAATTGTTTTGTCTTTGTGTTACTAACTATCGGCTATACCTAGGTGTCTGTAACCGGGCCGATTCTGTCCCACTTAACTAACCTATCCAATCCTCCGGTTTTGTTATGTGTAAAAAAGGGTGTACGGTGGACCCGGCGTCATCCGGGAACTCAAGCCTAAGAACTTAGTCGTACATTCAAAATCAATCAATCAATCAATCAACATTTTTAAAATTAAGAAAAAAAAAATTATTTTATATTTATAAATGTTAAGGATTCATAATAAAACCAACTTTTGGTATATTTCATTTTTGATGGTGTGTTCTTTATAGAGTGCGTTCCCGAGTTCTACATTGCTACGATATTGTTAACATGACAGCTCGAAATTATTCCCCGCTAAACAAGGTGAACGGCTTACGAACCATAAACGAAGACTATATGGTCCATTCAATAGTTCGCAAACGCATTCATTTTGTAGCTCAAAAACGAAATATTTACGGTCTTGCTATTCAAAGATAATTATTATACTTTTCAGAGAGGTATTCGTTCGCATAATAATGTAAAACTTTTGCGATTCACTATCGCAACACTTTTGCATATACTCTCCAATAATTTTATCGAAATTTAAAAGAATGGTAGAAATAGAAACGCAAAATTAAATTTATAATTTATATTATTTTATTTTCATAATTTCTATTTTTCATACTTATTTTATAATAACAATAAAATTTCATAAACCATTGTGCTAGCTATGTCGTTTTCATAACAAATCTGGTGATGTTTCGTTATTCCCTTCTTAACTATTCGGCTTGAATTATAAATGATTTTCGGCGCATATTTTATTAAATTTTTTATTTATTTTGTAATTTGGTCGCTTTTACCTCTTAGATAGAAATATAATTTAAATTTCATAAAATATAAAATACTTACCTAAATTAACTTAAAAGTTAATAACATTATATAGATTTTATATTATTTTAAATAAAACCATTTACTATCAAACAAAGTATGTTTTATTTCTTTTTAACAAATATTTTTTACATGCTTTTTCCTATTTTGGGAAGAAAACCATTTTTGGAAGAAAAAATACTACCACTGCTTTAATCAAATGAATTTTCATTGCAACAATAATAAAATGTTAATTACGACATTAATAATTTATAAGAGGTTGACCATACGTATACGTTGCAGATTGATATAATGACAAGTGTATTTTGGTTTTATGTGATGACTCCGTAACATAAATGTAAATATGGAGTCTTTCCTCGAATCACGAACATTAAATGATTTAATCTTCAATCAGCAAAAATTTTAGAGCTTTAGTTGTGCTCTGATTGGACCACTTACGGGAGTGGTAAAACCACTAAAATTTTAGAGGTCAGTTGTTTATTTGTGACGAGAGAAGCCTATCAAATTTTGGTGACTGTAGTACTAACCGAAATGATTCACACAGTGTGCAACTTAACTTAAACACTTAAGCTGATTGAGGCATTAGTTTATGGAATCTTTGTTTTATCTCTTTAACATGGGAGAAAGCAACAAAAAAAGATTCATTAATAGTTCGTGTATGAATACGTGTAACAATGAATACGTGTATTTTATTGTTCACGAACTCTACTTTGTTACAAATGTCTCAACACTACTCGAGACTGCCTGTACAAATGTCATTTTTAATGTTGTAGGTATCAAAATCAACGTCATAGTACTATTAGAGACAACCTAAAAGAGATATTTCATTCTTTGTAAACGTAAAGATTTAAAGAGACTGTTTATTTTCCATAAATAGTCGAACACCATCAAACATATTTTGTTTTTTTGCGTATACATATACGCAGTTTAACGAAAAATCACAGATACATCGATCACATTGGAATTATCAGAAATAAACTTTGTTTTATGTTCACATGAAAAATCTCTTATGAACGTCTGTGGTATGGATGAACAACCATTATGTGTAGTTTGAAAAATCAAAGAACAAAATTCAATTCCTAATAGGAATATTTATTTTAAATCGTGTTTTATGGATACAGTGATTATTATGATGCTGCAGAATATGTTACTTTTTATGTTATGTTGAAATGGTGTATACATAAAAAATAAGAAATTAATTTTTTATTGTTTTCGTTTGTTTTGACGAGACAATTTCATTGTTAACTAAATCATTTCTACACTGATTGTTGTTACAACAGGCGTTTTCGGTAATGGCCCATTGTAACTTCTGGGTAATTTTAATTTTGGTAACAAAGTTACTCAAGTTACCCTTTCTATACAAAAAGTAACATTACATTTCGCTTGTGAATATTTATATTCAGATAAGTTCAATGACGTATTTTAACAGATACAACATTTTTGTTGTATTTTTTTAATAGTTTATACTTTGAAAGTTTGTACTTTAATTTTTCTGACACTACTAATTTAATATTGATAGAGATAGAAACTAAAAAACAACTAAAAGTAAATTACCCGAAAGTTACTCTACAGCGGTCTTACTTTGGGACATTTATAACAACAATCTTTTATATGTTATTACAAATTGGAATAGTTTTCAACCATCTTTTTTACTACCCAAGTATTTTTATTTCCGAAAATTTCTGCATTTTCCGGACATTTTGATGAAATCATCACCGACTTTTGTCGGCAAAAGTGTCCGAAATATTTAAATATTTCCTATGAACGTTGTCGCTAAAAGTTGGACAAATGATGAATTTGAGTAAACAAAAACTTGTGCATGTGTGAGTGTGCATGTGCTTTAAAAGAGGCGGAGCTTGTACATTAAATATTATGACGCCATTATATTTTGTAAGGGAAATAAAACAAAAAAATATGTTAGATAATATAAAAAAATTTTTATTTGAAATATATAATTTAATATTTAGTATTACAATACAAATTTTATCAACAGAAATTATTATTTAGTTTTAGAACGATTTATTTTAAAAAGTAATAACATTATTGAAAAATTTAAATCTCTTCAAACCGAATATAAAGTGGAAATCATATTCAGACAAGTTTATTGAAATTAAAATTAAAATCATCTTACTTTTATGTTTTATTCATGTTTAATAAAATTTTCTTGAACCTTTTATACACTTTTTTAATTATTTAAGCTTGTTAGCACAAATTAAATTTAAAACATAACAAAAACATTAACCGCCAATGCGAAATGTCAAATTGAATAATGTAAACATAAACAAAATGAACAAAAGTTGTACACTCGTTTGCTTCAATAAGTAAAATATTAAAAATTGTACGTGCGTTTTTCTAGCAACTACAAGAAATTTTATCGAATATTTTTTTTCGCTAAAAATCGCGCATGGTTCCTATACTGTAAAATAGGAACCATGGGCAGATTTTAGCGAAAATAAACTAGATATATTTATTTTTCGTTTAAATAAAAATAAACGGATGCAACCAAAACTGCTATACAGATTTTGTGCATGCAACCCACATAAAAACTCAATAAATTTAGACAACATTTTATCAGTACATATGAAAGGTACATATACAATTTTTTTCGTTATTTTGAAATAAAAAATTGTTTAACTAAAAGAATCAAAGTTTTTTTTTCAATTTATTTATTTTTCTCTAATTCATAAAGAAAATTTGCATTTGAAAATGGTTGGTATATATAATATTAGTGAATCTATTTATTTGAGTATATTAACGTTTAGAAACTAAGCTGACCACTTTTGTTATAGTCAAGACAACGAGTCGGTAACCGGAGTACGTTCATGAGCTCTACATTAGAGGTTTTCGGAAATAGCCCATGGTAACTTTTGAGTAGCTTGCTGACAAAAAATTACCCGTTCTGTTTCTGAACATGTAAAGTAACTTTAGGCTGTGCCAGTACGTATAGGCATTGTATATTTTGTAATCGAGAAATTTTGTTTAATAAATTTTCATTAGCTTTGAAAATGATATCGAATTGACATCGAAAACTCAGTAAATAATTATTTTAATTTTAAAAAGAGCCACAAACCAATAATAACAATATATTAGTACATAAAGGCCATGACAACATAAAAAAATATCGTTGAGTTGGTGTTAGTGACAGGCAACCTAGATTATATTTTCCACACCAAAAAAATTCGATTACATGGAATTATTTGCCAGGCATTCGCTTATATTTTCTTAAGTACTTAAGTTTTTATTATGATTTTTCAATGACATAATCACAATTTATCCAAGTACAGTTTCAGATTTTTTTAAGCCAAATTTAAAAACATTTATTTAATAATTTCATTTTTTCTAATGTTTACATAATTCAATTTGACATTTCATGTTGACGGTTAAATTTTTTGTTATGTTTTAAATTTAATTTGTGTTAGCACACTTAAATAAAAATTATTTAAATTTAAATAAATTTGTATAGCAGTTTTGGTTGCAATCATTTATTTTTATTTAATCGAAAAAAAATTATATCTAGTTTTTTCTCGCTAAAATTTACACATGGTTCCTATAAGGGTAAGTTTTTGTCAGCAAGCTACTCAAAAGTTACCATGAGCTATTTCCGAAAACGCCTAATGTAGAGCTCGTGAACGTACTCCGTTCGGATGTGTTGGGCTGAATATAGTGGACTAACTTCTGTTATATATATCAGGTTATTCAGCAAAGTATGTTAGCAGTTTCTAATAAGAACATTTATTTGTTGTCAAAGTGACAAATATTTATATGTTTTTCTTACAAGAATTTTTTATTTCTTAATTTTTGTGTGTTTAGTTTAAATAAAAAAGTGATTAATTTAATATTTTTTGTTTAATAAAGTATTTTTGATGTTCTAATTAAAGTATTTTCCGTTTTGCACACAGCTGTTTTAAAATGTCATGCGAAATAAAAACATTATTTAAAATAAATGATTTAAATCGAGTACAAGAATTGTATGGACTTGGAAAGGGTGAGTAAATATATCATTTTAATTAATTTGAAAAATAACTTGTTCCTTCAAATAAATTTGGGTGTCATTTCTAGATGACGAATGGTTAGATTCCGTATATTTTTCGATATCACCAACTTTGGAAATTATTGCATTTGGTCATGGAACTCGACTGATTATATTGAATCAGGTGTGGAACCGAGATCTTCAACAGAATTCATTCTCAATAGGCCACATAATTGAGTTAGATAATCCTAATGATATTATAACATCTATTATATGTTTACCGATAGTCGCGCAGCAGTCTCATCCTCAATCGTCTTCCGAGTGGAGTACAATTGGGGTCGGATTATCATCGGGGCTTGTATTATTTTACACGGATTTTGGTATGAAAATATTTTCTCAACAATGGCATAATGAAGCAGTCGAATCAATAAGCGCACAAAGTGGAAAAGGCCTGCTGGAGGAGATTTATTTTGGTTATGAGTCTTGTGTGTGTATTGTAGACGGATTAAATTTTTTTACTGTTCTTCACCATATGAAGCAACAACACTTGAGAGTTGTAACTCACAATAATCAAGATAGTAGCACCATTAGCGAATTTACGGTTCCTTGCCGTAAATGGGGATTTGATGGTAAAAACCTAGCTATTAACGATGTGGCTGTGGTTGGACCGCAAATGCTATCATCATTTGATCATTTACTGAATACGACGGTAAGTGGTGGTTTTTATGCGAAATACCGAAGCTCCCCAGCGCAAAACTCACTCGTCTTGACGGGAGGGTGCAGGCCTTATATTGGATTTCATTATGCAAAAGAAGGATTTGTCCAACCGGTGTTAGCAGATGTAGCGAGGACTGTAGCAAGCAAAATAAAGAATGCGTTGCCCAGTTGGATAAGGGGGTCGCAACCAGTGGACACGGAAACCGCGCCACCACCAACTCCAATAAAGCAAATGTCTTGTCCATTTGGGCTTTGTGATTTACAAAGAACTGGAATGCGTGTATATTTGGCACCCGGAAATCAATTAGCCGCTGTTACAGATAATTTGGGCCGTGTTATTTTGGTAGATTGTAAACGGGCCATTGCTATCCGAGTATTCAAAGGGTATCGTAAGGCTCAATGCAGTTTTATCGAAGTGACTGAAAAAAACTCTAAGCAACAACAAAACCAAAAACAAGATCGTCGTCGCGCTTTATTTTTAGTTATATATACACCGAAACGTTCATGTCTCGAGATATGGCCTTTACAACGAGGCGCTAAAACCGCAGCATTCTACGTTTCTAAATTTGGCCAACTGGTATATAATTCGTATAATTTGATGGGTTCTTCATCGAACACAAAAATTCGGTACAGCTCCAGTAATCAGCATACTTGCCTGTTTTTCGATCCTTCGGATCAGACAATTAAAGAGATTCAAATTCCGTTTTATTGTGCAATCAGTGATTCAAATTCGAAGATAGCCAAGGATTTACATTTAATACGTAGAATTAAATTAAATTTGAAGTCTGAGGACTCAGCACTTTTGTTTGAGAAAGAAATTTTGAATGAAATTGGTATGTTAAGCTCAAATTTACAGACAAACGAAATGCGGATCATATGCATCGAAATGCTGGTTAAAAATAGTAAAACCAGCCCGGAAATTTTAAAATCAACGATATTAGCAATTCAAGGCCAGCTATTAATCGAAGATCCTCATCATGACAGTGATACTGAATGTCACCGGTTAGAAAGCATAAATGAGACATGCTCTATTTTAGAAAAATCTTATGAAGTTGAGCATTCGTCCAAAAATCAACGAAAACATTTAATTGTACTGTGCGATAATTATTTAAAATTGTTGGATTTCTATACGTATGTCATGGATACGACGATCGACGAGGTCACAGAAAATGTGGAGTTTAGCCAAAACTCATTGAACATAGGCCAAATGAGTATCTCGGCTTTGGAGTTGGAGAATATTCAAAAGCTGCTAGACTTGCTGTGTTTAGAACATAAGTTTTTACCAGACACCCCCAAAGTTCATTTCAAATTGGATGAAAATGAGAAAAATTCAAATCAATTCATTACCTTTCTATCCTCATTCAACGTGCAGAATGATGACCTAATCTTGCTAGACGACAAAAAAACAAGTTTACAGCATTTAGCTGGATCTATAATATTCAAAAATTTTTTAGAAAATGGTAAAAGTTCGAATAATTTTGTCAGACAAGCAAACCAAAGTGGAATATTGAGCGAACACTTTATGCGTCTGTTGCTCATTTATTGGCTAGAAAAACCTTTTCTGTACCGTAAAAGTGATCAATTAATAGCCGATATGCAACGTTTTACCGAAATACTAGGAAATGTATGTCTATTGGCAGGGAATAAGGTCGAATATGATTATAATTCGATTTCAATGTGGTGGCAAACGGTGCGTGAATTATTGCTAGAAAGCTCTTGTGCATTGCGAGGTTTATTAGCGGCTATAATGTGTAGAAACCAAGCTCTGAAATGTTGTCAGAAGGAAAAATCCGGCGATGAAGAAGATATGAATTTTGAAGAACTATCCCAAGAAGCATGCCAGTGGTCGTTATTGATTGGAAAGCTGGATGATAGTGCAGTTTTGGGTGCTATACTAAATATTGTGATTCAAGTCAATGAGCCAGTATTACCGGTGATCAAATATGAAAAACGTAACATTAGTCTAAAGTTTATATTGGGCGGGGGTAAAGGTATAGTGACTGAATTGGTTACAAAGTGGTTGGTTGGTACGGGGTTGGATCCAAATCTGTTATTTGACAAATCAGTCCCGGATCAGAATAGTAACGGCAGCAATGATTGTACCAAAAACAATAACATTAATCTAATTTTAAGTAACATCCGTTTATTACGTGAACACTTCCCGTTCAGTTTACAACCAGGCATCTTGTTGTGTCACTTATCTTGGGATTTTATGGGCTACTGGAGTAATAATATGTCGCAATTAGATTATTTATCGGCGGGGCTAAAATGCTTGTCGACTATAGAAAAATCAAATTGGGCCGTAAAACACGGTATATGTTGTATGATATGGAACGCTCATTTAAAAATGCCTTTAGAAGCGACTCGGAAACTAATAGACAAAGTTGGTCATTTACCACGAGAAAAATTTTGCCTGCAAGATATCGGTTTATCAGACTCTCTAGTACCGAAATTTCTTGAACTGTGCATACAGTTTTTAGAAAATTTCATTGAATGCTTAGACCACGATAAAATGGACCTTCAATACGAGGAAATATTACAAGAAGGTGAAATTCCATTAGCTCTATTAGCTCTGCAACAAAACCAAGCACATCTCGAGCTACTAAATTTACACACCGAGCTGTTAATGGTCTTGCAATTTATTTCACAATTTAGCATGAAGCAAGTCAAACCAAAAAATTTATTCAACGATCTTTTAAATCAAACGTTTTTCTGTCAAATTAATAAGAGTCTAGGATACGAGCTAACTAAGCCGGATTTAATTTTGGTGATTGTACGAAAGAAATTTCTGTACAAACTGATAACCGCTACTATGGATGTGATTCGGGTGGATTATGAAAAAATTTATTACGATGAACATATTGAATGGTATGGTAGAATCGAAAATTTAGGAAGGATATGGAAAATTAACGAAAATGAACTGAAACGACATCAAGTATGACTGCTTGTAATTATTGTTATAAATGTGATAAAGCTAACCTATTTATTTGTTTCAGATTTCCGAGCTTTATGTACATGGTTGGGATGAGTATGCTGAAGAACTTCTATTAAATTTTTGTGATATTGGAGACCTAGGTTTTCGTCTATTGGATATAGCAGGCAATCGTCTTAATTCATATATAAATTCAAATTCTAGTGCATGGGGTCATGTAGCAACAGTTTCACCGTCATTGACGACGTTTTTGGATAAATTGGTAAGCTCAAAGAATAAACAATGTTATCTAAATATATAGTATTTATAAGTACCGAAATATGGAGCCTGTTCTGTCTTATCATTGTTGCGGACTTCATTGAGTGTTCTTTAAAGAATTTTTTCGTTTCGAATCTTTGCTTTGTTCATACTGTGATTCGTACGGTCGTAAACTTTAGCAATGAAAATAATACGAATAATAAAAAACACGTCATAACGAACAATTTGTTTCCCCTCTGTTGTTTCCTTTCTATAATGTTAACATCGATTTAAACACGAGGCTAAAACTTTAATAATTAAAATTATTTTTAATAATATAGCAGACTGAAACTCAATCAATTTGTAAAAAAATTTAAAATCAACGATCATTTATAAATTTAATCAAAGATTTCATAACAGAAAAAAATATTTTTACTATGAAACCTTAATTTTATTAAACTAACTTGGGAAACATGTAACTGACCGTAACAATCTGAATATTAAACCTGTTAAACTTATTAAAATGGTAAACAAACTTTAAAGTTGCATATGAATAATAAATAGGTAATTACATGAATTGTAAAAAAAAAAAAATAAGATCCGTTTTGTGGTTTGTACTAAATTTCGTCTGTTAAAATTTTAAATGAGTAGTTTTTAAACATACTAGAAACTACAAACCACCAAAATAATAATTTTATTCCCTAAATGATGAACGGAATTTCTGAGAATTGCAAATGATTGGAGTAAATAACTGGTATACTTGCTAACTATTGCATTGAATTTTATACCAATTTTAGTTTCATGGTTAATTTCCAATTATTATTTTCTAACCTTTATGAAATAAGATATTATTTATTTTAACAAGGAAATTAAATCTTCCGAAATGAAAATACGAAAAAACTTTTTCAATTCTATTTTTATCATTTCTTTGTAAATGTATTTTTTATTTATTTCTAGTCAACCGAAAATACTGATGTTATTACAAGTGATAAGCCGGTCGATTTAGACAAACTAATTAAACTATCACAACAAACATTTGAATTTTTATCAAAGTCGAATCAAAATCAGAAGGAATTTAAGTTGGCCGGTCTCCTATTTGATGCATGTTCCACAATCAAACAGTATCAATAAATATTCATTAATAATTACGTGTAACAGTATATAATTAAAATCCTAGGTGATAAAATAATGATAACAAAACATCTAAAGCCCGTCGATTTTTGTTTGGTTGTTAACGTTTTTAATGAGAGTGTTTAATTGTTAAAAAATTTGAAACTATTAATAGAAAATAATTATTTTTTTTAAATTTTATGTATAAATAAAATCATATCAAGAATATTATATGATGGTTTAACTTAAAACCGTTTTCTTATCTATTTCGTAATAATAAAGATTATTTATTTGAATAATAATTTTAGTACATACTTCTATGGCCTTGTACATGGATTCTTCTAAAACCATAATCTGCGAATTTATTCACGATTATAGTAATTTTGAAAGAAAAATTGTTTTTATGAAATGGGCCTATTATGAAATTTTCGATAGCGTTTTTTATTCGATATTATCGAAAATGCACTATTATGAGTAATTTTACTCAACTCACCAGCATTTACGCCAACAATTACGCCGGTGAAAAACAAACTACGTTTTTCTGTGATGTAAGCTATCTATTTTAGATATTATTTGTTTATCTTCTTTAAAAGTCATTTTGGTTTCCAAAGCTGAGACACGTAAAGCGTTTCTGGCTGCTTCTCATCCATGTAATTAGCAGAAATTCAAAAACAATTGTGAGCTAGAAACCTAGCCAAATCACCCATAAAGCTTAGTTTGCTTGAAACGACTCTGTTTTTGAAGTTAATCGAGCGATATGACACGCAGAAATAAACCGTTAATTTAATGAGGTTGTCTTCCTTCTTTTTACTATCCACATCTAGTTAAAACAAGCACTTTAATAATATTGCAAAAATCTTTTTTTGGTCTAATGGGTGTTCGAGGTATTCTCCGCATAAAAATAAATACAATTTATTAAATAAATATTAACAAACAAGAAAGAACCATTATTTAATATTGAATTTAAATGACTTTCCTGATTTTTCGCTCTTGTCAGGTAAATCGGGTGATGAGCTCTTACCGCCTTCAATCAAATCGATATGTTTGTTACGTTTCAACGGTTCCGGTGTAGCCGGTCGCTCAATATAATGTACTTCGTGAATATCAAGATGTGAGTAGACGGGTATCTAAAAGTTAAATGAACATAATTACATTTAGGTAAGCTGACAACTGAGCTGTAAGTTACAATAAATCAAATGCGAGTCTTACGTAAGGCAAAGATTTATCAAATATCGGTTTAGCTTGGTGTTTAGCATGCGGTGGCAATGCAAAATGCTTTCCAAGTATTGGTTTTGTGAGCGGTTTTCCATAAATATACTTTCGATTTTCTTCACTCAAATTAGTGGACTGCAAAGCCGCATTTTCTTCTCGTTTAATCACCCCGGTTTGCGGACAATCCCCACCACTCAACACTTTGAATGTGGTAAAACTCGCTACTGGTTTTATATCGGGTGGAATACGAAATTCGTAATCTCTTGGTAATGGTTTAGTTGACGATATCTTTTCCCATGTTTTAGGGCTGCCCAAAGTACCAATGTAACGTCCTCCAAGTGTCCATATGCGTACACTAGTATCACCACTCCCACTTAAGATCATTTCAGTATCATCGATGTACGTTAAGGTTTTTATTGTGTTTAAATGACCTTTAAACGAATTAACCAACAGAGGTTCTTGTCCCCGTGCAGTGCGTTTAGCTCGTCCATCAAAAAAATCTTTGAATAAAAATGGGAAAGTAAATCGCAGTAATGGTTTATTAATATGTTGTTTAACTGAATCTGGAATACTGAAAATATACAATAATTTAGTTAATTGAAAAAAGTTCGAATAACATTTCACAAACAAATGAGAAAGCTCCATATGTTAAAAATCTGTTTAATAATTGTAATATTAATAAACAACAATTACCTAGTAACCAATATAATGTCAAAAACTTCCTTACCAGAAATTGGTTACCAAAAAAATTTTTATGTAGCCCAAAACACTACCGGTAATTAAGAATCGGTCATCCTTATCGGAAGTCATGCTAACGACGCAATCGCCAGCCATATGTACTGCATTAAATTTTGTAATATATCCCCCCATATGATGATGTGAATATACCTGTATGAGTCCCGTTTCCAACGATAAGAATATCGTGCCGTATTCACTACTCATCGGTCGTGTTTTAAGGAAATGAATTGCTTGCACCGCAGGTTGTCTTGCCTTCATATCTTCCTCCGGAATTGATATAACCGATAATTTTCTTGATCTATTACTTCCTATTGATGACATTGACGCCTGTTCTTGTGCAGTTGGAGTTTTGGTACGCGTAAATAATGATCCTTTTGGTTGTTTATTTGGTAATAGGGAGTGTCTTTTTGGGGTTTGCTTCATTTTTGATCTGCGTAACTGAGCAGTATTTGATTTTTCTGTAGCCTTAGGTACTTTGTAATGTTCTGGCGAATAAAATGATTCGCTTACTGTAGTATCATCATCTGCATCGGGTAATTGAAATTTGGCGCCTTCATAAATTATCTAAAAATATTAAATATATGACGAAATATATTCGAATTTAGATAATTTTTCTTACCTTAATTCGTGCAGTTGGATTGCCCACGTTATAGCGGCGATACGGCTGGCCCGTTTCTAATTTCCACATTACTAACTCACCAGAATAACTAGAAGTGACTAATGTTTCCGGGCTCTTAACATCTGCCGCAAGTATATCTTCTAAATGGCATGTATCCCATGACTTACCATCACCATACTCAGTTTCACCCGCATCAGCAAATTCTATAACGTGTCGATTCCATCCGCACGCTAGTATTCGATCAGGTACCCAAAATACTGACGTAACTTCACACATTGGTTCAATTGTCAGATTTCTTGTACAAAACCCATTGTTAAAATTCCAAATTTTCAGTGTACCATCACGCGCTCCTGTCAATAACAATTGATGTTTTGGGTCAAAACATGCTGCTGTAATTTGAACCCGTAGTATTTCACCATGCATAATGCGAGTATGGGCCATTTTAATTAGAGTTAAACGTTTACCAGTCCAAATATCCCACACTATTATGTAACTGTCATAGCCACAAGTCACAATTGTTTTAAATAATTTATTGTAAAGCACCACAGATACAGGTCGCGCATGCGTGTCGCCATCGGTTAAATCCAACCTTAATAGGGGGCAACATTTTGTAACAGCAATATTCATTCCAGCTAACACTAAATCTCTCGTGTAGTTGTTGTAGTATGCAGTTATTTCGTGGTCAGGTAAATTTGTTGTAAATGAAATGTAGGTCTGAAGAATGTTCTGTTCTCTAATATCCCAAACCTTAACGACTTTATTTTTATCGATTGAATACGCCTTATTTTCGTCTTCTTGTATAAAAACGTATCTTATACCCGCATGATGCCCCGGTAATATTGCTTTAGCTTTCTGCGGAGTAATTGGATTCCATAATCGTAAAATACAATCTGGGCCTCCCGTCGCCAGTACATTTAACGAGGGTTCATAGCAAAAACAAGTGATCCCTTTATTCACTTTTATTGTGGTTCGTTTTGCAGTTATACTCAAGGCGCAAATCATAATTCCAGCACCTGATGAGGAAATATTGGTCGTAGAAGGACATTCAGCAGATGATATTATACTGTTCAATGACTCGACATATTCTATTTGACGCACTTTGTCAACATGCAAATTTGAAAACTCGGTTACTCTCATTCCAGGCAGTCTTCCTTTTAATACTTCTGAATATGGTAACGTTATTAGGCCTGTCCCTGTATTACTTTGAAACGGTCCACGCAGTTCAGCATTGAATGAAAATATTTTAACGTTGCCGCCATCATCACCGACTACCAATTTGCAATCGATGGCTAATGATTGAGCAAAATAATAAGACATCGTGTTCACCGCCCATGGAAGGCTAGTGATAACAATTCTTAGGTGAAAATTATTTGCTGTTGTATCATAAAATCGTAAATCTCGTTCTGTAGAACTGGTGCATACGATTCTTACATCAGGCATTACAACACTATCTAACACCCAAGTCGCCGCTACCTTCAAAAACGGACTTTTAGACCGCCCTTGTCGTTGTAATTGAAAATCAGATGACCAGAAATTTATCGAGCCATCTTTGCTAGTTGTCACATACGAACCGGAAGATAGGTTTTTTGACCGATTTGGTAACACAGTTGGTGTGTAGGTAACTCGCAAAATGGAATGTCGATGTATGGCCCGTTTGAGAATCGGTGCTCTCTCAATCGGCAATATTAATGTTTCATTCTGGCTGTATGGATCGTCTTCTTGAAATCCGAGAATCAAATGCGACACAAATTCATCCCAATCACAAATATTATCTCGATTTGTATTAACTTTTAGAAAAAGCCTTTCGTACTGCTCATCCGTAAATGTTATGTTGAATTGTTCTAAAACTTGACGAAGGGAGGGAGGGTCAAATCCTCTGCCTTCGCTGCTTTCAAATATCTGGTATAGTTGTTCAATTTGATCTTTAGTTAGTAATTTATGTAGGTGTTGAGTTTTATCGAACTCCTCTTCTTCTGGGGCTTCTTCCGGGTCATATATATTCCCCGTAGCCATTGTAAACCCAATATGAAGAATGACGTAAACACGTGGAGAGACTGATTGATTTTGGAATTTAATAAATATGAGAGAAACATAATTTAGCAAATAAAAATTCATGACAACCTGAGAAATCAAAATTATGTATAATTAGTTGTCAATAGATGACTGCTCTAATTGTTTCGCCAGATTTGAAACAATTTCTATCAAACACAAATTATGTTTACGGGATGTTAAACGTTCCCAAAAGATGATTCCTTGATTAAATTTGAGCAACAAATTGTTCCTGAGTGGAAGGGGGTTCCTGGTCTCCATTAAATAGTTTATAAGAACAACATGGAAAACAAATAAAACATTTTCCATGTTTTAGTTGTTTTCCATGTTGTTCTTATAAACTATTTAATGGAGATCAATTATCTGTTTCATGTTATATCGGGATAGAAATTGTCTTTAATTTGGTGATGAATTAGATCGTGGTGGTAAAACGGAAAAGAAATAGCCCGAAAAGGAAAAACTACTGACAAGACAAGTAAGAAATCAAACGAAAAAATTCAAAATACCGCTGAAAACCCGATTTGAAACGTTCACCGAAAAGAATGCGAAAGAGAGCAAAACTGTAAATGCAAATATTCAAGAACAGGCTAATCGAAAATACAAGCCACCTCCAATCTACTAGCGTAGGTGCAAGAACTTAAATCAAGCGTTCTAATGAATGGAAAAACATTTCACGTAACAAATTTACTACGTGGCAAAATACACGAAGTAAAAATTCAAACACACGAGTTTAACGACTATAGAGAAGTCATTAATTATTACGGTGCTCACAACTAAAACTATTATACATAACGATTGTGAAAGGGTCGTCGTTGTCGTTATGAAAGGCATCGATATACAAGTTGAAACAACCGAAATCAAGCCCGGGCTTGTTGAAGATTGTACATCGGATCATGAACCGCTTGAAGCAACCACAACCAAGTTGAACTGAATCCATCAGAACGCAGTTTGAAAAAGGGAGGACTTCATCCATTATATAAACTAAACTACCTCGTATATAGACGCATAACTGTTGAAGGACCAAAGAAAGATTCGAGCCAATACAGTGTTTAAACTGCCAAGAATATGGTCACTCAAGGAATTATTGGAATTTGATGTCAGTGTGCTTCGTCTGCGGTGAACTACACCAAATTAAAAGTTGCCTAGAACTTCTCAACAGAAAAGAACTGCAGCAATAGTGGTGCTGCAAACTACCGGGGTTGCTCAGTCTACAGAAATGTTATTCAATTGTCACATCCCAGGCGGCAGTATAAAACTACACCAAATGCGTAGAATAATATACCTTCGCATACGCCAAATGACTCTCGTTCGCCCAGAACATCAACCAGCAAACCAACATATGCAAGCATTCTCCAAGATGAATCCTCAAATGCTGAACCTACCCTGAATAACTGCATGCAACTGTTGACGCATTAATGCCAACAATGCAAAATATGCTAAAAGCAATGCTACAAAAGCAAACCATTATCATCCAACTAGATCTCAACTTTAACTAGAGAATATCTCCGATAAATTAGATGAAGATATGCCACTGGAATGCAGACGGTATAAGCCAACACAAACTCGAATTACATTTCCTAGCATAACACAAAATTGATCTTATGCTTGTTTCTGATAAAATCAATTTCAGAATAATTGGTTACGAAGTTTATCACACAGTTTATTGGGCAGAAGTCGAGAAGGAACTGCTATTATTATAAAAAAGCGGATTTGACATTATGTACTAAAGTAATATAGAACTGGGGAAGTTCAAGAAACCTCTGTATGTGTTGACCTGATAAAGAAAGTCATCGCCTCAATATATTGCCTTCCAAATAATAACTTTTCGGCAGATATCTACAAGAAAATTTTTGCAACCCTGGGTCAACGTTTTATGGTCGCCAGTGACTAATGCCAAACATACCTACTGGAGTTCAAGATTGACTACTTCAAGGGGACGTCATTAATGAATGTTATTGAAGAAAACCACTACGATGTCGCATCGTGTGGCCATCCATCTTATTGGCCTACTGATGGTCGAAAAATTCCTGACGTCCTTGATTTTGCAGTCATAAGTAAAATAAACCGAGAAATAATCCAGGATAAACCACTTTTAGAATCTTCTGACCACTCTCCGGTCTTACTACGTTACTAAGCTGACCAAAAGCCATGTTCCATCTAACGAGCTTCTCTAATTCGTTGAAATTCAGATTGTATATCAGTTCGCATATCGACCTGACTACTACAAAAAAACAAGGTGGATTATATGCAAAAATTGTTGAAAGTGTATTCACTTCAAACCTTGGATTATCAGTAGTTCAAACGGAAAATGTAGTAATCAGGCCTGGAGGAAATTTAAGATAAAATCTAATAGTATAGATTATTATTGCATATCAAATTCATTTAAAGAAAGCCCCTGGCTATATCATCAATTTGGTTTCAGAGCTGAGCACGCAACCATTGAACGAATATACTTAGTAGCTACAGAAATAAGGTCAGCATACGAACAGAAAAAATACCGCTCCACCGTCGTCTTGGATATTGCCCAAGCATTCGATAAAGTCTGGCACGAGAGTCTGCTTCATAAAGTTAATCTTAAATTGCCAGAAATTTACTAACTTAACTATTAACTTAAGAAATCGTATTTGTGAAATCGCAGTTATTACGTCAAATACAATATTTCTAAATCGGGCGAGAAAAACATTCTGGCTGGAGTACCACAAGGCAGTGTGCTTGGCCCAATGTTGTATTTAACATTCACTTCAGACCTACCAAACCAACGTCTTCGCAAATTATGACGTTTATTTTCGCAGATGATGCGGCAATCGTATGCACCCGTAAAAAAAAATCCACAAAAGGCGTCCGAAACTCTGCAACAACACATCTATGACATGGACATCTGGCTAAAGCAATGGAAGTTAAATGTCAATGAAGAGAAATCGACCCACGTAACATTGACATTAAATAAGTTTACTTGTCCTCCTGTCAAGGTCACGGTGAACGGAATACAAATCCCTCAAGCAAATGAAGCAAAATACCTAGCCGTCCATATATTGAAATGAAACGAGACAATATCAAATTAAAAGTGGATAAAATGCACTGGTTGATGGAGAAATATTTAACCATTTACCTAGAATACAAACTTCTCCTGTATAACACAATGATTAAACCAATTTGGTCGTATGGGTATCAATTATGGCAATCAACCTTCGAATACGAATATTGACATTGCCCAACGAACAAAAATAGAATTTTATTGGTAAAATCACTTGTCCTTACACACGCTCTCCATCTGCCATTAACATCTAGTTATAACATTAATTTTCGAACAGTTGCAGGTGGAGACACAAAATGTCAACGACTTGCAAGATGTGTTGCCATCAGGTTATACTTTAATGTTAGAACTTTATGTTAATCAAAATGTTAGTATTTTTGACATTTTTGTAATTTTAAAAATGGCTATTTGGGGTAAATACGCTGTATGGTTTGTTTGTGCGTTTTTAATGTGACTTAATTGAAAACCAATTTTAAAACAATTTCGTGCTGTGTGATTAATGTTATTATTTTTAAAATGAACCAAAAGAAAGAAATCTTAAAATTAATTAATTTATTTAAAAATAAAGAATGCCTATGGAATATTAATTCTAAATTATTCCGAAGAGTTGATGTAAAAAACAACGCATATAGGCAAATAGCGGCTGAAATGGAATCAGACGAAGACCTTATTAAAAAAAATTAAAAGTCTTCGTTCGTGCTACACAGCAGAGAAAAAAAAATCGAAGCATCAAAAAAAACTGGAGCCGGTCTGGATGAAATTCGAAAACTATCCTTATTTTATTATAATGAAATGTCCTTTTTGGATAAATGTATTGTTTATAGGAAAGGCCAACATAATTTAAATGTAAGTTCCTTTTAATATTTAGTATTCAATATTGTTAAATGTTTTTGTTTATAGATCTCTGAAACTAACTTGGAGGATTCGCAAGTTACGGATAATTCAGAATCCTACGACGAAAGCGCTTTCGATAATACCGAATTAATCGTACCGCCTCCAAAAAAACAACGAGATTTGCCCGCTGATTCCTCTTCGATAGATTTTGATGATGCCCTCAACAGATTTATATCCGCAGTAAATACTATAACGAACCAGAAAAGGATGAGTTCGACATATTCGGACAATCCATCGCTACGCAGCTACGTAAGTTACCAGAGGTTCACGCATTGCAATTTATGGCGGCTATTCAGCAACAGTTGACCGAATTAAGGGTGCGTGTAATTAACGAATCAACCCCAAAAAGTTTTAGAACATCTTCTTTTGAACAACCGTCACAAAAGTATTATAGTTATCCTAGATTGAATGATTTACAAACCCGATGCAAAGACGTAAATTACCAACCACCAATATCATCTTTATCATTTCAACATCCATCAAACTTATATTATAATAAAAATGCCAGCACCGAAGGTCCACAAACCCTATTGAAAACTACTGTATGCCCACCATCCACCATTTCACCAACGTCATCATGTGAACGCTCCATCGATTTTCCAGAAGTAACTTCCTTAGTGTCTCCGGTTTCTTCTAACTCACATTCTTCGTCATCATCAACAATTCAATTTTATAACCATCCAAGAACGGTTCAGCAAGTCCCAGTAAAAGCTGTAAAATTGATATATCCACATCATTCAACTATATCACAGTCGAAAACACCAGTACGAGCAATCAAGTTCATAACTAAACCTGCGCCTCAGTGTTCCCAAAGCACATTACCACAATCATCCCGTTCCTCAGCATCGTTGTCGTCATCACCATCCTTAATGAACGAGCAGACGCCATTTAAACCAAAACCAGCACCCCCGTTCAGAACATCCAATTTTTTTATTCTACATCTTTTATACATATGTTGTACATTAATTAATTTTGTTCTATTGGCTTTCGATTATACCATCGGAAACCACACATTTAACAACATTTTGTCGTGTGATTATTGCCAGATTGTTACATTCTACATACTGTGTTGCGATCGAATCAAAATTATCATCAGGTGCATATACCTCTTCATCTTGTATCGGATGAGTGATTTCCTTTGATAAAAAATTGTGAAGACTACAAGCAGCTTTGACTATCAAATCGGTTGTTTCTAGAGTAGTTTCAATTGGTCTTTGGAATATACGAAATCGTGCTACCAGCCTTCCAAACGCACATTCCACTATCATTCGAGCTCTGCATATGCGGTAATTAAAAACCTTTTCAGCGACTCTTAATTCGATGTTTCTATTAAAAGGTTTAATCATGTGCCGAGATAACGGGAAAGCATCTTCTCCGATGAAAAAAAAGGACGTCTCCGAATCTTGTCCGGGTAAATTTTTAGGACCAGGAATGTCTAAATATCCTTTTACCAGAGCCTCATAAAATGGACTTTCTTTATAAATAGTACTATCGTTTATTCTGCCATTTGATCCCACATCGATGAATATAAAACGTCCATGGGCATCAACAACAGTAAATAAAATTATGCTAAAGTACCCTTTATAACAATAAAAATTAGATCCGGAGTTAGGAGGGGCTTTAATACGAATATGCTTTCCGTCGGCTGCACCGAGAGTGTGCGGAAATTGCCATAATTGGTTAAAATCTGTTGCGATTTTACACCATTCATCCTTCTTTCGAGGAACCTGTTAAAATTAATTAAATGTGTTTGTGATAATTTAAATTTATAATTAATGTGTTTTTATTTAATCTTTTGGTTTAAACATATTCCATATAGCAAGCAAAACTTCCGGAATAAACTTAGAAATGGTTCTGTATGAGACTCTGGACAAAAACTCTAATGACCGATATGAGTCTCCTGATGCGATAAATCTTAACGTAGTTGCTAGTTTAACTCTTGCAGAAATTGCGTCTCTGAGTATAGTGTTTTGTTTTTTTATTACTGGTTCGATCTAAAATATAGGATTTGATTTGTTACGAACAAGCATGACGTATTATAAACTATAGGGTATGCATTTTTGTAAAATACTCACCAAACCTAAAGTTTCTTCGAATTGTGAAATGTGCATCCTCGTAAAATTTCGAAAATTACTGCCAGATCCCCAGTCCAAATCTTTAAGTAGGTGCATTTCTAGATCGTGTTCGCCGCTCTTAATTAAAAATGGGTTAACCCAAAAAATAGGTTTTTTCCTTTTTATTTTTAATTCATCATTTAATTTTTGATCTTGAATTTTCTTTAACTCTTTCAAAACTTTTATTCCAAGAGCAATTTTAATTTTTTTTCGCGCAAGCTATTTTTGGGTGAGTTTTGTTCTTTAGAAGTTCACCTGTTAATACAGGTGAATTGAGACAGTTATTATGAAAATTACGTTCAACACATACAATCAGAGAAGTATCTTTTTATTCTAATTTTCATTCTTATTATATAAAAGTTAATTATTTATTATTGTTATTATAACTATTTACATATATGTGAACGGTAATTTATAATCGTATACATAGAAACTAACATTTCAAGGGAATTCCCTTTGTATGTACTTAAGTATAGGGTGTTTCAACAGGTCAGGCTTCAACTTTTTTCCGATAGGGACGGCGAACGACGCCATATTTTTTATTATTAATCTTTTGTCATTTGGAAACTTCATTAGTATACATTTCATCATGGAACGCTACACACGTGAACAGCGATTGCAAATCGTGCAAATTTTTTATCAAAATAATCGTTCTGTTGCTGCTACTTTAAGAGCATTACGGCCATTTTACGGTCCATTTAACAAGCCAGCCCGTTCGACAATCGATCGTATAGTGGCAAAATTTGAGTCTACGTTTTCGCTACATAATGTTCTGGTGCTCTCGAGAGTAAGAAGTGCTCGAAGTGTTGAAAACATCCCAGCCGCCAGGGCTTCAGTTCAAGAAGACGCTAATGTGTCGCTTACACGACGTTCGCAACAATTGGGCCTTTCTGTGACATCATTGTGGCGAATTTTACGTAAAGATCTTGGCCTACATCTGTATAAGATCAAGCTGACACAACAACTAAAGCCGTTTGACCATTTGAAGCGACGCCGATTCGTGAATTGGGCTCAAGATCAAATCGAAAATAATGCAGATTTTCACCGAAAAATCATCTTCAGCGATGAGGCTCACTTTTGGCTAAATGGATTTGTCAACAAGCAAAATATGCGTTACTCGGCAGGAAGCAACCCACATGAGATTCATGAGGCACCGTTGCATCCCGAAAAGTCACTGTTTGGTGCGGATTACATGCCGGCGGCGTCATTGGGCCATATTTTTTCATCAACGATAACGATCGCTACGTTACTGTTAATGGAAATCGATACCGCGATATGATAAACGATTTTTTTTGGCCGCAATTGAATGGAATGGACTTGGACAACATGTGGTTTCAACAGGACACACAGCACACGATACAATCGCATTATTGAAGACTAAGTTCGATGAGCGTGTTATTTCGCGAAATGGGCCCGTCCAGTGGCCGCCGCGCTCGTGTGATTTGACACCTCTAGATTATTTTCTTTGGGGTTATGTGAAGTCATTGGTCTATGCCAATAAGCCGGCGACGTTGCAAGAGCTCAGAGCCAATATAGATCGTGAAATTGCTGGAATTTCGGCCGATTTATGCGAAAGAGTGGTCGAAAATTGGGTTCAAAGATTGGACTTCGTAAAACGTGCACGCGGTGGTCATGCAAAAGAAATCGAGTTTCATACTTAAATGTATATGTTCAAATTCGTTAATAAAAAAAAATTAGTTCAAAAGTCGAACAGTTTCTGTTTTATTCAAAAAAAAAAAGTTGAAGTGCTCTTATTGAAAAACCCGTTCATAAAATATTGGTACCCGAGAAACCAAAATTTGAAATTACAACAGATTGAATTGTAATATACCCAATAAGCGAAAATTTGTATACTCAAAATGGGTTGCCACCGTATTGTGACAAAAATGACTTTTTGTGGAATAATATAAATTGATAAATATATAAAATGTTAATGAAAGGCGGAAACAGTTTTCTGCCACGGGAAATTTATCATTTGAGCTGAAATATGTTGGATTGTGTTATCCATTTGGGTTTTTATTTAAATTTAATTGCATTTAGTTATGAAAATTTTAATAATTTTCACTTACTTTAAACAATTCTATAAATTGAAATTTTGTCGAAAGTCCTGATTTAAAACAATAAAGTTGTCGGCAAATATAATTCAATTTATTTTTATTATTATTTAAAATTTATTATTTATTTATTTTTTTTTTTTTTACATACCGGAAGATCAGGGAAGATTGTGATTGCAACATTCTTGATCAGGGGAGGGGGTCTATTTAATTATTTACGCTTTGAGCATGAACTCAATACAATCAAATATGTTAACGATCCAAAGACTTTTTGCTATGGAATGTTGTTTTTCGACGATCTTTCTGGTTGAATTCAGGTTATGTTTTAGTGAAGTTGTGTAAATGTTAGATATAAATTAACCTTGCTTTTAGTTGGATGAATTTAAATATAGGTAGCTGAATGACAATACCGAATCTAATTTATTATTACTTCTTTTTTTCTTTTCTTTGACATTATTGACGGAATATTTAGGTCATCATATGTATGATAATACTGCCGTGTCATTACAAACGTGAAGTCTCTCGGTTAGATGGTGTTGGATGGGAAGATAGGGCAAAATAAGGTTACAAGCAGTATGTGATGAGATGATCCATAGATGTGAATTAAATAACCTAACCAGTCTAGTAGGACTGATGCCGAATACATATGATGAATATTAGTATTCTTTACCTCAAACACAACTAACTTACATTAATTAACTAACAAACTCTAATCGAGAGTGTGAATTTAATTGAGACTAACATTCTAATATATTTAAGTAGTTAGAAAATGACTTTGCTGCGGTTCGCCCTAGTCGTTTCTGTGACTAACAACCTTTCCTAACTAACCTTATCTGTTAAGGCAGGGCCTGGGCCCGCATGATGCTGAAATATTATTCGCATTCAGATATAATATGTTATTTGATTGTTGATATTTCAGGATTATGGTAACGTACCTAGGATCGCCGTTATGGCTGGCCTGTACGCCTCTATCATATCATATCATATCATATCATATAATAATGTTTATATTTTAAATTTTAAATTTAATTTTAATTTAATTTTAATTTAATTTTAATTTAATTTTAATTTAATTTTAATTTAATTTTAATTTAATTTTAATTTAATTTTAATTTAATTTTAATTTAATTTTAATTTAATTTTAATTTAATTTTAATTTAATTTTAATTTAATTTTAATTTAATTTTAATTTAATTTTAATTTAATTTTAATTTAATTTTAATTTAATTTTAATTTAATTTTAATTTAATTTTAATTTAATTTTAATTTAATTTTAATTTAATTTTAATTTAATTTTAATTTAATTTTAATTTAATTTTAATTTAATTTTAATTTAATTTTAATTTAATTTTAATTTAATTTTAATTTAATTTTAATTTAATTTTAATTTAATTTTAATTTAATTTTAATTTAATTTTAATTTAATTTTAATTTAATTTTAATTTAATTTTAATTTAATTTTAATTTAATTTTAATTTAATTTTAATTTAATTTTAATTTAATTTTAATTTAATTTTAATTTAATTTTAATTTAATTTTAATTTAATTTTAATTTAATTTTAATTTAATTTTAATTTAATTTTAATTTAATTTTAATTTAATTTTAATTTAATTTTAATTTAATTTTAATTTAATTTTAATTTAATTTTAATTTAATTTTAATTTAATTTTAATTTAATTTTAATTTAATTTTAATTTAATTTTAATTTAATTTTAATTTAATTTTAATTTAATTTTAATTTAATTTTAATTTAATTTTAATTTAATTTTAATTTAATTTTAATTTAATTTTAATTTAATTTTAATTTAATTTTAATTTAATTTTAATTTAATTTTAATTTAATTTTAATTTAATTTTAATTTAATTTTAATTTAATTTTAATTTAATTTTAATTTAATTTTAATTTAATTTTAATTTAATTTTAATTTAATTTTAATTTAATTTTAATTTAATTTTAATTTAATTTTAATTTAATTTTAATTTAATTTTAATTTAATTTTAATTTAATTTTAATTTAATTTTAATTTAATTTTAATTTAATTTTAATTTAATTTTAATTTAATTTAATTTTAATTTAATTTTAATTTAATTTTAATTTAATTTTAATTTAATTTTAATTTAATTTTAATTTAATTTTAATTTAATTTTAATTTAATTTTAATTTAATTTTAATTTAATTTTAATTTAATTTTAATTTAATTTTAATTTAATTTTAATTTAATTTTAATTTAATTTTAATTTAATTTTAATTTAATTTTAATTTAATTTTAATTTAATTTTAATTTAATTTTAATTTAATTTTAATTTAATTTTAATTTAATTTTAATTTAATTTTAATTTAATTTTAATTTAATTTTAATTTAATTTTAATTTAATTTTAATTTAATTTTAATTTAATTTTAATTTAATTTTAATTTAATTTTAATTTAATTTTAATTTAATTTTAATTTAATTTTAATTTAATTTTAATTTAATTTTAATTTAATTTTAATTTAATTTTAATTTAATTTTAATTTAATTTTAATTTAATTTTAATTTAATTTTAATTTAATTTTAATTTAATTTTAATTTAATTTTAATTTAATTTTAATTTAATTTTAATTTAATTTTAATTTAATTTTAATTTAATTTTAATTTAATTTTAATTTAATTTTAATTTAATTTTAATTTAATTTTAATTTAATTTTAATTTAATTTTAATTTAATTTTAATTTAATTTTAATTTAATTTTAATTTAATTTTAATTTAATTTTAATTTAATTTTAATTTAATTTTAATTTAATTTAATTTTAATTTAATTTTAATTTAATTTTAATTTAATTTTAATTTAATTTTAATTTAATTTTAATTTAATTTTAATTTAATTTTAATTTAATTTTAATTTAATTTTAATTTAATTTTAATTTAATTTTAATTTAATTTTAATTTAATTTTAATTTAATTTTAATTTAATTTTAATTTAATTTTAATTTAATTTTAATTTAATTTTAATTTAATTTTAATTTAATTTTAATTTAATTTTAATTTAATTTTAATTTAATTTTAATTTAATTTTAATTTAATTTTAATTTAATTTTAATTTAATTTTAATTTAATTTTAATTTAATTTTAATTTAATTTTAATTTAATTTTAATTTAATTTTAATTTAATTTTAATTTAATTTTAATTTAATTTTAATTTAATTTTAATTTAATTTTAATTTAATTTTAATTTAATTTTAATTTAATTTTAATTTAATTTTAATTTAATTTTAATTTAATTTTAATTTAATTTTAATTTAATTTTAATTTAATTTTAATTTAATTTTAATTTAATTTTAATTTAATTTTAATTTAATTTTAATTTAATTTTAATTTAATTTTAATTTAATTTTAATTTAATTTTAATTTAATTTTAATTTAATTTTAATTTAATTTTAATTTAATTTTAATTTAATTTTAATTTAATTTTAATTTAATTTTAATTTAATTTTAATTTAATTTTAATTTAATTTTAATTTACTTTTAATTTAATTTTAATTTAATTTTAATTTACTTTTAATTTACTTTTAATTTAATTTTAATTTAATTTTAATTTAATTTTAATTTAATTTTAATTTACTTTTAATTTAATTTTAATTTAATTTTAATTTACTTTTAATTTAATTTTAATTTAATTTTAATTTAATTTTAATTTAATTTTAATTTAATTTTAATTTAATTTTAATTTAATTTTAATTTAATTTTAATTTAATTTTAATTTAATTTTAATTTAATTTTAATTTAATTTTAATTTAATTTTAATTTAATTTTAATTTAATTTTAATTTAATTTTAATTTAATTTTAATTTAATTTTAATTTAATTTTAATTTAATTTTAATTTAATTTTAATTTAATTTTAATTTAATTTTAATTTAATTTTAATTTAATTTTAATTTAATTTTAATTTAATTTTAATTTAATTTTAATTTAATTTTAATTTAATTTTAATTTAATTTTAATTTAATTTTAATTTAATTTTAATTTAATTTTAATTTAATTTTAATTTAATTTTAATTTAATTTTAATTTAATTTTAATTTAATTTTAATTTAATTTTAATTTAATTTTAATTTAATTTTAATTTAATTTTAATTTAATTTTAATTTAATTTTAATTTAATTTTAATTTAATTTTAATTTAATTTTAATTTAATTTTAATTTAATTTTAATTTAATTTTAATTTAATTTTAATTTAATTTTAATTTAATTTTAATTTAATTTTAATTTAATTTTAATTTAATTTTAATTTAATTTTAATTTAATTTTAATTTAATTTTAATTTAATTTTAATTTAATTTTAATTTAATTTTAATTTAATTTTAATTTAATTTTAATTTAATTTTAATTTAATTTTAATTTAATTTTAATTTAATTTTAATTTAATTTTAATTTAATTTTAATTTAATTTTAATTTAATTTTAATTTAATTTTAATTTAATTTTAATTTAATTTTAATTTAATTTTAATTTAATTTTAATTTAATTTTAATTTAATTTTAATTTAATTTTAATTTAATTTTAATTTAATTTTAATTTAATTTTAATTTAATTTTAATTTAATTTTAATTTAATTTTAATTTAATTTTAATTTAATTTTAATTTAATTTTAATTTAATTTTAATTTAATTTTAATTTAATTTTAATTTAATTTTAATTTAATTTTAATTTAATTTTAATTTAATTTTAATTTAATTTTAATTTAATTTTAATTTAATTTTAATTTAATTTTAATTTAATTTTAATTTAATTTTAATTTAATTTTAATTTAATTTTAATTTAATTTTAATTTAATTTTAATTTAATTTTAATTTAATTTTAATTTAATTTTAATTTAATTTTAATTTAATTTTAATTTAATTTTAATTTAATTTTAATTTAATTTTAATTTAATTTTAATTTAATTTTAATTTAATTTTAATTTAATTTTAATTTAATTTTAATTTAATTTTAATTTAATTTTAATTTAATTTTAATTTAATTTTAATTTAATTTTAATTTAATTTTAATTTAATTTTAATTTAATTTTAATTTAATTTTAATTTAATTTTAATTTAATTTTAATTTAATTTTAATTTAATTTTAATTTAATTTTAATTTAATTTTAATTTAATTTTAATTTAATTTTAATTTAATTTTAATTTAATTTTAATTTAATTTTAATTTAATTTTAATTTAATTTTAATTTAATTTTAATTTAATTTTAATTTAATTTTAATTTAATTTTAATTTAATTTTAATTTAATTTTAATTTAATTTTAATTTAATTTTAATTTAATTTTAATTTAATTTTAATTTAATTTTAATTTAATTTTAATTTAATTTTAATTTAATTTTAATTTAATTTTAATTTAATTTTAATTTAATTTAATTTTAATTTAATTTTAATTTAATTTTAATTTAACATACAGATTTATATTCTGTAGTAAGTATTAAGGCTAATTATTTGTTCTTCTAAGTGTGTAGAACTATTTAGAACAAAGCAATTAATGATCTAACTATAGCAGAACTGTTTGTCTTTATTTATGACAATTATGATTTATTGTTCTTTCAGGTGTTCAAACGGATAAAGGAACAGACAATCATCTTCACTTAAAATGTTTATTATTTTATTATACGAGTAAAAATAACATACACGCATTAGAGTTATACTTATGTCAATCATACTATTAGCCATATACAACTATTATTTATATACATAATATACATAAAACACATGCACAAAATTTTCCTAACTAAGTAACTAAATTTTACGTCAATTGAAATTATAAAATAGACAAAATTTTATAAATCTTAAGTAAAGGTTTATAAAAAACAACTAAAATTTCGTAATTAATTATATAAAAACAATAGTAAACAGTAGTAAATTTTACAAAAATATTATACAATTTATTTGCATTTTGTAATATCTAATCACCTTTAAAAATTGAAATTAATTTATTTAAAAATATATTTAAATAGTAATTTATTTAAATATATTAAAAAATTTTTAATAATAACATATACAAAAAATAATGTTTCATTTAGCAAATTTTATTATATTTCTAAATATTTAATAAAAAAGTACAAATTATAGGGTAAAATTGAGGATTTATCATTAAACTCACAATTTTATTTTGTAACCACTTTTACAAAAGAATTTTGTAAATTTTGCTTTAGATTTTTTTGAGTGTTCAATCACAGAGAAATCACTATCAGAGACCTAAACGATAGGCAAATTCAATGATAAATCAATTTCACGATGTCGTTACAAATGGAAAAATATCTCTAGCGGCTGTTTATAGAAATGCTTATGCATTTGGTCAATATGCATATTTCTCGCTCAATATATTTTTTCAATACGCGCACCCAAAATATTATATTTGTTTGTACAGTATAGCAGCCAAATTTTCGTCAAAATTTGTTTATTTATTTTTATGAAAGTAGTGTACGAGTATGGTGTGTTTACCACAAGCAAAAAATAACAAACGAAAAAATAAACAATGCTTTATTACGTATGATTTATCAAAATCTACTTAAAAATAAGTCCTGCTCTAACTCTCATTGACAGATACCTATATAAAAATAACTACCGAAGATTGTGTTAGTTACACTAACAATACAATGTAAATTTTACTTTTTTGCTTCATTTTTTGTTTGTTTCTGCATCAACACATTTATACTTAGTTATTTAAAACAAAACTACTATAGAAAAAAAAATACCAATCCATCTTTAGTTAGTTATAAAAATTAAAAAATGTATTAAGAACTTCACAACGATCATTTAATTTAAATAATATTTAAAAAATATATAAATAAATAAACCATACGTAATATTTATAAAACTATTTTCATTATAAAGCAAAATAATGAAATGCATAAAAATAAAAACCAAATTGAACTTAGCCGTGATTCACGTTGGTTTCTTTTGTGTGTTAGCGCCTTGTTGTTGAGCAGCGAAATTAAAAATAGAGACAAGAAACAGAATTGTCCCTGGCGAGCAGAATATTGGCATGTATTTCAATTCATTTAAACGTGTCGACTTTAATTTTGCTGCTTGCAATGTCTGTTCATTTGTTTTCGGCATTATTTCCGGTGTAGTAGTACTTTGATTCTTGGTTAAAAAGTGTTTGAAAGATCGCCATGCTTAAATTGGTTCTTCAAGCATAATTTTTGTAGCCGATACACTTCTAATCTGTTTGTTCACTTCTGACTTCTTACCTAACATGGTGTCAGAAAACCTCACCTAATCGCATTCGAAACAAATACTTTCTGAGCCGAACGGAAAAGAATATGAATGAAGGTATGTTTTCATATTAAGTTTTTTTAAAGCAATTAAATAATAAGTTCAAATATTATTTTCGATGGCTATCATATTGTACACTTTTTACCACGATTTTTTATATTTCATTTTAAATAAATTAAAATTTGTAACAATTTTACATTCGCTCTTTGTCAATTTTAACTATTCTCCTAAATAGTTAAAATTGACAAAGAGCCAATGCTCGAAACTATTACTTAATATAAAACTAATAAAATTTAAAAAATTATCAAAAATTAAACTATTTATGGAACCTATATTAAGTTATAACATATTCTAGGAACCTGTAAATTGCGAAAACCTTATTGTTTTTAGGTTCTTTTAATATTCATACAGATATGGCTAAAAATAAAATAATTGTAACAATGATAATAATTTTTTCTGTTGTTCTTTTTCCATGGACTGAAATTGTTTTCAACACACCTGTCGCATATTGACACGTGTTTCATAAATGACATAACTAACATTTTTTATCACCTTCGATTATTAATGTACTATTCCGGTTTGTAGCGCATGCTAAGATTTTATAGGCGAAAATGTCTCTGGCCTTCGCATTTTGTAAATAAAAATATCTCCAGGAAAATGTAAAAAACAGATTAATTATCTTACTACACAATTTTCGACGTAGCTCCTAAATCGCATGCGTTGCCAAAAACTATTTCGATATCGAAAATTTTATTTCTCCTACCTGGAAAAGGAAAACTTTTAATTTTGTTTGGAAAACATTAATCTGTCCTTTTCCAATTTTACATCTCAAACCAATTGTAATAGAAACATGGTGTATATTCCGCATCTCACTCGCTCGATTACGTTCGTCAGATATTCTCACCCACGTAATGATACCGCTCGTTTGGTCTAGAAATCGTAGTTACGAGGATAATGATGAAAATTGAAAAATTACATTTCAGTTTTGTGTGGGATTTCATAAAGCTTATATCGTTGCGTGTGTTCTGATTTCTTTGTGAATTTGTGAGTGTGTGTTTGTGTTTTGGTTGTTGGGCTTAAAATATAAAATAAAAATTGGTGAAATTTTAAAATATCCTTTGTGTATTTAAGATTTTGGAAAATGTGAAAATATAAATTAGTGTAGCTATATTTTGGTATTACAGAAAAATATGACATTTTACTATAGTTGTTTATTGGCGGCATTGTTACATAAACCAGTGATAAAAATAATTCTATATAGGTGTTTTAATAATAAATATGTTGCTTGTGTGTAAACATAATATAATTTTGGAATTACAGTGAATTTTTTAAGTTTACTAATTTTATAATAAGAGTAAAACAAAGTACAGGAAAGAACGTAAGCAAAATTTATTTTTATATACATACGAAGAAAAGCTTGTTTGCAAAAAAAGCCTTTCCGGACCGAATACAACAAAATATTTATATTATTTACTATGTTGTATTATTGCTTTTTACCTAGATGAATTTTCCCCATTGTGCTTTTTGCTTCTGTTTATGTTTATGTTACAGTATTCAACTGAATTACATAACAATTAAATTTTTATGTCTCTCTAACGCTCAATTGTAATTAATTATTATGTAATTTATTGTTAGATGCTGCACACATATTTTTTAATGTTCGCAAATTTCGATATACTTATATATTTCTAAGTGGAGTGTCTCTATTGTAATAATACAATTGTATTGCTAAAACTTCGATAACATGAATCAATTAATCTTTTGTATAAAATGATTGGAATTGTTCTTGTCTCTGCATTTTAAACCATTCTTACGATTAATTATAGGATATATTTTGATAAACATATATTCAGTTCATCGGATTTGAAGAGTTTTTTTTTGTCAGAGCATTTGAGAGTAGTATTCGCATGTGCAACTTTTTAATTTTGAATAATATTAAAGTATTATCGATTGGTGGTACAGGTGAAATATTTTCTCGAATTCGAAGATTATTAAAATTGGAACATTTATCAAAATCCTCGTTTTCGTTTGTAGTATACTATATAATCGTATTTATATTTATATATTATTATTAATATATATAACGGGTTTTCCAATAGGAATGATATAATTTAAAATGGTTATAATGGCAACACTGCGTATTATTTTTTGACTTTTCTTATGTCATTTATGTTCAATAGGTTATACCAGTTAATCATTGAAAGATACATGCTTCAACAACGTTTAGAAATTGTTAAATTGTTTTATCAATATGAGTGCTCATTTGTGAATACTGAGAGAAATTTAAGAAGAATTCATGGACGATATTATTCAGTTAATCGACTCACTATTCGTCGTATTGTAGACAAATTTGAAAGTAACGACAAAGGATTGCACGCATACAAGAGAATATTGATTTGATAGCAGCAAGTGTAAGAGAAAATCCAAATTTACCGGTTCCACGTCGTTCTCAACAATTAAATCTTTCTCAAACAACAACATGGAGAATTTTAAGAAAAGATTTGGGTTTACATCCTTACAAAATTCAACTGGTTCAAGAACTGAAGCTATTTGACCACCATAAACGTCGTTCATTTTCTGATTTTGCTCTTGAACAACTTGAAAATTTTGAACATTTTTATCGAAAAATTGTATTCAGTGATGAAGCTCATTTTTGGTTAAATGGTTATGTAAACAAACAGCAGAATTTGGAGTGATGAAAATCCACACGAAACTGTTCAGACACCATTACATCCAGATAAAGTCACTGTGTGGTGTGCAATTCATACTGGTGGAGTGATTGGTCCACATTTCTTTGAAGAAAATGGTGGAAGAGTAACAGTCAATGGGTCTCACTGAATAATTTTGTGTTTTTAAAATTTTTAAATTGTGTCATTCCTATTGGAAAACCCTTAATATATATATATATATATATATATATATATATATATATATATATATATATATATATATATATATATATATATATATATATATATATATATATATATATATATACATATATATGCACTGCAACATCGCCGGATATCATTCGGAAGGTGAAGGCCAAATTGGCTCGGAATCCGTGCCATAGCCGCAGAAAAATAGCTCGTGAGGCGAACATTTCGTCGAACGGGTGCAGCACATATTGAAACACCATCTTGGACTAAAGGCCTTGAAATTCCATAAAACGCATGGTCTCACCGATGCTCAAAAAAAAAGTTAGAGTGGCAAGAGCAAAGGAGTTGTTACGCTTGCACGAAAGTGGCGATTTGCGGAATTTGGTTTTTCCCGATGAGTTACCGTTCGCTATTGGGCAATATGTGAACAAGCAAAACGACCGGATTTACTTGCCCGGCCAACGGATTGCCACTCGAAACCAAGCGCCGCCGAAGGTGATGGTTTGGGCCGCCGTAACGGCCGAAAGCCGTTAACCGCTCGTTTTTTTGGACCGTGGCATCAAGATAAATGCTCAAATTTATCGGGATCATGTGTTGGAGGGAGCGTTGAAGCCTTGGGCACAAAAACATTTCGACCGCAGAGCATGGACATTTCAACAGAACGCGGCGCCGAGTCATAAAGCGCGCGTCAATCAAAATTGGTTGAGAAACAACGTTCCGCGGTTCATTTCCACTGCCCAATGGCCATTAAATTTACCGGATGCAAATCCGCTAGATTTCTCGGTTTGAGGTATTTTGAAGAGCAAGGTTGGCATAGTGTAAAATGGTATATAAAATGCTTGAAGACTGGAATATAACAGACAATATTAAAAGATTGTTGCTTTGATACAATGGCAAGCAACGTCGATAAGCTAAATGGAGCCTACAAACTTTTTGAAAAAATATTTGGCAAAAATTTATTGTGGTTTGCTTGCAGACATCATAAATATGAATTAATTGTATCTGCTGCTTTTAGTAGCTTGTTGAAGGAAGTATCAAGTGGGCCCGATATTCAGCTTTTTCAGAGACTTAAAAGGCAGTGGAATTCTTTTAACCATACCAATATAAGCTCCGGTTTAACTGGCGCAAATGTCCAAGAAATCTTCAGTTGACCAGGGAAGGAGAATATTATTACCTTTATTAATGATCAACTTGGAAAAATACATAATGGGCGGGATAATTATAAAGAAATTTATTGTTCATCACTTTTGTTTCTTGGAGAACCACTTACATATATCACTATAAGAGAATTCCTTTAGTAACAAAAACAAATATTAAAGTTGCTGTGCAAAAAGCTAGTAAAAATATCAAAAATAAAAATCTTGTTAATTACATATGAAATATGTTTCTATTTTAAATCTTTTCCGTGGCCTTTAACCAAAATTTCTCTTTTGAAAATATGGAACCTAACGTCTCTGTGACAAGAAGCTGTATATCTTAGAATCATTATTAAGGCATTAGTTAATTTCCAAGGATAGTACTAAGTAACATTTTTTTATTTATTTAAGTTTCTCTTTAATTTTTTATTAATAAACTCTAACCATTGATTTAGCAAGTGGCAAACAATTATTTGAAATTTTCCCCTTTTGGTGGTTTAAGGGCTATACAATTTTTAACTTTTCAGTTATGATGACATGTAATACCTCATATTTTTCGTGTTTCGTTGCCACAAGTAGTGAAAAGTATAATAAAACAACAGGTTTTTTGCGAGAAGAACCCGAAAATTAATTTTCTACTAGGCCAACCATATATATATATATATATATATATATATATATATATATATATATATATATATATATATATATATATATACATATATATATATATATATATATATATATATATATATATATATATATATATATATATATACATATATATATATATATATACATATATATATATATATATATATATATATATATATATATATATATATATATATATATATATATATATATATATATATATTTATATATGATGAAAAATTCCTGAAATCACAAATTCACTCTATGGAGCCATAAGTCATGTTTTAATTTTATGATTTTTATGTTTTGAATATGTAGCCTTGATTAAAACAAACATTTTGAGACACTTAATTTTTTTTGGTTCTTGTTGTTGTTAAAGATACAGGGTGTCTAAATATGAGAAAAATGATAATCATGGCATTGTATTTATCGCAATAAAAAGAAAAATAATTGTCCGATAATTATGATTTTGGGCTCATGTTAAAGGTAAGTTAATAAGGATTTCTTTGAGGAAAACAAAAAATAACGGTATTTTAGTTTTTTGATATGTTGTAAAATATTAATTATCGAATTCTAGAAAAAAAAAAAAAAATAGGTTTTTGAGAAAATTTAAAAAGAACATTTTGGCGGGAAATTTAGAGAAGAAGGATTTAAACAATATACTATTTTTATATTTTTTTAGAAATCCTTATTAACTTACCTTTAACATGAGCCCAAAATCATAATTATCGGACAATTATTTTTCTTTTTATTGACATATAAACAACACCATGATTATCGTTTTTCTCAAAATTAGACACCCTAAATCTTTAACAACAACAACAACAACAAATATTAAAGTATTTCAAATTTTTTTTTTCAATCAAGGCTACATATTCAAAACATAAAAATCATAAAATTAAAACATGGCTTCTTAGTATGTGTCAACAAAAATTGCTGCTTAAAATCGGCAACATAAGAAAAAAATATTATATTTCACTGGAAATTATTTGAAATTTAATTCTTCTTACTTTTCGGCTTCCTAAACAAAATTGATACTAAATGTACGAGTACGTTTTTACACAGGATATCCCGAATGACACCGGGCCCACCGCACGCTCCTTTTACTCATAACAAAACCAATCCTTCGCTTTTTGATAGAGTACTAAGGTGGAACAGAATCGTGCCGGTTACAGACACCTTTCCGATAGTTAGTAACATAATGAAAACACAATTCTAATCTACATAATCAGCAATTAATATTCCATGACTGACACCCTACCTTTAGTAATAAAATCTAAAATTAGATTTTATATTAATTTCATATAGCGCTGGATATGAATTTCCTGAAATGTAATTTTTGCTTAGTAGTTTCATTTCAACTATTCAGTAACTTAAAATTAATTTATAATTATAACGATATAAAACTGTGTTACATGTGTAACGTAAATTATTTACGTAACACACACAATTTTACAGCTATGTGTGTTACGTAAATTTCATCTATGCAAAAAACACTATAACGCTGCTTTAAGCTGCTGAACTGAAATCCGAAATAATATCACTTTTGACCAAGAATGAAAATAAGTCCTTTTGAAAAATCACTCGTCAGCTGTCTGTAAGAATTCCTCCGAACTAAATCAAAATTCTATATATAGAAAGACAATAATTAATGTATGTAAACCCTAATTAAAACAATCATTATTCCAATATTCAGCCTTATTTTAGTTTTCGGCTTCTAAATGACCAAATATTAAGTCACCTATAGCAAAAAAGATCCCTTATTAACAAACTCGTACTAATTCATCGCATAAATTGTATCACTACGAGTATTAATTGAATTAATAAGTTAAATATTAGAATTTAAATAATTTGTATTAATAGAGAGTAAGGAACCGTTAGTATAAAAATATTTAAAACTATTAATATAAATTAGATTTAGTTAATACACTTCCTAAATGTTTTAAGCTAAAATAACAAATCTTTTAGTAATCAAATTTTTAATTTGATAATTTTGTGTTAAAACATTATAAAATGCGTTTTATTGAATACTAAATCAAGATAAGTTAGATCTTACAATAATTATGATTTAAGCTTAAATTATTTTCTTTAACAAAACAAATGGTTGATTTAAACTATAATCAAAACTATTTGCAAAACAATATGTAAGCCTCCATCAAAAATAATCTGTTGATTTAAATTAATATCTACACGGAAAAAAAAGTTGGGAACACATTTCCATAAACTATCGGAGCCCACGGAACAGTGGCTTATTATCGGAAAGAATACTAAAAAATATTATGAACTGATTACTATGACGGATAGTAATGTTAGTGATATATTTATATTAAGTTTACCTTTCATGATTTGATATGATAGAGGTGTACAGGCCAGCCATAACGGCGATCCTAGGTACGTTATGCGGGCTCAGGCAAGGTAGGGATAAGGTTAGTTAGGAAAGGATGTTAGTCACAGAAACGACTAGGGCGAACCGCAGCAAAGTCATTTTCTAACTACTTAAATATATTAGAATGTTAGTCTCAATTAAATTCACACTCTAGATTAGAGTTTGTTAGTTAATTAATGTAAGTTAGTTGTGTTTGAGGTAAAGAATACTAATATTCATCATATGTATTCGGCATCAGTCCTACTAGACTGGTTAGGTTATTTAATTCACATCTATGGGTCATCTCATCACATACTGCTTGTAACCTTATTTTGCCCTATCTTCCCATCCAACACCATCTAACCGAGGGACTTCACGTTCGTAATGACACGGCAGTATTATCATACATATGATGACCCAAATATTCCGTCAATAATGTCAAAAAAAAAAAAAAAAAAAAAACAAATTTAGATTCGGTATTGTCATTCAGCTACCTATATTTAAATCATCCAACTAAAAGCAGGGTTAATTTATATCTAACATTCACACAACTTCACTAAAACATAACCTGAATTCAACCAGAAAGATCGTCGAAAAACAACATTCCATAGCAAAATGTCTTTGGATCGTTAACATATTTGATTGTATTGAGTTTATGCTCAAAGCGTAAGTAATTAAATAGACCCTCTGATCAAGAATGTTGCAATCACAATCTTCCCTGACCTTCCGGTATGTAAAAAAATAAAAAAAATAAATAAATAATAAATTTTAAATAATAATAAAAATAAATTTAATTATATTTGCCGACAACTTTATTGTTTTAAATCAGGACTTTCGACAAAATTTCAATTTATAGAATTGTTTAAAGTAAGTGAAAATTATTAAAATAAGTTATGAAAATGTAATTAAATTTAAATAAAAACCCAAATGGATAACACAATCCAACATATTTCAGCTCAAATGATAAATTTCCCGTGGCAGAAAACTGTTTCCTCCTTTCATTAACATTTTATATATTTATCAATTTATATTATTCCACAAAAAGTCATTTTTGTCACAATACGGTGGCAACCCATTTTGAGTATACAAAGTTTCGCTTATTGGGTAAGTTACAATTCGATCTGTTGTAATTTCAAATTTTGGTTTCTCGGGTACCAATATTTTATGTACTTAAGTACATACAAAGGGAATTCCCTTTAAATGTCAGTTCTATGTATACGATTATAAATTACCGTTCACATATATGTAAATTTATATTAAGTTTACCTTTCATATAGATAAATGTACTATAATATAGAGACCCAATTACCATTAGGCAAAATAATAGGGTCAATAAAAATAGGATTTTCAGCTATATCATTCGTATTTTTTCCAATATAGTATTGCAGTAATAGTAATATTTATAGGTGTGTGTCTTATAACCCATTACATCAATTTACTTATTTATTGTAGGGACTACTATTAATATAGCTGTAGTTGTTAAATACAACTCATCACTTTTTTGACCTTAATTATTTCTTTATTATTTAACTTTAATTTTTATATATAATAGATAGCTAAAACTAATTTATCGGCAGATAAATTACTAATGAATTAAAAACCACAATCAATTTTCAATTGTAGTTTGTTGTTTTATATCAGTAGAACTATTCAACATCACATATGGTACTCTGAAGAAATTTTATCCAAACCAAATGGCGGCATCGTCTGTGAGCGTCAATCTGTAGTGAAACGCATAATGGTTAGATATAATAAATTTTCAATATTTCAGTCATGTAAATTTTATACTTACAATTTACAATACTCGTACTTTCAACTAAAATAACAGACATTAGATACGAAAATAGATCCTGAATTTGGGTGTCCATTTTCATATTCTGTAAAGGAATAGACATAAAATTTGTGTATTAGCTTAAATTAAAATGTTGTAACGTTGTAATATAATTTTTTAATGACATAATAATCACATACACTTACCAATTAAAAATAAAAAAGTGTGCGAACTTCCAAGTTTACACCAACAAATATAATATTCACTAAGTAAAATGAGACACCAACTAAATTTTACAAAAATACCCAACTTTAAACACAAGTCAATACATTGCGCTATGAAGAAGACTGAGTGACTGTAAAATAAACGTGAAATTCAGCAAAAAAAATTAATTGTCACACGATAAAAGGGAAACAATCCTATTTATGTACCATTGGTTGTAAGAACTAGTCCCAGTTTGTGAAAATTATTGCACAAAATGCTATAATTTTTTTCCTATATCCAAATAGGAAAAAATCTAGTAATTTTTTCTTTCCGTGTACCTTAAATAAAACAAATAAATATGAAATTTAACCTGAACCTGAGATACAAATAAATAAAGTCAAAACAAAAACTTACCAAAAAAACAAACAAACAAAAATGTGTCTAGCGTTTGTATTAGGTATGCAAGTAGGAAATCGACTCTGAAGTTGGTTGTATTAAAATATACTTGAACGCATCCAAATCGCCCGCCGTTTTGGATATACGTAGCTAGTCATTGCTGTTTATGTCATAAGTAAATTTTAATTTAAGAGATGGATGTTTATAAGCAACATTTACAATGGAAATTGCAATGGAATTGATTAATTCGACTTTGAAGGAATATTCTGTGAGACATTCAACAGTAAAAAAGTGAACGATTCACGTCCAGATTCAATAAAACAATTTGAAGACGAAGAACTTTACTGGATGAAAATCCGTCTCAAACTAAACAAGAGCTTGTAGAACAGTTAAGAGACACTCACCAAGCAATATCACTTCGATTGCATGCAATGGAAAAAATACAGAAGGAAGGAAAATGGGTTCCTCATAAACTGACCGAAGAAACGAAAAACCGAAGAGTTGACATCTGCATGAATTTGATTTTTCGGTACAAAAGAAAAAGAGATCAGTTACGGGCCAAGAAAAGCGGAAGGTGATATTGCTGCAGGACAAAACTCGTCCACGTACAGTAAAATCAACCCAGGAACCCATCTTCTCCTTAGGTTGGGAGGTATTCTCCAGACTTGGCTCCCTCTGATTATCACTTATTCAAATCGATGTCATCATATTTGTAAGACCAGCGGTTCACGAAAGTTGAAGATGTGCAAAAGTGGCTCGATGACTATTTTGCTTCGAAACCACCAATTTCTTTCGCGAAGGCATTCATCATGTACATGATAAATGGCAAAAGATCATAGATAGTAATGGCGAATATTTCGATAATTAATCATTGTAACAATTATATTTTCAATAAAGTTCAATTTGGCCAAAAAAACAGAGTTTCTACTTACACATCTAATATAAGCGTTTTAACGTAAACATTACGTTTAATATATTGCGTTTAATATATATTTCGTTTAATATATATTGCGAAATACCTGTTCACTAGTAAATTAACCATATGGCTTTCATTAGTCGAAAAAATCGTTGGTATAAAAACCCAGAAAAGAGATTCTCGTTAAATTACTGATGGTCGGTTACGCAAAAAACGACGGCCGGTTAGTTGTGTTACATGTTAAAACATTACATTCCCGACACATTATCGAATGTTATGTCTCCTTTGTTATGAACATAATATCAAAAATAATTTTCAATACACTGTAGAATTGTATTTTTCTAAACCGAACCTAAAAAAATAATTTATTGAATTGCGGAGATTTAAACCGCATATAAATAATTTTTATAATTTTAAAAACATATACTTGTTGTTATAAATACGTTCATACTCAAAACTATTGTAGTTTCATTCAAAATTTTAGGAAATATATCAAAAAAGTATAAGAATGAAATTAATATTTCAAGTTATATATGGCCTTTAATTAAAAGTTTCCATTAAAATTTAAAATTAAAGTTAAATTTATTTTTTCCAAGTTTACAATTTCCATTTCACAAGTTTACAATTTTTTTAATCAACTAGAAAATAATTAATTCAAATTTTAATTTCCAGTAAAGCAATGTATAATAATATTTATTACTAATACAAAAAGTAAATTAAAGTTGTATGCCATTGCGAACAGCAATTGTAAACATGTTTGGTCCATCTCGAAACACGCAAAACACCACTGCGTATATGTATACGGCCAAGTTGAAGAAAATATAAAAAATACGGTCTGTATGTATGCAGGCCCAAATAACGTAAAAACGAAAAAACATTTTTATACAAATGCTATGGAAGTTTTTTTGAAAAGTTTGTTTTTCACTTTATTTATTTATATTTCGTAAATGCGGCAGAAAAATACATTTTCATTCTCTTGAGCATGATCTTTGTTTATTTATCATTAATCGAAGGAAATTGTTTTTTATTTTTAAGGTAGTTTTCATTTAGAATTTTACCATTTTCCGCTATGATGTCTTTAATTTGATGATCGCCGTATACAGCAAAATTTGTGTGTATGTACGTATAGCGGATGACACAGAGAAGAAAAACGAAAGAAATAACTACTCTTCATGCATATACGAGTATATACGCAAACTATGCTCTATATATTTTATATGACGATCACCAAAATATAAACATCATAGCGGAAATTAAAAATAAAAACAATTAACCGTAATTAATGATAAATAAACAAAGTTCATGCTCAGGAAAATGAAATTTATTTTTCTGCCGCATTTACGAGATATAAATATATAAAGTCAAAAAAAAACTTTACAAAACAAATTTCCATAGCATTTGTATGAAAGTGTTTTTTGGTGTTTACGTTTTTTGTAAAACGTTTTTGGAAAAAAATTTCCAATACATCTTTAGTTAATTATTGTTTATTTCATATGTGTGGAGTTAGTAGGACTTATAATTTAAGTAGATTTTGGTTTACTAAATATTGTTGTTGGTTTTGAACGGTATCCAAATACAATTTATATACGTTATGTATATATTCTACAACATTGCGGCGCACTACACACAATTTAATTGTATTTGTGTTTATTTCACTTTCCTAATATTAAAAATAAACACATTTTTATTATTATTCACTTTTATTTAATTATTAACACATATGTGTATATATATTATTTATTTATAACACATTTCTTAGCACATTAATTTTTAGTTTTTTATTAAACAGAGAAAGACAAAAACACACCTTCCTTCTACGACGATCAATCGCCGACCTAGTTTAGCCGTCCCTGGGATTTGGGAAAATATTTTCGTAGCATTTTTGTTTCAATTGAGATTTTATGGCTTACTGATAGAATAAGTTTAGAAAACTTATGTTCATCTCTACGTTTGCTCTTATATTTTTATAGGGTAGAATAATTTTTAGCTTACTCGTAGCTTTGTTTCAAAAATATTTACACCGAATTGATTCCATCAGTCGGCCAGTAAAATACAATGGAACCGAAAATGCTATGGATTTTTCCCATTTATAGAGAAAGCCAGAATAGTGCCACTTGAATGTTAGAGGAAAACGCGAGTCCTTCGATGGTTCAACCCTGTGAAGGAATTATCGAAGCCAAATTCTGCTAACAATTTTTCTTTAGCTCAAATCGTCATTTAGATTTTTTCAATCAAACGGAACTTGTTCACACACCCACGTACTTTAGCCTGAGATCGAAAACAGGATGGCGTACTGCAGATGAGGCAAACAAAATTGATCTACATTTTTAAAAAAATGGTCTAGCATCGCTAACAGCCCTAATACAGCGTATTGTGGGTTAAGTGTGGGTAAAGTTTCGTTAAAGCGGAATACGACTTAACAGGAAAATTGAACCACTAATGAAAGTACTAATTTATAGGGCAACGCTGAATACACACAAACTCCTTAAATTTGTTGATAAATATCCGGTCGGTATTTACTACACAATAGCTCACGAGATTACATAGACGTAATCTTATTATTATTATTTTTTCCCCCTTTATTAATTACAACTGAGACTGTGCTCATCTAGCAATTTATCTTTCAAATGTACAAATTTTACATTTTCTAAATAATTCTGATTTGTTGGGGTGAAACCCAATGGTTAGTCCCAAAATTAATTAAACCTATTTAAAATATAATTTTAATTTGGTATGTTTACTAGGTCAAGTGGCCTCGTTCTTTGAAGTCTTCTTTCAACGACAGGGTTATCTATCATATGGCGAATATAGGGATTTCCATGTTCCTGGAGCCTTATTTCGTGTTTGGCGGCGTGCATTTTTATTTCATCTTTGATGTATTCCATTTGTTTTGAAACGTCTGTATCCTTTTTTCGTTTGTTTGCTTAGTACATCCCCAGATTTGAATACCGTAGGTCCATATGGGCTTCAGTATTTGCCGATATAGCAGCAGCTTGTTGTATATTGTAAGCTCAGAGCCTCTACCTATGAGCCAATACATTTTTCTGAACTTAATATTAAGTTCTTCATTTTTGTATTTGACGTGCTCTCTCCACTTGAGCTTGGCATCGAGAGTCATGCCCAGATATTTAGCTTTGTTTGCATATGGCACTGGTCGTGAGTAAATTTCTATCGGTAGATGGGAAGTCTTTTGATATGTAAAGTTAATATGCGTGGATCTCGTCTCATTAAGCTTAATTCTCCAGAGCTTAGTCCAGTTACAAACCTCATTGGTAATCTTCTGGAGTTTGCTCGTTGCATCAGCGACATTACTTCCAATCGCCATGATTGCTGTGTCATCTGCAAAAGTGGTTGTGGTTCCTTCATCTGTTGTTGGAATATCCCTGGTATATAATAAATACAGGATTGGTCCTAAGAAACTCCCCTGTGGGACACCGGCAGGGATTTTCTTTAGTTCGGAGTATTCATCCTCATATTTCACACGAAAATGTCTATTGGATAAATAAGATTTTAGTATGGCATAGAATTGCCTCGCCAGTTCTCTCTGCAGCTTGAATTCCAGTCCATTGTGCCAAACTTTATCGAATGCTTGGGCGACGTCCAGAAATATGCTGGAGCATACTTTTTTGCGTTCTAACGTTCTTTCAATAACGTTGGTGATTCTATGCACCTGTTCAATTGTGGAGTGCTTTTCCCTGAATCCAAATTGATGTGGAGGTATTAGTTGTCGGTCCTCAATTAATGGTTTAAGTATTTTTAGTAAAAAAATTTCAAAGAGTTTTAACATAATTGGCAGCAATGAAATTGGCCTGTATGATTTTTTATCGTTAGGTGGATTATCAGGTTTTGCTAACATGATTACTTCTCCTACTTTCCATTGCCACGGAACATATTTTAACCGAAAGCTTGCATTGATTATGTGTAATAGCTTACGAAATCCTTTATCTGGTAGAGCCTTGATTATTTGGCAAGTAATAAAGTCATATCATGGGGCTTTTTTAACATTCATGTTGCTTTTCACTTCTTCTTTTAATTCTTTGAGAGTTACTGGGCGTATATCAAAATCATCTAGCTTTTGGATTGACATTATATTTTCATTGGCCGTTTGCCTTGGTAGTGGTTGGAAAGTATCCTCGAGATACTCCGCAAACAGATCAGCCTTCTCTTTAGGACCTCTTGCCCAGGTTCTATCCTCCATTTTAAGTGGAGGCACTTGCATTTTGGGACTTTTGAGTCCCTTCGTCGCCTTCCACAGAGAATAATCAGAATTTTTTTCATCGGTTAGGCTAACTAGGTATCTGTTGATTGATGCATTTTTAACTTCTTTAAGAAGAGATTTGAGACTGTTACCTAAATTGTTAAGAATTGTTTTGTTCTCCGGTGTTCTAGTTATTTGCCAGGTTTTACGTGCCCGTCGTTTTTGTCTTACCAACTCTCTAATTTCCATTGGGTAGGATATGTTAAGCTTCTTCTTATTTTGTATAATGGGGGTACTTGCCAAAGCAGCATAGTGAATTGCTTCATTGAGTGGTTCTAATTCATCTTCCAACTGGTGGGGATTTCTTATCGGCACCTGAAGATTGATTTTTTCCTCCAATACCTCACGAAAGAGGTCCCAGTTTGTTTTTGAATTTGTTAATCTGGGGGCACTCTCCCTTTGAATTACCATTTCACTGACTGTCATGATAACCGGGGAATGATCTGATACTAGAGAATTACTGTTTTCAATGTGAATGTAGTTCTGGGATATACCTCTGCTACATAAAAGTCTATTAGGTCAGGTATCTTCGTTTCGTCACTGGGCCAGATGTTGGGGAACCACCAGAGTAAAATTCACATTTTGATGTCTGCCCTGCTTGCAGCAATTCTTTACCTTTTGACGTGGTAAGTCTAGATCCCCAATAGGTGTTGGGGATCTAGACTTACCACCTCCAATAATAAAATCACGTCCAAGTGATTTAAATAATTTAAGGTAGTCCTCCCTTTTCAAGTTATGCCGGGGAGGACAATATATTGCAGAGACAGTAAGCTGTCTGTGTTTAATTTGGATCCTTACAGTAGTGACTTGCATTGTTTCTTCTTCGATATTTGATTCTAAATGGTGTTTTATATTTTCTTTTATTAGTAATGCCGAACCACCTCTTGCTCTTTCCGCTGGATGAATGGGGTGATATAAGTTATAACCCCGTATTTTAACAAACGAAGATTTAACTACATGGCTTTCAGATATTAAGAAAATGTCGATTTTTTCTGAATTTAAAAATATTTCTATTTCTGGAATATGTTGCATAATGCCATTCGCATTCCAGATTGTTATTTTGAAAGTTGTGTTCTTACTTAACATTTTTTGTTGGATTGCGTTGAGGGAGTTGCATTTTCTTCAGTTGATCAAGTATCATGTTGTTCAGATTACTTTGGTCATCTAGCCGCTTTGTAATAGCTGCAAAGCTGTTCATAATGTTTTCCATAATTTGGTTACTTTCAGAGCCCATATATTTGGTTGAGCCCAAACCTTTCACTACCTGCGCAAATGAACTTCTTTGCCCTGTACTGCTTGGTTGTGGGTTTTGATTCATCTGATTTGATATTTGAACCCTTCGATTTTCGTGATTTTGCGGTTGATTTCTTGTTTTATCTCCTCTCCCTAATGTACATGCCTGGGTAAAATGATTACCTGATCATTTTACACATCTTGGATCCCGGACGCAATATCTTTGGTTGTGATTACATGTCTGGCATTTCTTGCATTGGGGTATGCGTGTTGTGGTTCTCCTCATTGGTTCAATTTTCACCTTCATGTGAAGAATTCCTTTTATTCCATAAATGTTTTGAACATTTTCTTTGTTGTCAAATACTAGCATAAAAAGAGGGAGCCCCTTTTACTGATAATTTGGTTTCCTTCCTGAAATTATGTTCTCTCTTTTTTAACAATATTCACAGCATCTAGTATTTTAAAACCTTTATTTTGTAAGTCTTTCATTATTTCTTTGCTTGAGCAAGTGTGATGCAAACCTCTTGCCATGACTTTTATAGGTCGGACTTGTTTGTTTTCGTAAGTGAACCACTGATACTTTTCCGCATTCAATTTCATAGATAAGGTTCTATAAGTATCTACTCCAGAGTATTAATTTGCCAAACGTCATCATTTAACGCTGTTACCTAATAGTCTTTGTCAGTAACCGATTTCATCAGTGACTGAATTTCTGGGTAACTAGTTACACCCACAATATTTATTGGTGGGGGTGATTTTTCTTTCGGTTGCACCAAATTTGGTGTAATGTTCTTGGTAGATTTACTACCTTTTGGTTGATTGGCTTTGGGTAGAGCATTATTTGAATCTGGACTAGATTGTCCCCTACCATTTAATTGCTCAGCCTCAGGTGACGATTCAGCTTTTCTTTTCTTACTCTTCCTGGACTGTTTTTTCTTCTTTAGGATCCAGTCCGTCTCTCTTTGTAATTCATCTTCATCAGTGGAATAGATGACTTTGTCTAGTTCAATGCTTCCTATATCGCAATCTTCTTTTGAATCCCGATTCATTTTTAGGTTTTCATTTTCTTGCTTTAGATACTTAATTTCTTCGCTTAGCTTGGCAAATAATTGCTCCATATGCTCTAGCCTTGCCAAGAGATTCATATTCTCCTTTTCTAGGTCAATAGTTGCTTTACTAGATTCGGCTATTTGCAAAGTAAAATTTCCGGTGGCATCACTTATTTCGTGTAATGTTTGTCTAGGTATAGCGTATAGCGTTAGAAAAAGTATCGGCTTAGTCAGCTACCGATTTGCTTCTATTTTTCTTTATCGGTGATCTTTGTAAATTTGGTCTTCTCTGGAACGGATTTGATGTTCATTGATAATGCAATAGATGGCCCTCCCCAGAATCCATAGGGCCAATCTCCACAGAGAGTGAATTTACCAATGTTGATATTGGTGTACCATTGCATAGTTTTGATTGACTACGAAGGGACTGGGTACCGCAATCGTTCGTTCTACAAAACATTGCCCACAGTACGCCCGTATCCATTTATGAATACTTCGTGGAGGCTGTCAATCCCGTACTCCAATCTTATTATTGATATTAAAAATAATGTGTGAGAAAATGTTACAGGATCCTTTGTAATGCCGAGTATCAAAATTATCCACGCCACCGATTTACCGCGTATTATGCGACTAATGCGAGCTGCTGATTCATCAATGTGCACTAATTTGACGAGTGTTGTAGCGAGAAATAATTTTTGAACGAACTCCACCGAATGCACGAAAACTTGTATTAGCCTTAAATATTGTCAAAACTTTACTAAAATCAGGAAACAAAATAATTCCAATTTATGATAAGAAATGTTCTTCCTAATAATGGTTGTCTTAATATCGAAAACAGGTAATAAAAGGAACGGTCGGGCCGATTAACATGACCTGATAAATGTTTTAGTCTGCCTTCTGTCGTGTTTTATAAACATGAATTGAAGTTTGACAATTTGTTGACGAGTGGTAAAGTCTTTAATTATTAAAATCTTGTAATCTTATACGCTATTTAATTTGCAACATCTCTTTACGAATCCTATGAATGTATTTTTGAATTAAAAGCAAATGATACGTATTCGTAAAAGTTTTGATAAATAAAAATTCTACTTTTGTGAAAACTATGAGATTCTTATCAATGAATTTGGGATGACTAAATGGGATGACTTTAATATTTATTTTGTTTTAAATGGCTTGGTTTTGGTGTAGTCCTAGTATCCTCGTAACAACGAGTAATGTTAATAAATTAAATATTAAACACGACAAACGTTTAAAATGAATTATTTTTGAATTTTTTGACTAATTTATCCAAATAAAATATCAAGATGAGGTTTAAAATTTCAGAGTTTGATAATCTAAAGTTAAGCTTGAATGATTCAATCCAAAAAAATGGATGGATGAATTTGATGTGGCCAACACCCGACTTAATTTTACCTCCACGAATGTACATAAATCTCGAATACACTTTTGATTTCTAAATTGTACAATTAAACTTACCGGAATTTTGGTAAAACTGTCTTGTATAATCAAAAATCACTATTCATGTTTTAATTTGAGAAAACCAACCAACCCGTGTTGAAGAATGAAATCATTAACTGGTTGAATTTAATCTTTAAACTTATTTGAAACTTTTAATTCGTTATCGTTTTTTGAAAATGTTAACCGTTTTAACGTTATTGCAACAATTGAAAAAACCTCTGAAAAAGGATTTCCAATCTATGGAAAAACTTTAAGTACGAAGTTTCATTCCGACTAGCCGATCCGCTTAGATGCCAAAATGCCGAATTTAGGTCAAATTTACTTTTTCCACGAACTCGTCATTTCCCGTAAAATTAAAAAACGATCTTAATTAATTTTTTTTAAAAATAATTTACAATCCTTTTGTTATATTTTTCAAAACTTATGCAAAAATGGAAAGGCTATTTTCATTTTGGCCAAAATTCTATGGATATCTCAATTTATGGAGAAAGCTTAAGTATGAAGTTACACCCCAAATAATCGGGAATACGTCTGGGCTGTAGAGGGCTGAATTTTTGTTGTAAAACATGTTTTTTGTCAAAAATCGTTATTTTCGCCTAAAATTTGGAAAAATGATCTGGACTGCCAATTTAATTTGATTGCCCATTTTCTGCCAAATTAATTTAGAATGTTTTAATGCTTAGTCGTTTTCTTCTAAATGGTATAGTTTTCAAAATATTTGCAAAAAATGAAAAATCTTTTACGGAAACTGCCACTTACATGAACCGATTTTAGTCAAAAATCACTGGGAGCTCCGAATTCGTGAAAAAAGCTTGAGTATGAAGTTTCATCGCGATCGGACAAACTTTTTGGGCTGTAGAAAGGCCACGAACATTTAGGTCCTTTTAAAAACCACTAATAAACAGTACTATTATTATTCGTTTGTATTTTGGGACTTTTTAAAATAACTAAAAATATTTCAAAACCAAACTTATTCAAAACATGTAAACGTATCCGTTAGTTATGTATGTCTGCGGTTGGTGCGTATGAAATTAAATTCGGCTTGATTACCCTGTGCAAGGAATATTCTTCACACTGCATTTATTGAGTTGTTTGTGTGATCATAAAAGACGAGTTAATGCAGGCACAGCTATATAGTACTTATTTTCTATTTTTATATGGCAAATATGACAATCTGATTGTTGAAATGAGTCTCAAACAAATATAATTTATATGTATTATTTAATTCTTTAAAATAGTTAAAAAGATACATTTAAATTCAGTAAGTGTCTAATCCTTTACGTACAATCTATTAAGTATACGTTCGGTTATTTCCTTTATTTTGTACTCGAATCAATAAAGTTAGTGTAATAATCAAAATTCAGTGTTTTTAACACTATGCGCCGTAGGTCCTTGGCGAAACACATTAACACTTAATAAACACATTGTACACTTGTTTAACTATTCAACACAAAAAAAGAGTAGATACTTCTGATGATGACCTAACAAGTCGAAATCGATCGAGTAATTTTTTAAACATTTTGAACAAATTTTTAAAAAAAAATTTTTTGTGTTGCGAAATAATTAAACAAGTATTTAGTATAATGTGTTTATTAAGTGAAAATTCAGTGTAGTTATTAAAAATCCGTAATGTCAATTACCACGTTATTTGTATACTTCTAATTCCTTAACCACTCAACCACCGAGTGTTATACGTGTGTAGAGTAGAATTCGTAACAATATTTTATAAGTTTATATTCTAGTTTATTAATTAAAAACAATTATTTTCTATACATTTAATATTATATTTATTATACTTATAGTTATATTATTTATTATTCTTATATATAATAGTTACTTAAAATAATATGACCCTTTTCAAATGCTGTATAAGATAGCGGAAATTTCTCAGCGGAAAATAAGAGATTTCGCTACTCGCCGCAAGTGGCAGCACAATCACAAAAGAGAATTTAATTTGTTATATAATTAACAGCGGAAATTTATTATTCATTTTGTATCTCTTTTTTCACTAAAAACATCCCAGCGGATTAAAATATTAAAAGTGATCCTTAAAATGACAAATTGATTGATTTCCGAAGTAAAGGAACTCGGTAAATGAAATCTTGAAATTTTACAATATTCCGTCTTTCCGCCATACTAAAAGAATGACGATGAAATTTGGATAAAAGTATTGATCAGGGGTCCAAAACTTAGGAAAAAATTCTAGGATCTGTTCATGCTGGACTAAACTAGGCCATTTCATAACCAACCCTTTTGAAAATTTAAATTTTTTTATCAATTTTTTATCAGTTTTTGGCAAATATCTCAAAAACTTCAACTAGTAATCAATACTTTCGATTATTTTTCTAATAGCTTAGGTCATACTGAGACTACGAGGAAAATTTGGGGAAAATTGATGGATTAGAATTTTCACTATAATTTTTTGATTTTCTGCGGCCATTTAAGATATTTTCAGTTTTTGGTCGATATCTCAAAAACTTCCACTAGTAACCAATACTTTCGATTGTTTTTCTAATAGCTTAGGTCATACTGAGACTACGAGGAAAATTTGGGGTATTTGAGACCCCTGATCCAAATTTCATCGTCATTCTTTTAGTATGGCGGAAAGACGGAATATTGTAAAATTTCAAGATTTCATTTACCGAGTTCCTTTACTTCAGAAATCAATCAATTTGTCATTTTAAGGATCACTTTTAATATTTTATTCCGCTGGGATGTTTTATTTAGTGAAAAAAGAGATACAAAATGAATAATAAATTTCCGTTGGTAATTTTATAACAAATTAAATCTCTTTTGTGATCGTGCTGCCACTTGCGGCGAGTAGCGAAATCTCTTATTTTCCGCTGAGAAGTTTCTGCTATCTTATACAGCATCCTTTTCAATACATATTTTCGTTACGGAACAACATTTTATAGTTTGCTAACGTTGTTTCCAAAATATTTCATAAGAGTAAGGACTTGTAATTTTATGATTATTTAGTTTAACTTGTATCCTGGGGTTAAAAATGGGGAGGGAGGGAAGTGAATTTTTCTTCTTTTTGGGGTAGATATATTGTGAGTAAATGGCCTATTTGTTTTCACTGACTCATTAAAAATAAGATTTTGTCTGAAAAACCGAGAAAATTTTAAAATAAATAAATTAATACAGTCGAATTTAAAAACTTTTTAAATAATCAAGTATCTTCATGTTGTATTCATTTAGCCCATTATTACAATTATATTGCCTTTATCGGCTTTTGTGATGATTGCATTATTTTGAGACGTTCTGTTTTGACAAATGAAAATAAAATATTACGTGATATAGTAATATTTTATTTTCATTTGTATACATAAAGAAAAAAGCAACGTGTTAGATCGCATAGAGGCGTTCGAAATTTCCAAAAATCGGAATTATCAAAATTTAACAATAACAAAATAATCATAAAATTACAGTGGTTGCTTACTGCACACTTAGGCCAATTTTTAGGCCCATTGTGATACCACTCATTCACTCCACATCATTAACCCATCTACTTCACCTACTCACACAACTACAGTATACCACCTGCACATTGCAAGCTCCATGTCAACCTGTACATTGACATGGAAGGTGGGCGTCGGCGCGTGACACGGAATTCTGCACTCCATCAGAGGGTCTTAGTTGCATTTATTAGCATCACCGATCGTAATCGATGATGAAAATTCGAATTGCATCTAGCCTCTGATGGGATTCGAACCCAGCACCTCCCGGTCCAAGTGCCGAAGCTTTAACCACTGCACCACTTGTCCGGTAGGGGAATATGTATGTTGAATGTAATTGTTAAAATTGTGAATGGTATGATGAAAGGTCGTATAGATAAATTTGTGAATTAGGGAAATTTGTTGCCGGAAACCACCTTTGGGTTTCGTCACAACCACTCTGCTAATGAATGTGTAGAAAAGTTAGTGTGGGAAGTACAAAAGGAAAATAAATTTGTTGTGGCGGTATTTTTGGATATAGAAAGGGCATATGATTACGTAGTTCCACCAACCATTCATTCACCTTGTATTCATTCCCTCTGACATTTATAGTGTACATTTCATTCACTCTCTCTATTTCATCCTCAAGTTGGTTAACCTCATTTACTTCTTTCGTTATGAGAGTCTCATTCATACGTTCGACCCATTTCTTACCATTCATTATGACCTTACGGTCTATGTCAACATTTATACCACCTAAGCATGTCCTGATCAAATAATGATCAATACCCAAATTCTCATCAGTGACATACCAAGTGACTTGGCCCGCCAGCCCGCTAGATATTAAAGTTAAATCTATCGCGCTGGCTGTCGACCCCACTCTCGGCATTCTAGTCGACCCACCATCATTCAGGACTACGAAATCGGAATCTATAATGAGGCGAGTCAACCAGTTACCTCTAGCATCAGTTCTTTCACTCCCCCATATTCTGGAATGCGCATTCATATCACCCGCTAGAATCACGTCACTTTTGCCTTCCACCCATTCAAACAAAATTTGAAAATCTCGTTGGCTTCTCTCTCTGTGCGATGACTTCAATGTGCTCGAAACGCGGTATGTCACACAGGACCAGGCTGATATTGGCACGTGCCAATATCGCCACCCCACCGAAGCCATCAGCCCTCGGTCTGGACAGATAATTGTATCACAATCACATCGTTATTGGTCAGATAATTCCGCAACATATTGCCATTGGCATATATACTGCGAATATTTATCTGGCCAATTTTCACGCGTTCATTGGATCTCAGCATTTGCTCTACCATTCAAAGAAATGAAGAAAGGAGAGGGCATTTATAAACGCAATTGCGTTCTCTCTCCTCCTTCCCTCATTCATCATCAATCATACTTACATGGTTATTTCCAAAAAGTGTTAATTCTTTTGGAGTTAAATTAGAATGTCTCATTGCTAGCCATGCTTCATTTTTTTGATTGTCTCTATGTCCATTGCTGTATTACAAGTTGTTTGTTGATTTGATTGCGGTTGTTGTTGTAATCTTTCTTGTTGTTGTTGTACTTGCTGTATTTGTTGTTGTAGTTTGTTCGTTTCTAGTAGTTGTTTTAGTTGTTGCGGCTATTGTTGATTTTGTTGTTGTTGTACTAGATCTTTTTGTTGCTGTTGTTGTTGTGGTTGGTTTAATTGTGTCTCTTGTTGCCTTGAAGTTGAAATAGTTTTTTCATATGATTGTGGTTTTCTCTGTTCTAGTTGGTTTTCTTTGTTTTGCGGATTTTGTGGTGTGTTTGGTGGGTTAAAGACTGTTTTTAGTGTATCTGCATATGTTGTCTGGTTAGCTGGTGTGGTGTTTGCATATAATCGAAAATATTTGACTTTCGCCTCGGGAAATGTTAATCTATCTACAGTTTTAATTTTCACTATTTCTACTTCTCGTTTATATACTCGACATTCCTTACTGTTGCTGGTGTGTGCCTCTCCACAATTTATGCATTTTAGTGTAGTGCACGGCTGGTTGTGTGGTGTTACTTCACTACATTTATAGCACTTAGGATCACTTGTGCACCTCTTTTTGGTGTGACCAAATTTGTGGCATTCGTTGAACTTCAACGGATTTGGAATGTACAATCGAATGCTTAGTTGTATAAAGCCTGCCCTCACATATTCCGGTAATACTGGTGATTTAAAAGTCAGGATAATTGCTGCTGTGTCCGTTAATTTGTTTTCCACCCATTTCTTTATTTTATATACCTCTATGACGCCTTGGTCCTCAAGCCCTTCTTTGATTTCCTCCTCAGTCAGACTTTTTAGGTCGTGGCAGAAAATCATACCTTTGGAACTGTTTAATAGGGGTGTTCCGTCACTTTTATTTTGGCTAATTGTCCCAGAGATGTTGCCTTCAGTAATGCATCCGTCGCTGTCCGATTTTTTGTCAGAACCATCAGTTCTTCAGCTCTCGAGCGTTGCGTTTTAATGATACCTTTGGTTATCATGTCTAGCGCTGTTTATATTCCAAAAGGTGAAAAATTTGACAGGTTTTGTCTCTCCTGCTCATGCTTGATTATTAGATATTTTTCATTCACTCCATTGCAATCCATTATATCTGCACCGCCACCGAATCCTAATATCTTTGTTCGCATTTCTTCGATCTTTTTCCTTTTGGAGGGTTGGGTATTATTTTCCAACATCCTCAACGGTGCGAATCTATTTGGGCTTTCAAACATCGCCCCTTTTAAGGGCCGAAGCCCTCCTTTTGCCCACACCTGCCTTTACTTACTGTCTAAAATCACGCCGCGCAAATATAAACAAACACTTGTTGTTGTTGCCACCAAACAATAATTCACTTAAAACACTATATATTTTGCGTTCACCACCTTTTTAATACTATAAAATTGTTCTTACACCACTATACAACTATTTTAACTAAAACTCAAAACCACTTAAATTAACTATTTATCAATTGAAAAATAAATTTTACACCGAGCTGTCAAAATTTTATGTGTAGCTTTAAATGTAATAAAATAGTAACAAAAACAATATTTATATAATATTAAGTAAGATAGTTTTGAGTATACTGTTTGATCAAAGTTAAAATATGAGCCTAAATATTTTTAATCAAATGATTACATATTTTGTAAGTAAGCGCAGATTGTTTATTTATGCTTTAAGGATTCTTTTCAATGTGTAAAAAAGAAAGCATACATATACCATACAACTTATAAACTGCATAAGGTACATTCAGCATTTTTCAAAACTACATATTTCAAAACGGCATAACGATTAAAACGGTATTTTTCAAAACGACATTTTTAAAACTGCAGAAGATAGAATGAAATATTTTAATCGATTATGAATCTAGAATTATCTATTAATTATTTTTCCATTAATTTCTTAAATAGGACCAACAGGTACGGTTATTTATTAACGGAACACGATGAAATTGACATGAATGAAATTTTTGAACGATTCTTGGATCAAATTCCAATTTCAGCCAAATGAAAAGGAACTTGTCTATTTGTTGGTCGACTAAGATCAAACTTCACATGTTGAATTTACAAATGATTTGGAATAAAGTTGATGAAATGACATAGATTATGACAAATTTCTTCTGCATGGTTTATATAAAAACTTTAGAAGGTATGTTATATGAAAGGTATTTACCTTCATTGGAATTATAAATTATTTGAAAATTTAGTATGCATATAATATTCCCTTCACCTAAATTTTTATATAGAGCTTCGAAGTTCTAGTTAGTTACTACAATTGCATGGTCGTAGCGGATTACTCCATATTGGAATACATCTCATGCAAGTATTGTCGTATTTTATCGAGTTTATCGAGTTAATCGAATAATAATTAATTATAAATTCCGCATCCCAAAATTATTCAGTTTTTACCAATTTCCCTTAACCGAACAAAGTTTAATTGCCATCTTTTGCTGTTTTTCGTTTGCAGTCGTGCATTATATTTTTTGTACTCGAATATTATTTGGTTGTTCTGCTTAAAAAAATATAAAAAAATGGTACGCCTACAAAAAAATTACCAATGAGATCTTTAAAGGTTTAACTTTGTTAAAAAACTGGATGTATTATTGGATATATTATTAAGGAAAAAACAAAAACTTAATTTTAATAGAAAAAAAAGAATACTGCAGAAATGGCTTTTTGAAAGCAATTGCTGGAAATATATCCTTTTAGTATGTAATTAGTATTAAGTTAAAATTTATTTATATATGTATATATTAAAGAGAATCTAAATAAACGATAAATGTCGTTATGAAAAATATCGTTTTGTACCTATGTCGTTTTAAAATATGCAATTTTGAAAAATGCAATTTTGGAAAATGCCATCTTAAAAAATGCCATTTGTACCTATGCCATTTTGAAAAATGGCGTTTTGTATCTATGTCGTTTCGAAAAATGAAATTTTGAAAAATGCCGTTTTAAAAAATGCCATTTTGTGAAATGCCGTTTTGCAAAATACTGTTTAGAAAAATGCCGTTTTAAAAAATGCCGTTTTAAAATATGCAATTTCGACCGGGACCCTTACAAAATATATACAATCATTTGATTAAAAATATTAGAGATTTTCTGTTCAATATATAGGATCAAAGTCAGAGTCAAGTGCTGAAGAAGGCTGTATAAATATCGCGAGGGTGATTAATTTTGTTAAAAATACGCTCAACAGAGTGAAATTTAAAAATTTGATTAACACTATTAAAAACAATTAAGAAAATTAAAACTAATTTTCAAATATATATTGTGAAATATAATATTTAATCTTATTTATTTGCTCAATTATAACTACCTTGTTTTGAATAATTAGTCAAGTAACTTCGGTAAAATTTTAATTAAAATGTTCTACAAAGAACGCTTTGTAGAACATTTTAATTAAAATTTTACCGAAGTTACTTGACACAACATTTGTCGATGCTTCTACAAAGTAGGTTGTTGGTATTGGCCCCTTCTCAGAAATACTAATGATGGTAAATTTTAATTTAAGAGTGCTTTTTACTAAAGTAAAAGTAAGTTGTGTAGGTTCGATAATCATCTGCGGGAACATTTTCGTCTACCGATTTTTGATATTTCAATTTCATAATAGGAATTCGTGATTAGTTTTCCTCATTTCTCGAAATTGTCTTTTAATATTTTGTTATTAGCGCTCAAACTTGGAGAAAATGTGCAAGCTCGATCGAAATATGCAACAACATACTCAATTTTTTTCGCTATAATAAAATTAAATCCATAAAATTAAATAAAAACAGATTACTAATAATTTCGAAAAATGAGTAATGAAAACTAACTCATAGACACATTGAAAATTGATTTTTAGGTTAGGTTGAACAACAAATTTAATTTAGTAAAGAGACGCGTATGAGTATACATTTACTGTATATTTTATTAATGTGTTCCACAAATAAGTCAAAACAAGACCAAATTTCGGTATCATTCTGATTAGTATGGTTATGGTTTGAATAACGAGAATATTCATAAAACATACTCCCTTAATAGATCTTAGAAATACATATAAAATTAGTATGACTTCATACAAATCTTAGTTTAATTTTAGTATATAAGGTCCCGATTTTTCCACTATGGAATCGACGGAAGATAGAAGGTCAGGACGGTTTTTAAGTAATATTTGGCTAAGAATTTTTACCGAGGATTAAAAAGTTGAACGATTATATTTCTCAATTACATTGGGTCTTGAGAATTGAGATTGAGGAAAGTGTGCCACTAAACGAGTTTTACTAAAAAAAATCTATCGCGATCAATCCGAGAATTGATCGCGATAGATTTTTTTTTGAGAAGAATTGGTTTTGGAATATCACTGAAGTCATCTCAAAGGTTACATAATGAAATGTTGGTACAAACTCTACGATGTCCTGTTATTGGTCATTTAACGTGTGCCACACTCAACGAGTTTTTCTCAAAAAAATCTATCACGGCCAATCCATTTAGAAATCAAACCTATTTCATTTAAAACGTTAAAACTACAAAAATCATCCGATAATAGTGGGATTTGCTACAGACTCTGCGTTGTCTTGTTATTGAACGCTAAATCTATTCCACGCAGACCCCATGATATGGAATAGATTCTCCACTGCATATATTCTACTCAAAAATCTTTCGGTACTAATCCGTTTGGTATAAACTTTACGGTGTTCTGTTATTGGAACTTTAAAGTATGTCACTTATTTTTTTTAAGTAAACGAGTTTTATTTAAACTTAAATCTGATGATGGAAAACTTTATTGTTTGATCCAAATTATTATTTACATCTCGACGAATTTTTTTTAGAAAAGTTGAATTGAATAATCAAATACTCAACATATAGTATAACTCGGAATCCAATATGATAAAACATCGCGAGCTTTTCGTCTTTTTCTAATATCGTAGAGCTGTCAGTTTCAACAATATGCTTAACAGTGTCAAAACTAACGATATAATTTTCTAGAATATTCTTATTGGATTCGTATACATATTGCTGTTATTTTTTTGTTAGAAACAAAACTGCTTTTCAAAAGCATGAAGCACATCAAGGGTTTCAAATCTGAATACCCCTTAACCAGCAATAGATCAAAACTAGAATTAAAAGCCGAATTCAAGCTCATTTAGAGCCCTTCCAGAAAGTATAGGCATGGAGCACTTGATCATTTTTGTAACTTACACAAAATATAAATTTTGTTTAACAAAAGAGAACATTATTTCAGTTGGATTTGTGTGATAGGGAATATGGCGATTTTGTGTGATTCAGCACGCGAAGATTTTGCTCCGTTTTGCATCGCTTTTATTAGTTAGTGCGAAATTCTCATGAGCATTGTAAATATTGCAAAATCCGTTGCTCCGCTACAATAATTGGAGACCGTAACTTAAGTTAGTTAGTAACAGAGGGTCGAAATTTTGTTCGAAATCCGAGACTTGGCAAAATAATAACCGCAAGTATGTATATAAATAGTAGTGGTATGTGTATTTTGGATATAATATTTCTAGATGATATATCCATTTATATTTAAAATTTGTAAATGCAAATATGCTTTAAATAAAATTTAATTTATTTAATTATTTAATTTTCATTTCAGAATAATTACAAATTCTATGTTCTTGCGAAAAACATATTTATTTTAACATTGCATTAAAATCATCCGACAAAACATTTGTTGTTATAAATATGTTACTTCGCACAAATTAAAATCGTTTTACAGGGTGGGTCACCTAACTTTTTTTGAACTAGCGGTTATTTTGAGTACGGTAAGGATTACGTCACTTCTGATTTGACAGAAAGTTAGTTTTATCCTTCCGCTGAACGAAAATGGTTGTGTATTCGCTTGAACAACGCTGGGAATTGAAACATTACTTCGAAAATAATGGTAATGTTGCAGAATGTGTGTGAAAATTGTGTGCGGTTTTCGGAAGAAACGAAGCGCCGGGAGGTCCATATGTGCGTTATTTTGTGAATAAAGTTAAAGAAACAGACTTGCTAATTAATAAACCAACACGAACCAAGCAGCCAACCAAGCGTACACCCGAAAATGGTGATGCTGTAGCCGAGAATGTGCGTGAGTCACCGGGAACGTCAACTCGTCATCGTGCTCAAGAATTGAAATCTATTTCACGCACAACATTGCGATGAATTCTGCATAAAGACCTTGGTATGACACCGTATAAAGATCAATTGGTTCAGGAATTGAAGGAAAGAGACCACCCATTGCGTTTTCGGTTCGCTGAGTGGGTTTGCGATCGACTTGAAGAAGATGCCGATTTCGGCAAAAAAAAAAACATCTTTTCGGATGAAGCGCATTTCCATCTTGTCGGCTATGTAAACGAGCAGAAGTGTCGCATTTGGGGCACGGAGAACCCGCACGTGATCGTAGAGAAGCCGATGCATCCTCAACGAGTCACCTTTTGGTGCGGATTTTGGTCCTGCAGCTTCATTCGTCCGTTTTTCTTTGAAAATGAGCAAGGAGCCGCCGTTACTGTCAATGGTGAGCGCTACCGCGCCATGATAAACGATTTTTTGTTCCCGGCACTTGAAGAGGAGGAATAGGCAACATTTGGTTTCAACAAGACGGTTGGACTATTATCTTTGGGGTGCCGTCAAAGATAAGTGTTACGCTGATAAACCAGCAACGATTGACGCTCTCAAGAACAATATTCGCATTGCCATTGAAGACATAATGCCGCATACCATCGAAAACGTGCTCAAAAATTGGACCGACAGTATGGGGTACGTCAAGGCCAGCCGAGGCAGTCATATGAATGAAATAGTATTCCATAATTAATCGGAAGGATTGTTCTTTGTATGAATGGAAAAATATATTTGAAAAAAAAAATTGAGAACTTTTTGTTTTATTGCATTTAAAAAAAAAAATATTTGGCCTATATGTGTAGTTAAATATTTTTAACAGCTATTTTCACTAACTCGCCACTTAAAAACTAGGGATATGTCAAAAAAGTGAGACAACGAAACGACATAAGCACCATAATCTGAGGCATTTTTTTACCTGTGATTGTATTTACAATTTGTGTTGTGTGTATAGCTGTTGGTTATCTATACTGATTGAACAAGCAAAGCTTTTGCAAAACATTAAAGATATTAAAAACTTATTCGTAAAACTTACCAGATGTGTTTTAACTAGATTTATTTCACGGTCACAAAACTTTTATAAAAGCGATCTTGTTTTGCACGAGAAGATAAAATTTGCATGGTAATCCGAAAACTGTTTTCAAACTTTCTTGAACTATTTTCGTACATAGTTTAAATTTCGTTCAGATATGGTTTACATTTGAGAGCGGCCAAAATTTAATCGTCTTCTCTTAGTTCCTGACAGACAAATAATGTTGGCTATAATCTTTAAACAAAATTTTAAGCATCCAAATAAAAATGTATTGCTTATTAAATAAAATCTCTGCACAAAAGGATATAGGACCACGGACAAAATATATTTTAACCCTATACATATTATGAACATGCTGCATAAATGTAATGGATGGAAATACTAGCTGAATCTAAAAACTAACATGACTTTTTCGTGTATGATATTGGTAAGGTAAGGCGATATGATATCATATTGGTAAGGTAACTCTATGTTAAACGGATCATTTATTTCTCGATTTAACGGTTCTAAATCGATGGATGGTATCGTAAAGTGTGTATTGAATAGTCTTATTTCTAATAATATTCGAATAAAAAAAATTTTTTCGAACACAGAACCATAAAAATTGAAACGGAAACCTCTTGTTCCAAAGGAAATTAAAAGTGGTGCATGACATTTTTCTTACTTAGCTAAAATAAATAATTTTTCTTACTTTAAACCTTTGAACAGCATATTTTATCTAAATTTTAAGACAACGAAAAATAAATTTTTTAATATTTCTTTTATAGATTACACACTGAAACAGAACGTGCCACATAGAAATAATGTCATTTGCGTATATGTAATACAACAATAGAGCACGAAATCATCGATTTTCATTTTAGGTAAGTTAAGAACAAACGGGTGCCGTTTTTCCATGGATTTTAGGTCTTGTGCCAGGGGATTTTTTCAATTTATTTGTCGAGCTCTTTCTTACGTTATAATCTTCGAAGCAGTAGGTAGAATTGAAAATGTTGAATTACTTATTTTGATGCATTTGTTTTATATAAGTATACATATATGCGTCCTGATTTGAAAGTCAATTTTATAACCCAGTACGGAACAATCTTGTTCTATTTTCGAACTAATTTTTGCATTAAATCTTAATATGTTGTACATGAATAAGCACATGAAGATCTAAGATACTAAATATGGATATTAAGATAAAAATTATTACCGCAGTACCTAACTGCTAGCGAGAAACGGCGCTAGTAATAACGTTGATGTATAGAATATACTTGGGTAGATAACAAAGCAAAAAGCTTGAACTTGATGATAAAATCAATAACTGATTTAAATATTGGGTCTATTTTCATTCTTTTAATATAGTTCTAGCTAAATAGATTTTATTTCCTAGAAGGCGTGAATTTTCGTAGCCTAAAACAATAATTGAAATTCAATAAATTGTTTATTTTAGGAATTGCGTTAAATTAAATTTTTGATTGTAGGATATTCGCTAATTGCATTTTAATTTTTTTGTTATATAGAGTGGAAGAAAATTATTATCAATTTATTATGAGTGCTGTTCTTTTCAAAATATTAACACACCCATACAATGGTAAATCTGCATAATTGTCGAGAAAAGGATAACATGTTAGCAAATTTTTCAGTCGAGGTTTTTCTAACACCGTCTTCGAGCCCTATCCGAACTACGTTATAGTTATTTAAATAACTGTGAGCAGCATTTGGCGCCATTTTGAATAAATTGCTTTTCCGTTTAAGAAATTCAGTTAAATTTAATTGTTACTCGATATTTGAAAATAAATATCAACTAATAGTAGCTTACACTTAATATAAATATTTTATACAACTTGGTGCATAAAAAGTCGTTTTTAACCAGTATTTTTTTTATTTTATTTAGTATTTTCCTTGTACGTTTCTTAATTCTACATGTTAACCTGGGGGTGGATTTTGTTCAAAATCCGAGACTTGACGAACAAATAACCGCAGTATATAGTAGTGGTATGTTGTTTGTGTTAGTGCAAATGCGCACCATTTAAATTTTTTGGATATCACATTTTCCAGTTATAATTTCAAATTTATAAATGCAAATATGCTTTAAATAAAATAAAATTTATTTAATTATTTAATTTTAGTTTTAAAATAATTGCAAATTATGTGTTTCTGCGAAAAAAAAACATTTATTCGATATCGCATTGAAAAAAAAATTAAAATCGTATTATGTGTCGTTAAAAATATTTTTCTTAACACACGCACGCTTTCTAAATATGCGTACTACTCAGGAACACACATTTGATAACTTTTGTAGAAAATAATTGGAAAATATGTTGAGTTCCTTAAAAAATGAAAGTTGTTTACGCGAACGCGTTAAAAAACGAAAAAGTTGTATATCTGTTATAGCCGTCATTTGCGCGAACGTGTTGGAGAGAGACGAAGTGACGGAGATGTCATAAAAGTGAGATAACAAAACGACATAAGCACCAAAAATCTGAACCGTTTTGAACCGAGTCATAATTTTTGTTGCTTACGTTCGCAGAAAACAAACAGATATAACCACAGAAAAATGGCACACACTAATATAAAATTGTAGTTATACTATACTCGGATTTTGAACAAAATCGACCCTCTGGTTGTATTAAACAGGCCCAACTCTCCATTTTTTCAATTTGTTCGACGGGGCAGTTTTAGTAACTTCTTCTTTTGTGTTTTTGTCAGTTAAATTTAATTAATGAGCTTTTGTTACTTTTTTAATTTTTAGTTCAGCGATTGACAATCTTTGTTTATAATCCTTAGTGAGCATGCGAGGAATGCACTCGATAATATCGCGACTGATGTCATTGAAAATTTTGCAAAACAGTAAATAGTGTTCTGCGGAACTATAAAAGGAACTAGTGAACGACCTCTAATGATATATTACTGTTTAAATTCAATAAATCAGGTGTGTTTATACTTTGAAATGTACTTTAATTGTACTTTACTTTTTAATGTAACTAATTTACGCACAAAGTAAATGCGAATTTCAACCTATTCAATTCTCTGACAACAAATACGAGTATACTATATTTGAAAAAAATTATTTTATGGAAAAATGGCATAAACAGTTAAAAATATGTTTTAAAACTAATTGCACTTGATAAAATGTTCTACATATTGCAAATCTGACATTTTTATCTGTAAATTGAGATAATGGTATTAAGATAATATTTTGTATTGTAGTAATATTATGTATGTTTTTTAAATGTAAGCTGGCCCGATAAAACGAATATGAGTTTTTAAAAGTCTCCACTTTTAGTGTATTGGAAAATAAAATAAGATTATAAATACAACATACAACATAGGACGGCTGTTAAACTGGTTTCCTACAACAAATGGCATAGACTCAGCTGACATCAACATGGACACACATTTTGTGGTATGTCTATGTCTGATTAAAACTGAACTCTGAAAATGATCTCTGAACTCTGAAATGGCCTCAATCTAAACGGCGCAACAGCGGAATTGATCACATGCACATAGCACTTACTTATTGCTGCATTCGATTATCGTCTCATTTTTAACGAGATTTGTGCCTTTGTAAGGCACGATTTGGTGACTAAATTAATTATGTATCATGAACCTATGAGTGGTTCTTTTTCTACAGGATAGGAATTGTTAAAGGAACAGAACTGTGACTTAGGTAATCGTAGAGTTATGTTTTACGTAAAACGGACGTATCTCTCCATGGTCTGTCAAAGTTTACACTACCCTAAAAATATATTAAAAACAATTATAACATATCGACAACTATGTTAACACCGGGAATCGAACTCGGTACGCCCTTATAACGGAACAGGCATTCTACCTACTCTGCTAACGAGAACAGCCAAAAATTCGAAAGTAGGACGAGAAAATCGAATCACGAAACGCACGGAATTCAGATCTGAGGCTATATAAAGAAAACCACCACCAAAATAATACAAACTTTCCAAAACAAAGTGCTACGTGGTATAGTTAACGCTCCGTGGTACATTAGGAATGATGACCTTCACAGGGACCTAAATATCCAGACGGTTCAAGAAGAAATAAAAGAACTTGCTGTAATTCATGGACAACGTATTTATCAACATGCAAATGAAGAGCTTCGTGGTATGTTGGACTCTTCACATGCAGTAAGGCGATTGCAGAGAACGAAACCAATTGGTTTAATGGATTAAGAATACCAGTACAAAGACTACTTCAGTAAATTACCTATAAATAGAGCTGGCCAATGGGCAAATTCCCATACACAAGAGCCTAAATTAAGAAAGAAAAATTACTAGATGAATTGTATTCAGTTCTAATAATTTAAATAAAAAAAACTATAAAAACGAAGCTCTTCGTCTCCAAACCAGATTTTATATGTAATTTATAAAAAAGGAATAAAAAAGCTGAAACGTTATTTTTCAATGTAAAAATACCAATTCTTTCGGAAAATTAAGCTTTCGGTTATTTTGAGATAATTTCAGTCGATAAAATGTAAAGTACAATTGTTTGGTCCCAAATATTTTTTATGAACTGTGTAAAATCTGTACATTTACATTATTTTAAAAATTGTGTCTTATATTAAAAAATTAGTCGTGCCGTATATTTTTAAATTATTTATTTATTGAGATTACAAAATTATAATTTCTCTTTCTTTACTTTAATTATTTCTAAGACTTCAATGTTATGTCTTATTTCTATCCGTTTTTATTTGATGAGTAGTACAAAAAATCGTTGAGAATAATCAAGTATATACATTTAGTGTAAATGAAGAGGACAGATAGTATTATTGGAATAAAAACTAACTAATTTTTAGTTAAATTTAAAAAATTACAAATTTTTGTCTTGCTCCTCAAGAAACACCAATGCTAATTTGGGAACTTTGGCGGAAATCGTAATCCGGAAGTTCTAGCTTCCACAGGAAGGTTTTCGTTTATTAAGTTAAAAGTACATATATCATCTTTTTAATATATTGGCAATAAACGAAAACATTCCTATGGACGCTAACATTTCCGATACAACGATTTCCGCTAAAGTTCCCTGGGATCTGCCAATTTATACAGAAAATCTTAAGTATGAAGATTTATCCCGATCAGTCAACCAGTTTGGAATATAGAATTGCGGTTTTTAATGAAATAACCGTTTACTATATCACCAAAAAATGTAATTTCTGCTTAAATTTTGAAAAAGATCTGGACCAGTTTTGTTGCAAATCTAATTGGGAATCCTTTTGTTTTTAATCGATGCAGATGCGTCTGGACTGTAAAGAGGACATAACCCTACAGACGGGCGCCACCTCGGAAATCTTTTCTGTCGGACTTCGTCAGTATATCGAAGGGTAAATTTGCAAAACTCTCGATGTCGAAAATTTTTATGATGGTAACAGAAAATAAAAAAAGAAAAATTATCTCTTGCTCGAAAAAATTTTAAACAAATAATAGCAATATTGCTATAGCTTAAGCTATTTCTTTTTTATTTGTTCTATAAAATAGCTGTTATATGTTAAGTAGCTGAAAAAGACGGTTAATGGAATAAAATCAATTTCTTTTAATTTGTGATTTTATGTAGACGTAAACTTTTAAAGTTTGTAAAATGCACGAATGAGATAGATAACCCGTTTCTTTAACGACTCGGAAATTTTGACATTGTTTTTTTAATACTCGCACCCTCTACCGGAAATCATTGAGTTCTACCAACCATCATTATTTTCTAAAAATAAGTTGTACTACTAATTTTACTGAGTTTATTTCTCGCATCGCTAGAGTTTCTAGATCGAAAGACGTTAAAGTTATGTCATCGAATTTTGTTTTGTCTACACATTTTGTTTTGACATATTTTGACAGAATAATATCTTATTTAAATTAAAGAATTTAGATTGCCTCGTCAACTGTAAATGTAACTGAACTCTTGTTTTCGAACCAATTGATTTGTTCTTCATTTTTTATGGGAAAATTTGTAATTTATGGGAAAATTACATTCTCCCGAATAAAATTGAATTCTCCGCACCGTGACTATTTCATTAACAAAAATGTTCACGGTCATCGGGTAATCGTCATTTGAGATTTGAAAACAGTGAAATGAGTTTAATTCTCTACAAACGTCATTAAAATAGAGCAAAATCAATTAATGATCTAAAGGATTTCTGGACACATGTGTTAAAAAGGCACTTTATACGACCCTCGTTAGGCACTACTCGAGTACGCCAGTCAAGTGTGTTCTACATATCATGAATGACTAAAATTAAATTGCCAATATACTTGCGTATGTACTTACGTACTTACGTACTTAGATCGTTTAAATTAGTTATCAGCCAATCGAAAGCGTGTTCCTAGAACGTTATGTAAAGTTTATTGTTAACCTTCTAATAACTGGCTCAGCATGTTTTTTCTTAAGAAACATCGCTCAGTCGTGGAGCCAATGTAGCCTGTTGTAACATGGAAGTAACAGGGAAGATTACTTTTATTTATTTATGTTATTGTTGGTAGTTAATTGTTTCGATACTGAACAAATGTTTTTTTTACAGATTACAGAGGTATAATATATATCTTTACATTTCGCTCAATAATAGTTTTATGTAAAATGAACAGTTTTGAGTTAAAGATTTTAAATTTCTAAATGTAAATGAAATTTAGAAATGTTTGCATTTGAATGATAATTCAAATTATCACTTGTGACGTTATCAAATATTTTTAGTCTTAATAACCTTTGGCACTGTTCTGGCTTTCCCTGGAAATTTGGCCTAAGTGTGTATTTCCACTGGTTAACATACCGCATAAAAAGTTAAAAGTTAAAAATTTATACTTGATATGCTTAAACTTTTTATCTGTTTCAATTGGGTAAACTTTTTGACAATAACAATCACGTGAACGTACAGCAAAGTTAAATGTGGAAAATATGTAAAATTAATACTATTTAAAAATATATTAGTTAATTACTGCCTGTTTATAGTTATTTCATTGCGATTTTTCTCAAAATGTGTACATGACAAATTGTTGTTTACAAACAAATATTTCGTGACAGCCAATTATTTCTCAAATAAACTTTCATCAATTCTTGAGGCAAATTAAAGTTTGGCATTTTATTCACCTCAATTTTTAACATTTAATTTTTTTATGCGGTTTTTTAATTAATTGGTTACCCACTCTAAATAGTATTTATCTGGCCTACTGGTGGAATTAGTTTGGTCTAAATATTTTCAAACAAAATATACTTAATTTGGTAACTTTTGTGCCACAAAATTTTTGATATTAATTCCCCATTTAACTTTGTTTCGAAAATGTTTACTCGAAACTGATTCTATCGAAATATAAAATTTAGACAAATATACGATTAAAATATTTTTCCCAATTCCCTATACCCAGGCCAGACTAGTGCCAATGTTGAATGCAATGCACAATAACAATTTAATATTTCATGTAGCCGATTATATCGATATAGCGTCAAGTTACAAAAGTACTGACTAACTTTCCACCAATCACTTTAATTTTTTTTGAATGAATTATGATTTCGTTTTTAATTTGGTGCTCAATTCAAATTTTTCTGAACTATGGCCAGTATCTTTTACATTTACAATGAAGTTCAGCAAATTTAAATCCGTTGTATATATATATTTATATTCTGTTTATACTACATACATGTGTTTAATAAAATTATTATATGAGGTATATAAGGCTCACTATGATATTCGACGAATCTCTAATAATAAAGATTTAGAAATATTTTAAAATAAACACAGAATTATGAAATTACATTCAAAACATTCAAGAGAGCCTATATTCGAGCACCTACCCCAAATTGGATCAATTGTAAACATTTTGTTCTATATATTTCCCGAATAGTGTCAAGAATTAAAATTATGACCTTTTTTTGAAAAAATTCAACAAGTAAAATTTGGTACCCAGCATATCACAAAAAGTATTTAAAACTGTACAACAAACAAAAATCTAAACCACAACCTTTATGGTATAAAAGAAGAAGGATTTGAACATTTTTTGTCGTATTGATTTTTTCTAAAAATAATTTTCAGATTTTATCAAATAAAAATTTAAAATGTGATTAAAAGGTTTGGGGGAATATTCTATACTCCGGAAAATCTATTTTTATTTCCATATAACATAAATAGAAGACACGAGTATATGAGAAAAAACAACTTTTTAAATTAGTCCCAAAGCGATTAATTAAGAATAATTAAATTGTTGGCATCGAGAGTGTCAAAAAAACCGTTGATTGCGGTCTTATCATTAAAGACTTTCTCTTTATGCCTCCAACAAATTAAATCGCAATATTATTGGATATTATTATAACGGGTGTTTTTTTAGGAGGTTTGTTTTTCCGATAGATGTCGTTTTATTTTATGACAGTTGTTTTGACAGCTCAAAGTGGCATTTCTACTCAGTATTGTTTGGCAAATCATTATGAATAGGTTAACTCCAGAACAACGTTTTCAAATCGTGGAAATTTATTTTCAAAATCAGTGTTCAATTAAAAATGTTTATAGAGCACTTCGTGAATTTTATGGTGCACATAATCGTCCGTCAGAGACCACCATAAAGAACGTAATTACCAAATTTCGGTCTACATTCACTCTTTTGGATGCCAAGCCACCGACAAGAATGAGAAGAGTTCGTACAGAAGAAAATATTGCTGTCGTTGAGGCCAGTGTCGAAGAAAACGACAATTTATCGATTCGTCGTCGTGCTCAGCAAATTGGACTTTGTCCATCGACTTTATGGAAAATTTTACGTAAAGATTTGGGTTTGGTGCCATACAAAATTCAATTGGTGCAAGAATTAAAGCCACACGACCATCGTTTGCGCCGTGAATTCAGTGATTGGTCGTTAAATCAATTGAACGAAGATCCATTTTTTTACCGTAAAATTCTCTTCAGTGATGAGGCGCATTTTTGGTTAAATGGATACGTCAACAAACAAAATTGTCGCATTTGGAGCAAAGATAATCCACACGCCGTTCTAGAATTACCAATGCATCCTGATAAATGTACTGTTTGGTGCGGTCTATGGGCTGGTGGGATCATCGGTCCATATTTCTTTAAAAATGAGGAAGGACGACGCGTTACCGTGAATGGAAATCGATACAGAACCATGTTAAATGAGTTTTTGTTGTCAAATCTTGAAGATATGGATATGAATGAAATGTGGTTTCAACAAGATGGTGCCACTTGCCATACAGCACGTGAAACAATCGACTTATTGAAAGAAACTTTCAACGACAACATTATTTCGAGAAATGGTCCGGTGAATTGGCCTCCGCGTTCGTGCGATTTGACGCCACTCGATTACTTTTTGTGGGGATACGTGAAGTCATTGGTTTATGTGGATAAACCTCAATCGATTGACGCTTTGGAAACCAATATTCAACGTGTCATTGCTGACATACGCCCTCAAATGCTTGAAAAAGTGCTGGAAAATTGGACCTCCAGAATGACATTTGTGAAAAATAGTCGTGGTAGCCATATGCCAGAAATTGTGTTTAAATGTTAAATGCCAAAAAATTATCTACCAAATAAAAAAAAATTTTGGTCATTTCATAATTTTATATGTGTTTTATTCAAAAAAAAAATCGGCAACCTCTTAAAAAAACACCCTTTAGAACATAATTTTATTTTGAAAATTGAATCAATTTATAATTGAATATCGGTTTAGTTTTCTCATTTGAAACATCTTTAGGAACATAAAGTAATAATAATAATAAAAAAACAATTTTAATTTCAAATTTGAAATGAGTGAATGATTCGTCATGGATTTTTGCTTCGATATTTGATCTTACCACATGCTTTTATTGAAAATATGTAAAAGTACTGTCACTCATATTCGTTTAAGAAAGAGAATGATTTGAGGATGGTTGAAGGGGTTCAAGATTAATAGCAGGATGGATTAATGGTAATGTCACCATGTGTTGCTTGCGATGCTTTGACTTCCCATTGTCGCCCTCTTTCTGCCCTGATCCCCTATCGGGGAACTGGATACTCGGTGGTATATCTATTTAAACTATTTCGTACTGAAGTAAAGCATTTTAGTAAACCTTTGTACTGTCTAACTGAAAAAAAAAACATTCTCGTGATAACCCGGCGATTGTGAAAGATTTTAATATAAGGCTTGCTAATAGATTAAAATTAAGAAAAAATGGTGTCCTATTTCATGAAACTCCATTTCGCACACCCATTGGAAATTGATTGGCACCTATTTAATTTGCATTCAAAATTTTCGGGTATGGTACCCTACTTCTTGTTAGATATATGTTCATAGCTTTAGTAATTATTTGAAAAATTATAGATGGTTTCTATTGCTACAAAATTTTTGAGTTCTTCTTTCAATGTTTGCTCATACCACCACTTGAGTTTTTATTAGTATAAATAAAATTTTGAATTTAAACGTGGAGGTTCGTTGAGGTTCACTATACGTTCCGAATTAACCCGATTGGAAATAATCGCAAAGGGAAATTTTTAAGGTTGTGTATTTGTTTTAATTGGAGAGAATAATATTGAAATTTTTAAAACAAATTGATAAATAAATATGGAAAGAATTTATAATTTCAACTTATAGTGTCAACTTATTTCGGATCGCATTAAAGCTCTATATAGTCATTGGAAACAAATGCGTTAAAAATGAAAAAAAAACATAATCCCATTTAAAAATGAATTACGTAACTTCAATACCTACCTACTTAACCTACCTACACTAGCAAAATTAAAAAATTTCTTCCACAACGAGGTTCCAAAAGAACCAGTAAAGTTTTGACACAACGTAAATATTTTTCGGGTTAAAAGACAAAAGATTACTACGTTTTCTGCAGAGTTGAAAATTTTCCCCAAAGAAATTTTTCGTTTTATGTTGTAAACGCAAAAATCGTAAAGTAAAATGTTGTATGCGAATCTACTTCAAATAGGCGTTATTTGCAGTAAGTGCTTCATTTTAATCTAAGATTGCAAGTCACATAGTAAATTTTTCATTGGGTGTATAAACAAATCTATGTACCGGTCTGCATTGTTTTTCAATGTAGCAGTTTACACAGTTGCAACAGCCTGCTTCCTCTCTTCACCTCTTAAGAGGTAAGCCACCAACATACAATATTTTAGAGAGGGAATTTTTTGTGGCATAGTTACAACAATAATTTTAAGTGTGATACGTGTTGTATAACAAAATATAAGGGTTATACCCCTCAAGGGTTACACGTTTTTATTTTACTCGATTCGTATGAATTTGATTTTTCAGAAAGAATAATTGCCTGAGCAAATTCGAGAGTTTTCATTGTGCAATATAAAATGAAACTAATTTTTTACATTCATGGACAAGTTCAGCCCATTTTTGTTGAGAGACAAATGTTGTTTGATTTTTGTTTGAAAGATATTGTTCCGGGTTTGTTCAGTCGTGAGCAAAAATTATAAGTCTTTTAATAATCAAATAATGAAGAATACATAAGATTCCATAAAATGAAAAAAACAACAGAAAAATAAATGTATAAATTAATATAATAAATTATAAAAAATAATATTATGAATTAGAGAAAACTTTACATAAAATCGTCAAACATCGGAACCCGGTTGGTTTCTGTTGGTTTAGCAAAGTCATTATCGGAATTATTTTCGCTCTCATTTTAATCATATACAAATAATGTAAGCCAAATTCAAACAGTTCATATCGATACATATTTAAAGTAACAACATTTATCAGTCGTATTTTGCGGGTAAATTTTGTTTTAAAACCGTTTTGAATGAAATCATCGTCTTATTCCCATCTTTACCAGTCGTTAATGTTCATTTACTAGATGAGGGGATTTCCACCACTCTCTAATTATATCTACCCATGTCGCAGCCGTAAACTTAGTAATTTAAAATTTAGAAAAGAGAATTGAATTTGAGAATTTTTAAGTCATTGGTGAGGGGAAGGACAGATAAACTGCAAATTTATTGGAAATTCCATTGATTAATATTAGGTATGTCCACTGCGGAATATTAGAAGTAGCCTTTGTCATATTTGATGTTTATACTTTATTTCAATATACCTATTGTAATCTATCGAACAGGTACAAGAGAAATCAATTGACAAAATTTACAGATGAGTCGAAGGAATTTTGACTTGTCAACACTTTACAATGACTACTGGTTGGTAACCTGAACTAAATTCGCTGTTGTTGATTTACCAGGGAAAACTATTCTAGTATTATTTATGTGGCAACCTTTTCTATGTAACATAAAACTGACATAAACTAACACTGTATCTTTTCCTAATTTGAACGTGTGAAAACGCGTACTATGTATTTATTCTGAGCTGTCTGTTTCAACAATAAACTAACTACTTGCCAGTAAAGTTTTAAGAGTAATAATGTAGTCCGATTTTCCATTTGAAATATTCAGTTTCAAATTGTTCCCACCGCTACATGAAACATATTTAAAGATAAATTTCATTTCCATTTATATCATATACCTTAAAGTCTTCTGTTGCGGTGATAATTAGCTGGTAAGAATAAATCTAGCAAAACAATTACTTTTAGAGGAAAATGGAAAACAATTTAATAATTTTATTGCCTGAAAAAAGTTGTCATTTTAATGACAGCTGGGCTGTAAAAGTAATTAATTAATTAAATAGAAAAACCAAATTTTATTTTGTGTGTAACCCTAGAAATTTGGTATGTACGAGTAAGATATTCTGACGAATTATTTACAAGTCATTGTACTCATAAAATAAAAATGAGTAATTTCCATATTTTTTATTAAGTATGTTATTGAATTAAATGATTATCACGTATTTTTGGGATACGTGTTAGATACAATCAGATTGTTTGTTGATGCTATCTGAATTCATTTATTTGGATCATCTCCAAAACACGTCTTGTAGAATAATTTGGTTTATGTTTAATATGACTGTTCTAGTATTCTAACGCTTTTTAAATATAATTTAAAACCATTTTTGTTTAAGTGTTTGGATCATTAGGCATAATCACTATTTCTAGAATCGCAAAATGACACCATACCTAACTGTGTAGAAATTTATAGAATCGAGTTTTCCTTATGAATTTTGTGTAACCTCGTGACTTGGGGTTGCCAGCCCTAGTTTAAACAGACACACATATACATTATGCATATGCTTTTGTAATATAATAACGTTGGTTCAGTCTTCCTTCTCTCTAACCATAAATAACACTTGCTCGAAGGAAAATTTGCAGCACTTGACAACGAAATGCTCAATCGAAGCAGATCACTTTGTAACCAAATTTCCCCTCCGAAATAAATCAATAGCATTCTGCTGAAAAAATGGCAGCGAACAAATGTTAAAGTCTAACTATACGAGGCTGCAGCGAATTTTACAATTAAATTTTCTAAAGGTAAGTTTTGTGCTATATCCTTCAATTTAGCTTGCAATATTATTTAGCACCAATATTTTTATAGCTCGAAAGTTTTCATCACTACTTTTAATTATGCTCTCGATTTGTGAGTAGAAATTTATCTGAGTAATCGCTGTTTTAATTTACTTGAAAATACTTCCGCGGCGTAATGAATCGTAAATCAGCTCATGAATGTAAAAATTAAAATTTTATCAAATAAATAGCATATTCAGTTTTTCTCGCGCTGTTGAAGCCGACACTGTATTGTGCTTCCAAAAATAACCCAGAGCATGTACTATTTGTTTCCGTTGAAATTCAGACGTTAATGCATCAATTTACAATCCATTAGGTTGGAAAAAGGGTTTTTTAATGTAACTTCCGTTTTAGTTGCTTCAGAAAAATTCAAATTTATGTTAATCCTAAAATAAATACTAAAACGTTGGTGAAGTTAAAAATACGATTTATGTGTAGCATCTTTTTGCATGATTTGCCATCCAATTAATTAAATAGCCAGTGATAATGCTTCACTTGCTTCGCATCATTGTTACAAAACCTTGACTTTTTGTAAATTCTAATCGTTAAACCGGCTCCGGTGCTACTGTCACTTGTAGCGCCCTTATCTAAAATATAGGTCATGATATTATTCACAGCAAACATAGTTATACACCGCGTCGCTAAATTATAAGGCATTGCTCGTTGTTCTGAGTAGTTATACTGCATTCCTTTCTCCACTTACGTTCTCGAACCTCGATATTTATCGATTATCGATAAATATTGAGAATCCAAATAACAGTAGAATGTAACGGAATTAAGAATTAATCTTTACAATACAGACAGTCGGGGTTTGAAGTCTATGAGACACTCGCCAATAGTTTAACCAAACAGTGAACAACAAGTGGCATCCTATGATTTAGACACCAAACCAAAAAACAGAAACAACGAGCGGAAAACAATCCAGTGATTAATCGGCTTTTATATTTACAATGCAATCGAAGATTAATCGGTGGATTGGGTACATACAATCCAACCGATCTTTACTAAAGCAAGGATAAGTTGTGCAAGCTCGATAAGCATCTGTGGGAACATTTTTTTCTAAAGTTTTTAATATTGAATAGCTATTATGGAAACTCATGTTTAACTTTTACCTTTTCAAAACATTTTCTTTTAATACGAACAGTTGTGCCTATTTGTTTTTAATGTTATTAATTTTATAGTAAAGAAAAAACTTAAATAAAACCAGATTACGTATACATTTCAAAAAAATTTATGAAAACTAACTCAGCAAATTGCTAATAGGGGGCCGGAGAATTTGAAGTATGTAAATACGAGTTTTTCTATTAGGTATTTTCGAATGGTAAAGAATTTTTTTTAGACACATTGAAGTTTAATTGTTAGGTATAATGTAACAATAAATTTAACTTAGTTAAGAATGTTCTTAAATTAGAATGCGAATTAATGATACGGAAAGTAAGTTTTGAGTTTTAAACTATGATGTGAATGTCAATAAACCGGAGGCCGCGCTTACCTCATCAATAAACCGGGTGTTGTACCGGGAATATTATGAACCCGGATACGACAACAGTTTAACCAAACCGTCAAAATCGATCGTGTACCCATTTAAAATACTTTTGGTTATAATAATTACAAATTAATATTTTAATAATTAAATAAAAATAAAATTGTGAATTTAATTAATAATCAACTCACTGTACGAGTACACAAAAATATATTTTTAGACACTCTGTTCTCAGTAGGAGGGAGGTGAAATAATTTTGAAAATAAATTGCAACTGAAGCAAAATACGGTATCATTTTAATCGTGGGATAATAATGATAATTTAATAAAATTTTATATTTAGTAGTCCTTAGTCTTTGGAAAACCATAATCAGTCCATTGGGTGGGGCCATTTTTAATAGGGCTATACGTATTTCAAACTAATCTTCCATGATTACCTACTACCTGATACTACCTAAAATATCGTAATTCTTGTCCAAGTTTGATAATTGATAATTGAAGAACAAATGATTTAGCCATTTTCTGGTTTAATAACTTGACTATAAAATACTACATGCCAGAAAAAGTATTTCATTTTAATATTTGATTTGTTTAACTTTAATTTGTTTGATCTAAAATATTAAAAATATATACAACATAACACAATATTTTGATTTTAAATTAAAATAAATATTACATAAATATTTTTCAGGTAATAACAGAAAAAGATGAGTTACAATAATTTTTTAAACGATGAATGTGAGGATTTGGAGGTTCTCGAGGATAACTTCGGTGGTGTTTCCGAGTCAACTAGGAGATATTTGCAATATGAGGTTGAAGAAGTGAATGAATTTGGTGAAGCTGTTGATGCGTGCGTAGTGAATAATAATGAAAATAAAACAGGATCGAACGATGCCACTCAATCAAAAGTGGTATATAAAAATATTAAAAATATCACAGGAAAAGTACGCTGCTTATTTGTATTTCACTACATACATGAACGAGATAATGAAAAATAAAACAAATAAATAAATTTTCAGTTTTTTTTATTTTCCAAATTATACACAGTTCCACTGCCATGGTACAGATCCGTCTGTTATAAAATGTTCTGCAAGAACATTTCGCACTTCTTTCGCGTCCAAAGAAGCCTTGTTGCTTCGAAATTTGTGGCAAAATTTCGAAATTTTTTCTTCAATCCCCAAGCACAGTATTGCTTTTATCAGTACTGTCTCGATCTACGAATAGTGATGGACAATACTTCGTTCGATGTGGTACATTCTCTTCATCCCCCATGAGACAAAAATTATGTAAACAAACGGTTGCTTGTACAATTTAGTCTGCTGTATTTACGGACGTCTCTAAAAACGTTCGTAGTATTCCCCATCTGGCGATGTATATTCCGAACGTATTTTCAATTACTAATCTCGCTCGCGACTGTCGTTAATTGATAATACTTTGCTCGAAATTTAATTTTCCACAAGATTTACCAGGGTATCGTGTAACTAACTAGGTTTTTAAACAAAATGTCTCATCTCCAACTAGGTAATACGGCTAATTCGGACCACTTTCAAAAATTTCGGCATTCTCGGGAACGTTCATGGTTTTATCCAAAAATCTTTTGCGCATTATCGAATTTTGGAACACCCCTCCATCACTTTGCCGCCCTTGAGCACCCACATCGATAGCTATAACACGATATATGTAATACAGAAGCCGAAGGCTTACATCATAAATTTAATTTTAATTAATAATAATAATACCTGTAACCTGCTGGCATATTGCCAGCATGATAAATGAAAAAAAATTTATAATTATAAAAATCTGAACGGGAGTCGCGTGGCGCCTGTAAAAAAATATTCATGTATAGGATGTTCGTGTGATTTTATATAGGTATTTAATATTTACGTACAATAATCCTGATGTGTTTTCCATCTACAGATCCTATGCAATTCGGAAAATTTCATCTTTTCTCGAATCCATCTGCCACTGTTAACCAATCTTGAGCTTTCAGTTCAGGAATCACTTTCTTTTTGAGTTCAGAATAAATTGCGTCCAGTGTTTCCGAAATTAAATGGCAAGCTGTACTTTTCCCAATTCGAAAATTGTAGGAAATTGATCGTTGGCTATCCCCACTAGTCGAATATCTAATTAAATTATAGTTTGAAATTAACCTTAACCCGTCGTATAAAATCTTTTTGACTTAACAGGACGACTTAAGGTCTTAAAACGGAAAAGGTCTCAGCTTACGCTGAAGGCCAATTCGTTTGATAGGTCTTGTCGCCTGTTCTTCTCATGCCCGTGCGGCTTTGATCCCTGCAACTCAAGCCAGTAGAGAGAATCGTCTTGTGATATGGGCATTAGAACTAGCGACTTAGATTACCACACTTAGGGTGTATTGTGACGGCATAATGTCATCAAGAGGAGAATGTAGGTGGAATTTGGGTACCGGACACCGTAACAAGTGGTAGTCGGAAGGGGCAATGTCTGGTGAATACGACGGATAGTGTAGCACATCCCATAGAAACGCCACCAAAGTTTCCTTGACGATTCGTGTAACAAATGAGCGTTGACGTGCTGAAAGATCACTTTGTCATGTCTCATAGTAGATCACTCCGAACTGATCCCACCAGATGCACGAGAATTAGCTTCTTGCCATGAATATTCGGTTTGTCGGTTGAAGTTGATGCATAACCGGCCCTACCCCACGATTTTCTGCGCTTTGGGTTGTCGTAGAGGATCCACTTTTCGTCCCCCGTCACGATTCGATGCAAAAAAACAGTTGTTCGCAAGTGAAAAACGGTATTCGACATCTCTCGGCTTGAGTTTATACGGAACCCAATTTTCTTGTATTTGCATAATACCCATGGTCTTAAGACGCTTTTCATTCACTTGTTGAGTCACTCCTAAAGTTTAAGTCAGCTTCTCTTGAGTTTAGCACGAATCATGGTCCAATAACGCCTCCAACTCAGCGCCTTCAAACTTTACTGGTCTTCCATCGTGTTCTTTGTCACAAAATGATAATTTTTATCATTAGTATGATTGTAATACATATTAGCATTTTGAAGCTTGGGCACATTTCCTTGTTAATTTTATTAGTACTCGTGCAAGGATTTCTAAAAAAATTGATAATTTTTTGTGTTATGTTTTAGTTAATAAAATTAATTTCATTTTAAATATAAATGAAAGTTCTTATTTTAAAATTCAAACAACTTGGAGGACTTTGCAAATAATTTCAAACAAAAAGTTACAAGAATAACTTCCTTGTGTACTTGAACCCAAATATCGCAAACAAATTTGAAATTTTGTATTTGAATCGAACAAACAATAGAAAAAAATAAAAGAATGAATATGTTTTAGCTAACACCCGACATTCTTCATAGATCTCGAACACACTGTACTTGATTTCTAAAGCAAAAAAATGAACTCACCGGACTTTTGGTAAAACTGTCTCGTATTATCAAAAATAATTATTCTCGTTTAAATTTCATAAAACCAACAAGGTCCCAATCCTTGTTGGTTACAAATTTAATATTTAAATTTTTTTAAATCCAAGCCAAACTTTTCAACTTTATTGCAAATATTGAGAAAGCTCTCCTTGAAGTTGCCACTTCAGGTACACAAATTTTCACCAAATTTCGCAAGGGTCTCCCAATTAATGGAAGAAGTTCAAGAATGAAGCATTATTCCGAATAGTCAATACGCCTAGACTGTAGAGATGCCGAATTTTTGCGAAATAATGATTTTTTTAATCAAAACTCTACGTTTCCAGTAAAATTTTAAAAATGATCCTAACTAGTTTTGTTTGAATTTAAATTACAATCTTTTTGTTTTAATTTTTTTTTCGTAACACTATATTATTTTCAAAATATTTGCAAAAAACGAGTTACAATGAAAGCAGCCAATTCCCATGGACCGATGTCGCCCAAAAATCACTGGGATCTCCAAATTTATGGAGAAAGCTTAAGTATGAAGTTTCGTCCCGATCAATTATCCGTATGAGCTGTACAGCAGCCGAATTTTTGCTGAAAATCCATTTTTCCTCAAAAATCACCATTCCCGCTTAAATTTTGGGAACTGATCTGGTTCAATATTATTGCAAATTTAATTTAGAATATACTTGTCCAAATATTTGCAAAAACGAAAAAGATAATATGGATGCTACCACTTTCGCTGAACCGATTTTGGCCAAACGTCACTGATACCTCCTAATTTATGGTGATAGCTTAAATATGAAGTTTCATCCCAATCAATACCGACCAAATGGCACAGTGGTTAAAGCTTTGGCGTTTGGATCGGGAGGTACCGGGATCGAATCCCGATAGGGGCAAGATGCAAAGGGAATTTTCATCAACAGATTACGATCTGTGATGAAATGGAACACATCTATGACCCTCTGTCGGAGTGCAAAACTCATGGGCCGACCCATCTTCCATGCCAGTATAGGCTGGCATGGAGCTATGCAATGTGCAGATGGTAACAAAATCGGACCTATGACCGTACGTCCTCGAATTGGCCTACACACTGGCGTAAAAGTAAGGACGGAAAAAGCTAACCGCGAAAGAGTTGGGAGAGCCTTGGCCCCAGAACAGATTGCAGCGATATTAAAAAAAAAAATCCCAATCAATCAATCAATCCGTCTAAACTGTACAGGGTCTAATTTTTGTAAAAAAACAATTTTATTTCAAAAATCGTAATTTCCGCTCAAATTTTCGAAAACTCATCTAGGCCAGTATTGTTGCAAAATAAATTTAGAATCGTTTAGTTCTTAATCTCTCTCTCTCTCTCTCTCTCTTTCTTTCTCTCTCTCTCTCTCTCTCTCTCTCTAGCTGTCATCAGTTCTTAATCATTTTTCTTACTTGTTAATGATGTACTTTTCAAAATATATACGTAACACAGAAACATTCCTATAGAGACTGCCAATTCCGGTAGACCTCATAATAATATGAAAATTTCATCACAAACCGTATGGGCTTTGCTCTCTAGGTATTTAGTCTGCACACATAGCATACGAAGATTTTTAGAAAAACATTTTTTTTACTTCGGCAACAGGTAAATCTGCAAAAACTTGAACAAACACGTATACAGGATGAGATTTTAATAAATGCTTTTATCTCGGAAAGGGCACAGATAGGAGAAAATTAATATAATATTAATATTAATTGAGAAACATTACGATTGACACAGCATATCAAAATGTCAGTCACTGCGTTAAAGTTGCATCGAATGTTTCTAACATTTTTACCACACCGACAACAATTTATGACAGTAAGTGAAAAAATCGGCCTACAGTGGCTTAGTCAAAGATTTTAATACACAACCCTCTAGTTATGCATAATGAACGCTTTTACGAATTTGATAATAAATTTTCGAATTTATAAAAAAAATCTTATTATACATCATCATAGGTCGAAATTTACAAAACTATAAATAAACCAAATAGAACCTATACGATTTTGTTATATCCAGTACTTTTCAAAAATAAAAATAGAATTAATTCAAAACTTTCTAATTGAATTTTTGTTCTAAGATTTGATAATATTTCGGAACATATTTATGTTTAACATAATTCCTAAACAAATTTAGAACAGTTTATATTCATCTATTTTTAATTTCGGAGAATTTGTTTTAATTAAAAATGGTGTGTACCAAATCCATTGAATATTTACTTTGCAATGAAACATATAATTATTATACCACACACATATTTAGTGTTGAGCCGACGGTTAATTTTAATTATTCACAAAAACATTTTAATTTAAGTGTATGCCTTTCAAATCGTTGAATAAGATATGAGAAATGAAAATTTTGGTTTTCAAATTTTTGTGTAGACTGTGCAGAAAGTTGTTCTTAAGCTTTCACACAGTCACGTAAAGAAATGAAAGAAACCGAAAAGAAAAGGTGATCGCAGGTCAGACACAAGTCGTTGTATGGTATGTATTTATGATACCGGGGAGAGGGAAAGTAGAAGAGGCATTTCAGAGTAAAGGAAAATTTTAAATAATTTATTTGTTATATATACAGTGCTGGGAAAAACAATTGGGCAAACATATTTTATTTCAAATTGGAGTCTTTTTTAGCTAAAATTACAAAACTTTTGAAAGCAATTGGCTTATTGTTTCATTTCAAATACATGTATGACGTAATTTTTAGAAACAAAATTACCTGAATTTTAGGGGCAAAACCCCGAAAAATGCCAAAATATTCAAAATACGTTGCTTGGAGTTAAAGTAATGGAATAAATTAAACACCTATTTTTTTTGTTTTTTATTGATTTATAAAAGTTCTATCTTTAATATTAATATTTTGTTGGACCGCCATTTGCTTTAATTACAGCGATACACCTCCGATTCATTGAGTTCGATAAATTTTTCAAAGGTGTAGTAGGTATGGATTCCCAAATCGTCATTATCAAACTTTTTAAAGCTTGAATAGATTCTGGGCGCTTTCTTGCTACTTGTAGTTCATTATAGGGGGCACTATGCTGGCTGAAATTTGTTTTCCCGTTGCTCGCTCATCATCCCGTCTTATGTCCGAGGAAGTTTTAAAACGGTTCCGACGACATTGTAATTTTATGAAACGGTCTTCCACAGGCGTTGTCTTTCTGGGCCTTCAGAGCCTGTCTTTCTTTGTGTACTGCGCATCTCTCGCATTATAGCATAATAGTAAACCACTAGTAAAACAATTTCAAATAAATTTAAAGATTAGATAAGGGTTGAGCTAGTTGGTTTTCTAAAATTTAAGCAGAAATAATGATTTTAGATTACACAAGACAGCTTTCACCAAAAGTCCGGTAAGCTAAATTTTTCGTTTTAGAAATCAAGTCCAATGTTTTTCTTTTAATTCGACTAGCTTATTGCTTCTTAGTTCATAGTTCATACTAGTCATTCATAGATGGCAGAAAATAAACTGCTTCTGATGTTACATACAAATTTGCAAATTATATTCGATCGTCAAAATATTTGTAATCGACGATTGCTTAATTTGAACTAAATATGAAGTTTAGTATAGTAGTATAGTAGTAGTTAGTACATAAAGTTTAATGTTAGCCGTGTTTTTTTTATTAGCACTCGATAGCTGTATCCGGAGCACGCAATTTTCTATGTCAAAACTTATATTTAGCGCGCGCGTAAAGTTCATTGTAGACTGTTATGATTTTAATTGACAAAATATGGATCACGCCAGCCAATTTGTATCACTGCAACCCCTTCAAAAAGCAAATAAGCCTGTTGTTACAGTTTTTTTTTCTTTTCTTTTACTACCTAGTTTAGAGTATTCTCAATCATTTGAGAGCAATACTTAGCAAAATTGTTATATATTATGTCAAAGCGAGGAATTGCCATTATCAACAACATCCTCCAACATAACTAACTATAAATATTTAGTTATGAAAGTAAATAAAGAATCGAAGTCAACTTCAACAAAAGCATATTGCACTGTTTGCCACATGAACTTTTTTCTTCCTCTTAATCTTTCGCTACTGCTAAGTAAAGCCAAAGTTTGGGCAAGTATTGCTTTGCGAACATTTGACCTAGGATAATTTTGTGTCAGAAATCTTTTATATTTATCACAATGCACTATGTTTTTCTATTTCTTGGTGTCCTTAACTGGATTTTCAAAAAAGTGGCAGTCTTATAGATCTAATGCGAAACGTACTTATGAGTTACGAAATATTGCATTTGGCAAATGCAATATTTAGGACCAATTTTTAAACATTTTATTGATTGTAAATTGACCACCTCTAAACAGAGACACTTGAGTGGTCATTTGTTTCGTTAGACTAATATATGAGTATTGTACATATTCTCGTACTTAATATACATTGAGTAAAAAAATTACACGATCATTGAGGTTTAGGAGTTAAAAAAGTAATGTTAAATGGTTTTGTAAATACAATCCATCAATGTTGTTAGGGGTTTTAAAGATAATTATGCCGTGTTGAACGAAGTAACCAAACATAAATCAACATCACTTAAAATTTACCCATAATACGAGTAATTTCAATTTAGTGTTAATTCTGTCTTGATATGCCACACAACATGTGTTCTAATAGGATAAATGTAACTACTCAACGTTTTAGGAAAGGTAATTTAATGGTCTATTTTATAGGAATAATAGAACAAAATTGAATCCAAATGAACAAATAAATAAAAATTGGAAAATTAAATCTACTGTATTTTTATTTAGTATTGATGCGTGATGACGAGCTATCATTTCTCACAATCTATTACAGTATTGTGTGATGATAGGTGAATCGGTTCAATAGTTTGCCAGAACTAATCGTTACACACCTGCTTGTCTAGTAAAATATCTATGTATATGTACTCGTACGTTCATACTCGTACGTACATACAATAAAATTGATGCAGGTGTTTTGTGATAATTAATAATAAGCGATGCCTATTTTGTTATTTAGTGCCTATAAAATAACGGGATTTTATTTTATCGATTCTAAATATAACCATTGGGTCAATACCATTAACCAGATATATCTTGTCACGTGTATGAGCTTGTTTTAGAAGAAAGTGTATTTATAGGTGGACCGATTATGGTATCATACTAAATTGTTTTATTATTGTTATAATTATTATATTTGCAATCAAAATCTTTTTTACCACCGCTTTAGGTGCCCTTGTTATTGTCAAAATGCTTCTTGCGTAGCTGTTTTCTAATTTGAGAATAGTACGGAGGATGCTAAATTTTTTCAGAACCACATATTATCAAAGTCCTCCATTCAATTTTGTATATTAACCTGTCCATTGTCTTGCAATATGCTTAAAGATATAATATTGTGTAATCGCTGCACAGCGTCAATAAAACTTTGCAACAGTCAATACTTTTGGTGATCATGCAAAATGTTGAAAATTGACTGTTTAGGTTATCTTAAACATTTGCACCAGATGTCCTAGTTTTATGCGAATATTTTCCCTCACCAACCGCCTATGACAATTTTGTGTGTTATGACATCACATGATCTACATAGTGATCACCATCTTCTACCTTATTTGATTAACCTGGTCCAATATTACTGTTTTTCCAGGGCAACTACCACTTTACATTGCTTTCATTAACAAAAATACTTGTCTTTTTCTATTGCATTTCGCGAATATAAATTTGCTGGTCGCTTTAAATTGAAAAATGAGAAATATCATAACCAAAAAATTTAAATACCAGTGTTAAATAGGAATTCCGAAATAGTGCGGTGAAAAGAATATCTTTAATTTAATAAGGTTTTTTATTAAAGTACTATTTTATTTTAAAGCTTAACACATAAATTATTTTATCTCTTGATAATGACGGAATACACCGTGGAAACGGCGGGCTTTTATTAATAAAATTAATGAGATTACAATATAATAAAACCGTGTTAAGAGTGTTCTTTACTAAAGTAAGGGTAATCTGTGCAGGCCCGATAAGCATGTGTGGGAATATTTTCTGCTAGAGTTTTTTGATACTCAATAGCTATTTTGGAAAACTCGTGTTTAATCTTACCTTTTCACTAAATTTTCTTTTAATATTTATTTATTAACCCTTAACTTAGAGAATTTGTGCAAGCTCGATCAGAACATAAGTAGTAAAACTTTTTAATTTAAATTTCGCGCGGAAAACCATTCGTCGAAATATTTTTTTTCTATGTTGGTATGACTGTCAGTGACATCTGTGCCAAATGTCGCATCAAAATAATCATTAGTGTTTAGTATACGCTTGTCTTTCTGAACTACAAAAAGTTCATTCGGCGATTTTTACAATGAGTGAAATTATTCAACAAAGAGTTCCATTAAATTGTGTGTGCGGAATCAATTTTGTGGTGCCGAAACATTCAGAATGTTGCAAAAGGCCTTCGGTGATAATTGTATGTCGCGAGCAAGTGTTTTTGATTGATACAAATTGCTCAAAGAGGGTCGAGAACGTGTTGACGACGAACCACGTCTAGGACGGCCATCAACATCAACTGATGATCAACACGTTAATAAAATCAAGGAATTGGTGCTCGAGAACTGACGATTAACAGTCAGAGACATTACTGGCATCGTTGAAATATCGGAAGGACCAGTGAAAATCATTTTGAAAGATATTTGGGCCTAAGAAAAGTGAAATCACGATTGGTTCCAAAATTACTCAATGTTTTGGAAAAACAGCGTCGCGTTGACGTTTGTGAAACAATGCTTTCTGACTACCAGAATGTCATGAAACGTATTATAACTGGCGAAGAGCCTTGGATCTATGCTTACGACCCTGAAACAGACGATCAATCGGCCGAATATCGTGCCAAAGGTGAGCCGAAGCCGAAAAAACCACGTCAAAGAAAGTCAAAAATCTAGGTGATGTTGACAGTTTTCTCCGATTATCGAGGTGTGGTGTACTCCGAATTCCTTCCGACCGGCCAAACTGTCAACAAGGAATACTATTTGAGTGTTATGCGTCATTTGCGCGAAGCTATTCGTAAAAAGAAGCCGGAATTATGGGTCGACAACTCTTGGTTTTTGCACCACGATAATGCATCTCGTCATACTGCATTGGTTTTACGTGATTTTTTCGCCAAAAATTCCACCCATGTCATTCCGCAATCACCGTATTCGCCTGATTTAGCTCCGTGTGACTTCTGGCTGTTCAGCAAACTCAAACGTCCGCTCCGGGGAAACCGTTTTGAGTCAATTGAAGACATTAAACGTGAATCGCTATGTGCATTGGAGGCTATTCCGGAAATTGACTTTAACAACTGTTTCGAGGATTGGAAAAAACGTTGGCACAAGTGTATTGAGGCCGGGGAGATTACTTTAAGGGGGACGAAATAGATTTGGAGAAATAAATAAAGAATTTTAAAATTATGAATAAAGTCTTACTATTTTTTGCCCACAGTATTACAACAACAATAGACTCAGATTTTTTTCGCAATAATAAAGTTTAATCCACAATTTCGTGCCTAGTTTTGGTTGGTTAATTTTATATTAAAAAAAAAATTTAAATAAAAACAGATTACCCATATTTTTCAAAAGGATTATGAAAACTAACTCAGAAAATTGCCGATAGAGGGCCAGACATTGTTTGGTATGCAAATAGGAGTGTTCCTACTAGGTATAGGTTCGAATGGTAAAGAAACAATTTTTAAATATACACACTGAAATGTAATTTTAGGTAAGGTTCAACAACAAATTTAATTTAGTGTTATTTTAAGCTTTAATCCAGCGAAATGAAATATTCTTGTTTGATCAAGACGATCACTGTCTTGTTAAATTTAAATTCAGTGTAAATTATATTATTTTGGTTTTAGCCGGAAATTCATCTTTTATATTTTTTAATTAATAATAATGTAATTACAACAGGATCAGAACTACACCAGTGTCACTGCAAATTTAACTTTTTGGGTAAACTGCTAATACATAGAACATTATAGTTATTTTCGTCGCGTTGGAGTATTGTTAGTTCTAAAAAAATTTAATTAGTTACGAAATTGGTTTTCAGAATTATTCGCGAAATTAAATTAAACAATAATAAATGTTATTTCCATGTAATTTTTATTATTAAAATATTTAAATGTGAAGTTTTCCAACTATCTTTTGGATCGGGTTTGACCAGCTCAATTGTTTTTAATTAATTTAATTATTTCAAATATAAACATGTGTTTTTGGGAGATTAAATCTATTTTAATTTTTAAATTGCATTTTTACTCCTTCCATTAATTCTCTAGAAAATCTGTGAACTCTGTGTCGAAAATGTTAATTTATTTGTGGATATTCATAATTTCCACGATTACAGATCTTTTAAATCCGCATCCGCACGAATCTTTTGTAGGATTATCCACATTCATTCGTAGGTAGTAGGTGATTTATGCGTGTCAGCTAATATTTTTCTCTAATTCAACAACCGGCGCGTGACAAAGATAGATAATACGAAACAGCTACACCATCCACATCAAGCAACCGGTGCTTGCGTTAGTACAAATTTGATGATCGCATGGGAATAGCATAAAATAATTTATAAAAATGGAAGGAAAATAAGATCCCCGCTGCATGCCAGTATGGCCCATCCAACAGCAGTCCGCTTTTCCAGCAAACCCTGCGAACCTGGCTAGAATTCAATGGACCAATCACACATTAATCCGAAAATAACATGATTATGTAATGTCATTAATAAGGCGGCCAAATCCCTCTATGGGATGTAGCGCCAGCAAAAATAAAATAAAAAATAAAAATAAATTGAATCCATAACACACTTGTTGATTTGATTTCAGTCAATGAACTAACACATTGATTTATAATTTCTAATCATCATCAATCAATCAAAGCAAATCAAAATCGAAATTGCTTAAACAAAATGTACGAATCCAATCGGATAATAACGATTTCCGATTAATTAAATTTTGTGTTGTTGCTCTCCATCGGATAAATTATTAACTTATAGAACATAGGAATAATATCAATCATGCATATTTATCTACAGATGAAGGATGTAATTTTAATTGGATTATTTTTCTTCTTCTATACTTAGATGAATTCAACCAAACAAAAATCCGAATTCTTTGTTTTTGCTATACTCCTACATAAATGAATACGTATATCAATCGATCAGTTTATCGCCTTAATTAATCATAAGACCATTTCTAAAGTTGATTTTAGTGCCATTCCATGTATAAACCGATTATCCTAATAATAATAATAATGTACTATGTACTATAAGCTCGGCAGAGTTTTTCACTACTACAATAAAAGCTCCATCGCATGAATGTGGAAAAAGTATCTGGAAAATGATAATTCCAACATATTTACCTGTAAATTAAATTCGATAACAAAAAAAACCATAAACAGGAAATTATTAAAAATAATTTTTTGTAAACATTAATTATTATTTATTTGCCTGTAAAATAAATAAAATCTATAAAATAATTTAATAAGGAAATTACATTTAAATTGAATGAGAGAGAGTTAGGGAAAAATAAAATCGAAAATATTTTGCTTTACGTTCAAATATAGAGAATATCAATTTTTCAATAAAATACAAATAAATAACAAAAAAAATGTTTTGAAAATTATAAAACACGATAACAATTTTTGAATTAAATTATTTGTTGTGAAATTTCCCGGAGTTGAATTTATTTATTACTTTAGTTAAGTGATTTTCTTTGAACTGGAAATGGCAAATCATTTTTGTTTGATTTAAATAAATGATTTGATGTTTTTGTGTTTGTCATTAAAATATATTAAACTTAATTAGCAAGTGGGTGACATACAATTTTCTTGAGACAACCTAACGTAACAATTGTTTTACACCAATGGAACATATTCACATCAAACACCATGAAGAATTGGTTAATCAACGATATAAACAAATATGGTAATCTGGGACGGCCAGGGCTAATATATATATTTTCGATTTTCTATTATGTGTGAGTGGAGATGTGTGTGTGTGTGTGTGTGTGTGTGTGTGTGTGTGTGTGTGTGTGTGTGTGTGTGTGTGTGTGTGTGGTGGGCGAGATCAAAATTTTATGATTTTTAACTTGTCGAGCGACCTTTTTACATCTACGTTATCTCTCGTTAAACCGCATATCCCAGAATTGTTCACCGGTTCTCGTTCATATATTCAAATAGGTTAGAATATTTTCTATAAGTGTAGTTAATGAAATTCATTATATTTTTCAAAATTTAAAAGTTTTTAATTATTCAATTTATTTCTCAATTTAAAATTTTGGTATTTTTGCCAATTGGATGGAATATACCCAACTAACATTTACGAACAAGCGGCTAGAGATTTCCCAAGGATCACGTTTATACTTTTGGATAGTTCAGACTTTCGACTATCCTTATGATGATTATTACTATGTTTAACAGAATTTAAAAAATTTCACAATTTTTAAGTTTTTTTTATGTTTTATGAAGTCAAACTCAAGTAGATGTCTCTCTAGGTGTGTAACGAGACGAGGTATTAATCTGTCAAAATACTCAAACAGTGTAAGTGAAAAATATGGTGTCTAATATTTTATTACTTTTAATTATTTAATTATATTAATTCAATTAAATGCGAATATATTCAATATTAATTAAATAAAACTAAACTAACTATCGAGCTATTATTTTACATAATTGTATTTGTCATTGTAAATAATGATTTTTCTCGATCGATTCGATTTTAGATAAAGCGTCATGGAGCAATGAAACTCGATGTGCCTGAGTGTAAATCTAAACAAATTAAAGAACGTGGACTTCACTGTCATACGTCATACGTCCCACAAATTAATTAATGATAACAAAGTGACTAAGAGCCATTAAAAGTGTTAAAAACCTATACAATCTAATGTGTAACTTGCATTTCACTGAAATTAACTACAGGCCAACGGTTGACAGTAACCTTGAACTGTTAATATGTAATAACTTTTAGATTAAAATTATAATTCGACAGATTGCAATCGGAGAATACTCGTTGAAAGAGTAATTCTATTAAGTATAAGTTTAGCAAAAATACTCATATTTCAAACGGTCTCAAAATAATAATAATAATATTATAAAGTTAATATAATTTGAATGTACCTAAATAAAAATAATAAAAAGCAAATATCAATTCATAATATCACAAAATAGTGAAAACTGCTCTTGCACCACAGATTAGTTCCATTTTCGTAAAACATACCCTTTGATGGAATCTTCGTCGAATAAAATGTTTATAATTTTTATAATTGGTGTTTAATAAATCACAGGATTTGATATTGGTCCATTCGCTATTAATCTAATGTTATCGTTGTTGTCATCATTTCGTAAGGCGTAACAACATTTAATTTCTATGACTTCCTTCTATGAAACTAAAACCTAATTCGACACATTCACAATTTCTGCTATTAACGACCTGCTTAATTAATATCAACTTAAGGGTCAATTTCATTTGTGATGTAAGAGCTCGAGTACTCTGTTAAACTAGATTCTTCTTTTGTGTCAGCATCCTCTGGTTGGTTGATCTAATCAACAAAGTGCTCGGTTCAGTTTCTTCCTGGCCCCGATATTTAATTTGGAAAGAAAACGTTTCCAATAACGTTAATAATTTATAAACATTGAACATTTTCTCAACTCTTTCTGATTTTAATTTTAGTACACAAAAATAATGAGAAATTATATAAAATAAGGTAATAAATATTATATTGAACAGCTTTAACATTATTTTCCTGATATTTTTGTACTTTTATTGTGTTTCCAAATGTATGTATAAATTTACATAAAATAATTTTGAAGTGCTGACTGCTGAATAGCTTTTGCGAAACATTTCTCGCACGAATTTATTGATTCGTTCTTTTTTCTCTTCCATATTTGAGCATATAAGAACACAAACATACAACAAATTAATTTTATATATTGAGCAATATAAAAGCTATAGCAATATCAATATTGCTATTTATTCATGATAATTTGAATGCTCAAACTAAATGGTCCCTCAAAATATAGCACAGTTAGGACAAATATTAACCATTTACATTACACTAGCAGCTGCCATTTTTCCTAATAAATATGTATTTTAAAAACAAAACAAAAATTACGTTATTTTCATGACAAATGTGTTGTATTTGATGATGTAAATATACATCTCGCAGATCGTCAAAAGTTCAACTTGTCAGCAAATTTTTAATAAATGCATTTTCAACGGTTTTATTGTATTTTAACGCCAATTTTATGGAATCTAATTCAAACTAGATGCAATTTAATAATTTTTAAGGGATATTAACATATAAATCGCAAAATAAAATTTCTTTGATGTTATACTTTTGCGATCGAAAAACCCATATTGAAAGCTCGATGTAGTATCGAAGTACTTACTTGTCTTCGATTATCCATTTATTATTTGAAATATATATATTTTATTAATTTAATTTGCATAAATTTAAACGTCCGCCACATATTTCGGTGACAAAACAAATAAAGCGTATTGCCGGTTCTAAAGATGTTCACAATTTTCCCAATTCTCAATTGGTGGAAAATATTCTGCCCTATCCGAATATGTGAGCGAAAACTCGTAAATATTTTAGAGATACCCAAATCCTAATTGTAAAAATGTAATTCGACAATTTAAAAACCATCATAATTAGTACCCATCCCGTGTGTTGGTGGACAGTTCGAGAATCGGTAATAGATACATTTGAAAATCGTGTAAATTTTTATAGTATTACATATTGAAAAGTTTGAACTATCCATAAGTAGATATAACGTGATTCTGTGAAAATTTTAAAGATTCCTATACTCGTAGTTAAGAATAACATATAAGTTAAAAATAATCGAAAAATGTTTCAATTTCAAAGCAAATAAACATGGATTTTTTAAATTTAACAGTGCAAATTTTATTATTAATATTTTGGTATGGAGTTTTATAATGATTGAATAGGGGTATAAATGTTGTTATGTTGCTAATAAACTTAAAGTTTGAGTTGTAAATAAAATTTTATTAAAATATAAAATTCATAATTAATAATAAAATGAAAAATGTTTACCTATATAATCACAACAAAATTATGTAGATATTTTACTTTTATTTAACACAATAAATTTCTTTATTCCCATATTTTATGGCAAAAAATCACAATATGTATGTTCTTCCCCAGGCTATATCTAATTTAAATCCAGTTTAAATTCTGAAATTAGAGGAAGCGAAATAAAATTAAAGTTCCAGCCAATTAATTTACGTGCTATTTAATTCTGTTAACACTTTTCTAAAACTGCAATATTAAAATCTTTCAGCCGTCCACATTTCATACATTTGAATTAAGGTGACGTTTCTTTACATAATGGCATAATTGTTTGACATACCCTTTTTATATTGAATTAGTGTTGGTTTTATACTATAGGGTTTCTACATAAAAACGATCATGAAATATATGATCGTTTTTTATAAACCAATCGTTTTTTATGAATCTTGGGGGAAAATGTTCTCCATCTTGAACAAGGGCGCACGCCATTTTTGGCGAGAGGACTGAAATTGAAGGAATTTAATTTTTAATTTTAGAAATATTTATTATCTTATATATTAATACTCTTAATTTTTTCATACTCAACCCTAAAATGACCCCTAAACATGATCCGATCCGTTAGATTTTTCAGGGTAGGTCGACGACATAAATTGCGCTGTGCGTAGGCTAGATAATCTAAAAATTGGAAAAATTCCACCGGCAAGTACTCGAAACGGGTACCTCAGGTAGTTTCAGAAAATTTCCTAGCGCTAGGAAAATATACGAACTTACTTTATTTTTGATAAATGTGCATCAAATTTACGTCTTAAAAAATCTTCTTAATCATTTCTTAACCAAAAATTCAATAAAATGTATTCACGTGACTGATTATTCAATCACAGGTCAGCTAGTTAGAATTATTTATTAACTGATCGTGTGAGTAAAATAATGACTTAAACTTAATATTCTTTTAAGTTTCAACCATCTTCCAAATAAAAATATTTGTCACTTCTTGTTTCATTAGAAACTTCTTAAAGTTTCTATATGCCTTTATACATCTATTTTAAATATATATGTTTTAAAACAGGCATTCAATCTGAAAAAGACTCGTATCATGAAAGAAAACACGAGTAACACGACTAACCGAAATGTTTCAAGCTCTACAAAACATGAATTAACTCGTTACTAAACTAAATGTAAAAAAGGGAGTAAAATAGGAGATTATCGCTTGAGTGAAGAAATTGAACCCGAGGCCGAAGGCCAAGAGTAGTAACTGAACAAACGACATCTACGACTTAAATTTTAGTAAAAAAATATGTTTTTATCTAGAATTTTGTTTGCTACTGAAGTTAGCCGAAAATTTCAGCAGGAAAAATACTTGCATTATCGACATATGTATTTTGTATCAGGTGGTAGTGCAAAATTCTGTTGATATTAGCCGAAAATTACATGTTATTGAAGTTAGCAGTAAGTTTCCGCCGAAAAAACATTTCAAAAATAAATATCACATAATTCGAATGTTTAAAGGTTATAAGAACTGGGTGAAGTTTGACCAATTTGTAAACTGCTGGACCCATGTTCATAATTTGTCGTATTAGGGGGCTTTGCATTTGAGTTGCGTCACTAACAGTGAACACCTGTGCCAAAAATTAGGCCATATTTTATGTAGCATCATAGTGAAATAAATTAAAAGCTGGACGCATGTTTCATGGCAATTTGGATTGGCGGCTATGAATTTGATATTGTGCTATAATTTTTGAAATCCATTTTTAGCCTCACTGTTAACTTTTGTCACTTATACAATTGAATTTGAACTGTTTTAGTAAAACACTTGTAAACAATTTTCCTTAGAGTGACAATATTTATTAATTTATTATTAGGAAGATCGAATACGAAAATAAATTTCTTCCTCAGTTCCTTTTTTACAACTAATACACTTTTCTTAAAATTACGCTGCTTATATGTATACTAATCTTAGGTCTAATTTGTTGTGCTCCTCTTACTGTTGGTGTTGTCTATAATTAGGTAGTAAATCCTGTTGGTTTTGATATTATTTATAAGGGTATTTAGTATTATTATTATAAGCAGCGTAATTTGAAGAAAAGTGTATTAGTTGTAAAAAAGGAACTGAAGAAAAAATTTATTTTCGAAATCGATCTTCCTAATAATACATTAATCACTCTAAGAAAAAATGTTTACACGTGTTTTACTAAAACAATTCAAATTCAATATGAATTTGAGTTGAGGCACTAACAGTGAACTCCTGTGTCAGAAATCAGGCCATATTTTATATAGCATCATACAGAAATGAATTAAAAGCAGACGCATGTTTAGTGGCAATTTGGACTGGGTGAAGTTAACCAATTCGTAATTAGCCGGCTCCCGTATTTATAATTTGTCGTGTTAAGGGTCAATGAATTTGACTTGTGGCACTAACAGTGAACACCTGTGCCACAAATCAGGACATATTTTATGTTGAATCTTAGTAAAATAATTTAAAAGCTGGACGCATGCTTAGTGGTAATTTGGGCTGCGTGAATTCGTAAATAGCTGGTACTACCACAAAATATGGCGATAATTTAGGTTTTTTATCGGCTGCAATTTTCGGCTAACTTCAGTAGCATGAATTTTGTAGTAAATATATTTTTCTTACATAAAATGCACCGACGAGAACTTTTATACTGCTATCGAGTTTTCCTTGAAATCTAGTTTTTTAAAAACAATTTTGTATGGAAATTATTCGATTCTTGTATTTAGATATCTAGTAATCCATCTACTTTAGTTTCTACGGACTAAAATACATCACTATACTTACGAGTATGTTTGTTCTATGATATAATGATGCATTTTAGTTTCGATTTTTAAACAAATAATTAGAAAGCAGCAATTAGAAATTTCTAATATTCTAAAAAACAGGTATGTCGACCCGAAAAATTAAGAAAGAATTGAGAAAGAGTTTTATAATACACGATACACCAACTACAATTAAACACACCGTCAGTTTGCATTTGGCAGTCGTAGAGAGTGGTCGATAACAATTTATTATGGAGCATGTAACGCCGTAGCAACATATTGAAATTATAAAACAACATTATATAATTGTTCAATTGTGAAGACTTTTGTTGCGTTTTCCATTACCTTCCCGAGCATCTCGGGAGGTATAGCGATGATATCGGCACGAATGTTTGCCATGAGCTCGTCAATGGTCTAAGGCTTGCTGGCATACACTTTGCTTTTCAAATAAGCCCACAGAAAGAAGTCCGAAGGGGTCAAATCTGAAGATCTGGGTGGTCAGTCAATGTTGCCTATTTTTGACATCAGACATTCAGGGAATTTTCGTTGCAGAAACTGAATTGTTTGATTTGCACTGTGGCATGTTGCACCGTCTTGTTGAAACAAGTAATCGTCAAGACCTTTTTCACTCATTTGCGTTTTGGTGCAAACGCCGGCCCAAGCAGTCAGTTTTTGGCCATACAATGGCGTTTCATGGATCGCGTGTGGATTCTCCGTTTCCCGGAAATTTTGCTTATTAACGCCGCCAGAGAGTGTGAAATGGGCCTCGTCGGTAAATTTGCTTCCAAAACTCACTTATTCCAAGCGTAGACGCTCTGTCGGCAATATTCTTTGTGTTAATTACACTTTATACGGAAACAAATACAAATCATCTTTCAAAATGCGCCGCAAAGTGGTTCCACTGACGCAAAAATGCTGAGCGCATATATATATATATATATATATATATATATATATATATATATATATATATATATATATATATATATATATATATATATATAAGTTAACGAAACGTGGTTTCGGAGAGTTAGAAAAATGAATTTTATTGGTCAAAATTTTACGTCAATACAATTTCAGGTATAAACTTACTCTAACTCTAAACGAACAATTTTTCATTCTTATACTAAATTAAAAGTTAATGTCAGCATTCTCGTATAGAAAGAATTTAACTAGAACGGAAATATGATTTGTTGATGTTGCAGTAGTATGGCATGTGCAACTACATAATGCTAGGAATTTGGCTGACTCAGCGGTTGACGTGTATAGCATTTTGCTAACTCTTCCCCCTTTAAAGATCCACGGCCCGTGGGTCACGTATTGAGGGTAACCGTGTGAATTTCTGGTAGGCTGCTGAAGATCCCCTGTTGTTGAGCTGGTTTCTGAAGTCGCACTTTATAGAAGTGGTGCTTCCTTGTGATTAAGAAAATCAAGATTATCGTTAAAATCAAACTTATGATTGCGAGATCTATGAGTCCTGATTTTTCGTAGCTTGCGAACAATTTCTGTAGTTTTTTCACGTTATTCAGATGCAGGCTATGAAGATAGTCTGGATTTATCTTCATACTTTTTTCTGTTATATTTGACTGAAGCACTAATGGTAATATTTGGAATGTATGTGTTTCCCGGTTAGTGAACGTTATGTTGTTGATTATTATGGTCTCGTTGTTGAATTGAATTAAAAAACTTCCCTCTAGATGTTTGTTTGTATTGTTGCCGTAGATCTCACCGTTAAAGTTGTTCAGGTAGATTGTATTGTCAGTCAGTGTCTCAATTACCTGATTTTTGTTGAATATGTAATCACAACTTGCATGCGTACCTCGTATGAGCTGGCTGATGCAATGGTCATCGTTGATTTCCTCCAAGCAGTTTCTCTCACAGATGGTGGTCTCGTGGAACGAGTTACACTTCTGCGTTATCCCGAAAAGTCGATGTTCCAATTAAAACTTTATCTCAAATAGTTTGTAATTACTTAGATAGGGATGTTGTAGATGAGGGCCTACGTCGTGAACTGAAGTTGGTCTTTGAGACTTGTATTAAACAAAACTATTTCTGCTTTGATAATACATATTTCAAATTCGCTGATGGTCTACCCTTGGGCTCCCCTCTGTCACCTTTGTTAGCTGAAATTTTCATGAATTTCTTCGAACAAACGATTTTATCAAACAACAATCCTTATTTTCGTCATATAATCTTTTGGTATAGATATGTTGATGACATACTATGTCTATGGAATGGAACTGATAGACTGTTAAACTCATTCCTTACTTGATTAAACTCTCAGTATCCCACCATTGATTTTACGCTGGAAAGGGAAGAAAATAAGGTATTAATTTTCTAGATATAACAATAACCAGGATTAATTCTTCTTTAGACTTCAAAATTTATCGGAAACCTACGTATACAGATGCTATTATCCCTAGTTCTTCAAACCATCCCCATAATATTAAAATGTCAGCTTTCCACTCACTAATAGATAGACTAATAAACATCCCTTTGACAAATTCAAATTACGACATAGAGCTTAATATAATTCTACAAATAGCAACGAATAACGGATATGCAACTAAGACTATACTAAAGTTATTAAATAAAAAGCTAAAGCGTAAAGCTCTAACGGGTATTTATCCACCGCACAATCCAACGCAGGAAAATTGGCGTCGCTTAGAGTATATAGGAAAAACTAGCCAACGGATTAGCAACATCGTGTCCGATTATACCAATATTAGTTTTGCTTTTTATAATAACACAAAAAAGAAAATGGTTTTTAACAATAAACCTAGAGTTGATCGCCTTTCCAAGTCTGGTGTTTATAGGATTAATTGCAATGATTGTAGTTTCTCATATATTGGACAGACTGGGCGCAATTTTGGAGTTAGAGCTAAAGAACATTTATCTCGTTGCAATCAATCAACGTTCCATAACCATTTAACTTTAGAAAATCATACAGCTAGCTTAAACAATTTAGACATATTACATATACAACCTAAAAGCAGACGTTTAGATACTTTAGAATCTTACGAAATTCGAAAATCAATATTCCTTAACCAAAATATCCTTAACGAACAGAGAGAAATCCGTTTCTCGCCAATTACAGATCCCGCCCTGTTTTATTCTCACGCTCTTAATAATATGACTAATACGTCGGGTAATTAAATGCACTTCAATATACGTTGAATTTTGTTACTCAACCGATAACTAATCGCTTACCTGCTATTCCACCCCCCCTCCCCTTTTTTATTAGTAATTTTTCCGTGTAAACAACAGATGGTTGGAACGATCAATAGATTAATTTTTATGGCCTATTTTTTGTCCCTCCTTCTTTTATTTTATTTGGCTTATTTCTACTATACCGGGTGTTTCTTTTAAAGTGAGACGATCAAATATCTCGAAAAGTAGCCACTCTACGGAAAAAATGTTCATAATCAAAATTTAATCATACCGCGGGGGAAATGCATTAGTGCAAAAAAAATAGTCCCCCACCCCCGCTTTGTAGGTGGGGCGGGGGTAACTTTTAAACTAAGATAGGAAGCCATATTTTTTATTGCAGATATGGATTCTACGACTAAAAGTACATATGATTTGAATGAAATATTTTGTTCGGTTCATCAACCGCTGTTCAATAGCACTTGATGTACAAATCTTTTCCTAGGGCATTGCCGTTTTTATTATAATATTATATATATGTATTACACAAAACTTATATTACACCAGCCAGCATAAAGGCTCAAAAATGATTTAAAAATTCAAGTAAATAAATCAAAGATAAGCAATAAACCACTGAGACTGTATATGTATGTGCTAGTGTACACTGTAAAAGGTGTTTTCTAGAGATTCACAATTTTAAATTAAAATAGAACAAAGAAACGCTGTGGCTGGCGTGTACATGGGGTATTCTGGAGGTCCAATTTTCGATATCTCTTCGCCGCGATTGCTGCCTATCTTTCTAATAACTCACCAAATGTTGTGGTTCAAGTGTTCAATCGTCTCAGGTTTATCGGCGTAAACAAGTGACTTAACATACCCCAAAGAAAATAACCTAATGGAGCTAGATCACACCTTTTCGGTGGCCAATTAACATCACCATTATGTGAAATTATTTTTCCATCAAATGTTTCTTTGAGTAAATTAATTGTGTCCCGCGCTATGAGACATGTGGTCCTGTTGGAACCACATTTCAGCAAGATTTATGCTAGCCAATTGGGGTTCAAAAAGGTTAGAAATGATGTCTCTATACCGTTCACCGTCGACTGTAACATTCTGCCCATCATCGTTTTTGAAGACATATGGACCATGATTCTGCCCGATGGCTTTAATTCCTGCACAAGTTGAATTTTGTAAGCACGTAAACCAAGATCCTTACATAAAATCTTCCATAAAGTGGGTGGACACGTCTCCAGTTGCTGAGAACGACGTCGAATTGATTGATTTAGGTCTTCCTCAATGCTACGCTGTACAGCGTCAATCGCTTGTCGGTACGCACTGTTTGACGTGTTGGAGGAAAGAACCAACTGTGATGACAACTTAAAGATGTGAACCTCTAAAAACACCCTTTATAATCTAAAACTTCATGCTCTGTAGTATCATTTATGAACATCTAAATTTTTCATTTTCCCAATAAATAATAATAAATTTAATATTGGAAACCCATTTAGCTCATTGAATTTGAGGCAAACAAAAAATTGTGTAACTAAATAATGGTTCAAACGCGGAATTTGTGATTTTTCGTTCTCTTTCCTGCCCCATCAACTACTTCATATTTATGTACGTACAAAACACTGTGTTTTATGTATAGTATTCCATTTTCTAAAAAACATTAAAAAAAATTCGATGAAGACGATAACGAAGAAGTCGCGACGGCGAATTGGAGGAAAAATCTAAACAATAATGTTATTTATTTTATTTTTTATATAAATTTCCATTTTGTCGTCGTTGTTGAATGTGAAAACTTTCGCCTTTTTTATATTTATTTTTGTGTTTCTTCTTATTCGAGTTTTAGTTTATATTATCGGAACAACAATAAAAACAAAAATGTAAATTTTTATGATGTTACGAGTAATATTGTTTTCATTTTCATCATCATCAACATTGAAATCAGCATCATCAATAAAATTTAACATTACGGTGCGTCACATTGGTTCAAATTCAATATTGATTATTCCATCAATCGAACGAATTTTCTCGTTATGGTTCGACGATTTTTGTTATTTGTTTCCTGGAGTTTATGTGTTTGTTTGTAATACCGATTCCCTATCTTTATTTAGTATTAAGTGTAAAATGTTTCTCAGGTCGGTCAATAAACGAGTAAATCTATTCGCCCTAGTGTTATCTTCCGAGATACATGCTGCAAGTAGAACACTTCTTAAACATCGAGGTAGATTGGTTCGGGATGAAAGTACTCGAAATCGGAATCCACAATTGATTAAAGAGGCGATTTTTCATAATAATTTTACAATTTTATATTCGTAATTTCAGATATTAGTTAGCTATTATGTTTAGCTGAGGTAAAGTATTTGATTTTCAAAAGTCTCGCCTATTCGTTTCGGTTCTTACAGTTGCGTGTTTTGTGGTGTCTTTTGGGTTCGCATATAACTATCTATATTAACATTAGTACAGATTTTGCTTCCGATTACGATGTAGTTCTTTTCCACATTCAAAAGTAATAAGTATTTATAAGTTTTATTTAAATACGTTTATACGACATAACTCAACTGTTTTATTTGTGTGCCCATGTTTTGAAAATACGGGTGGAAAGTGGCACCATAAATTATATAAATACGGGTGTTATAAATTTTTTTGTGATCGTATAATCTTAGATTCTTCACCCTCACTCAAATTTACAAAGGTCGATTAGCGTAATTTTCCGCTTGCTGACTATGGAGTTATTAGAGGTTATTTTTAATGCAGATAAATTTTTGCTCATATCTCTGAAACTATACACTTTGCGAAAAGTTGTATATGAAGAAAACGAAGGAGTTTATTTACTTTAAACTGCTTAATCAAAAGGTACACTCAACGGTATGAGTTCTAATAATGAAACTAACTTTCGTAAATATCTCACAAACTAATAAGTTTCTATTCTAAAACTATTAAACCTCTCCTCCTCCTTCTATTGTACTGAAACTCAACCTGTAGTATTTTTATGTCCAATCTATAAAAAATGTAAATGTATAAATATTAAATTTATTTTATTTTAATTTATGATGTGTGAAGATTTTATTATTTATTTTCTTCAGAGCAATTCAAACACAATTAAAGTTTATAGATGTTGTCGCACTGGCAAAATTATACAAAATTCTAACACACATTCATCATTCCGAAAAGAATAAATAGATAATTGCCATTATATAAATAGATGGCACTAGGTATCTGACAATGCTACTGTAATGTTGTTCAAATTTTCAGAAATATCTACGTAATTAAATATTTTTAACACCTAAATATATACAATATATATTTATATATTGTCATCTTTAAACACTATCATCCAATTAACGACTTGCGTTCTTTCGGAAAACATATTCTATTCTAAACGAAAGATATTTTTGTTTTAAATAGAATGAGATCAAATCTTCAACTAACAAAATTATATTTCTGAGATAGAGATAAAAAAAGAGTGGAAAGAATCATAAATTTATTTCTGTTTTAAGGCAACAATTAGAGTTTTGGTATGAGTCACATTAGAAAATCGGATACACAAGCAAAAACATACACAACATGGAAGAAATACTAACAAATGGCCGTACACTTGTCCGAATATGAAACCAAGCGTAATTTATATCGATTAAAACAATCAATAAAATATCCATGAAATGCCTAATCAAGTTGTAGCAAGCCTTACATTTTACTGGGTGACCAAAAAAAAAGTAAGGCCTGATTTTAAGAACAGGGATTAATCAAACGATTAATATAGGATTAATCATATGTTTTAATTTATGAACGAAGATAAATAAATACATAATTTAATTAAGAGATTGATTGGAGTGTGCGGCCAACCTATGCAGACATTTTTACATATAACAAGATGGAGGGATAAGACAAGTTGGTTAGTTATGGTAGAATTAACCCGCTTTCAAATATCTACGTAGTCAATATTTAGTAAATTGTTAGTATAATAAAATATAAAACGGTTAGCATAAGACAGAACAATTATTTTTGATTTTTTGTATGGGTTAAACTTCAAGCAATCAGCATCTTAGCAAAAATTTAATTACTTAATTAATGCAATAATGGTAATTTTCAATTATTTTTATTTACTGTTTACAATAATATAAGATGTAATTTAAATAAAATCATTTTAACGCAATGGGATTATCACAAAAGAAGATAAAAACAAATCTTTTATGACTCTGAATTCTGAACTCGTGTAACGGCCCATTTACACGTAGAAAATTGTTTCGTTTGTAAATTTTTGTAAGTGAACAAAAATAGAAAAGAAAGAAACATGTATAGTAAGGCGCCTTTATGGTTGTGTTCGTTCATCATCTCATCTGTGAAAAAATGCATAAAAAAATCGTCATTAAGGTCATCGCGCCTTAATGCCATAATTTTTTTTTGCACTATAAGAGTATGTTTCAATAGGTTTAAATACCGCAGAAAAAGTTAAAAAGTTAAAACTTGAGACGAATAAAAATGTCAAACTTTTTATCTGCTTCAAGAGCTGATAAAATTTTTATATGAGAAACATTTGTCTGACACAAAATAGTTGTTTGTAAACAGAAGTTTGCCATGAACAAAAGTTGATAGAAATCGTAATGTTTAGTTATAAACTGACCGTAATTGAATGATATTTCAATTTTTGAATGGAGTATTAATTTTAGTTATTTTCCATTTTTTATCTTTTATACGTTCATAATTACGTTAAATAAGCAACCAAACAGTTGTCAAAATTTTTTTTTAACCAATTGAAACAGATAAATAGTTAAAAAGTTATAAATATATAACATGAATAAATTTTTAACTTTTTATGCGGCATTTAAACCAATTGAAACACACACTAAGAAAATTGAGTGTTTTAAATTTTTATTCTAAACTAATCTAATGATAGCCATCGAGTATCATAGTCTAAGATCTAAACTAGCTTTTGGGAAGGGCTGTGGTAGCATCCAAGGATGAATGAAACCCTCTTTTTCACTTTATCTATTGTTTTGTACAACAAACGTGTTTCCTTAAAAAATAAAACACAACGAGAAAGTATAAACATTTGTATGGAGAGAATGAATCATTTTTTGAATGAAAACACAATACAAATGTGAATCTTATTAGGATAATTTTGGATTTGTATATTTTCTTGTGATTATCATAAGGAAATAGCATTATTGTGGTTGTTTGTCATCTTACAATTCCTATAAGAGCCTGTAAAGTAGATTTAATATGGTGTACAGTTATTGTTGTAGAGGGAAAGAAGCCTATCTAACCTAAACAAATAGCATAATTTATTACACAGCTAAATAGAGATACTTATGATAATTTTGATTCTTTCTCTAGTTTGAAATATATCTTTAAATTGATTTTGTATTTGATATTGAAATTATGAATAAGGTTATAAACGTGTATGTTGAGAAATAGAATGGTAATCAATCTTATGCTTATTACTTTCTTCTGCGTAGTCATATTTGTACGATTATAACAATTTGTTATATTTAAAAAAGAATATATTTCAATATCCTTTAACCCTTTAACTGTTTAATTTTGTTTCGAAAAACTTTTTCTCCCTGTGGCACTATTCTGGTAATTCCCTGGGAATAGGGAACTGGGGAAAGATTTTATATATAATTTTTATTTAAACATTTTTTTCTGGCATGCTGAGGTAAAATGTTAGTGTTAATTTTTTTGAAAACAAAATTAAATAGGGAATAATTTGCCCTGCCAATTTAGATATGGAAAAATTATTCCCAATTTATAAGTATTTACAACAAACTTTTCTACTCAGTAGGCCGGAAAGATAACATTTGAACAAAAATTACATATAAATTCTTTCTCCAGTTCCCTATTCCCTGGGAATTACCAGAATAGTGCCACTGGTTAATTATTTTTCAGTGAACGAAAACAGAGTAATATTTTACACAAAGAAAGGCAAACAATAATGGAATAAAAAAAAATTTGAAGGCCATTTTTAACATGTAGATTTTAGCTTAAATTTGATTTACGAGAGTGCATTAATAAACCAATAAAAAAAATTTGGGTGGTGATATATAAAACAACGGTTTCAAAGTATAATAAAAAAAAAACGTTCAAGCTCATTTTTGACCTGTATGTTTTAGCTAAATTAAGTATTTTTATTTATAATATGTGTAAATTTTACCATTTATCAACATATTTTTGGGTAAATTATTTTCGATAAATTATATAGCATACAAAAGTGACTATGCGAAGACATTTCAAACAGATGAATTAATTTTTTACACATGCATATACATTTATCGATGACGAATTATTGTGAACCAAGAAGCAGTGCTCCAAAGAAACCTCGTTTGGAACCGGTGATTTGTCCTTCTTCAGGAAAAAATTACAGTTGATTCGATAAATAATAATACGAATGTAATTTTTTTTATCTTTATGACAAGTACGAGGGCGGATTGAAAATGAAACTACCTAGGGCTAGATGGCAGCACAAACACAAATATTTTTGTTTTTTAGAAATTGCGATCTGTCAAACGTCAGCTGAAGTTTATTTCACCCAAATTCATCGATTAGTTTATTTGTTGTAGTCGTTTGAAGTAAGCAACTTTTGTGTTTCTTGAAAAATGGAAAAAAACGAATTTCGTGCAGTGTGATTAAACACTATTATTTGAAAGGGAAAACGGCGAAAGAGACAAAAGAAAAGCTCGATAAACATTACGGTGAGTCTGCTCCGTCAGATTACATGGTAAAATATTGGATTGCTGAATTTAAACGCGGCCGTAGAAGCACTGCAACAATACCATCAACAGGAAGGCCAAAAGAGGTGGTTACTGAAGAAAATCCTCAATATCGTTATGAATGATCGCCGAGTCAAGTTGCGTGAGATTGTTGAAATGGTAAACATATCATATGAACGTGTGCTCAACATTTTCCATGGACATTTGCATATGAAAAAGCTATCAGCAAGATGGGTGCCGCGTTTGCTCAGTGTCGAACAAAAACGAGTTCGACAGACCACTTCACAGCGGTGTTTGGACATGATAAAGCGTATGCCTGTTGATTTTTGGCGTCGATTAATTACTGTTGATGAAACGTGGGTCCACCACTACACACCTGAAACCAAAAATCAATCGAAACAATGGGTGGAAGCGTATTTTGAGGGGTTCCCGAAATCGTATTATTCAGATGGTATAAAAAAGTTGGAATATCGTCTTACTAAGTGTGTCGAACTAAATGAAGACTATGTTGAGAAATAAATGGTTTTTGGCAAAAAAAATTTTTGATTTCCTACTTCATTTTCAATCCGCCCTCGTATACTGGACATTATGCGAAAAATTTTGGTTTCTTTCTGACGAGTATACTCGTTATTTTAATACATATTAGGTACGTGAAAGCGTGTGTCGTACTAGCAAAATGAATTAAATTTCTTGTAGGGAGATTAAAAACACTGTGGCGTTCACTTGACCATTTACTTCATTTGCAAATCTATATAATAATTTGAATTATTTAGCTGAAAATAATATAAGTTACCAAAAGAATGATATTTCAGCAGTTATATCATTCTTGCCAGATTTAGCATTTTGATTCAATCTAATGTCACCGAAAAAACTTTGCCACCACGGTGGTGGCACCACCGAATAAACTGTAGTAAAAGCTTTCGTTATGTATTTACCTGCATGACATACGTATGCGTGTTTTATTAATGGAAATTCACTCAAAATATGTGATTAGCTATTTGCTTATATGGAAAAAAATTAAATTGAAAATTGTGATATTTTACCTGTTGACAATCGTTGAAAATAAACACACGCAACACAAGCAACAACCATAAGGTAAATACAAAAGGAAAAACGAAGAGCAAAATTAAAATTCCTGGAAGTTATGTTTATATCTTAGGAATGTTGTTAAAATAATTTTTGTGCGACGTGATTGATTTAATGGATGTACGAAAACCATATTTATTTAAAGGATACGACCTTACTAATAAAATCAATATTATGCGATGGAAATCTTTTAATAGAATTTTTCATCTGAGATATGTTTCTAGGTTTGCCTGTTTATTCGTATTTCAAAGTTTATTTCCCTATTTTATACTAAATTTTTAATTAAACACGAAAAAACTCGGATAATTAAATCGAAATAGAACCATCAACTTTGCGAAAATGCGGAATATAAAAAACAACTTCTCGCATAATACGTAAATTTAAATAAATTTTTACTTATCTTCGAATACATCTCATTTTTGTGTTGAATTAAAATTCAATTACAACTTTCACAATGTACCTAGTTGAGGGAATGAATATAATCACCACCTATTTTTAATGCAAACTCAATTGGAATGAGTTTTTTTATATATTTTTTAATAATCACTGGCACCAACGGATAGAATTTGAACGCGTCAACAAGATTTGATATGTACATAACCATAATCATATTTTGTGTCGAGAATTGTTTTCTACTTCCCATCCGGTCTGATGCCCCCTAACTATACACTCTGAATATTTAGATACTCGTACTAACATAAAAATAAAAGCACAAAACACTCAATGAAAATTTTAAGTCGCTTCATTAATTAAACATAATCAAATGTAAAATATAAAAAGAAAGGAAGCTTTTGTTAAAAGTTCTCGTTCTTTCGAACCGTGAACCACTGTACACAAAATATGAAAATTTGTAATTGTTCATTCTCTAGAATATATTTACGCGAATTTAAAACTTTCGTATACGTGTGTAATGTAATCACAGTACAAAAAATACAAACAAAACGAAACCTAACAATTAATGTGGGTGTAAAGAAGGTGGGTGTATAGAAGAGATTTTGCAGTTGATGGTGGGTTTATCATCACTGTCAAAATGAGATTTGTTTTATTCCTCGGCCCCACAATTATTTTTTAGCTAATTTTACGCAATGAGTTATGGATTCGACGGCTGACGTAAGAATATACGATAGTAGATTAATTAGATATGATTTTTATTTAAAATATAGTTCGGTATTCGATATAATTCAGCTATAATTAACATAACGCATGTAAAATTAATAAATGTAATATTTACATTCTGTCAAAAAAGTAACGGGAATTGGTCAATAAAACATAAAATATTTATTATTTATTCAAATATATTGTATCGCCTTAAAAGTAACATATCATTATATGAACACACTAGCATCAAAATGATCATACAAAAATATCCCCTTGAAAAACATTTTAGAGATAAAGCAAAATCATTCGGATGCGATGGGATATTTAAAAGGTTATAAAATTCACAGAAAATAAAAAGCAGTTTCATCTCAAAGCGTTATACTTATTACGCTTTAGCTAGCGACTAGTTGAGGTTACTGAAACCACTATTGTGGTGTGATGTTCAGTATGCTATTGTTTGGTTTACTTCATAGGTGTCATTTTAATCTAACGTTTGTTATGAACACATCTATTTCAAACCCTTATAAGATAGCTGCTGATACGGTGGATAACGGAACCACCCAAACCGTGTATGAACTAACAACACATTGTTCTTAGTTTACCTTAAGGCCAAGTCAATTTGAAGATTTCATCCTATAGAACTGATGTCCTAAGTGTAACTTAGATAAGACATTTTTAAGTTTTTTTTTTAAATTACCAAAACCTTGCCTTTAAGTGGTCATACATTTTTTGTTTGTAGTCGTAAAGGCAAGGAATAACTTTTACTGTATTCTATAATATGATTTTATTCTAAATAAACCATTATTTAATTCAATTGGATTAAGATAAATGGCTTATGGACTTCCAAATCCTACTTCTATATTCATTTAAAAAAAACTAAAGGTTATTTTGAAATTAGCTATATTGTAAGAATTTTTCAAGTTTATGCACTTTCCAGTGGTATACTACATGTCAGAGAGATCATACATTTTGTGGTCAGAATAAGAGATACTATTTTGCTGTGGTATTTTTTTAACCCTGACAAAATGGTAACGGGTGCCCATCTAGCCTTTACTTTTTTTAAATGAATTTAGAAGGTGACATTTTTCATATTTTTACATAATTTTTAGGATTTGGAAGTCCAAAAGTCATTTTTCTTATACCAATTGTATTAAAAAATGATTTATTTAGAATAAAATTATTTCGTTAAAAAAGTTTTGACCATATAAAGGCAAGAATTTGAGTAGTTTAAAAAAAATTTAAAACTATCATATGTCAGTTACCGTAACATTTCGGACGTCAGTTCTATAGGATGAAAGCTTCCAAATGATACCCCAATCTATCTGTCAACAAATTGTGACGGTCCACGTGTCAAATGCCCTGTGCTATTTTTATTTTCCTAGTAAGTAATTGTGAATATAAAATTATCTTTTTGTCTCTTATTTTGGTATTTTATTACCAAATTGGTTTTTTGAGAATAAAATATCTTATTTTATTTGATTGTCACAATCGGGAAACCCTTATGACGAAATCCTTTGCTTAACGGCGGCAATAATGCTTCTTTTATCAATTGATTTCAAAGAAAATAATTTTTGTGATATTTTTACCTCATCAATTTACTACGATTTTGGCTCTAAACCGAAACGATAGAGAATTGTTGTTCCGTAAATGAAACTAATGTAATCAGGAAAAACATTGAGCTCGATATATTGCGCGCTATTTCGAGTTCACTCGAAACAAGTAACTCTATATAGTGAATGACCATATTCCCTCGAGCTCTTTTTCTCCTGATCATACTTTCGTTGATTCTAATTTGTTTTCGGAAGACTGCGTATTTTAAAATGATTATGTAACTAATACAAAATAATAAACATGTATGTATATCGTTTTATGCAAAAACACAAACAAAACGAAAATTGCGAAACATAAAAAATTTAGTGTTTATGGTATGCGTAAATGACATTCAATTTTGGAAAGTATTATGGTAAATTTGAAAATAAATTGTTATTTGCACTTTTACGATTATGTTTATGTAAATTAATATACAGAGTTGTTTGAAACCAACCACCATTCCTAAACCAAATCCTTCCAAAACTATTCCGTGTGTTTCAGTGATTCCCACCAATATGCCTTCCGAATTCAAGCAATTTAGTCCTTGCTTTCACAATGACAATTAATAAAGCTCACAGTCAATCACAGAAAATTGTTGGTGTGAATTTGGAAAATCCATGTTTTTCACATAGTCAATTGTTGTTTGTTCCAGCAAGAAATTTGTTGATTTTCTCACCTAATGGAAAATCCAAAAATGCTTATCCAAATACTTCATAATAAAAATTAAGAGTAACTAAAACATTTATTTTATTATTCACACTGATCATCAAACCAATTGTTTACATATGCATACGTAAGCCACCGTAAGTATTAGAAATGTGATAAATTATTGTAAAAGAAATTAAAGTAAAAAGAAAAGGTAAAAAATAAGTTGAAAGTGTAAAGTATAATTATTTAAAAATAAGTTAAAAGTGCCAAAAGTAATGAATCTATCACCGCAAATAGGTTGTCAAATAAAATCATTACATAATATTCTAGATGTATGTGAAGATAGAAAATTTCCTTCGCCGAAAAATGATATTGCACCACTAATTATTAATGTCAATATTAATTTGACTATCAGCCACGAAAAACACAACCGTCCAACTGTCATGCCTGCTAAAACTATCATGACCTAATAATTTTTCAGGGCCGAGAGTACAAATACGGCATTTTGATGATACTTCAAAACTATCACAATAGAAAAATTTTCGGGGTTAGACCAAAAAAAACGCATATTGTTTATTTGGTCAATTTATATTTCTCAGAATTTGTATGGGATGTACTTTATGGATGGCTTATGTCTGGGTGATACAGAAAGATTTAAAGCACTTTTTGTGATTTTGTCAGAATTGTTGTACGAACTGGAGTTGAGAAATAGTTCCTCGAAGTCAGGCAACATTCGTTGGGCAGACTATCGGCATATGTCTTGTGATAGAGGAAGATTTAAAGTAATTCCGGTGATTTTTTCAAAAACTTTCTACGAGTTGAAGTTGACTGATAGTTCCTCGAACTCAGAAATCATTCGTGGGTCGAACTTTTTGCTTATGTCCGGTGATAGAGGAAGGTTTAATGTGTTTTATAAAACTTTTTATTAAGTGGAGTTGCAACATAGGTCCTGGAATTTAGTAACTATTCGTTAGCCGGAATAACGGCTTACTTCTGGTTGTAGAGGTAGATTTATGAAATTTAATAAAATACATGAAACCTTCCTCTATCACTGGAGAATATCCAGACAAAGTATCTGAGTTCGAGGAACTATATCTCATCTCCACCTTTTAGACAATTTTTAAAAAAATCACACAAATTATTTTAAATCTCTCTCTACTATCAGACATAAGCCGATAATTTGGCCAACAAATAGATTCTGAGTTTAAAGAACTATATCTCCACCCCACCTCATAGAAAATGTATGATTTTTTTTTAAATTTGTTAATCTTCCTCTACCACAGACATAAACCGACAGTCCGGTCAAGTTCGTGAGTTCGACGGGCTATACCTCAACACCACTTCGTAGAAAAATTATGAAAAAATCTTAGAAATTACTTTAGATTGTCCTCTGTCACTAAGCATAAGACTGGCCAACGAATTATTCCTGAGTTAGAGAGACTTCATCTTAACTCCACCTGTCAGACAAATTTTGAAAAAACTACAGAAATTATTTTGAATCTTCCTTTACCACCAATCAAAAACCGATAGTACAGCAAACAAATAGTTGCTGAATTCGAGGTACTGTATCTCACCTCCACCTCAATGTAAAATTCTGAAAAAGACACTGAAATTACTTTGAATCTTCCTCTATCACCATTCATAAGCCGATAGTCCTGCCAATGAAAAGTTCCTGTGTTCCAGAAACTTTATCTCAACTCCACCCCATAGAAATTTTTTGAAAAAATCACAGAAATTACATTAAATATTCACATTGTTTTTTGTAAATTATTTGAATACATATACATACTTTTATCATGATTTTTTAATGTTATATTAGGTGTGCAAGTAGAAACTCTGCTTTTTTTTGGTCAATTTCAACTTTATTGAATATGTAATTGTAAATGGGGGGTTGATCCCCCCTGGGTTGATTCCTGGGTTGATTTTGCTGTATGTGGACGAGCGTTGTCATCCAGTAATATCACCTTCCGCCTCCCTAAGCCCGTAAATGGTATTTTTTCCTCCAGAGCATCACTTAATTTGATGAATTGGGCCTGGTAACGTTCAGCTATAATAGTTTGACTAGGTTCCAGAAGCTTGTAGTTAATAACTCCTTTCCAATCCCACCAGATAAACAGTAACACATTCATTTTTGCAAGTGACGTTGATGACTGGCCTGACCCGTAATGATTTGTGCAAAACAATCTTTCTTTTATACCGAGATAGTATATTCATGCAGATGTCAACTCTTCGGTCAGTTTATGAGGAACAATTTAAGTGATATTGCTTGGTGAGTAACTCCTAACTGTTCTTCAAGCTCTTTTTGCCTCTAAAATTGCTTTCACGAAATCTTGCAAACCACTGTTTTACTGTTGAATGACTCACAGAATGTTCACTCAAAGTCGAATTAATCAATTACATTGAGCAGCATTTTCTTTCATTTGAAAACAGAATAGAATTCAATGACGTAAAGGATCCTTATCGATATCTATCTCTTAAAATTGATGCTCGATCGTCTCGAATTTTCATTTCTTATCTAACTATCTAAATACTCATATGAGGGAGATTCTATAAGTTCGGTAAATCTATATGAAATACGTCAATCTAAATCGACAACTACCTTGCCTCCTTGTTACGACTGCAATAAATTTCAGTACTCAAACTGTAAACTTAAACAACTCATCTACAAATGTAAAAAATCAATTCTTGAAAATTAGAAAGTGGCTTACTTAAAAATTTCAATTAGAATGTAAAATTAAAGTTACATTTATTTTTCCAAGTTCAACGTTAATTTCACAACTTTAAAATTTTTTAATCATTTAGAAAATAATTAATTCATATTTTAAGTAAAGCAATGTATAATAAAATTTATTAATAATACAAAAAGTAAATTAAAGTTTTATGCCATTTTGAACAGCAATTCCAAAATTGTTTGGTTCAACTCGTGACAGGTAAAACGACATCAACATGCATCTGTTTGCCCAACCAGTCAAAAATAAAAACTTAAAAGAAAAATAAGAATTTTGACGATACCAATTGTCTTTCTTTTTTTGACATTCCAGCCATGCAGAACTTGTAATTCTTAAGTAATAACCAAATCAGCGCGATGTGAATTTACAACTTGTATGAATAACACGATTAGATTTTTATGTATTCTGATTAATTTATTATAACAAACATTTAATAATAGAAAAGCCACGACCAAAATATAATTTTAAGTGTTTTAGACAACTTGCTCAATTCAATCTAATTTTTAGGTTAGGTTTCATAAATTCATTAATTTTATCATGTAGAAGTGAAAGATGCATCTAAAATTATTCAAATAACATACGTATCGTATATACAGAGTGGGCCAAATAACTTTTTTTGTTTGAACTAGCGGTTTTTTTGAGTATGGTAAGGGATATGTCACTTCTGATTTGACAGAAAGTTAGTTTTATCCTTCCGCTGAACGAAAATGGTTGTGTATTCGCTTGAACAACGCTGGGAAATATTGAAACATTAATTCGAAAATTTTGGCAAAAAATCATCTTTTCGGATGAGGTGCATTTATCCTCCTACATGCATCGGCTTCTCTACGATCACGTGCGGGTGCTCCGTGCCCCAAATGCGACAATTCTGCTTGTTTACATAGCCGCCAAGATGGAAATGCGCCTCATCCAAAAGATGTTTTTTTGCCAAAATCGGAATCTTCATCAAGTCGATCGCAAACCCACTCAGCGGACCGATACACAACCATTTTCGTTCAGCGGAAGGATAAAACTAACTTTTTGTCTTCTATATATATATATATATATATATATATATATATATATATATATATATATATATATATATATATATATATATATATATATATATATATATATATATATATATATATATATATACTACTGTGGGCAAAAACTGATAAGACATTTTAATTTAAATTTCGCGCGGAAAACCATTCGTCGAAATATTTCTTTTTCTATGTTGGTATGACTGTAAGTGGCATCTGTGCCAAATGTCACATCAAAATAATCGTTAGTGTTTAGTATACGCTTGTCTTTCTGAAGTACAAAAAGTGCATTCGGCGATTTTTACAATGAGTGAAATTATTCAACAAAAAAGTTCCATTAAATTGTGTGTGCGGAATCAATTTTGTGGTGCCGAAACGGTGAGAATGTTGCAAAAGGACTTCGGTGATAATTGTATGTCGCGATCAAGTGTTTTTGATTGGTACAAATTGTTCAAAGACCGTCGAGAACGTATTGACGACGAACCACGTCTAGGGCGGCCTTCAACATCAACTGATGATCAACACGTTAATAAAATTAAGGAATTGGTGCTCGAGAATCAACGATTAACAGTCAGAGACCTTACTGGCATCGTTGAAATATCGGAAGGATCAGTGAAAACGATTGGTGCCAAAATGATTCAATTTTTTGGAAAAACAGCGTCGCGTTGACGTCTGTGAAACAATGCTTTCCGACTACCAGGATATCATGAAACATATTAGAACTGGCGATGAGTCTTGGATCTATGCTTACGACCCTGAAACAGACGATCAATCGGCCGAATATCGTGCCAAAGGTGAGCCGAAGCCGAAAAAACCACGTCAAAGAAAGTCAAAAATCAAGGTGATGTTGACAGTTTTCATCGATTATCGAGGTGTGGTGCACTCCGAATTCCTTCCGACCGGCCAAACTGTCAACAAGGAATACTATTTGAGTGTTATGCGTCGTTTGCGTGAAACTATTCGCAAAAAGAGGCCGGAATTATGGGTCGACAACTCTTGCTTTTTGCACCACGATAATGCACCTTCTCATACTGCATTGGTTTTACGCGATTTTTTCGCCAAAAAGTCCACCCATATCGTTCCGCAACCACCGTATTCGCCTGATTTAGCTCCGTGTAACTTCTGGCTGTTCAGCAAACTCAAACGACCGCTCCGGGGAAACTAAGTCAATTGAAGACATTAAACGTGAATCGCTATGTGCATTGGAGGCTATTCCGGAAATTGACTTTAACAACTGTTTCGAGGATTGGAAAAAACGTTAGCACAAGTGTATTGAGGCCGGGGGGGATTACTTTGAGGGGGACGAAATAGATTTGGAGAAATAAAAAAAGAATTTTAAAATTATGAACAAAGTCTTACTATTTTTTGCCCACAGTATTATATATATAAATATATATATATATATATATATATATATATATATATATATATATATATATATATATATATATATATATATATATATATATATATATATATATATATATATATATATATATATATATATATATATATATAAATTTAGTAATTAATTATAAAAATTAAATAATTTCCGCCATTTTATTTAATAAAAAATCAGAATTTCGGTACAATTTTTTAAGCTTTTTTAATTTTTGGGCGAGAAAGCCCGCGCACTATTTTTTTAAGTGACAGCTAACATTTAACGATTGGGTTTCTTAAGTTAAAATTAAGTTTTGATGGGTAATGACACGGACATGCCATTTATCGCATTCTTATTTCTGTATTAAGTTATAGCCCAACCAGTCAAGATTAAAAACTTAAAAAAATAAGAATTTTTAACGAAATCAATTGTATTTCTTTTTTTTTTGATATTCCAGCCATGCAACAATAATAATTCTTAAGTGACAGCTGTTCGATTACAAACAGCTGTTTTTTAATGTGAAATGTCTTTTAGAGGAATTTCATATTTATTTGCAGTATTTTGACAATATTTTTAAACAAATCTAAATAAAATAAGATTAGATAAGTTTTGTTACATACAATATATATTGATATACATACAATATACATTGATATTACAAATGAAAATTTGAACACGAAATGCTTTTACATGACACTGAAAAAATTACGATTTTTTTTATCAAATATGCATCTGTGATATCGCACGCTCTCAATTACACACAGAGCTCGTGCATCTATTGAAAATAGGAGAAATTGGAAAATTTATAAAATGTACTTATTGTGATTTTAATTCTTGTTGTTAAATTAATATGTCAATTATTGTGTACATAACCTTGATTATTTATTTATACAATAAAAATGATAAATTAAATTTGTAGAGAAAGTTATTTATGTTATATCCAATTCCAAATATTTTCGATATGAAAATTGCCATAAACCAAGATTTACTGTTTATATAAAAATTATAATCTTTAGCTAAAATGTATATAGCTAAAATGTTTCATTGAATTTAAAATATAATACAAATTTTTTTTGGATCTTGGCACAACTTTGGATTACATGAATTTAAACTAAATTAATTTCTAACAAATACACTTTAAAAACTATTTTTAACTAATCACAAATCACTAAAACTTATCACAGAAACTGAAAATATATTAAAATGATTTTAATTAATTAATAAAATAGTAAACAAACAAAAATTTAATAAAAATAAAAATGGCTTCTTACCACATCAAAAATTTATCTTCTTCTGCTATACATAGAAAGTAACAACAAATCGTACTTTTAAGTTTTTCTTATATTCGAGTGAGAAATCGCGCACACTATGTTTTTCTTAAGTGACAACTAAAATTTAACAAAGGTTCCGTTGGGTTTCTTAAGTATATATTAAGTTTGGCTGGGTAATAACACTGGCATGTCATTTATCGCATTCATATTTTTTTATTAAGATAAATTTTTATTTTTGACTGGTTCCCACTTTTAGTTTTGATTCTTGACTGGTTCCCACCTAAACAAATCAAAAAATAAAGTATGTATTTAGCACACAATTAATCGAAGCCGTAGGATGCATTTTTCTGTATTTTACTTGATATTCCTGTTTTACAATAATTACAATAATTTCGAATTGGATGATATTAGAAATCGACTTATGTTAAATAAAAATGACAAAAAATGCCAAAATCTAAAATAAAAATGTACATGCATTACTAAAATAAGTAGAAACCGCATGTCCTTCGGTTTCAACAGTTTGTACGATACTAACTAAATTACAAAACAACTGGAGAAAGAAATAATATTTTCATTGTTTTGTAATTTTCTATGACGAAATTTACTTTGATTTTAAGAGAACGAGGCGGAGCGGAGAGAGATAAAAACTAGAAAAAACTGGAAAACGAAAATAAAAAACGAATAATCTTCTACTTCGATGTAATGATTAGAACTAAATATATTTTGTAATGTAAAGGCGGAATTCCATTACTACGGCTTTTTTTTTGTGCAGAAAAACAGAAAGAGATAAAATCAACAATCCGACAAAGACAGATAATTTTTATTTTATAGCGAAATTTTAAGGGGAATATTGGACAACTACGAAATTATAACCAATAAATTAGTTAAAAATGAAAATTATTGTTAAATCTATTTTATTTCTATCTCTAAATTAGTAAGTAGTAGTAGTAGCCAATCATTATATTACATTTTTTAATAATTTCCTTCCAAAAATTTTAATTTTTGAATTGAAGAAAACCAACAAAGAAAATCCTTACTATAAAAAAAAGTTAGGGGAAGTTAAGACCGCGTTTGAATATAACCTAAAATTATATCATTTGTATTTGTGAATAGTGTGTTTTGAGATAAACAAAATTATTAAAAATAATGTCCTCCTGATAATTGCTGCTATCGCTAGCTTCTTCCGAAATCGACACACAAAGTTCGGTAGATCTAATCAAAGAAGTGAATTTTTTAATAATAAATCTCTCTCAAATTAACTTAAATTACCTTCTAGGTTCGGCAGCATCATCTAAAAATGACATCTGCCTCGCGTATTTATATTCTTTTTTTTTCCCCACCCGCAGAACCACTTGGGTCTTTTTTTTCCATCGAAGATAATTAGCTTTGAAGCAGTCCCACATTTTATGCGCCTTCGGTCCATTTTCTCCATCCCCGGCAAAATCTATAAAATGAATAAATATTATTTGAAAAATAAGTTTAATAAAAGTGTGGATTTGATCCATGTAATTGTTAAATTGAACACGGAAATAGTTAGGCATGGTTTGCGTCTATGCTATAAAAATCATGTCGCAAGTTGAAAAATTGAATAATGGGCATTTCCAGCGCAAGAAATCTGTAAATGCATTAAATCTCAAACGTAGAATAATCGCACTAGTAGACTTAACGTGCTCTAGTTTTAATTTGTTTGTATGCTATTACTAAGTTTTGGTCTTGGATAGCAAATTTTTGTGGCAGTTCATAAATTTTATAGTTAAAAATAAATAACTAAATTATTTGTTTATTGGCCTGTATTTGTAAAATTGATTGTAATTTAAATGAAGAAACAATAAAACTGAAATAGTGAAAATCGAAAATGTAGCAAATACTCGAACCAATTGGTATATTTATTTTGAAAATACAGATAATCATTTTTCGTCTCACTAAAACCGTGAGGTTAATCTTCATACTTTACTGAAATATGCAGTATCTATCGCGTGAAATTAGTGAGGTTTCCTGTTTTTGGAATGTCGAATATAAAATATTCTAAACTAACTAAAACTCTTTAAACTTAACTAAAGTGTGTGAGACAATTTGTTTTTTAATTTTTTAAACGGTTTAAACTTTAATAATTTATTTGGATCAAAATAAAAATGAAAAATTGAAACCAAACCTAAAGCAATTACTTACTTGACTCAATTGCTACTTCCTCCCACATTCTATTTCGGAGTAACCGATTTTTATGTCTTGCCCGTACTGCATCAATAATTAATTCAGGTAAAGTAATGAAAAGTTTATTAAAAACACAAGTTTTAGAGATATATTTGACCATTAACATCACATTCATCTACGACAGGTGCCGGTGTACGCGATATGTACGTGTCCTGATAATTTAAATCATCTGTTTCTAATTGAAAAAAATATTTTTATAAAAAAAATTAGTTACATATATAATTTGGATTATTATATTACTGAATCTGTTGTGTAGCAGTATTCGTCCGATCCATCAAATGTTGCAAAATACTGTTGCACAGTATCGGTGTTTTGGTGGTTACAACGTTCGCGTAATTGATCTACCCTGACATCCTGTAGCACATATATCGTCTTATCGCCTACAATTAGAAAAATGTTATTTACAACTTTATATAAGTAAATTAAATTTAAATTTTATTTAAATTCGTAGCGAATAGTGCAGGTTATGAATTTCCGATTTCTTATACAATTTAAAACGAACGACTAAAGATCAATATTTTACAAGAAATGGAACGTCACCGCGTTTAAAAGACGCACAAATTATCTCAGCAATGTGCACAAAATTAAAATAAATATGAAGTTAAATATGATTAAGATAAATTAATTTCATTAACTGTACGTACGTAACCTAACTTTTATTGTTTTCATTATTAACTTTTATTACAAACTGCCACCTTTTCAACTTACCATATTTATCCATATTTGTATACAATAGACACACAACTAGTATAAATTATTTTACCAAGTATTAAAAATTAACCACAAACAATTTATTCACAACTTATTTTCAAGCCGCCATAAAATTAAAAAGTTACAAGCACTTACCATAAAAATAGTAAAATACTAAAAATTTGCTGAGAGTATTTGCTGTCATTTTGGTTGCCATAAAAAATACTTCGTCTTGTATTTTTTATTTATATTTATGGCAACCAAAACGCAACAATAAAAAAAAATTTAAGTATAAACAATTTTACTGTTTCGCCGCTCACACACATAGGGATTTTTGATTTTATCTCTTTCTGGTTTTCTGCATAAAAAAAAACCGCAGTAATGGAATTGCGCCTTAATAGCGCCATTCCATTCAAAATCACAAGATTTTGTACAAAATTAAAAAGAGACAAGAATAAAATATCTACATGAGGGTGACTGAGACACAATTTTTTTTTTATAGTAGAACATGTAGTTGAATTTGTTTTACTGCGATACAAACATAACCTAAACATTATTTAAATACAGTGGAAAGTCGTAATGTTTAATAGTTGATGATGTATTTTACATTCTATAAATTATTAAAAAAAATAAATATTATTTTTAAAATGGCGGGGATAGTTTTGTTTTATTTAGTTTCTTTAATTTGGACAAATACGTAAAAAGTACTCTACTATAAAACATGTGAGGGGAAATTTTTGACAAGTTCCTCTATAACCTAAAACAATCAAAAAATTTATGTTACATAAATAATAAATCAAAATGGCTACAATGGAGAAACCTAAACTGAAGGTAATTTTATTAAAATAAAACGTATTTTTTAGTAATTATAAACTAAATATTTGTGTAACTTATAATATAGTTGATTTGTGACCGTTTTAACAGTAAATATTAAATTAAAATTAAGTTTAAATCGATTGATCTTAACAATTTGCGCTTTTAACATCAAAATCAGCTGTTCCGCATTATACTGAGAATCACAAATTTTATTGTTTATTATTTTTAATATCGAATTTTATTAATTCGGTTACGTTTTTGACGTTATATTAGTTTTTTATTAGTTTTTTTAAACCAGAACTTCTAAACTTTAAAAAATACTAACCCAATTTTACGATAAGAATGTTCTTTGTGTTTATTCAATGAAATATAATCAACAACGATTTATTTACAGAAAAAGAAAAAATTAAGCCCCAGCATGAAATCGATTCGATTGGCGAATCTTTAGCAGCGTCAATTTTCAGTCGACTTCGTCGTTTGTAGTTTCAATAGAAAGCGTGGAATGTGCTGTTGCATCTCACGGTCCAATGGATGCTGATGAAGTAGTTGCACCGGTTACTAAAAGTGGGGAGGTTGAAAATCAGGTTTGCATTAATTCTGTGACAAATGTATCTGTTCCAGATGTAACTTTCGCTCTTAGTAATATGCCAAAAGTAAATGAAATACATTTTAAGCCTACTGCTCTCATATTTAAAAATACAACATCGTCGCATGCTGTTTTGATACCCAAGGTTTTGTTTCCTGATTTAAAATCAAAGGAAGCAATTGAATATCATGCAATCGCACAGACGTACAATAAATTAGCCGATCATGTTAAATTAAACATAAATCCTTTCAACAAACTAGAATTAAAACAAATTTAAAACAATCCTGAAATTTAGCTGGCCTCAGCCTTCGAAGAACAATTTATTGATACAGAAGTAAATACGCCATATATATAACGTCAAATCATGCTTTATTTAAATTTCTTAAGAAATTTTCAAAAAGTTCGAGTAATGATTAGGAATTTATTAGCTGATTTGGAAACTTTGCGCAATAATATTAAGTTGAATGGAAACTCATTGTGGAAAGTAAAAGATCCCACGGATACCCACGATACCCGCGAATTATTCACGTAAGTGTCTCTAATTTATTCTGGTTTGGCATTCAAATAAAATATTAATTTTGTTTATTTTCAGACACCAACCGAATAAGACGAATGATGTGGAACTCGTATGTAACTGTTGAATATAACTCGTTTATATTACGAACTTGCCACTATATGTACAATTCGCGGCGTCTTGGCACATGGCAATATTTAGTCGATTTACCATTTTCAACTTTAGATAAGCGCACATTATGGATTTTATGCTATTGCTTGACAGTTGGGTTTCCTGACAATTTTCACTGTTTAACTGTGAACTCAATGATGTTACAACTGAAATTTCAGCCGATGACATATTATTTGTTGCAAACATTTTGTAATATGATTTTATAGAGAAAACAGTCTGACTGCGAATTCATAAGGACCGTAACATTAAAGATATTTGAGGTAGAAAATTAAATTACTTCCTAGTTCCTCCCTATTCCTACTAATTAAACTTTCTTTTATTTTATTCTTAGATTGGATTCGTTAATCAGCCGAACAAAGATATATGCTATACAATAATTCGTGACATTTCGGGTAAATATCCTGAATTGGATACATTGTTGGATACATTTTATGGCGTGCTAAAGTATCCTTGCCGAGATTAAATCATTAGCATCCTATATTTATTTAAATCGCTTCCGCCGCACCGGTGGAAGCCATCATTTGATGATTTTGAAATTTTATCAATTCAATTTTATCATTTTTAATTATTAATTTTATTATTATTATTTAATAAATCTTTTAATCGAAATTAATTTTTTTTATATTGTTTTGTTGCGGTGCATACTGCATATATGTACTATACAGTACAAATTACCACCACACGAATCTATTTATTAAATAGATTAAATTGATCTTCTAAAGTCACGTCTAGGATGTCTGTACACCATAAAAATTTACAAAAAATAAATTAAAGAGAGAGTGGGGGATTTTTATTTTTGATTTTTATATTTGCTACCATAAAAAATACTCAGCTTGATACAAAAACAGCTCAGCTTGATGTTGCAACTCAACAAAAACAAAAATCAAAAATAATCGGAAATACTATTCTCACAAATAGAAATGGTTTATTTTCGTCTCTTTTTAATTTTGTACAAAATCTTGCGATTTTGAATGGAATAGCGCTATAATTTTCTGTTTTAAAATTTATCTGCCACCTGGATAATATATGTTGAATCGTCGACTTAGCGTTCCATCATCATTTGGTGTAAGCGGCCAGTAGTTTGGTAGTTTAGAAGGCATTGGTTATACAAATGTCTCTTAGTCGCAATTCAATAAAATATTACGCAACTTTAAGCCAAGTTATAAGATTTCAGACGGAGTAAACGCTCACTCCATTTTAAAATAAATTTTTTGTTTTGTGTAGTACATAATGTGTTAAATTAATAATATATAGTGTATTTGAATATTTCAAATGGTAATTTGTACGTAGTTTCTTAGTGTTAATTTGCATAGGATGCACATTTTACGTCTAAATTACTACGTATACAAACAATCCACGTGAAACTAACGAATCCAAAAGAGAAATGTTTTTGATTTAATTTTAATTTTTATATTATTACACTTTATTATAAAGTATATTTCGCTGCGAGTGCTTATGTACTTGAACATAGTACATAAACAATATATAGCACAAACATGGATATCCGACATATTTGTTTGAACATACACGTGGTTTTATGTAAAGTTGGAATGAGAGAAAATGGTTCTGTATATTATCTGTATATCGTTATACGATATACAGATAATATACAGAACCATTTTGATGTATATCGTTATACGATCACAAAGTTACTTGTTTTGTTTTGCTTGAGGCCAAATGGATTTGTGAACCAGCAATCGATAATAACATTCTCTCTTCTCAGATTAGTGATGTTGCGCTCGATAATATTTTCAACTTTGATTGCAATAATTTGTATTGTTCACGTACAAGTACGTACGTTTTACTCACAAACAAGGGATAACCCACAATTATAGTCCTATTCAGATCTTAAAAAAAAATTTTAATTGTTCTGCGCAGCTTTCAGTGATGTAGAAAAAAAATTTAATATTTTAATTAAACACAATTTAATTTATAAAGCCTAAACTTTTTGTTTTAGTTGAACCCAAAATTCTTATTCCATTTAAATACGAATACAACATAAAAATGTAAACAATAAACATGAATTATTATGCTTAATACATCACTGCGTATCCGCCATATTTTTTCTGCGCGAGAACTGTCATAATTCCAGCGAGATTTGAATACTACTATACTTAAATATAAGTCCTGCTCTATATAAAAATAACTACCGAAGAATATGGTGGTTACACTACAATCCAATGTAAATTTGATTTTTTCTTCATTTTTTGTATGTTTCTGCACCAACACATTTATACTTATGTAGTTATTTAAAAAAATTTACTATAGAAAAAAAATTGCCAATAAATCTCTAGTTAGTTATTGTTCATTTCATATGTGTGGGGTTAGCAGGACTTATATTTAAGTGGATTCTGAATAACCATATGAGTGTTTATCTGTCGATATCTCTTTTCCTTTTCAATTGTTTCAATGTTTACTCGTTTTGCTCGTCAGCTTGTTTTCGTGTACATTGGCTAGTGATGAAAATGATATACTCGTAAACCTATGTATTTGTTGCGTGTGAATGAATGAGTGGAGGAAGAAGGATATTCTCATAGTGTATTGGAATAATTTTGTTCAAGAAAATAATAATAAGAAAAAAAGAGTTTATAAATTATAAATTTGATGGTAAGTTTTTGGACGCTATCAAGTTGACAGGAATCATGACATAAAGCTTTGGACCTTCAGACCATCGGATGTACGTATACGAAGCCTTATCATTGAAAGGTTAGTTTTTTCAACGTTCGGAACTACGAGATATTTGTCTAGGCTTGTTACCTCATATTTTTTTATCTTTATGACTTTTGCAGTTCAAATAAGCGAACCAAATGCCTCTTCTAATAGAGTGTTGTTCAAAGTGGCCTTTCCAAATGAATTTATATTATAATTTTACTGAGTTTGGGTAGATTTTACTTTGTACGAGACTATTCTGTTCCAAATTAGAAGAATGAATGAATAGGTAGCTATTCTTATTTTAGGTAGCTATATGACACGCTTACGGGATTATATTAATATATGACCACATGGGCTAAACAATTTTTTTAGGTCATCATAGGTATAAATATATGCTGTCGGGTCTTTACGAACTAACATCTCTCGGGTTAAATGGTGTTGGGTTGGATTTTAGGCGGAAATGTAATAGCAGCATAAGATGAGATGGTTATGGGCCATCTAACAGGTGATGGGCCAAACCACGGTAATAATCTGAAATAGTAAAAAGAGATTGTTAAGTTTAAACTATTATTATCAACCGGCATTATAGTGGACTCAACTAAAATACAGATTAACAAACATAATAATATTAATTATCAAGTGTGGAAATATAAATTGGAACTACTTTTAATAAAGGAGGATTTGTGGAGCATTGTTGAGTCAGCACCATCAGATCCAGTAACAACAGCATGGTCTACACAAGATACTAAAGCACGAGCACATATTGGTTTTCTTGTCGAAGATAATCAATTAATTCACATCAAGAAGAAGAAGTCCGCAAAAACTAAGTGGGAAGCATCACGTAAATACCACGAAAATCGACATTGTCAAATAGAGTGCGACTACTAAGACGACTGTGTAAAATGACGATGTCAGAGGGTGACGATCTTGAAAATCATTTGATAGCAATGGAGGAATTGATGGATGAACTAGCAACTTTAGGTGATGCATTGACTAAGCCATTGACAGTGGCATTCTATTTAAGCAGTTTGCCCAAGAGCTATTCTACGCTCGTTACAGCACTTGAATCGCGTCCCGGAATGGATTTAACTTCAAATTTAGTGAAAGGAAAATTGCTGGAGAAATACATTAGAACAAAAGAAATGGAAAATTCGACTAGGAACGGCGAAAGAGCACTGAATATAAACAGTAAGCCGATTTTATCAAAGTTTAACTCAAAGTGTCATGTTATTTTTGCAAAAGGGCTGGCCATATCAAAGCAGATTGCAGAAAATTGGCCTTGAAAAGTAAAAGGGAAACTGGTAGTACAAAATTAATAAATAAAGTCGAAAAGCAAGATCCGAAAAATCAAGACGCATATATTTGTTTGATGGTCGTGACACTGGAGTGTATTACTGTACTATGGAGTGGTGTGTAGATTCGGGTGCATCGGAACATATGTGCAATGACAAAAATTGATTCATTGAAATCGACGAAACACATAGAAGTACAGTGATTTGGCCGATGGTAGAAAACTAAAAATTAAAGGTAATGGAACAGTCAGGTTCAAAACTGCAACAAGTTAATTACAATTAGAAGATGTATTATTAGTTCCTGAGTTACAGTGTAATTTGTTGTGAGTAAGTAAACTCGCCAGAAGGGGTTGCAACATTGTATTTGAGAATCATGAATGCAGAATAAGTCTAAATGGAAAAATATTGCTCACTGTAAGTTCCAGGAAACGATGTCTATAAAGCCCCAACAAATCAAGTATTTAGCGTAAAAACAAGTGCAGGAAAATGTTTACATGAATGGCATAAAGTACTTGGTCATCGAAATTTATCAGACATTAGGAAAATGAGTGAGGTGGCAGTAAACGTCAGAATAGAAAATTCTCGACATTCGGATGGATGTGAAACTTGTCTACAAAGCAAATGAAAGAGGGATTCATTCCCGAAAGAATCCACATTGAAAACGTTAGAAAGATTAAATTTGGTAGACACGGATTTGTGTGGGTCTATGCAGCTAGTTAATCCCAAAGGAAACCGATATATTTAGACATTGATGGATGACTTCACAAGATATTCGTTTATTTATTTAGTTAAAAATAAATCCGATGTGACTGAAAATCATAGAATTCGTGGAATTGATGAAGACCCAGTTTGGAAAAGTGGCAAAAGCATTTCGCTCGGACAGAGGCGGAGAGTATATGGATCATCCACTGCAAAGTTTTTTGAGAAAAATTGGAATCAAGGTTCAGCTGACAGTACCGAAGACACCACAACAAAACGGTGTAGCTGAGAGAAAAAATCGAACTCTAGTCGAGATGACTAGATGTATGCTTTTAGGTTCTGGCTTACAGAAACAGTTCTGGGGAGTTGCCGTAAATATAGTGAATCACATTTTAAACAGACTACCTAGAAGAAGTGTGATAAAGACACCATACGAATTATGGCATAATAGAAAACCAGATCTAGTTTATTTTCGCGAGTTTGGAACACCTGTTGTAGCGCATATTCCGAAAGAAAATTAGACAATACAGGTGAAAAGTTAGTGTTTGTCGGATACGAATTTGGAACAAAAGGGTCTCCTAGATGTTGAACTAAATTAAATCAAAATTAGTCGAAATGTAAAATTTATCGCCAGACACAAGATAGATGAACAAGTTGTGAATGATTTTAATAATAATGTAAGTCCAGTGCTTGAAGAGTTTGATCAACAACCAGAAATCAATGTAAATTTAGAAAATAGGAAAATATATATTTAAAATATAAATACAATCATCAAATGAGTCCCCTCAAGATGAACAAGTGAGACGCACAAATAGAACAAATTTTGGTATTCCACCCGTTCGATTGATACAAGAAATTAATAAAGCATCAGTCGAAACCGTACAAAAGGATCCAATTACGTATAAAGCAGCAATAAATGCACCAGATGCTGAAAAATGGAAATGTGCGATGGATGAATCATTAAGTTTACACGGTACGTGGATATTAACTACATTACCATCTGGCATTAAAGCAATTGGGTCAAAATGGGTGTACAAAACCAAAACTGATCAAGAAGGGAATGTCACAAAATTTAAAGCAAGGTTAGTGGCAAAAGGATTTACGCACATTGATGTCTAATCGAAGCAAGTCGAAACATATAAAAATTGACAGCTCGGTGTAAAATTTAGTTTTCATTTAATAAATAGTTAATTAAAGTGGTTTTGGGTTTTCATTAAGTTAAAATAGTTTTATAGTGGTGTACGAACAATTTTATAATATTAAAAAGGTGGTGGACGCATATATATATAGTGTTTTAAGTGAATTATTATTTGGTGGCAACAACAACAAGTGTTTGTTTATATTTAAGCGACGTGTTTTTAGACAGTAAATAAAGTCAGGTGTGGGCAAAAGGAGGGCTTCGGCCCTTGAAAGGGGCGATGTTTGAAAGCCCAAATAGATTCGCACCGTTGAGGATGTTGGGAAATAATACCCAACCCTCCAAAAGGAAAAAGATCGAAGAAATGCGAACAAAGAGATTAGGATTCGGTGGCGGTGCAGATATAATGGATTGCAATGGAGTAAACGAAAAATATCTAATAATCAAGCACGAGCAGGAGGGACAAAACCTGTCAAATTTTTCACCTTTTGGAATACAAAAAGCGCTGGATATGATAAACAAAGGTATCATTAAAACGCAACGTTCGAGAGCTGGAGAACTCTTGGTTCTGACAAAAAATCAGGCAGCGACGGATGCATTATTGAAGGCAACATCTCTGGGACAATTGGCCAAAATAAAAGTGACGGAACACCCCATATTAAACAGTTCCAAAGGTATCATTTTCTGCCACGACCTAAAAAGTTTAACTGAAGAGGAAATAAAAGAAGGGCTTAAGGACCAAGGCGTCATAGAGGTATACAAAATAAAGAAATGGGTGGAAAATAAATTAACGGACACAGCAGCAATTATCCTGACTTTTAAATCACCAGTATTACCGGAATATGTGAGGGCAGGCTTTATACAACTAAGCATTCGATTGTACATTCCAAATCCGTTGAAGTGCACCGAATGCCACAAATTTGGTCACACCAAAAAGAGATGCACAAGTGATCCTAAGTGCTATAAATGTAGTGAAGTAACACCACACAACCAGCCGTGCACTACACTAAAATGCATAAATTGTGGAGAGGCACACACCAGCAACAGTAAGGAATGTCGAGTATATAAACGAGAAGTAGAAATAGTGAAAATTAAAACTGTAGATAGATTAACATTTCCCGAGGCGAAAGCCAAATATTTTCGATTATATGCAAACACCACACCAGCTAACCAGACAACATATGCAGATACACTAAAAACATCCTTTAACCCACCAAACACACCACAAAAGCCGCAAAACAAAGAAAACCAACTAGAACAGACAAAACCACAATCATATCCAAAAACTATTTCAACTTCAAGGCAACAACAGACACAATTAAACCAACCACAACAACAACAGCAACAAAAAGATCAAGTACAACAACAACAAAACCAACAACAGCCGCAACAACTAAAACAACTACTAGAAACGAACAAACTACAACAACAAATACAGCAAGTACAACAACAACAAGAAAGATTACAACAACAACCGCAATCAAATCAACAAACAACTTGTAATACAGCAATGGACATAGAGACAATAAAAAAAAATGAAGCATGGCTAGCAATGAGACATTCTAATTTAACTCCAAAAGAATTAACACTATTTGGAAATAACCATGTAAGTATGATTGATGATGAATGAGGGAAGGAGAAGAGAGAACGCATTTGCATTTATAAATGCCCTATCCTTTCTTCATTTCTTTGAATGGTAGAGCGAATGCTGAGATCCAATGAATGCATGAAAATTGGTGAGATATATATTCGCAGTATATATGCCAATGGCGATATGTTGCGGAATTATCTGACCAATAATGATGTGAATGTGATGATTTTGTGTGAAACTTGGGAGCGGGAGGGTAAGACGTTTCGGGTGAAAGGATACAATTATCTGTCCAGACCGAGGGCTAATGGCTTCTGCGGCGTGGCGATATTGGCACGTGCCAATATCAGCCTGGTCCTTTGTGACATACCGCGCTTCGAGCACATTGAAGTCATCGCGGCCAAAACTCGGAATCTGGACAGAAACTTGTTATTTGTTAGTATCTATGCAACTCCAGTGTTGTCTACGTCTGACAGAGAGAGAAGCCAACGAGATTTTCAAATTTTGTTTGAATGGGTGGAAGGCAAAAGTGACGTGATTCTAGCGGGTGATATGAATGCGCATTCGAGAATATGGGGGAGTGAAAGAACTGATGCTAGAGGTAACTGGTTGACCCGCCTCATTCTGGATTCCGATCTCGTAGTCCTGAATGATGGTGGGTCGACTAGAATGCAGAGAGTGGGGTAGACAGCCAGCGCGATAGATTTAACTTTAATATCTAGCGGGCTGGCGGGCCAAGTCACTTGGAATGTCACAGATGAGAATTTGGGTAGTGATCATTATTTGATCAGGGCATGCTTAGGTGGTATAAATGTTGACATAGACCGTAAGGTCATTATGAATGGTAAGAAATGGGTCGAACGTATGAATGAGATTCTCACAATGAAAGAAGTAAATGAGGTTAACCAACTTGAGGATGAAATAGAGTGAGCGAATGAAATGTGCACTATAAATATCAGAGGGAATGAATACAAGGTGAATGGTTGGTGGAACAATGAAATCCAGTATTGGTATGAAAGGAAACGGATAGCATTGAGAGAGTTCAGTAGGTGTATATGTCATGAATGCAGAATAAATTATGGAAGAATGAATGCAAAATTGAAAAAGGCTATCCGTAGAGCGAAAAGGAAAAGTTGGCGGGACTATGTATCAAAAATGACACATAGAACCACAACTAAGGATGTATGGGATAAATTTAATAGAGTGAGAGGATATAGAGCGCAAGGCAGAAATGCAGTGTTAGATGACAGAGAGAATGGAGGTGTCTTTTTACAAATGATTACGGACGTACGTAACAATTTGAATGATAGGTATGAAGTTTTGCTAACTGATAATGAAAATGAATTTATGAACGATATGTGTAAGGAGTTTGAATGGGAAGAGTTCCGAGGGGTTTTAGAAACATCCAAATCTACTACCCCCGGAACCAACAGAGTGAGTTATAAAATGATTAGTAGATTAGAATTCGAAGCCAAGGCGGCCTTGCTTCGAATTCTCAATCAAGTATGGATGAGTATTCAGATACCGGAAAAATGGAAGGAAAGCAGAGTGGTACCTATTCCTAAAAGGGATCGGGATAGGAATCTGGCAACAAATTACAGGGGAATATGTATGTTGAATGTATTTGTTAAAATTGTGAATGGTATGATGAAAGGTCGTATAGATAAATTTGTGAATGAGGGAAATTTGTTGCCGGAAACCACCTTTGGGTTTCGTCACAACCACTCTGCTAATGAGTGTGTAGAAAAGTTTGTGTGGGAAGTACAAAAGGAAAATAAGTATGTTGTGGCGGTATTTTTGGATATAGAAAGGGCATATGATTACGTGGTTCCAGGGAAACTTTATCAAATCCTTATGGACTTGGGGTTTCCTTGGAAAATTTGCAAATGGGTGTATGAGTTCATGAATGAGAGAAAGTTAGTTTTATGTGGTAGAGGGTATAGGTTGGAAGGAGCGGTGACTATCGGCCTCCCCCAAGGCAGTAAAATCTCACCGACTCTCTTCAACCTGTATACGAGCTCGATACATAGGTGTAACTCCTCGGGCAAAGTCATTTTGCAATTTGCCGATGACTTTGTCCTGATGGGTAAGGGGAGTACCATCGGGGAGGCCTTGAGTCGGGCTCAAGAATGTGTGAATCAGGTAACCGAATGTTTGAGTGAACTGAATTTGAGAGTAAATTCGAGTAAATGTTGTAGTATGCTTGTGGAGAATGCGTGTGCTAGAGTGGTATTGGGAGCGATCAATTCGACACCAATACACACTCTGTGGTCTGAATTGGGTGATTCGCCTCTTAATTTTAAGAGGGAATGGATCACCGTGCGAGAGACTGTGCGAATGTTAACTAAGGACAATAAATTAGTGAATGAAATGAAAGAGAGATTGCAAAGAGGGACGGTTTACAAAAAGACAACAAGATCGCTGGTAATCTTGGAAAATATTAACATATTCTCCAAGATTCGTCCGGCAAATCCGAAAGTCCCTCCGAGCAATCTAATAGTGCGGTTGAAGTTTGGTGACACAACAAAAGCAATGATGAATGAGTTATCGGTTAAGAGCGAATTTTGCAAAATGCGAATGAATTATGTTGCACATGTGGAAGTGTATACAGATGCTAGTGTAAATGTTGATCGCGTAGGTGTGGGAATTTATATTCCTTCAATGAGGAAAGAGAAAATGGTAATATCTGTATAATGAATGCAGAATTGATAGCGATTATGGAAGGGATCAAGTTGGCAATGACACAAGGGAGAAGGAGAATAGTGTTATTCTCTGACTCCCGGAGTGGGTTGGAATTAATTAGTAAGGGTGGGGGAACTCATGGCAATGTGTATGTGGAAATGCTATATAAGTATCTTCAATCTTATGGGAGGGAGGTCATCCTTCAATGGATACCTTCACACCTACAGATTGAAGGTAATGAAAGAGCCGATATGCTTGCGAAACGGGGTTGTTTGATTGAGAATGTAAATGAATATGATTTCATGGATGCCAGAGACGTACTTCGCATGTTTCAGATGAATCTGTGGAGAAAATGGGAGAGAGAGTTTGTTGAAAAATGTCAGGTGAAAGGTAGAAGTACTTTGAGTTGGTTAGGTCTCCTTTGAGGCAACCGTTCTTTAAGGTGCTCAAAGGAGATACTAGAATGTTACGAACTATGGAACGAGTGAGATTGAATCATGGAAATTGGAAAGAATGTTTGAAGAAACGTAATTTGGTTGTGTGTGAATTATGTGAAAGCTGTTTGGTTGTGGTGGACATCGAACATTTGATTCTGAAATGTTTTGCATTTAACCAGAGCAGACAAATGTTCGATGTTCTATTGAGTGCAAGTAGTTTGACTGAATTATTACGAATGAACGTATATAAGAATATGTATGAATTTATTAGAACAAATCAGATAGAAGTGTGAAAGGGGATCGATGTGTGCTAGGTGAATGACAAGAAATTAAAATTAAATTATTAGTAGTATGGTAAAAAATATAAACAATTAAAAATTGTAAATTTTGAAACGGGCCATATGGCACCAAATTTTTGGAGCTAGTGCCAAATAAATAAAATAAAAAAAAAAAAAAAAAAAAAAAGCATTTACGTAAATGTATGGTGAAGATTTGGACGAAGTGTTTGCTCCCGTGGCGAATACTGTTACATTGAAGATACTGCTGACAGTAGCAGGAAAGAACAAAATGATAGTTAATCATTTTGATATTCAGACGGCTTATCCTAATGGAAATCTTTCACACGATGTCTACATGAGACAACCTGAAGGTTACGTCAAAGGGAATCAAAACGAAGTTTGTAAGCTTGTTAAGAACCTCTATGGTTTGAAACAGGGTGCAAATGAATGTAATCAGTGTTTTGATGGAGTAATGAAAAAGAACGGATACGTTCAAAGTAACAATGTCTGTTTGTATATCAAACATGATTGTGAAAATGTCATTTATATTTCAAATCATGTAGATGATATTGTCGGTGCATCAACAAAACAGAAAATGTTGGATGATTTCGAGAGACATTAACGCAGTTTTTGCAATCAAAAATCTTGGAAGTTTGAAGTTCTATTTAGGTATTCATTTCAATCGAGATGAAGAAGAAGTATTATATATGCATCAACAAAATTATATTGAAAACAAATTACATGAGTTTTAGTGTAATGAATGCGAATTGATCTTCAACGCCAATGAATACTGGATATAATAATCAGGATATAATTTTTTAATTTACAAGAGGTTTATAGAAGTGCAATTGGTTCTCTATTGTACCTATCTACAAATACAAGGCGTGTAAGTGAACCGAGAAAGTGTGATTGGGTTGAAGTAAAAAGAGTGTTCAGATATTTGAAACTAAAATTAAAGCTGTACGAAATAAGAGTACCAATATTATAAAACGCGCAAAGTCCAATTATTTTTCATCTATATTGCACCCATCTCTTCCGTCAAAAGTGTTTTGGAAAAATTTGAAATCTGTTGGTTCCTTTCTATCATCCAACGAAAAACCATCTACGCAATTTTCACCAAGTGAGTTCAATAATTACTTTTCTCATATCAGTGTACGTTCAGCGGGGTTACCAACCTTTGATGTTCTAATGAACTCTAGTTCGATGGAAGGTAACTTTAGTTTTAATAACATCGATATCACTCACCTTATGGATGCTTTGGATTCCGTTAAATCAAACGCTGTCGGAGTTGACGAAATACCAATTAAATTCGTTAAACTTATTTTTCCAAAGGTTGATTGCCACTTACTACATATTTTTAATAGCCTAATAACATTTTCTATCTTTCCTGAGAAATGGAAGCAATCAATCATTATTCCCATTCCTAAGAATAAAAATCCCAAATGCTTATCTGATTTTCGCCCTATTAGTGTGCTTCCCGCTTTGTCTAAAGTTTTTGAAAAAATACTGCAATCACAAATATTAACTTACGTTGAATCGGAAAATTTACTATCAAAGTACCAGTCTGCTTACAGACGTCATTTCAGCACTAATAGTGCTTTACTACACATCAATGACGACATCCGCAGGGCCATAGATAAGGGTTATCTTTGTACGCTGGTTCTTCTAGACTTTAGTAAAGCTTTCGATAAAATTGATCATTCAATTTTGGTTAGCAAACTTCGTAACAGTTTTAAGTTCTCAATGTCGGCTTGTCGTTTGGTTTTGTCATATCTATCAAATCGATCACAATTGGTTAGATCTAATTCAGGAATTTCTAGCTCTTGTTATACTAATTGCGGTGTTCCCCAGGGATCGGTATTAGGTCCTTTTCTATTCATGATGTATATAAACGACCTACCTGCTGTTATCACTCAATGCAAATATCACATGCAAATATGCAATATCATATCATATTGGAACTGTTAATTCCGATATCGAATTCATTACGAAATGGTCTATAGAAAATTATCTTGAACTTAATGGTGGAAAAACCAAATCTATTATTATATCTTCTACAATTCGTGATACGCACTACCTACCTAAAATCAGTGTACTTGGAGAGGAGGTAGATTTCTCTGATTCTGTGAATAATTTAGGCTTAACTTTTGACAAATGCTTATGCTGGAGTTACCACATCGAAACAGTTTGTAATCGAGTAATTTCTTTATTAAGAATGTTATGGGCTACCACGAAGTGCTTTCATACCAATCTTAGACTCCAATTGGTGAAATCTTACATCCTTCCACATTTTTTGTACGGAGATATTGTCTTCTTTGTATTAAAGAAGAAGTACTTTAATGAACTTCGATTGATATTTAATTCTTGTGTGAGATACGTATACGGGCTAAGAAAGTACGACCACATCTCGTATTTTACTAATTCATTACTTGGTTGTTCTCTTGCTGAATTCTATGAGTTTCGAGTTTGTTTATACATTTTCAAGTTCTTAAAGTATAGCCCACCTATATTGTTGAGAAATTAGTTTCGTCTTCCAATCGTCATATTCATCTTTTGACTCCGGCTATTAATAAATGTAATCTGATGAATTCATCATTCTTTGTGAGGGGAGTTAGCATTTGGAATTCCTTAAGTAATGACGTCAAGAAATCTAAATCTCCTGCCGTGTTTCGGAAAAAATACTTTTCTTCAGCTTAATAATATCAAAATTCTATTTTTCTTCTTTTGCCAATTTCAAGTTATGAATCGCTAATATGTCGCTGTACACCTATAGGTTAATTTAATAAATAAAATTTGTAATAGATTAGAATAAAGTAGTTTGCCACTAATGTAATAAGTTCATAAGAACTTCAAACATTTATATTAAAATAAATAAATAAATAAATAAAATTAGGAGACGGAAAAAGTAATAATGATTTAAAATGTTATGTTGATTCTGACTGGGCTGGAGATAACACTGACCGTAAGTCAACTTCCGGGTATTGTTTTATTTTCGAAGGAGGATTAATTGGTTGGTCTAGTAAAAAGCAGTTAGTTAGTTATAGTTTCATTATCCACAACAGAAGCTGAATTTCTTGCATTTACTGTAGCAGCACGTGAACTTATTTGGATCGACAGAGTGTTACAAGATTTTGGACAATCAATTCAAAGACCTATACAAATATTTGAAGACAACCAAGGTTGTATCAAATTGCTACAAAATATTGGTGGACATCAGCGCAGGCGCGTACGCATTATGAAGCCATGGAGGGGGGGGGGGGGGGTTGCAGAAAACATATTTTATAAATAAATATATAAATAAATAAATATATAAATAAATATATATTATGTCATAAATATATATTACATTTTATTTTATATCACAATAAAATAAAAAATTATAATATGATGTATGTACGAGAAAAATTAATACATATATTAAAAATTATATATTTTTTCTTATAAAATACAATAAAAATGGCAGCTTCAGCAAAAGACAATTTTCTGAAACAATTAAAGAGCGATAGAAGTTAAGACTGAAGTTCAAAGATTTTTTCTTATCATAATTACCTACTACAACCGAATTTCTAATTTTCGTGAACTTTTTGCTAGTTCATCTAGAACTGCATCAACAGGAACCGCGACATTACGATGAATATTAAGTAACGCTAATCCATTTAGCCTATCTTCATTCGTTGTGTTGCGTAAGTACGTTTTGAGTCGTCTCAATGTTGAAAAAGATCGTTCACTGCTTGATGTTGTAACCGGTAGTGTTACAAATATTTGAAGTAATTTTCGAACAGTTGGGAAAATTAATTCGTCGCATGATAAAAATGCAATATGAGCATTTTTTGGTGTATTCGAAGAATTTATAGCATGGCGCCACCATAGCTTCAGTTCACCAATGCCCTCAACTATGCTGCAGTTCGTAATACTTTTATATTTTTGCAAAAGGATTTTTGCAGATTTTTCGTGCTTCAATGAAAAATTTTGTTCATTTGGCAAAAGACACAAAACTTCACAGTATATTTTTATGTTTCCGAAACCGATCGTGAACTTGCATCTTTGTAGAATCTAGAAAAGGTATAAAGATGGCAATACGATAATACTCTTCAGGATTTTCAACTGCAATGTTGCAGCGATGAATTTGTCTCACGGCTAGACGAGGAATTCGTATTTCTACATTAAGCTGGTCACATATTTTCTTGACGTCACTGAAAATTGCATTAAATTGCATTTCTGTTTCGCGTCGTATTTCATCTAGCATATCTTCAACATCTTTTGCCAGTTCGATTGCAGCGGCCAGATCCAGATTAATTGTTTGTAGTGAACGACTTAGTGGCAGGGTTATACCAAAAACCTTGGCAAGCACATGAAGAGATACTTGAAATTCAGTACTCCTAATAACAGATAGAAGCTGAATCGCAGAAGAAGAAGTTGTTTTGTCATCCCACTCAGAAATAATTTCCATCGCAAAGATTGCAGCTTTTTGAAGCTCCAGAAACACTAGGACAGAGTCGTGGCGTTGAATCCATCGTGTGGGACATATTTGTTTGAGTCGCGTTGCCGTTGATTCAGGTGCCGTTTCGTCTATACAATTTTTTAGTACGGCCTGGCGCTTTGGGGTGTTAAAGAAATTGTATACACTTCCGAGTGATCCTATACAATTTCGTATAAATGAAATTTCACAAGCATCAGAAATAGCGAGGTTTAAACTATGAGATGCACAGTGTACATATAAAGCTAGCTGATGTTCATCGCTTACATATTTTTGTGCCCCATGAAATCGTCCACTCATTGCCGAAGCTCCATCATAACCTTGTCCAATCATGAATTTTGAATCTATTTCTAGATTACGCATAGTTTGCATTAAAACATTTGCTAGACCCTTACCAGTCATATCAGTAACAGGTACAAACTGTAAAAAATCTTCTCTGATGTTATTCGAATTGGCATCTATATATCGAAAGCATAATGAAAATTGCTCAATACCAGCTATATCAGTAGTCTCGTCAGCCAAAATCGAAAACGATTTCGCACTATTTATTTTGGCAACAATTGAACGAACAACGATTATGTTGCATGCACTTATAATTTCGTTTTGAATTCTTGGACTCAAATAAGTTGCATTTTTTCCTGAAACCTCTAGATGATTTTTAAGTATTTCATCTCCACATTGGACTCTAAAACGTAAAAGTGCTCGAAAATTGGTCTGGATTATCTAATGTTAAAGTACCAGAGTCTCTATGTCCTCTTAAAGGCAAACCCTGACGACCACAAAAAAGTCTAGTCTCTATGATTGGAGATAATCTACTCCGATTTTCTAGTATTTGTTTTTTTAGAGCGGAGTCCAATGCCAACACTACAGGTTCCATTCTATGCTCGGAAATTGCTTTACGATTTTGTGCGTGAAGAACGGCTGTTTTATGGTGCTCGGTTTCCTGATGTTTTTTGAAATTTTCTATAGCATCTTTCCAGTTTGAGACAGCAGTTTTGGCAAGTTTTCGTAACGGCTGATGTCCAACACCACCACCATAATTCGCAGAAAATAATACACAAAACTTACAAAAAGCGCCATCAAAACGTTTTGAGTATACTAACCATTTCCACCTGCCAAACCAGCTGTATTGAAACTTCAAATTACGTTTTCCACTAAGTGGAAATACAAATTTGTCGTCGGGATACCAAACGTTTTTTAACAAAAACAATCTTTTTTCATCGTTGTATTGCTCTCTTCCAATAAAATTACTAATGTCATTAATATTTACATCTGAGTCTAATGGAGACTCATAACCACTTAAAAAAGGTGCAGCAATATCACTTGTACCATGGACAGGAGCAACCTGATCAACACAGTCTGTTCTTTCTAAATCACTTTTTTTAGATTTTTTAACAAAGTAATTTGTTAAAATAGAATTTAAAAAAAAAATTAAAATAGTGCCAGATTGCACTAAGGTGCAAATGTAATTTTTAAGGTGCTAAATATTTTCAAATAGTGCTAGATCTAGCACTGAAAGTGCTAAATTGGCAACCCTGACGTGTGCGTAACTGCATGTTATATACGACACAAATTTTTATTAATAAGTTTTATTTAATAAGTTGATCCATTTAATAATTTACTTTTTTCTATTGTTATTGGAATCATGGGGGGGGGGTTAAACCCCCAGTAACCCCCCCCTGGGTACGCCCCTGCATCAGCGTACAAAACACATAGACATAAAATATAAGTTTGCGCGCGATTTAGTAACATTAAATTTTTTAGATGTTATTTATTGTACGTTGGAAAATATGATTGCTAATTTATTGACTAAACCATTGAATGGACAGCGATTAGCAAAGTTAGTAAATGAAGTTGGTTTGGTGAATCGATTCGTTAAACGTTGAGAAGGGGTGTTGGTAAATGCAACATTTAACGAATCAGTAGAATTTGAGTTGAAATTAAAAGGAGCTTATGATTGTAAACGCGGCTATTAATGTTTCTGACATTTTGTTTTATATAAAAATAAAAGCGCCTTTTTTCTTGAAGTGTACATTTTTGTTTTTAATAAAATATATCTCGTGGAGTACAGATGCTGAATTTTATTTCTAATTACATTCGTTTATTTTGTTGAGTGAACAAAAATCTAAAATCATCCGGCCATCTAACAGGAATATGGTAAGATGCAGGATTTCAACACTGTATCGCGTATATCCAAGGAATGTGCTATACATACCTAGGATCACCATTACGGTTAGCGTGTACGTCTCTAGCATATCATATCAAATTATAAATTATTAGAAATTCTCTATAAAATTAAATGATCTGTTTGTATCAATTGTAATCTGACACCTTACCACAGAATAATTACAGAAACGTCACAACGCTGTTTTTGTATGGAAATATATCCGCTCATTCTTTTTTAACTTGGCTGACTTAAGGTAGGAAAAAAATCGGTTTTTTCAGACTAAACATGTGTTCACTATGTAAAGTTCTTATCAAATCACACTCTAACTGGAACAAGTATTTCACTTGCAGAGACCTAACGTCTGGAGAAAATATTGTATAAATAGCACCAACAAATTCGGCACCGCTTATGGTCGTCTTGCATCGTTTGTGTACTGGTAAAATTTATCGCAGAACATAATATTTTTTGTACACGAGAATTCTTGACGACATTTTATGAACAAAAATATTTTTTTTATGTAAGATTAAATATAACCCAATCATAATTTATGTACTTGTATATTATACTCGTATATATCAAAATTTAACTCATCTGCTAACCTATGAGACCAAGAACGCACCCAGATTCTTTAGTTTGAAACGATTGTTACTAATTTTCTATACTTTAATGTTTTCTATTTTCCACATCATTTATTCGGGAAATTGAGGAAAAATAATGAAATAACGGTAAAATTTGGTAAATGATTTTTGTTTTGCCAAAAAATAAATTAATCATACAAGAAGCCTGAAATTTAATTGAATATTATGTTCGAACGAATGATCCGGATTGTACTCAAACGTTACGTGTATAGTTCATACCTACCTATACGTTGGCAGATTATCACTTACATACATATCACAAAATATAGTTCTCTGGTACGATAAGAAGTATAGAGAGGCAAATTAATTATTGCCTGTACCAGATTATCTCGTCTAAACTGTTATAGATTATATGTAAATAATTTTCTATGTTATAGATTATAAATAATTGTCTATAATCTATAACAGTTTCAGAACAGTTTTTACATTTATAAATTTAGGCCCTTCTCTTCTTTGTTGCTGTCGGTTTAGTAACTTTCACACAAGCAGCAACGCCCTCTGTATCCTCATATGCAGCCTAAAATATATAAATAATTTGTAAATTAAACATTTATTCACCTTATCAGTAAAAAACCGCGAGTAGATAATTTGTGTTCTCAGGAATTTTGCTAGGATCCAGTATAAACGACGAACTTCGAGGGATTTACGCCTAGTAAACGATTTTCGGTTATTTGCCAATTTAAATTTCTCACGATCGCATTCCAGATAATTCTGCATCATCGGAACCTTTAAAACTTTTATTATCTGTATCATGCATAAACGCAATTCTAATATCTCTTAAAACGAAAAAATTGCCTAAACCAATTACATTCTAGTATTTATATAAACTAATAAATACTTTTAACACAACAATAGATTTAATTAAGTAAAAATAATCAGTGCAAGTACATATATTTTTGTTTACTTACTTGAAGGTTGGCAGTTGACACTTTGACAACCAAAAATCATGAACTTTCTAACAGTTTGATTTATTTTGAATAATTTTTCAAAATTCGAAAAACGACCAAAGAGTGATACCTGTGCCAGAAAATCATATTACGGAATGAAATAGGATAACAGAAAAAGAATCAAGAACCTGTCTATCCTATATATAAGCTATTTATTATATGGTATAACCACAGAAGGCAAATATGACCAGCACAGGCATTGCGTAGACCAAGAAATTCTTTTCCTACCTTAATTTTTTTTACTTAACTATGAAGATGGTAATTGCAGGTGGAGAGTCCATGTTATTATCATGTTATCATGTCATATATTATATTTGTGTGCGTGTTCATTTTGTTGTTGAAATTGGATTATTTCTCTCTTTATAAATGTCACATTGACAGTATTTTATTCATTTTAACTCTCAATTGTTTTTGTATAATATTTCTATATTGGTATCCATGTTTGTGCAGTTGTGTTTGGTAATTTTTATGTGTTGCGCAAATTTTGATTCAACCTTCTTTAATATGTTCTTGATACCTAGTTGAGAACGATCTACTAGTTTGACCAACTGAAACGCTTTGACCAACTGAAACGCTTTGATCAACTAAAACGCTTTGACCAACTGAAACGCTGCCATAAATGGACTTTGTATGTATGCAGTCCCAAAAACTGGAAACACGAAAAAATACTTTCATACAAATGCTATGAAAATTCTTTTTTGTTAAGTTTTTATTTATTTATATCTCGTAAACGTGTCAGAAATTTAAAGATAGAATTCAAAAATAAACAAATTCAAGAATATCCTGAAGAATTATTATTTTTTAAATGTTTAATTGTTAAATCAAAATTTGTTTTTTATTATTGTTTTAAAGTTCTCTATTTGAATTTTTATTTTTAATCTTTTTGTTTTAAACTAAATTATCTGACATGTAAATCACAGAATAGATTTCTTTTTAAAAAATAAATAAATAGAAAAAAAAATTCATTTCACTTTGTTGTTTTCTATTTATCTTTAATTGTAATAAATTGTTTTTCATTCATAAGTTAGTTTTCATTCAGAATTTTACCATATTTTACACTATGGTGTCATTAATTTGATGATCGTCGTATATAGAGCCGAGTGGTGTGTATTAGATCAACCTAAGAAACTAATTGTTTCCAAAAAAATTATAAAACAAATAAAACACATTATACAATACTGCATTCGAGATTTCACGAAACAAAAAATCGGGGCAACTTTGTAGTAAATTTTGTTTTGTACATATTATTTAAGAAATTGTCTGTGGATCAATTCTCAGGTAAATCGATTAGTACAGTAAATTGAAATTTTAGTACAAACTACTTTTCAAATCGTACCAATTCCCTAGTAAATAAAATTAGGTAAATGCGGCTTAAAGGGACATATGGTTCCTAGGAATATACAAAAATTGGTATGTAGGTACACGAACTAATGTCATAAATTTTATTGTTGCTTTTCGAATTATTCGTATTGTTTATACGAATAAATTTAAATTGTATATTTGCTCAAATTTGTTGCGTAATATACACAATAAAATTATTGAGAAAAAAAATAAAAATTTTAACAAATAAAACTGTCTTCATAAATTTACAAGCGCATTTCTATTTCATAGGAAATGGTAGTGAATATAAAAAAAATTATGACTAGAAACATGGTCGCCATATTTTCATGATTTGTTTAGCAAAAACAAAAACCACTACTATTTACCTTTTGTGTCTTCGCTTTACCCTTCTTTTTGGTACAGTATTTCAATTTACCGCATACACTATTAAAAACGGCATTTACCCCAGATTTAACTTAGAATTGGCCCACAGCCATTGTATTGCTTATTGTTATCACAAGTTTTTAGCAGAAGAGCAGAGTGCTTACAATTATTGGTTAAATATTTTAAACAAAACGCAGTTAATACAGGTATGATATACTTGGTAAAAATTCAACGGTCTGCGTTGTATGTTTTCATACAAAAATTAGTTATTCAAATTGGATCTTACTTAAAACAAGCTTTTAGAGCAATGATTAAATTACTATTACACTGTACTATATGTGATATTTTTTAAAAGTCTTTTAACCTGAAAGTTCAAATTATAATCTACTTTTTTATTTCTTACTGTAAAATAATATTATATACTGCGTTCATTTCGAATAAAAATACAATGACTCATCAAAACATACATACAGAGTTCATATTTGCACAAAAGCATGAATATATTTGATATAGTAATTAAACGCCCAACAATGCGGTTCTGAAATTAAAACGACTAGAAACCGTAACTTCTCTACATTGTACATTATTTCAGTGACGTGAAAGAATCAGGTAATATCAAAAAAACTAAACATGTCACATTTTAATTTTTTAATGTACAAGTAATCGCAACGAACGAGTCTTCTACTTGGGTCTGTTTTGGAAAGTAGTTGAGGATAATAGTGGTAATAAAAATGTGGCAAAGAAATATTTACTTTACCATAAAGAAAGTATTTTCTGCACTTTACGCTTAACACTAAAATTTCAAGAAGATTTTATGCAAGTATTTTGTTGATATGTAGCGAAATAGTGTTTTGTGACACGATTCTGGTAATTTCCAAGGAATAGAGAATTGGGAAAAATGTTCATATCATTTTTTGTATATATACGGAAACGGTGCAACTTCATTTTGAATGACCTTGAAACTCATTATCTCTCCAATTGACGAAAAGTTAGTTGAAACAATATTTAAACAAAAATTATTTGTAAATTGTGTGCCCAATTCTATATACCCAGGGAAGTACGAGATTCTATATAGTCGAGCTCTTCGATGATTTTAATGCTTGAATGCTAATGCTCAATCATGCACCTTACTTGATGGTAAATAGGGCGGCTGTCACACGCATTGACAATACATTATTTTCACAGCTGCGTCACCGATTTCACACACATAAAACGGGTTGAAAGAACTCGTTTGACATTTGGTTAGATTCGATGAAGAGCTGATACTATAAAAGAGAATTATACTAGTCATAATTTTTCAAATTTGTACAACCGAATTAGTGCTATAATACCGAGGTAGTTACATAATAATATCTATAACAAACCTTATGATTGATAGTCGCGACAATTAATTTGAATAATATACATATTTCACCACCTAGTTAATTTCCATAATTTTTAGACACCCTTCATCATTTATCTTCATTCATCAAGAATTATATTTATATAAAATAAAACATAAAAAATTGAAAACAAGAAAGGGATTCACAATTGTGACAAGGGATGTTATAGTCTGGGTGTGATAATAAATATCGCGCGCTGAAAGATAAATGGATATAACTTAATTTATTTTTATTTTGAGGTATACAACACACAGAACGATGTACAACTGAAATGTTCTCTATAATCATTTATGCAATTAAATTAATTAGATCACAAACAGAATAACAACAATGAATTAAATTAAATTTGATTCCTTTTGTTTAGCTTTCAGTTATATAACGAATGAGAAATGGGTGAAATAAATAATAAATATTGTGAAGGCCATTTAAATCATATTCATGAGGTCTAATTCTGTGTTTTTCTTTCATTTTAGATAAATTAGCTGTCGCGTGGTATTGTTAAATCAAAGTAAGTAAAATATTACTGTCTTACCCCGTACAAAAGGATCGGTTCTTCTATTAAACTTTTTTCAAATATTGACATTCTGAAAACATGCCATGTATTTTTGAAAAAATGGACCTTGAAATAAAAGGACCAGTCCTTTAAATTGCCCATAATTTTAAAAAACAGTTTATATTGTATAAAAAAATTATTAAATTAAAATCACACATTAAACATTTCAGTTTTAAAAATATCGAAAAAATCAATTTTTTCTAGGTACCATATTATTTTTAAGGCCAAAATAACCCGCGCTATGGCAAGTGTTATGTTTTTTACGGCGGATTCAACGGTATACTTTACAACGCCGTCTTTGCACATTCAGAATTAAGTTCCATTTTCCAGCAATGGAAATAGCTTTTCCAGTGCTTTGGCAAAATATTCATCGTACTTGGTAGAATAAAATCCTTGGAAACTCCTGTTATGTGAGACATCCAAAGGTTGCAGAATACTCGTTAAGTTTGTAACGATCCTGTTGTTTTCGGCTCCCAGGTGATTAAATACGGGCAGGCTCGTCGGTCAGGATTCATTTGCCGAAAACTCACTTAAAGACCGATATCAAGTTACACCTGGTCATGGCAGCTCGGAGCACACGGACGGCCTAAAACGTTCATCACCAACCTACAATACCTTACCCTAACCTGACATGACTACGTATAACATTTCAAAGATATTAAATTATATATAAAAAAAATCGTATGAATAAATAATAAATTTTATGTAAAGGTAGTTAATCAGGAAAATACCATGGAACACAAAATAGTATGTATACTACAGTTGTAGTGGTTTTACATAGTTTGACCAAATTAACGCAAAAAAAAATTCTTTTACAAAACAAAATTCATTAAGAAAATTACGAATGTGGTAGAATTAAAATTTTGGGTACTTACATACGAATAATCAAAATGAAAGCCATCATTATCTCTGCACCCCGATATGCCTCCATGAAGTCAGCTGGCGACGGGTCCCTCAAATTGTTAATTAATATCCAAAACTGTACTCGATATTGTAAATAGTTTCCGTTGGTGGGTGTGGTCCTTCGCCTATGGCCGCTGTGTCGTAAACAATTTCCTTTTACCAACCGGTTGCTGGTGTGAACGGTGATTCCCACTGGTAGCTTATATATATGTTCAATGGGTTTATATTTGGATCAAATCTACAACTCCGAATAGGATCCAATTCCCGACTTATGTAACAAACTGGTACTTAAGGAGCCGCTGCTATAGCGGAATGGATTACCCCAAACAACAATCTTCTTTTGGTTTCGCTTTTATTTCTTTTATTTATTAAATTTATTATAACGTATTTTATTATTATTCTAATTCAACAATAATTTTCGTTTTTCAGGTTAGGCTACTCAGAAAATAAATTACATATTTCAATGGTACCGTTAATAATTGCAGTCGTATGACTGCCTGAGCACCCGCAAAAAAAATTTAATTAACAGCGTTATCGCTTTATATGTATCGGTACCGTTTTGCACTACGTTAAACACATTCGTTTACACAGTTGTTTAGTAGTTACGATTAGCACTAGATTCTAACCCAAATAACCATACACTTGTTTAATATCGACTTAAGTTGTAATTCCGACAGTTTCTCCGATTAACCACTTAGTCTTTTCACACACTAACAGTATTACACTCGATGTCATCCGACTCGATATTGTTTTTTTGTAGCGTTCGAGTATTTGCTTAACGCCACCAAAAAAAAAAATCTTTTTTGTTTTTAAACTCAAATAATTTTATCAGATCAAATGTTCACAATCGTCTGCCCGGTTTTCTTTTTTTTGATCTCCCCTTTTTGATTCCCGTCTCGTTTTATCTTTTTATGATCTAGTTTTTATATTGTCAATATTAACCGGTTAACATGCACAATTATGTGGGAACTATAGATAGAATAAAAAGAATAAAAAGAATAACGTAAGAAACGAAGACAAAAAATTATTATTCCAATTTGACATTACGGCCATAGATGACTTGAAAAATTAAGTTCATTCATATATTTTTGTGATATATTTGCTACAATTATGAATGAAACTACAATATTTTTGAGTATAAACGTATTTATATCAACAAATATATGTTTTTAAAATTATAAAAATTGTTTATATGCGATTTAAATCACCACAATTCGATAAAGTATTTTTTTAGGTTAGGTTTAGAAAAATACAATTCTACAGTGTATTGCAAATTATTTCTGATATTATATTCATATTAGCATATGCATACATGAATATTTTATAAATAGAAAAGATAAAACAGACGAATAATTTAAAATTCCCTTATATAAAAAAGTAAATATGCATATTATATTCAACGCACTAAAATTTATTTGAGTTTTGTTGTTGTAGTTATTAAGTTTTTTATTCTTTGGGCGAAAATTATCGCTCGGTTATTCTTTTTAAGTGACAGCAAAAATGAAAAAAAATTAAACGCAATTTCTGTTATTCTTTTTACATTTATTATTCTCAGTATAGTCGATTGCATGTAAATCCTCTCTTTCGCTCTCTTACGTTATTCTTTTTATTCTTTTTATTCCATCTATAGTCCAGCCATTACCCAATTATCGAATTTTAAACCCATAAAAGTTATACCAATACCATCCATGACCATAGAAATTTCCTTACGCGTAGTTAAATAACAGCGTGACCCACCGGATCGTTACAAGTTAGGTTGAATTAATATAATGAAAATTTATATTTCTCGGATCGTTTTGACTGTTCCAACGAAACATGGGCACCATAGCTGTCAATTGTGACAAAGTGTTAGTCTACGGTAAAAGGAAGTTTCCTTTCGTTTCATCAAGACTTCGTTAATAAAATCTTCTAAAATATTACCGTTCCACGTTCCCGTTTTCTTTACATTTACTAAACATCCCCCTTTACATTTGCCAAACGGTGAATCAAATGTGTGACGGAGAAGCTTTTTTTAAAAATACATTACGTTGTCCTTTTGTTGCAATCGTAAATTTTTGCTCAGACTCGAAATACCGCGGCACCTGATCGAAATTAATTATATTCGCTGGTTCAATTTTCTTCTCACTTATTAAATCAAACACCTGCTGGTTGGTGGAAGTTAATTACTTGATTGAAGTCGTTATTCGATAAAATTTTATTTCATGTTTGCCTACGAGATACAAGCCGATGCCGAATTTTAAATCTGCAGCACCATCCAGGCGATGCCAAGAATTTATCGTGCAATTTATCTAGTTCGGCTGCATGCAATTCTTTAGCCATTGCCTCCGCTTTCAAAAAAATATATTTATCCTTTACACGTAATCCATGATTGTTCCGTTTCAAAATCCAATCGCATACTTTTTTTTCTAATTCAGGAAACTGTTCAGGTCTTCCACCACCTGTCAATCGTCTCGTTTTAGTTATGCGGATTTCTGTATTGTTCAAAATAGTTTTAATTTCATTTTTTTGTTTAATTTTCGTTTCAAATTTGTGACCGGCACTGGTTTCTTTAGAAAGGCAGTTAAAACCTTTGCCTCTGGCTCTGATGTTTGGTTCATATTTATTAATGATCCAATTTTTGTTTGATGGTGTATGATTTGCGTTGCTTGTTTTCCATTTTACAAATAAATTCACATATTATTTTTAATAAACCTGGCTCTTCGAATTGTTTTTTATAAAGATAATTAGAAACCCCGTGATTATTTTTCTACATCATAAAATAGTGTTGTACTCTGCAGTTTATGTAATAACGTAATACACCATTATTAGAATTGAATTTACTACTTTTACATTATTTTATATATGCAGGTTGATAGTTTCTTAGAAACAGTGTTTTTTGGATTATACTTACATGTTTCTTATATTTTTAACCACAAAGGAATCTCTCCATAACACCGCACGACCGGTCGATTTAGTTTGATTAGAAAATTAAATGACATTTATTAAGTAGGGCCAAACAAATATGGTCGAATTAAAATCATAGAATTATATGATTTTAATTCGACCATATTTGTTTGGCCTATATACTCGTAGAATGAATGTAAAAATTTTTGCCATATAAAATTTGCTATTTCATGTGTCACAAGCCAGAGCAGGAGGGTTACATAAAAAATACATATGGTCACATATCTCAAAGAAAAACCAACCAAACCACTTTTTGTTTTTGTACTAAATTACAGCAAAATTTTGCGCTCTTAAAAAATCTTGAAATTATTAGTTAAAGTGATAATATTATAAAATAGTTTTGTTGAGTTGCTATAATTTTTTCTTGAAAAATATCAAGCTGAGTTTTTATGGCAGCAAATATAAAAATTAAAATCAAAATCCCCCACTCTCTCTTTAATTTATTTTTTGTAAATTTTTATGGTGTACAGGCATACGACGACGTGACTTACCGTGATTTTAGAGATAAACTTAGATTCGTGTGGTGGTAATTTGTACTGTATAGTACATATATGCAGTATGCACAGCAACACAACAACAATATAAAACAAATTTAATTTCGATTAAAAGTTTTATTAAATAATAATAAAATAAATAATTAAAATATTCTTTACATATTTTAAGATTGGAATTACCACTGAAAACGCCACCGAAAACGTTGTAGAAGCTGTGCAACGAGGTTCAGGGGTAGAAGTCGTGGAAAGGCAAGAAGAAATATTTTTTCAACCCATAAATGGTTTTAAGTAAAATGTATTTTTTATTTATATTTTCAGACAAGAAAACTGATCAAACCGGACATTCAATCCAAGGCTCTTGAAGCTTTTGACTACGCGAAAAAATGCATTAATGTCCAACCGAAACCGTTATCTAAAGAGGAGCAATTTTACAATTATTTGTGCACGGAATTGAAAAATATTAAATTAGAAATTGGAAATTTTAAGCTTGGTTAGTAAACATATAGACGAGGAAGCAAAAGTTATGTTAATAAATCAGCAGTTGATACGCGGCTCTCGCAAACCCAGCAATACAACATCCTCCTTATCACTGTCACAATTCCCGAAATATGTTTCCTCGTCAGTATTAGGTAATAGTCCTATCTATCCTTTTTCCCCATATCCTATACAATTCAGTAATAGCATTATTATAAAAGATACCCTACCTAAACCAAGCATTAAAAAATAACGTACCTCAATCATCACTATTAATACACCACCTACATGAGTCACCTCCAATACACCACTTACCTGAGTCACCTCAAATACAAGACTACCTACCTCGATCACCTGCAATTCCCATAGAAGATCTCCATCCATTTTCACCGGAAGAATTTGGAAATAACCCTTATTACATATATACCCCGAACGAAGAACAAGAATCAGATGAAATCAATAAGAAAAATGGAAATATAATAGAAGTTATAAATTTAAAACATCCAAACTGTATTAAACCACCATATCTGAAAGACAAGATCGGGCTAGCGATGGCACATATTTTTGATGAAGGAACCAAATAAAAATTTAAAATTTATTTACAAAAAAAATCTGTTTTATTTAAGAAAAATACACCTTCGTTGTTAAAATATTCTGTTTGCATTTTTCTAACAGCTTCATCAGCTTTTACATCATTCCTACTCTTAGTGGAACGTGATATGCATGCGTTTGTTTGAGTATTATCCTGATTTCCTCCAGAAAAATGGTATTCATTGTACCAAGTGTTTCTTGAAATTAAAAAGTTATGCAACACACAACAACATTGGACAATTTTAACAACTTTTGAATCCCGAATATTAATGGGTTTTTGGAAAACGCGGAATCGGTTGCTTAGTATTCCAAAAGCCCGTTCTATAGTCTGCTGAGCTCGACTTTATTAAAAAAAAACGTTTATTAAAAAAAATTTATTTGCATCGGTGGTGGTAAGCGGATACGGTGTTATCATATTTTCCGATAGTGGAAACGCATTATCTGCAACGAATACGTGTGGCAGCAATCTTTGATTTCCCACCAATTTTTTAGGAGGAATAAATTCCTCTGGTTGTTGTAATACATACATAAAATTTGATCTCTGCAACACACCACCATCGCTTATCTGTCCATTGTATCCTACATCAATAAACAGGAATTTTGCATGGGCATCGGCCATGGGCATAGTTGTAATAAAGGGTTGCATTTTGTTTTGCTGGTCTAAAAGTTATATGCTTTCCATCCAAAGCACCTAAACAATTAGGAAATTGATATTTCGAGTCAAAATAATCTGCAATTATTGCCCATTCTTCGACTGTTGTCGGAAACTGAAATAAAAGTTGCGATAAATAATAATAACTTGTTAATGTTTTCATTAATAATACTAATTAATATTTATTAATCGCATTAAAAAATTAATTACCTTTAAAAATTTCTGCTTCATATTTTTATATATAGCATCATACACATCCAAAATGGCTCCAGACAGAAACTGCTTCGACAATTTTGAATTGTAGTCCAAATCGATAAAGCTTTCGCTTGTTGCAAGAAATCTCAACGTAATGGATAACTTTTCTTCACAACTAATTGCGGCTCTCATATGAGTGTCTTCTTTTATAATATCACTTCTAATATTGTTGAGTATCGTATTGAAGGAATCTTCATCCATCCTTAAAAAAATCTTGTAGTCTGCGGAATTAGGTTTCAACTCCTTCATTAGACTTTGAGTGTTGCCGACTGCATCTCGAGTTGTCCGATACTCTTTGACCCAGCAACTTGTTTTGCGTGGTGGTTCTTCTTCCTCTTCTATGGCAGCCACAAATAGCAAACAGGCAACAGATGCCATTACAGCTGCATTATTTTCGTGCATTTTAAATTGTTCAGTGGTATCCATTTTATATATATTTATATATGTAGTTTATTATTAAAATATCTAAACTGTTTTATATTTATTTCAAACTTCACAAAAAAAATAAATCCGCTTATTATTATAAATTATAGCTCGTATGTCTTACCTCGAACAAAACAATATGAAAATAAACCAAATTTACACATACATAGAAAAATAACAACAGTGTGAATACAGAATACTGTATTCATGATGTTGTTAAAGATACTCGTGTGGAAAGGCACATTCTATATAATCTATTTCTATGATAAAAATGTAGTAGGGTTGCGCGAAACAATAGTTTTAGGAAGTAACAAGTGTGACAGCACAGTTAAATAAAGAGAAAATCACTAACAAAATATATGATTAAATTATTATAAAAATGTGAATTTTTTGTTTTTTGTATTTAAAATGTTTAAAGGAATAATAAAGAGACCGGTCCTTTTATTCGATTAAAAGGACTGATGGTCCTTCTATTTGCTTAAAATGACCGGTTCTTTTATACGGGGAACGCCATAGACAGACTACTCGTTTCATAACTATAGTTCTGAGATCATGATTTTCTAAAAGAGAACTCAAGATACACTACAATTTCTTTTGTCTTCTCGTTTAGTTTTAAATATTAATGGAGTAGGCATTGACAAAAACGTCAAGATTAACATTTAATTGACTTTTAAATTGCCAGAAACGACTTTTATATTGACAGGACAGAAACAAATTTGTTCCCGCCACTAAATAGCTCAATGACAAAAGTAAAAAATGAGAACCAAGACACACTACAATTTCTTTGGTCTTTTCGTTCGGGTTTAAATAGTAATAGAGTAGGCATGGACAAAACTGTCAAGCTAGACATTTAATTGCGACTTTTAAATTGTCAGAAATCATTTTTATATTGATAGAACAGAAAAAAATTTGTTCCCGCCAACTAAATATCTCAATGCCAAATAGAAAACCCAAAGGAAATTAGATTTGCTTGGTAAACTATTAGTGTCCGGAACCTCCATTTTTGATGTATTCGGCGTTGGGAGCACCAAAATGCCTCGGGATGAGAAAACATATTTCATTCCGAAACTATGAATAAACCTAATTGTAAATCATGGTTAGGCATGACACATTACGACGGATTCATAGTTAACTCGAAACTATAGTTATGAAAGCAGTAGTCTGTCTATGATATAAGATAGTAATAAAATATAATTTAATAAATTCCCTGTTGAAGATTTCTTAATAGATGTTTTTATAAATTATTATTGAAATTAAGCTGACCTCATTTAAATTTTAAATTAGCCGGTGTTGTAATCTCGTTGAAAATTGTTTTGTGTGCTTACGCTTGCACTTTTAAGTTCAGTTTTCAAAATGAATATTGGAAGTTTAATATGAGTACGAGTATCAGTGCATGTGTATATCCACACTAGAGTAACTTGTGTTCGGTAACTTCTTCGTTTCATTCTCCTTGACCTATAAAACCGGTTTATTTGCGTCTCACTAAAACCGATTTTGTTGGTAAAGAGGGATAAAACGAAGAAATTACCGAATACAAGTTACTCTACTACAAAAGGCACATTCTTTCAAAATAGCAAAAAAATATTTATTTAGATTTTAGAAATTGTGCGCTCAATTTCAGTAGCTTAAACTTTGGAAATAAAATGTGATTTTAACAGTCGTCAGAGGTTGGTGGTGAGATTTTGAGATTTTTCAATCGATATACAAATATATGACATCTAATGTTGTGTGTCTCTGGTTATTTTTTTAACTAAATCACCGACTTGACATTTTCGTATTTTTTTTATTCGACAGCTTGAGGTAGCTGTATACCTTTGATTTATTTTTTAATATTTTTCACCAAATTTACTACTGAATTTCACAGCCTTAGGAGTTACATATTCTGTTTTGCTTGTACGCAGCTATAAAAAGCAAAACGTATTTAATTAATGAAACCACAATTTAAATTATACGCAAATAAATAAAAATGTAATACTTTTTTAATATTGTTTCCATTTTCACATAAATTTTATTCATATTGTGGAGGCGGATACATAAAAATGTGGTATATTACAGTGAAATATTTTTATAATGAATACTGATTTAACGAAATATCCTTTATAATTAATCATTTCAACTTATTTAGTTGGCCACAGTGCATTTCCCTAATAAACAAATTCCGTTTTAACGAACTAAAATTCCAATACAACAAAGTAAAATTTAGATAAAAAATAATATTTTTTATTAAAGTGCAGTTGCAGGTCAACCCAAAGCAATAAAGTTTTCCCTGTGACGTTTGCCTTTCACTTTACCTTACGAAAAGCATAACCAACAGAAACTTATAGAAAAAATAAAATTCGAACTGAACAAGACTTAATATTATTTGTTGTTTGTTTTCCAACAATTAATTAATTAAACACTAATTCTATTAAATCTCAAATACATTTAATCAAATATAGTTTTAAAAACGAGAGATTACGCAACAAACAGGAGTTTTTAGTCAAAATGTTATATTTTGATACATATCAAGATGTCATATTGATACATATCAAGATGTCATATTGATTTGGATTTCATCCCATTTGAATCATAATAAATAAATGGAATCAAATTCAAAACACGGTTAACTTCATTTTATTTTTCAGAAAGCAAAAGTTTGATAACTTTTCCCATAAGGCAACCACCAACCTAACGAGCAAACAATTTTTTTTTCTCAATATAATTTTCATACTTTTCTGTAAGGTAAAAATCATAAGTTGTATATTGGGGATGCGCACTTACCCAGTTGGAAATTAGTCAACATGCATGTGAATAATATTTCACGAAAGACATACGTTTCTATTTCTATGTTGACTAAATGATTAATTAATGACATGGCACAATAATTTCTCACATCACTCGTCCATAAACTGTCCACGTTCGACGTCAAGTCGAAGTGGTTCAAATGCTTTTTCATGACAATGTCTTAAGCGAAACTTGAATGCCAAGTATTGAACTTTCTCAAATTATAACACTTGATAGCGTAAATAAACTATCGAGAGATATGGAAAAAGTTGTTGTTGCTTTTGTTTTTCGAATTGGTAAATATACATTTTGTAATTCGAAAAACAAAAGCAACAACAACTTTTTCCATATCTTGGAATCTTGGATTTTCTAATTTTTTTATATTCAACAAAATTGGCAGCCATTTGAGAACTAGAACATGTGTTATGATAAACGATTTTAGAATATTACCTAGTCCGCATTTAAATGAAATGTTTTTATTGCATTTATACATACACAAATGTATTTCAGGCTTACCACGTACTATTCATCTTAGATATATCACAACAATTCATCTCAGACATGTCACATAAGCTTCATCTACGAATTCTAATATACGATTCACCTTAGTCATGTCATAAACGATTCATTCCAGATATATCACAAAGGAAAATTAGTCCCATTTACTGATAAATTTCTATATTCGAGTCATGATTGACTGTCGCTAATGAGTCACGAGTGTGACGTCACTGACTTTCTTGCAGGGTCTGAAACAAATTTAGAATTAGTAAATGAAACCTAAGATTTGTATTACAACCTCGTATGTAAAATAATTTGAAATATACTAATTATTTTTTAAATCATTTGAAACGGGTTAGCCTCTACCTAAAGCTACGGCTAACCCAGTTTCATATAAAAATTTGCCTTTATCTGTATTACATCCAACCGCGTCATTAACCCGTCGCTTAGTCGGAAGAGGTTAGTACTTGGTCGAGGGGATGGGGATGCTCAAGTAACGGCCTTGATAACCGCATCGAAAAACAAAAAAAAAATAGGAAAGGAAAATAAAAAAGGAGGTATCGGACCCCGAAGTAGTGATGCAGTCGTCAACCCATTATGCGGGTTGAATCAACCATGGTTGTATACTGATAATTTTAAAGTATTATCTTAACTACAAACAAAAAAAAGATATTGCTCTCAGGCACATATATGTGTTAGTAGAGTGTGTTAGTATTTTGGGTCCCAGAGCGGTTCTGGCAGAAGGAAAGGAGTGCTTAGGCAACAACAGTTCCGTCCCGTGGGACAACCAGAAGTACACCCTGTTACCTGAGCCGGTTTATGTTAGTATGATGAATCACTATACTTTACACAAAAACCAAACTTAATTTAGTAAAAAAAACAAAATTAATTTGCTAACTTAGTGGGCTATCCGCCGAGCTGCGCTACTACACGGATTGTACCCCCAAAATTAACTGCCTCGTACACTGCCTTTTTCAGTTTTTATACCAAATTAATTGACTGTGTGACAGGAACAAGACAGGGGGACAAGAAAAAGTTAAATTGAAATATTCTCACAGTCAACTAACCATATCCTTTCGGCGTCAGCAAAAAGTACAACCGAATTGGTATAAATTTTCACATAGAATTTGGTGCAACCACAATTGCAACTCTTCACTTTTCCGTTTATTATGTGGCAGGATACCCATGCTACATACGAGGGATTTACTTGCTACTTAATATGCATACGAAAAAGAGAATTGGATTACGCAAAGTACATAAAAACAACAAGAAACATTAAATACTTATGTCTGTTCACATGTTGCATATACAGTGCTGGGAAAAAAATTGGGCAAACATATTTTATTACAAATTAGAGTCTTTTTTTGCTAAAATTACAAAACTTTTGAAAGTAATTGGCTTTTTGTTTCATTTTAAATACATGTATGACGTAATATTTGAAAAAAAATTACCTGCAATTTAGGAGCAAAACCCCGAAAAATGCCAAAATATTCAAAATACGTTGATTTGGAGTTAAAGTAATGGAATAAATTAAACACCTATCTTTTATTTTTTATTGATTTATAAAAGTTCTATCTTTAATACTAATATTTACACATTACGGTGGTCCATAGTGTAGGACAGAATCCATCGAACTCAACTCGAAACCGATCGCAGCAAATGGGCAGTAGTCGCACCATCCTGAGAAGAATACTGCACTACGGCCTCGGATTATTCGCCTACAAGGTTCAGATTAATTAGCAGTTGAAAGAAATGACCATCCGCTTCGATATCAGTTCTCTGCTTGGGCTATAGACCAGCTTCATTATGATGTCGATTTTGGTCGAAAATCATATTTTCAGACGAACCGCATTTCTATTTCGGGGCTTTATAAATAAGCAGAACTGCCGGATTGTGGGTAGAAAACAGCCACACGTAATCGTAGAGAAGTGAATGCATCCATCAATACTGTCTTTTTGGTGTGAATTTTGGAGTGGTGGCATAATTGGCCCATTTTTCTTCGAAAACGCTGTTTGAAACGGTGTTACCTTCAATGGCGACCATTACAGAGCCATTCGGACCAACTTGTTATGGCCTCAAATCGACGCTATGAATGTGAACAACCTTTGGTTTAAACAATGTGGCATCACATGCCGTACAAATCAACCGACAATCGATCTCTTGCGCGTCAAATTTGACAACAGAATAATCGGCCGTTTTTGAGATGTCAAGTGGTCTGCCTAGAGCTGCAATTTGACGCCAATAGTCTTTTTTGGGGTTTCGTTAAGGATAGATGTATGCGGACAATCCAGAGACATTTACAGTTTCAAAATATAACATCGCGAAATACTTGCCGAAATCATCGAAAAAATTCTTAAAAACTGGACTCCCAGGATAGCTTACTGTAAGGCCAACAGAGGGAGTTACATGAACGAATTTTTTTTCATTCTTAAATCGGAAACTCCAACCTACACAATCAAAAAAAGTTTCCACAAAATAAAGATATATACTCATTTTATAGCGCTTTTAAAAACAAACCTTAACTGGCCCACACTTTACATATTGAGTCATGTTACATGACTCAATGTATATTCGCCTTTTAACACAGGATGTCTGACGGTGGTAAATTCACATTTTTGTAAGTGATTTCAATTAAAAGTAATTTTTGACCATCTTATTTTTTTCCAATATTAGAATTGTTTGTCGCTTTCGATAGCAGAGATAGGGCGCTTACTCTGTAGATGGAGGGTTTCGGGTTCGATTCCCGGTGGTGACCATACAAAAAGTTACGACTGGGTGTTTTGAATGTTTCTTGTGCTCTAAATATCTCAAGCCGTTTATTTTTTTTCTGGTCCTTATTAGCAAAAAACTGAATCAAGTTTGATTTCAGGTCATAATCATATGAGTTAAAGTTTTTTAAATTTACATATAAATGGTACAGGTGGCGCCAAATCAGAACTGTATCGGGGATGCGAAATCAGTTCCCAACTAAGCTCCAATATCTTTCCACGAGTTGCTAAAGATATGCAAAGGATATGCATTATGGTAAAACATGTTTCGACAGTGGCCAACTTATGAATTACTTTTAATTTTACATATGAATTAATCGTTATGTTACTTGGAAGCTGCTCGAAATTATCAATACCTTTGTAGTATCGTAAAGCTGACAGAATGATCATTTTTTATGGTACTACACACTACCCATTTTGCACCACCAGTAGCGATTCGTTCTAAAAAAGGTTGATTTCATTGCACTTGAGATGCATAGCGCAACTTTTGTTTCGTTGGGTTAAATGAATATCTTTCAAATCATGCAAACCGTAATGTCGACCTGTCCAGTTTCTGTACCAACTCCCGAATAATTATAAGGTAATCTTTTACAATTATGGCGTTCATGTTCACTTGGCCTTCATCAACTTCATGTAGCCGAACAGGACGTTGCGGAAAAAATTCACCGTGCAAATTTAAGCTATTTTACAGTTTATAGTATTCGTGTCTTGTGTTATAGTCTTGCGTATAGATGTATCCATCGAATCGGCCTGTTCTCTTGTTAGCCGCCAAATGCGCGAATAGAATGTCTAAACCAACTACCCACGCAAATTTAATAAATTGATACATTTTAAAATCTTTGCAATTGCTCAAAAATTATACCTCGTAAAGGCAAAATTGTGGGTATTGGTAACTTCATATTTACTTGGCTAATGTTGAAAAATTGTATAGTAATCATTTACTGTGTGGATTACGTTAAATTTCCTCAAAAATAGGTATTACATGTAAAGATTGTAACAGAGCCCAAGGGCATTTAAGTTAGAAAGATGATGACATGCCGCGTCGATGGTTCATCATGATGGGTCTAGATGGCAGGTAGATTTCAAAATTAAAAATTACAGTACTAAAAATGTTTACCCTTGTATGGAGACAAATAAGTTTTTAAGTAAAACTAGACGGAGTCAAAAGCATAGATCATGTGTGTGAGAATGTTGCATCCGATTTCATTTTGCTGTGTAAATTGTTGTTGTGTTGCAATGATGTTTCGCCAAAATATAAAATTTAGTATTTTTGATGGTACCCAAAAGCAAAATAGAAAATAATATCCCTATTCCTTTTAATTTTAATTTCATACATAATTTTATGGAGTTGCGATAATTTTAACATTGCGGTTACATATTTTATCGTTTAGTGCCAAAAAGCTTGAAATTTAAAAATATTTTTGACAAAGAAATTCATTAAATTTGTTTGTACGAGAAGGAAAAATTGGTTTAATAAAGACAATTTAATGTGCGATTACACATTATATAGTTTAGGTTATGTGTTATATGCAAAAATTTCGCTCTGGCATATTCTAGAAGAGAACACTTTTTATATATTTGTTTAAAATTAAAGAAAGAAAGAAAATAACATGATTCTCTTGATCACAGAAATAATATTAAATTTTTTAGTAATTTTTGGGACATAAAATTAATTATAAAATTTTAAAAATAAATTTTTTAAAAACAATAGGTAGCTTTGTTTTCTAGATGTCAAAATTTCCCCAATGTTTTATACTACAAAAAAGAAATTTTGTGTCTCAGCCGCTCTAATGTAAATTTTTGTTCAATATGTTCATTTATTTACATGAATGTTTTCGATGTTGTTTTGGGCTAATCGTGAAGCAACAACAAAAACCTATAATTTGTCCACTCACTGTTTTTCTCGGTTTTATTTATCTGAAAAGGACACTCTTAAAGACAAATTTATTGAAAATAATTAATTCGTCTATTAAACAATGCATCTATTGTATTTTGAGAATACTTTTAAATAAAAATCATGGAAAAATAATTTTCTGTCAAAATAAATATCGAGTCATCGATAAGTTTTTTTTTTCTAACCAACCCAAAAATAACTACGTTCGATATAATTTGGGTGTTAATATAATTTGTATTGTTTCGAAAAATGGAGGGGTGAATATGTTGGGGCAAACACTCGACTTCCGTTTAGGACAAATGTAATGGATGATTTTTAAAGCGTTTGGTTTATCAAAAAAACACAGTAAAACTGACACGTTTAATATTGTCTTCTGCAATTGTTGTTTGTTTATTGGCATATACGATAGACTTCTCGTAGCTCCCCATAAATAATTGTCAAGATCCGTTAAATCGCACGATCTAGGCGGCCAATTCACCGGACCGAAACGTGAGATAAATTGCTCACCGAACTTATTTCTCAATAAGTCCATGGTTTCGCGTGCTGCGTGGCATGTGGCGCCGCTCTGCTGAAACTACGTATCGACCAGATTCAGTAATTGCATTTTGGACAAAAAAAAGTCCGAAATCATTGAGCGATAGCGAGCACCATTGACATTAACGTTGCGGCCACCATCATCTTTGAAAAAATACGAACCGTTGATTCCGCCGGTGCATAAACTGCACCACCAACAGTGTTTTTTTTTCTGGGTGCACTGGCAGTTCTTGCATGACCTGTGCCTACTCATCACACTCATTTATGGAAAAAGGTTTAGTAAGAAATTTGATTTCGAATAGTCAATCAGCCTGGACTGTAGAGATGCCTAATTTTGGTGAAATAATTTTTTTTTTATCAAAACTAGTCATTTCCGGGAAAATTTAATAAGGTAATCTGAACAAATTTTATTTGAAACTTAATCTACAATTTTTTGTTTTAATTCGTTTCTTCGTAAATGCTATAAATATAGAGTATCATGGTGAGATATACGCAAGGACAACGTTTACAAATTGCAATTACAAACGATAACGATTTTTTTAAGAAAATCATCTTCTCCGATGAGGCTCGCTTTCATCTGAGTGGTGCGGTAAATAAACAAAACTGTCGATTCCGGTGCGAGGAAATTTCACAAATTATTCATGAAAAACCATTACATTCACCTAAATTGACAGTTTGGTGTGGTTTGGTGGCAACAATTGAATTATTGCGAGAAAAGTTTGGATCATATAATTCTTATTGGAAAACCTTTATATGTACTTTTCCAAATATGTAAATTATATTTGCATATTTGCATAAAACGAAAAGCCTTCATTGGAGCTGCCACTTTCGGTGGACCGATTTCGGCCAAAATTACTGCGATCTCCCAATTTGTGGACAAAGATTAAGTATGAAGTTTGACCCCGATCAGTCGATTTATCTGGACTGTAGGAAACCAATAATATTTAGTCTGCATGTCACCACACACGCATGACGTCATACTCATCATCACGAATATTATACAAAAAAAAATGTTTTTTTGTAAAAAATGGTATTTTCGGTTTAATTTTTGAAAACTCGTATTGATCTGATATTGTTGAAAATTTAATTTAGAATTTTTTAGTGCACAGCCGTTTTTTTTTCGTAAATGATATACTTTCAAAATATTTGCATAAAAAACAAACAAGCTCGATCAGAAACTATCAGTTCCGGTGAACCTATTTCAGCCAAAAATCACCAATTAAAATAAAATCATCATCAGTTAAATTAAAATCATCATTTTAATTTAACAATAACCGTTTTCTAACATCATATAATTCCTAATTATTGTAATTAGTTTGTAAATTTAATAAAAATAGAAAAAATACGTGTATCTAAGTGAAATACAGAAAAAATTCGAGTACATCCTTCAGCTTCGATGAATTGTGTGATATTAAATACCAGTGCTCGTGTATGTGATATGACCGTATGTATCACAAACTTTGTATGTTTGTATGTTTGCAGGCCTATAAAAGGTAAACACTAAAAAGTCCCTTGCAAATGCTATGTACACTTTTTATGTAAAGTTTTTCTTTACTTTATTTATTTATATTTCGTAAATGACACGGACAAATAAATTTCGATAAATGACATAAATTTTGTTTATTTATTTTAATACTGACAAAATATTTTTAATGTAGTTTTTATTCAGAATTTCCCGTTTTCGTATAATAAGATGAACATATTTGAAATTTTCAAAGGAGTACACAAAAAATGTTTTTTTTGGAAAATGACTCAAAAATGCACAAATTATACTCATGCTATTTATAATATGTTCATAATATGCTTTTAAAGATGTTAAGCTTGCTGTCATTTAACATAAATCATTTCCCGTTCGAAACTTTATTACAAATTCAGGTATATAAATTATTTCTCTTGGTTCCCATAATGGAAAATATTTGCTTTAAAAAGACAAAAGTGCACTCTCACAAACTAGTGGACTCACTCCACAAACTATGGAGAAAATAACTCCATTAATAGGTTGTAAACTTTCAACATCATCGACGACCTATTTGACTTTAATTTATCAAAAAACAACTTCAAAAATATTATTTTAAAAAATTTTAAATGTTAAATCAAAATTTGATTTATATATTTTTTTTGTTTAAGGTTTTTGTTTAAATTGTTTTTTTAATATAATTTTTGTTTTAAACTAAATAATCTGAAATCATACATGAAAATTAAAAAATAGATAAATAAATAAACTCTGGTCAGAAGTAATAAAGTACCTAAATCGTTAATTTCTCATAATTACGAGAGAGAGTATTATTTTCTACATTGAGATTGTTTCAAATTTTTGTATTTTTTTCTGCATGTATTGCGTGATATTGTCTCTACCTTGAAGAAAATGAAGAAGTTCATTATTGTACATCAACATTTTGGCGGATATTCGTAATTCGATATAAGCGAACTGAAATAAAAATCATGTAGTTGTTGCGTGTTGCTTTTGAAACAAATTAGCCATCAACTAATTCTGGACGGTTAAGGGACAATTTTAAAAATTAGAAATAAAACGTTTTATTTTTGCACTTTTAACAATATTTATTAATTCTTCCGTAGAGAATTTAAAAAAAAAATTTTGTGTGTTGGCCACAACATATTCACTCCTCCCTTTTTTCGAAACAACACAAATTATATTAACACCCAAAAGAGAAAAAAGAAAGAAAAGCAAAAACTTATCGTTGAGTCGATATTTATTTTCACAGAAAATTATTTTTCAATGATTTTTATTTAAAAGTATTATCAAAATACAAGAGATGCGTTGTTTAATAGACGAATTAATTATTTTCAATAAATGTGTCTTTAAGAGTGTCCTTTTCAGGAAAATGAAACCGAGAAAAACAGTCGGTGGAAAAATTATAGGTTTTTTGTTGATGCTTCACGATAAACCCAAAACACATCGAAAACATTCATGTAAATAATAAATTGTAGTTTTTTCTAGTTTTGTGTTGTTCCTTCGTTCTTCCAAACTCAAAGAAGATTTCGGCATAGAAAATTACAAAATAATAAAATTATGTTTTCATTTTCAATTTTGTAGTGTCAAAGAATATTGTTGGAGCCGAACGATGTGTGACACACTTTTATTTTATAGAATCTCCCAATTTATGGAACAATTTTATTTTGTCTGATGTATCACCCCGATCAGTCAATCTGTCTGAGCCTTAGTGAACCAACAACATTTAGTTTGCACAGCACCACACACACACACACACACACACACACACACACACACACACACACGCACACGGACGCACAGATATTTTTAAAACTACTCTTTTTGGCTTCGGCGATTTAGTGAATTGTAAATCTGAAAAAATCTCGAGGTCAAAATTACTCATATTACTTCATTTTTACTTCGTAAAAGACTAAAAAACAGATTTTTGTCATAAAAAGACATCATTTCCGCTTCATTTTTGAACTGGGACGGTATTGTGACAAATTTAATTCAGAATCATTAAGTTCATAGTCGTTTTTCTGGTAAATGATATACTTTTCAAAGTATTTTTTAAAAATCGAAAAAATTCCTATGGAAGCTGACACTTCCAATGGACTAATTTCGGCCAAAATTCTCTGGGATCTCCCAATTTGTGGAAAAAGCTTAAATATAAACGGTTGAAAACAGAGTTTTCACAAAAATTGTTACTTGCCCTAAAATTTTGGAGAATTGATTTGGACCGGTATTGTTGCAAATTTAATTTATAATATTTTAGTTCATAATCGTTTTTCTGGTAAATGATATAGTTTTCAAAATATTTTTAAAAAACGAGACAACTGAAATGCTGGCTGCCAATTCCGGTTGACTAATTTCAGCCAACAGGTACTGAAATCTACAAATTTATGAGAAAAAGTAAGCATGAAGTTTCATTCCGATCAGTCAATGCGTCTGGGCTGTAGAGACACTTGGTCTGCACTGCTCCACATATACACTCAGAGATTCTTTTAAAACTTTTGTTTTTACTTCGGCGATATAGCGAACGGTAAATCTTGTTCATGATTATTATACAATATTTTACCACGTAAAATAAAATAAAAATTGGGATGAAACTTGTGTTTTTTGTTCGTGCCAGCGATAAATTTTTGAACGAAACTGGAGCCTTTCTTTACAAAATATCGTGAAGAAAACAATAACAAACATGGAAACTGAAAACACTTTCGAAAACACTAACGAAAACCATCCATGTAAATTTTGACTAAAAAAATAAAATACGCATGAAACTGTTGCACATATGAGAAAGACTAGAACAAAAATTTACATTAGAGCGGCTGAGACACAAAATTTCTTTTTTGTAGTATAAAACATTGGGGACATTTTGACATTTACAAAACAAAGCTATTATTTTAAAAAAATTAGTTTTAAAGTTTTACAATGAATTTTATGTCCCAAGAATTACCAAAAAATTTAATATTATTTCTGTGATCAAGAGAATCATGTTATTTTCTTTCTTTCTTTAATTTTAAACAAATATATAAAAAGTGTTCTCTTCTAGAATATGCCAGAGCGAAATTTTTGCATATAACACATAACCTAAACTATATAATGTGTAATCGCACATTAAATTGTCTTTATTAAACCAATTTTTCCTTCTCGTACAAACAAATTTAATGAATTTCTTTGTCAAAAATATTTTTAAATTTCAAGCTTTTTGGCACTAAACGATAAAATATGTGACCGCAATGTGGTTCACTTCATAAAATTATCTATGAAATTAAATTTAAAAGGAATAGGGATATTATTTTCTATTTTGCTTTTGGGTACCATCAAAAATACTAAATTTTATATTTTGACGAAACATCATTGCAACACAACAACAATTTACACAGCAAAATGAAATCGGATGCACCATTCTCACAAACATGATCTATGCTTTTGACTCCGTCTAGTTTTACTTAAAAACTTATGTGTCTCCAGACAAGAGTAAACATTTTTGGTACTGTAATTTTTAATTTTGAAATCTACCTGCCATTTAGACCTAACATGATGAAACACCGACGCAGCATGTCATCATCTTTCTAACTGAAATGCCCTTGGGCTCTGTTACAATCTTTACATGTAATACCTATTTTTGAGGAAATTTAACGTAATCCACACAGTAAATGATTACTATACAATTTTTCAACATTAACCAAGTAAATATGAAGTTACGAATACCCATCATTAAGAGCCTTTACGAGGTATAATTTTTGAGGAATGGCAAAGAATTTAAAATGTATCAATTTATTAATTTTGCGTGGATAGTTGATTTAGACATTCTAATCGCGCATTTGGCGGGTAAGAATAGAACAGGCCGATTCGATGGATACATATGTATATACGCATGGATATGCATATAAACTGACATTCATATTATCTATAATTTTTTCCGCAACGTCCTGTTCGGCTACATGAAGGTGATGAAGGCCAAGTGAACGTGAACGCCATAATTGTAAAAGATTACCTTATAATTATTCGGGAGTTGGTACAGAAGCTAAAAAGGTCGACGTTAGGGTTCGCATGATTTGAAAGATATTCATTTAACCCACCGAAACAATATTTGCGATATGCATCTCAAGTGCAATGAAATCAACCCTTTTTGGAACGAATCGTTAGTGGTGGTGCAAAATGGGTAGTGTGTAGTACCATAGTCAAAAATGATCATTCTGTCAGCTTTACGAGACTGCAAAGGTATTGATTATTTCGAGCTGCTTCCAAGAAACCTGATCGTCAGAAACCAGACGATCAATTCATATGTAAAATTAAAAATAATTCATATGTTAGTCACTGTCGAATCGTATTTCACCATAATACATATCCTTTTCACATCTTGTGGAACTCAAATATTTTGTTAATAAATAATGTTAAAAGTGCAAAAATAAAACTAGTTTTATTTATAATTAATTTAAGTGATACAAGTACACAAAAGTGAAAAACATGTTCAATCATGAACAAATTTTAAAAAATGCTCTTGTCATATAAGTTAAAGAAGAATAAAACGGTGTTCTATAAGATATCACGAGCTAGAATGTTACGTAACATTTGTCATTATTTGAGACTCTTAATTTCGTTGACTGATTTGGTTTAGTGGCGAGCTTTATTTTCAATTGCACATAATTTAATTTTTTTCATTGTAATGATGACAAAGAAGCAGTTAATACGTTGTGTTAATACTGAGAAATACAATGTGAAGTTTTAACCAAATACCTGTTTGAAACACGCTTGATGCTGAGACTATATGTCAAGTATCAAATATAATTTTGTCCAAGGTTTTTTCAAGGTTTATTCATCTAAAGTAACTCTCCATTGATAGTTTTAATTTCGCGTGGTATTGAATCTGTTTTAAATCCTGAGGCTGATTTATTTTATTATTAGCCAATTCGAGTATTATTTTTCTGTTACAATAGCTTTTGACGCATCGAGATCTTATAGAAACTACGTTTTTATTTCTATTCTCTAAATTGAATCTTAATTCAAGTCATGCATTTAAATCCCTACCGTTTTAAAACCAAATTAATTTTTCTAAATGCTATAAGTTCCCAATGCTCATTGAATTGTTCATGGGTTAAACTTTGCTATTAAATATTGCACTCGACATTGCAAACTATAACATCGGCTCTGACTGCATGTACTTGCATGCACTTGTACTGACTTCTCTGTACTGGAATGTTTAGAATTTATGCTGAGAGAAAGGAGAGACTAAAGCTATTTGGACTTAAATTTTCCAAAAAACGTGCAATTTAACATAAGGAGTACAAAATGGTTTAAAGGAGCAGAATAGGAGTACAAAATATTTTAGGAGTACGTCGTTACCGAAAGGAGTTTGGCCGGTCACCTTAGCATACATACAAACGGTATTTTGATTCGTTTTTTTTGTTTGTTCGCCACAACTATTTTATACTCATCGTACTTTTTTTTTGTTCAATTATGTTGATATGCGGTATTCACTACGAACATGGAGCAATCTATACAAATAAATAAAGTTGGTGAGTCTGTTTGTAATTTTGAAATAAATGACTGTTTTGAGTTTTCAGCACCACTTATAAGTATTCATAATTAAGGGTTCTTAAAATTGTTGTCTGTTGGTCTGTATGTCTGTCCAGATTTTCGTGTAGCTTAAACGAGAGCAATCTACACTTTGTTTTATCTCGATATCATACTGTAACTTATAAGATACAACATAAATAGGTTTGTAATGGCCAACCAAAGCATTTTCTCGGTTCATTTGCTTCTACTTCATGTTTCGAGAAGTAGACCACGTAAACACCCACTGTTGCACTTTGAACACCATTTCACTAACTATGGAGATAACAACCCAGTGAATAGATAGGCTAAATCTTTTAACATTGCAGAGCATAAATTTGATTTTAACTTTTCAGAACACAGCTGCAAAATAACCCAAAAGCTACGTTAAACTTAATTTTTCTTTTTTTGACTGCTTCAATTAGTGATTGAAGTACTAACTTTAATGTATATTTTTGTGTTTTCGTTCTTTTGTTAATTGTAACAAAACTGTTATACATACTTTTATTTTTAAACGTTTTACTGTATATTTCTAATTTTGAAATCAACTGTATTTTTACTAAATCGATTTCTTTAATTGTTTAAGAATGGTTGGATTAACGGATTTGACAACTTTACCCATGTTCGTGTTTGCAAGAAGCAAAGTGATTTAATAACGACCATTGCGTAAAACTTAAACTAATTTAACTAATTATTAAACGAAATTGTGATGCGTTGATATATTGAGGTTTAAATGAAGATGAGTTTATTTTAAACTGTAGAAAAGGTCTACCAAACAAGCAACAACGCTGGCTTCATCTTTAGAAGTGATTAATTCTTTTATAAGTCAACATGTAACTACATAAGGATTGTGATAATTTTAATTTTAGTGTTGCATAATTAATTATCGGTATTCTATAAAACGTTTGGAATGGTCATTCGACAGTCAAAAATAGGTATAATGATAAATGATAATATATCTTCGACATCGATTAATTTTAAATTAGTTGTGTTTTTACTTTCTGTCGAAATCATTAGTAACGCAATATATTTACCAGTTTAAGCGAAACTTCTGCATTTTGGATACTAAATATCCACATGCCATTCAATTTAAACGTATGCATCCGCAACAAGTTACCGATTGGTGTGACTTTTAAGCTGGTGGTTGTTAAAGTAAACGGTTGTTTATAGCCTATTGGATCACATGTACTCTTAGTATGTGGTTTCGGTAGGATATAATAAACAATGGCTCGAGAAGTAAGATCTACGCCAATAAGCTCAAGATATCCAGTTAGAACTACGTCAAAAGTTCATCGAAAATATGTACATTGGGTATTATCATAAATATATTTCTTCATGCTACTAACAACTTAACAAGTTAAGTATGAAACACACCCAGCATCAGCAGCGAGCAGGAAATTGAAATATTAGCTTATTCGCTTGAGTAATTATACAAAATCATAGTTTGCATATAAATATAGGTATTTTCAATAAAACAATTCAAATAATTTGTAATTTTAATAGAAAAATTGTAATTTAAAGAAATTATATGGAATGAAGTTGCATCTGCCGCAACATCAATAGGTTCCACAAGCAGCAGCAACAATTTACTGCTCTTTGCTGCTACTCGTAGCCGAAAAATTGACATAATTCCATTTTACAAGCAAAATAAACCAAACTGCTGCGCTGTTTGGTGTACACGCTCCTACACAGCCGTTAGCTTAAATTGCTTGGAACATGCTTTGCGGCTGTGTTTCGGTGTGTTTCGTCATTAAATTATTAATTTTATTTTTTGATATTTTATCTAGTAACCTTTCTTAAATATTATTACAACACAAATAAAATACATAGATCATTTATTGGGAACAATTTTTTATACGGAAATCGATAAACTCCAGCATTCTGCCGAGAATCCATACACAACAAAATTTAATATTCTGCCGTCGGATTTCCGAAGGAGTCCAGCGATTTTCAAGTTGAATAGAAAATACAGTTTCTCATTTGATCTCGTGTTGTGTGGTACGAGTTGGACTAAACTTATTTTCTGAAACGTGCTGTTCGAGATGGGATGAAAAGTAAAATTTACTGCTTCATGGGAAATTAGCAGTTTAATTGATTATTTTCTAGATAATAAAAAATGCAACACTGTGAAATAAACTTTGGAGTTCGATAAAATAATAACGAAATAAATTTAAGTTTAATTTTATTTGAGTATTTTAAATTTTCTAGTATATACTTAATTTTAAAGCCTGCTTTTTCAAAAAGCGGAGTTTAATAAAAATATTTTAACATAATTAAATATCCTCTCATCCAGGTTTATATATATAAATTACTGCATGCGAGGCCATGCAGAGAACATTGCTGGCAATATTGTTATATTCAGTATCACTTAGGTTTGATGGTTTGATCACCTTTTGCTAAAGTTTTAAACTATTTTTATTTAAATCTGGTAAATAGATGTCATACATTGTTGTGATTAATGTTTAAAAAGCAAAAAATAAAATATTTTCGTTTGTTTTGAAATGATAGTGCTATTTTAAAGCTGTTTATCTATACTACTGGTTTAAAGAACTCTACGGACGTTTTAACTTGTCGGACCAAATTAGATGTTATCTACTCACTACTCAATTTTATTAATATAAATAATAAAAATTGTACAGATTTAACAAAAATAAGTTGTGTATTTAAAAAATACTATTTCATATTTTATTGAATAAAAATTAGACCATTTCATTTAACAAAAAAATAAATAAAAAATTGTAGAGATGTTAAATAAAGTTACACTTGATCTTTTAATCCAATTATAAATAAATAAAATAAAATAATTCAATATAACAAAGTTCACGTTCAAGAGAATGAAAATTTATTTTTTCGCCAAATATACTAAATAAATAAATAAAGTAAAAATATACTTTACAAAAAAGTTACACAGCATTTGTATGGAACTTTATTGGATGAAACGAATACCGTGAAAAAAACTCCGATCCAGTGGCACTATTCTGGTAGTTCGCCGGGAATAGGGAATTGGGAAAAAATGTACATACAAAATAATTTTTGTTTAAAATATTTTTTTCTGGCATACTAAGTACTGGTAATTTTTTGGAAACAAAATTAAATTGGGAATAAATTTCTATGCCAGTGGCACGATCCTGGTAATTATTCGGGAATAATTCTCTCTGCCAATTTAGGTATGGAAAAATTATTCTCAATTTACAAATATTTACATCAAACTTTTCTCCTCAGTAGGCCGGAAAAAAATATTGGAACAGAAATTACATGTAATTTTTTCCTTAGTTCCCCATTCCCGGAGAAAGCAAAGGCTGCTAGATTTATTTACTTCCACAGTGAATTAAATCTACCAAGAAAAATTATTTATTGAGTTTTGTTTTTGATCACCCAGTAAATTCAAAGGCTACAATCTTATTTGGAATTTTATGGATATTTTATTGAATTTTTAATCGATTTGCACTTGGTTCCTACCCAGTTTCGTTATGGAAATATTATTGCCAATTTATAATAATTTTCATTAATTTTTTTTCCTAGTAGACCAGAAAACAAGAAATGTATATAAAAAGCTATTTAAATTCTTTTCCTTCTTTCCAGGGAATCCCCTTCCCCATGAATAGTGCCAGTGTTATATATAACGTTATTGTTGATTTTCATTATTTGGGTACAGTTTCGTTCCATGGAATTTTTTTGCGTAACGGTATTATTTCGGTACATTAAGTTAAACGTTACTGAGTGCAAAGCAGTCAGTGCGAACTATTGTGATATTCATTTTGTATCTTTTTAATTTCTTAAACAAAGAGAGTACCAAAGTAAGTTTAAATAAAATTTATAGTATGTTTTCGATAAAAATATAGTTTTCCAACTAAATCTAATTTGAATTTCAGTATCCTTTTTCCAACTCACACGACTACACCAATAATACGAATGAATAATTGTTTATAGGCTACTTTTTATCCGATTTAAGAATATTCCATTGCACCATATTTTATTCGTGAGGAGATAGTTTCTCGCCACTTTTTGTATTCGTACGAGGGCTTAATTTATACAAGGAGAGCATTTTGGGATTCGTAATGTTATCGTCCGATGAGTTTTATTACTTGTCTCAGAAAACGGATTACCTAACTGATGTCGAGTATTTAAACTCAAGCGAAATGATTAAAATGTTTATGGCTTTCTTACTGCTATAACAATTTATATAATTATCAACATTCCGTGCGTCAACAACGCTTTTCTCACATAGTAGGAAGATAATTTTAATCCAATTTATATATTTTACCATAAAATCCTCACTATTTTAATAAAAAAATTATAATAATACAAATTATTTTTAAATTACATTCTTGCACGTTGCAAAAATTTTGAGATATCAACGATGGTTTTTCATATATTTTGTAAACCAAAATACAATTTATTACGTAAAATAGAGTTTTTTTATATTCAAACAGAATTTTATCAATATTTTAAAACATAATTATAGCAACAACAACACATATGTTGACGATTCTATACATAGGTGACTAAAATAAATATGAAAAGTATACATTATGAAACTTTCTCTTCAAAGCAAGTATTTTTATCCAGCATTTTCTCAACATTTTTTTGTTGTGTGCACAAACAAATTGAAAATTTAATGACTTTTTCATTATATACTAAATATCTTTTATTATTAGTTATTAAATGGTTGGTATTATACATATGTAGTACAACAACAAATGTTACACACATACTAAAAAAAATAAAATGTTGAATCGGAAAATTGATTTTTCCGTTTGTGTAATTCTTTCATTGGGCTGAAAACGTTACATGTTGATATGAAACAAAGTTCATTTATAATAAATTTATATTTAGTTTTATACATCTTAAACGAAAATTATTATTTTTCCGGGTACGACAAAACAACCCCAATTAGATATGATATATCGAACTTTATAACCGATTATAATCCATTGATTTCTACAAAAATTTAAAATTAAACAAGTCCGCACTTACTTTTCATATTATTGACTATACCTAGAAATCAAAAAGAGTTTTACCTGCGGCTAAATAATAAATGTAATAAATCATTCCTCTCTTTTGTTCGATGGACAGTTTTCATTAAGCTTCGATATCTGCAGTTACCATGATACAAAACATACAATGGTATAAATTGAATTTGCGGTTTACAAAGAATTTAGAAGAAACTTACCTTATTTTGAGCTTAAAGCTCAAAATAAGACGTGCAGTTTTTCCAAAATTGTATAAGCAAATAAATAAATAAATAAATAAATATTCTTCACTGCACTAAAACTATATGCTCCATGATTTTCAATTTAATGCGCGTACTCCAAGTTCCAATACATCGGATTTTCCATGTTTTCCAAATAGTTTTAAAACTAATTCTCCCTAATTTACTAATGAATTAAACAATTGAGAGATCAAATTTTATTTAGGCATTGAGTTTAAATAGTAATATGAAATATTTTGTTATTCTAGTGAGTTTACTTAGAGTTTATTGGCAGTTTGGTTACAAACTAATGATATTTACAACATTTTAATGTAAAGGATATTCTACGGTTCAGTGTTGCCATATTTAAAAAAAATTATTAAAAATTAAAGAAAAATTTGAAAAAAATCACAATATTAACAGTAACACTATAGAAAAAAAATGGAGAGGTGAATATGTTGTGGCCAACACCCGATTTTCTTTTACGAAGCTGCTTAGTATTGCACATTTAAAAACAGGATCTTACAAAACAGAACATCACAAAACAGTACATGGTATGGATCAGGACCGATTGAAACAGGGCATGACAAAACAGTACTTAGTACAATAAAATATAAATATTTCAAATCTATAGTTATAAATAGTGCTAGTTTATTGTTTAACCGATTTAAGTTATAATATTGCAATGGAAATGGGATTTTAAAATTATGTTAGATTAATGTTCTGTAATATGGCTAACTATAGTGGTTTTGCCGAAAGGATTTTGCGATTCTAATTATATGAATTTGGGATAAAGTTCTGAAATATATGGTTAACAAAATTGGATATAAGATATTTTTAACCTATCATATCGAAATCCGAAATGATCGATGGAATTGACATGTTAAAATATTGTTGGATGAAGTTGTGAGGATTTTTTACAGCTTAATTTGTTAAATATTTTTTAATTGAATACGTTTAGTATCTAGTATATTATCAGTACACATACTAGTATAACAATATTTTAATATAAATCTCAATCGCTTATACTCGATTGCTGCGAAATATATCAAATATATGCAATGGAAGCATTCTAAATAAGTGAAAGACTGAAAAGGTGTGCAAGGCTTTTATTTCCTATTTTGGATTTGAGTGTATAACATAATTTTATATTTATGAATACAAATATATTAGTTATTTCGTACTTTCATGGATATTATATGCATCATAAAAATATGTTAATATATATATATATATCTGGGTTGTATGCCACTCCTTTAAAAAATATAACACTATTTGTTGGGGGCGAAGCATTGTTTGAAAATTAATTTTTAAAACTATTACTTTATTTTACTTAGCAAATACAAAGTAGCAGTTGGTTTATTTCACATTAGTAAAGGGTTGATGCTTAAATAATATGAATGATATCAAAAAAATCAATAAAAATTACAAAATTATTTAATTTGTGTGGGGGGGGAAGGGTTACAAAACACAACAATGGGTTACATACAAAACATTTTTTTCAAATTAATTTTTATTTCACTGCATAGTCTCCTTGTAAGTGTATACACTTCTGCCAGCGATGGTCCCATCTCTTCAACCCGTCCAAATAGTAATCAGGTCTTTCTGTGCAAAAGAAAGCGCTCGTCGCTCACGATAGAAAAATAAGTAGAGCGCTTGCTTTGTGATTTGGGGGTCCCGGATTCGATTCCTGGTGGTGACAAAAAGTTACGACTGGTCGTTTTTAATGTGTTATGTGTTACATTGTGCATTGTCTATATATCTCGAGCCATAGTTATAGGCTTTTCTCCAAATATTTAAAAAAAAATAATTGTTGTTTACGATGGTGATGGCCTCCGCATTCAACGAAAATCTTTTTCCTTCGAGTGCAACTTTTAGCATAGAGAACATAAAAAGTAGCCGCAAGCGGCCTATACTACCCCGTCCCGCGATGTCTGGTGAGTAAGGAGGATTGTCAAGCAGTTAAAACCGTAATATGTGCAAATGTGGCCGCACATTGTAAATGTGGTTGTTTTTTCCGCAATTTCTGCCTTTAGCTTGTCAAGCAATAATGCGTAGTACGCTCTTGTAATGGTTTTCTCTTTTTGAAGTTAATCGGTTAATATAACTCCATGAATGTCCCAGAAAGCGGTTGCCATCACTCTCCCAGCCGAAGGAACAGCCTTTGCCTTTTTTGGAGCCGATTTCCCATTGGCAGTCCACTGTTTTGACTATATCTTTGATTCTGAATGGTAATGATCTATCCTAGTTTCGTCAACAGTAACTAGCCGGTGCTAAAACTCTGATTTATGAGAGAAAAATTCATTCGAACACGTTTTTGTTCCATATTCATAGCCTACATAGCCTTCTACAACTCTAACTTTAATTCGACTGTTGTCGAGCACCATTTGGTGAACTTGAGCAATGCTATCGTCAGTGGTTGTAGTTTTTGGGCGTCCTTAACGTTCATTGTCACCCACGCTGGTACGGCCATGTTTAAATTCAGCTACTCAACATTTCGTGATGGTAAATGATGGTGCAGAGTCCCCGTACGCAGCGTCTAACTCGTCTTTGATTTGCGTAGGCGTGTTACCTTTCAAATCGACTCACTCAAATGATTGTTAAACAACAACTGCGCATCAAAAATGGTTGATATTTTCGAGACTACCCTTAAATGCATGCACAAATACACTGCCCACTGTTGTTGAATATATCATCTTCATGTAGAGGTTTAAACTTTTCAAACAACCCTTGTAAATAAGTTTTTTGAAAAAACTGAAACCTCTTTTTAACTTTTGGCAGTACAAACTTTGCTATTTTGTGGTGTTCTCTGTTTTGTGATATCCCATTTTAGTCGATCCTGTTCCGTACCATGTACTTTAGTGTACCATGTACTGTTTTGTGATGTCATGTTTTAGACGGATCTGTTCCGTACCATGCACTTTAGTGTATCATGTACTGTTTTTTGATGTACTGTTTTAGTCATCCTGTTTTAACACATCCTGTTTTGAAATGTGCCGTTCTCTATGGGGCCCTTTCTTTTATGAGTTTATGAGTTTACATATAGATTACGAATACTTGATTTTTAAAGCGAAAAATTAACCTAGCGAACTTATGGTGAAACTGCCTTGTATGATCAAAAACATTATCTTTGCTTAAATATCAGAAAACAAACAATGTCACTTGTTGGTTGAAAATTTAATCTTTCAATTTATATAAATCTTTTAATTCTTTACCGTTTTTTGAAAATGCTAAACATTTCAACATCATTGCAAAAATTAAAAAAGCTCTCATTAAAACTGTCACTTCCGGTACACAGATTTGCACCAAATTTCACATTTTCCACATTTCAAAGCTGTAGGGCCTGGAATCAAATTTTGATGAAATAAAGTATTTTTATCCAAACTCGTTATTTCTGGTAAAATTGAAGAAATTTCTGAATTATCTTTTTGGAAATTTAATTTATAATGTTTTTGTCTTTAATCGGTTTTTCGTAAATGCCATAAAGTCCGTATGGAAGCTACCACTTCAAGTGGGCCGATGTCGGCTTAAGATCACTGGAATCGCCCAATTTATGGTAAAAGCTTACAAATGAAGTTTCATCCCGATTAATCAATCCGCTGTCTGTAGGGCGACCGAATTTTTTGCTGAAACACAGTTTTTTTGTCAAAAATCATAATTTCCGCTTAAATTATGGAAAACAGATCTGGTGGTCCATCCTTATCCTTAATCACGATTTTTGAAAAAAAACTGTTTTTTAACAAAACCTCAGAGGCCAGTATCAAGAGTATCATTTATGAGAAAAACGATTATGAACTAAAAGATTCGGTATATTGGTATAACGAAGAAAATAACTACTCTTATATATACAAACACTTATACAAACTTTGCTCTATGATACGACGATCATAAAATTAAAGACCTCCTAGACGAAAACGACAAATTTCGAATGAAAGCTACTTTAAAAATGAAAACAATTAATCAAAACTAAAGACAAATAAACAAAGTTTACGCTCAGGAGTAATAAGTTGTAAAGGGTGTTTTTTTAAGAGGTTGCCGATTTTTTTTTGAATAAAAGACATATAAAATTATGAAATGACCAAAATTTTTTTTTATTTGGTAGATAATTTTTTGGCATTTAATATTTAAACACAATTTCTGGCATATGGCTACCACGACTATTTTTCACAAATGTCATTCTGGAGGTCCAATTTTCCAGCACTTTTTCAAGCATTTGAGGGTGTATGTCAGCAATGACACGTTGAATATTGGTTTCCAAAGCGTCAATCGATTGAGGTTTATCCACATAAACCAATGACTTCACGTATCCCCACAAAAAGTAATCGAGTGGCGTCAAATCGCACGAACGCGGAGGCCAATTCACCGGACCATTTCTCGAAATAATGTTGTCGTTGAAAGTTTCTTTCAATAAGTCGATTGTTTCACGTGCTGTATGGCAAGTGGCACCATCTTGTTGAAACCACATTTCATTCATATCCATATCTTCAAGATTTGACAACAAAAACTCATTTAACATGGTTCTGTATCGATTTCCATTCACGGTAACGCGTCGTCCTTCCTCATTTTTAAAGAAATATGGACCGATGATCCCACCAGCCCATAGACCGCACCAAACAGTACATTTATCAGGATGCATTGGTAATTCTAGAACGGCGTGTGGATTATCTTTGCTCCAAATGCGACAATTTTGTTTGTTGACGTATCCATTTAACCAAAAATGCGCCTCATCACTGAAGAGAATTTTACGGTAAAAAAATGGATCTTCGTTCAATTGATTTAACGACCAATCACTGAATTCACGGCGCAAACGATGGTCGTGTGGCTTTAATTCTTGCACCAATTGAATTTTGTATGGCACCAAACCCAAATCTTTACATAAAATTTTCCATAAAGTCGATGGACAAAGTCCAATTTGCTGAGCACGACGACGAATCGATAAATTGTCGTTTTCTTCGACACTGGCCTCAACGACAGCAATATTTTCTTCTGTACGAACTCTTCTCATTCTTGTCGGTGGCTTGGCATCCAAAAGAGTGAATGTAGACCGAAATTTGGTAATTACGTTCTTTATGGTGGTCTCTGACGGACGATTATGTGCACCATAAAATTCACGAAGTGCTCTATAAACATTTTTAATTGAACACTGATTTTGAAAATAAATTTCCACGATTTGAAAACGTTGTTCTGGAGTTAACCTATTCATAATGATTTGCCAAACAATACTGAGTAGAAATGCCACTTTGAGCTGTCAAAACAACTGTCATAAAATAAAACGACATCTATCGGAAAAACAAACCTCCTAAAAAAACACCCGTTATAAGTAAAAACGCTCATATGTTTACATTTTAAAGGTCTGCATAGATACAAACTCCATTTATTGCGACACGGCGGCATACACACACAGGCGTTGATAGGTATATCAATACCAATACAATGAAAAGAAACCCAGGTCATCTCGAAGTTCACCACAAATATTAATGTTCCGGTATTAATTTTCGTCAAAAGACCGTCAAATCGTCAAAAAATAGTATCGGACCATTCCCCAGTTATCATGACAGTCAGTAAAATGGTAATTTAAAGGGAGAGTGCACCCAGATTAACAAATTCAAACACAAACTGGCATCTCTTTCGTGAAGTATTGGAGGAAAAAATCAATCTCCAGGTACCGATAAGAAATTTCCGCCAGTTGGAAGATGAATTAGATCAACTCAATGAAACAATTCACTATGCTGCTTTGGCAAGTACCTCTATTATACGAAATAAGAAGAAGCTTAACATATACTACCCAATGGAAGTTAGAGAGTTGCTAAGAGAAAAACGACGGACACGTAAAACCTGGCAAATAACTAGAACACCGGAGAACAAAACAATTCTTAACAATTTAGGTAACAGTCTCAAATCTCTTCTTAAAGAAGTTAAAAATGCATCAATCAACAGATATCTAACCGTTAGCCGTTAGCCTAACCGATGAGGATGAATACTCCGAACTAAAGAAAATCTCTGCCGGTAGGGGAGTGTCTTAGGACCAATCCTGCATTTATTATATACAAGGGATATTCCACCAGCAGATAGGAACCATAGCCACCTTTGCAGATGACACAGCAATCATGGGGATTGGAAGTAATGTCGCTGATGCAACGAGCAAACTCCAGAAGATTACCAAGCTTAATGAGACGAAATCCACGCATATTAACTTTACATATCAAAAGGCTTCCCATCTACCGATAGAAATTAACTCACGACCGGTGCCACATGCAAACAAAGCTAAATATCTGGGCATGACACTCGATGCCAAGCTCAAGTGGAGAGAACATTTCAAAAATAAAAAGAAGAACTTAATATTAAGGTCAGAAAAATGTATTGCTTACAATAAACAACAAACTGCTGCTTTATCGGCAAATACTGAAGCCGAAATGGACCTACGGTATTCAACTCTGGGGATGTACTAAGCAGACAAACGCAAAAATGAAACAGACGTTTCAAAATAAGGTTCTCCGTAGCATCGTAAATGATCCGTGGTACACAAGAAATGAAGACCTTCACAGGGACTTACAGATGGAATACATCAAAGATGAAATAAAAAAGCATGCCGCCAAATACGAAATAAGGCTCCAGGAACATGGAAACCTCCATATTCGCCATATGATAGATAATCCTGCCGTTGAATGAAGATTTCAAAGAACGAGGCCACTTGACCTAGTAAACATACCAAATTAAAATTATATTTTAAATAGGTTTAATTAAATTTGGAACTAACCACTGGAACAAATCAGAATTTCTTTAAGAAAGGTAAAATTTGTAAATTTGAAAGATAAATTGCTAGATGAGCACAGTCTCAGTTGTAATTAATAAGGAAAAAAAAAATTATAGTATTGTACTTTGTATTTGTAGCCGTCTACCAACGTCTTTCGATATTAGTGTGTTGGCTTGATTTTTTGGGCAGTTGCATTTATATATTATGAATAATTTATTTGAGAAATGTAGTTGAAAAACTTTTCTTGTAAAAAGCATTACATGAAAAGTTTTTCAAAAGAAAAATTATTAACAAAGTGTTGCACAATTTCTCTCAAATGATTGCAGACACAAATTTAGTAATATGCATATTAATGTTTTGTGTGTTGGTTTTTTAAACTGGATTTTTCAACCGATCTGAACCCTATTAATATCAATGAACCCTATCAATTGTCAAAAATAGTAGCTGTTTGATACACCAAATAATCATAATCAAAATTTTAATAATATCTTGTCTTTGAAGGCGATAGTGAGATTAACAAAAGTTTATCTGATCACGTACTCATATATCAAAATCCCATCCGACGTGTACAACATCCTAAATCGATAATAACTAAAATTGAAAAACTAGTTTTAATATAATTTTAAGATACCTCTAGAATGGCCTTTTGTTATTCGTATTTGTGTACAATTTGGTTGTGCATGACTATTACATGGTATTTGGCATGATTTATAGTTTTTGTACAATAAATCAAAAAATTTCACAAAAATTATGTTATTATTGATTGAGAGCGTCAAATCGATTTCAATTTAGTTTTCAATATAAATCAAATTATATAAACTTTTTCTAGAGGTGTGCGAAAGTATTTAATAATAATAACGCCAAATTATACGAGCAAATATCCGATTGGCTTACCTTGCCACCCATTATGGTTATTGTAACACGTGTGACGAAAAGTTCTAAACAAAATTATATTAATATACATTCGATATCTGTTTGAAAAATATTGGCTTTGTGTTTGATTGAAACGAATAAAATAATCTGTCAGAAAACGATAATAAATGAGTACACAATATTTTTTTATTGGGCTTGTTGTAAAGGCAGACATTTTAAAACACATTTTTAAAGAGGGTGTCCGGAAGTTTTTTATATTGAGTTAAATTTAGCCGATTTTTGAAAAATTTACGAGCTTGTAAAATTTTATGAAATTTTACAATCCCATATTTACGAGTATATTAATGTTTCCAGTACGCTGGACATTATTCAAAAACGTACTTAACAGGTTTCATACTCGTAGTTTGGTTCTACACGGCAAAAATTGATCGGTTACATAAACTGTATACTTTACTGCTAGATTCAGTAATATTTGCGTTGATTGTTGATTTGAATTAAATAACTAAATAATAATTAGTTAAGTTTAACTTAAATTAATAATTTTGTTTGGGAGAAAAAATGATCCTAAAATAAACTCGAAATTTACTCGAAAGAGTAGCCCAAATTCTAGTGACCTACAGCGAAAAAATCTAGTATCTAATAAAACAGGAAAAAGTAAAACGTTGATTTTGAAATTCCAAATTTATCTAAGGCTTTTGGAGGCTTTTCACACGTTGGGTTGTTAGTCTAACACAAACTTCTAAAGGGGCTACCTGCCCTCTCTAGCTGCGTTTTCGTCAAAACAGTAATGCTAGTTGGTTACTAAATAATGTTTTTCAAAATGTATATGTATGTAATGAATAATCGAATTTAATATCTTACAACTAATAGAGAAGAACAGGATAAGAATTTTATTTCAGAACATTAAAGTGCACCGTCAACTACCATATCACATCGCATTGATATCAATATACTAGTACAAATAGTCGCTTTGCATTCAACAAATGTTAGTTTTTCCTATTAATTTCTAAATGCTTAATCATAACAACATACGCATAAGTGACATTTTCTGAACTCTATATACTCGTACGAGTATGTATTAAATTTTCTTTTCTAATGCTAAATTTTTTTCATATTCCTGCTCCTTTCGAAATTATTCTTAATGTGTTTCCTTACGTTCCCTAAACATGTTTACGTAACATATTTTCTTATTTATAATTATTTTTCCGACGTAAATAAATAAGATTAATTTTTGTTAAGTGTTTTATGGTAAAAAGGTGGCCAACCAAACAATGAAGAAATAAACCAGCAAGTAGAAGGACAAGAAGATCTTTGAAATATAAACAATTTTAGGCATTCAGAAATACACTTAACGATATTCTGTGGATGATATACATACTTGTATGTCAAATATATTTTATGAAAAATACTTTACAGATATATAATGGTTGGGTGATATTCAGCTAAAGGTTCTTAAATTATTGTTTTATTTCTGCAAACACTCCAAGGCATAATACAAATTGAGATTGAAAAATGTTGCAGAGCTCCTATATTTTAAAATTCGATATTTTAAAATTCGATTTTGTCCTTTTTTATATAACAAATTGAAAATATTGTGATTTACCATAAATTTATTATTACTACCTATATACATTTCAACCCTTCCCAAGCTCACACCTCATCCAGACCAAAATATAGAAAAGCTTCGAATCCAAGCTCAGTGAACCTAAAATAATAAAATAATCGACCAAAAACAAATTTCTCTGCTACAAAAGATATGGACAGAATACTTTTTTCTATATTGTTTAGTCGTACCATTTACACGAGAATGAAAACAATCTGGTATTATGGAGGGGTGGCATATAATTTAACAGGATTTGGAAAAACAAATTTATCGATTTCTGTTCTCGAGCTGTTGTCATTCAAAATAACAACGACATGAAAAATAACACAACCAACCGTTTAGTTATAGAAAAAATCATCCAGTTTAAATTAGATATTGATTTAATAAGGTTTAAACGTAAATAGCATAGCTACAGAAAGTTATTGCTGGCATTGGGAGTTGGTTCGGTTTTGACTTTTCAAAATAGCTTTTATTCAGAGATGTCGGGCGTGTATCAGAGTCGGTGGCAGACAGTTTGAGCATTTACTATAAATGTACATAGGTTAAATAAAGTATTGTCAATGTGTAACGTTGTTTTTTATGAAGCCCTCATCATCAGGTACAGTTTAAGACAAGAAATGATCCAATTTTTTAAATTTTGTTATTTAATCGAATTTACTCCTTCTGCATATTAATAGCAATAACCTCGTATTTACAGTAGATAAAAGTATTATACCATTTTAGAATCTGCATTAAACATGCGTATTTTTAAAATAGTTGGCCACTTAGGTTCTCATACATTTATTTTCACCAAAGACGCTCAAACTTTTATAAAAAAAAATATTTACCACATTTCATGCTAAAAATTGAAGTTTAGTTTTTTTTTTCAAAAAAAGTCCAACAGATACTCATACTATTTACTGCATATCCATTAGTATAATCCATTAAGAGTGTTATAATACCAAAAAACCGATGGATTTAATTTATTTGTAGCCGTGGTGATCGGAAACGTAAAGTAATGTGAAAAAATGGACTTTTTTAAAAAAAATGATATATCTTAGGTACTAACTACTTGATATATTTGTTTTGTATTTTATTTTGACCGACCAAATGGCATAGTGGTTAAAGCATTGGCGTTTGGATCGGAAGGTACCGAGTTCGAATCCCGATAGGGGTAGGATGCAAAGGGAATTTTCATCAACAAATTACGATTTGGGATGAGAAGGAACAAATCTATAGGAGAGATCTACAGGAAAGAATGTACTCCATCTTGGAATGGTTCCATTAACAAATAAATCATAAAATTTTGAAGATGACTAACAGAAATAATAATTTTCGACATTGTCTACATTCTCTACATTGTCAACGCCATTTTTTTAATTGTCTCCATTCATTGTCTACACGTGTAGAATATTTATTATTTACGCGGTGTATTCAATAAGGTACAACACTGCAAAGAAGAATTGATTTTATTTAGTTTTGTTTGTCGTTAAAACGATAAAGTGTTAGATCTAAGTTCTAACATTTTGCTCTAATGCAAATCATTTTTTGCTCATTTCTCTGAAACCATATACAAACACTTTACGAAAAATTTTGTATTAACCAAAAATATTTCATTATTCATTTTTAACTGACACACAAAAATATAGGTTCTTATTTAAAAACATCTAACTTTCGTCAATATCTCCCAAACTAACGAGCTTCAAGGTCATTCAACATCACGAATAAAGGTGCTCCTTGACACTGAACATTTTTCATTATGAGTAATTTTCTCTGAAATTCTGAAAGAAAACTACCTAAAAATAAATAAACCTTTTATTAAGTTTACAGGTAAATAAACTAAATTCACGTTCAAACAAATAAAGTAAAACAAAAGTTAACAATAAACGAGTCCATCCGAAGGGACTTTTTTAGTGTTTACATTTTATAGGCCTGCATATATTCAAACTCAACAGTTTGTAATTTGGCCGTATATGTATATTGACAATGACCATATGCAAAGCTCTCATAAAACAATACGAATAAGCATACACGGAACGCGAATGCCGTTTCCCCATGAAAATAGACATTTTTTCCAAGCGTTTACAATAAGTATTAGTGAGCGATACATGAAATTTTGATGTGGGTTTCCGCGTAAATTTTGTATCCGTGTCCGTAAGAAAATCAGTTCTTCCTATAGAAAATCCTACTCTTTTCTGTGAGATAATCAATTTTTATTCTATAAGATCAGCCTATTCCTTTCTTTATGACAATCGCTCTACTTTCTGGAAGAAAATCCTATCTTTTCTGTAAGAAAGCCGTGCTTTTTTTCTATAAGCAAATTTGGATTCTTTTGATAGTTCAATTACAGCATTGAAATATAAATATAATTGTTCTTTAAATATTGGGTTATTCTGGGTGGACAGATATTGGTTTTACAAATACATCGAGGTTAGATTACCAAAAGGCCCAGCAAATTGGTTCGATCTAATGAGAATTTAAACACTTTTAATTCAAAAGGTTCGATAGGCTCAACTCATTTCAGTTGCCAAACGTAATATTTTGAACATTTATTCGAATTATAAACGTTATGCGTTAGCGAATTATTATATTTCACAACGCATTTGTAATAAAAAGTATTCCCTTCATTCTCACACAGTCTCAGTTTATTGTACATATACTTTCATCCCCAATTATAAATTGTAAAACAGTAAATAGTGTTGTATGCGTATGAAAAACCTACTGAAAATTACTACTCGGAATAAAATGTTTATTGAGTATTCTCATTTTTTGCGTATGACGTCAATTTATGTCAAACCTAAATATCAGCGTAATAATGCTAAGATACTTACACTTGCTTTACCTTTCCTTTGCATCGGAGGCAGCCTTTTTAATTAAGCAACTAACAAAAAATAAAAAAATTATTTCATGAAAATTGGCAAAGTAACCCATCAAAAACCTCAAATAAAATGGAAAAATAAAGTTACAATTATTTTATCAAAGTTCCAGTTTATTTCGCAAAAAATTAATTTACTATACAATTTTAATTTACAGTTTTTTGCCATCTCGAACAGCTTATTTGAGAAATATTTGGTACAGCTCATATTACGCAAAACAAGATCAATATGTATCTGATATTATTATTATTAAACACGTCCGAGGACATGGATAAACAAATGAGAAAACAAAATAAATATTTAGTGTCTGTCACACAATTCACTGAATCCAATGGACGTCCTATTTCTGCATTTTACTATGATAAACGTACTGTTTTGATTAAATCTACAAACTAAGTACATTATTTATATTATTAACACTAAACAACAAATAAATTTAAAAGTTTAATAAATTTTGAACAGTAAATAAAACTTTTTCTTCTTGTGACAATTATAATTATTATGATAGAGTTCGGATTTCGGATTTCATCCATCCTCAGTCTACGTTTTACTACTCTGAGTAGTTGTCCCTTTTGTTGTTTTGATATTTAGGTTTTGGCGTTTTCTTTTGTATATACTAATCTCTAAATTTGTTTGTAAAATCGGATAATACAGGGTGGCTGAGACCAAATGTTACTGACTTCACTCTGCTGTCATTTGTGTAGTTGTCATTTTCGCGCGTCCATTTGTTGACAGATTGAAGTTTGGTTAGTTGTTTACATGTGGTCAACAAATAATTGTTCTAAATTAATATCTTCATAAAAAAATCGTAATGTAATTCAAACGTAATAGTGTAATTGCACTGTATTTGGGTGGAAATTCACAAACAGCAATAGTTCGTCAGCTCCAGCATTTGACTGTGAATAAAATGTTTGTGTATCGAACCATAACTCGATACAACGAAACTGGTAGCATCGCTAAACGCAACAGAGGTGGTCCTAAAAAGACAGCAACAACAAAAGAAATGATTCGAAATGTGAAGAAACGAATCCAACGAAACCCTCGTCAAAGTGCCAATCAATTAGCCGCACGTCTACATGTTTCACGATACAGCATTCAAACCATATTGAAAAATGAACTACACTTGAAGCCCTACAAGATGCAAAAAGTTCAAGATCTTACGGAGGCACAAAAAAGTTAGGCTTGAAAGAACACGAGCATTGAAGGCCTTGGCCGAACGTGATGAGATTCCAAAAATTGTCTTTTCTGATGAGAAAATTTTCACCATTCAACAGTATGTGAATAAACAAAATGATCGTGTTTGGTTAGAGCACAAGTCCAACGATAATTTGGACACAAGAGTTGCCATGCGCAAGCAATCACCAGCTTATGTTATGGTTTGGGCTGTAGTAACTGCAGATGGACGCACTCCTCTGGTTTTCATCGAACATGGAGTCAAGGTAAACCAAGAGGTGCACCGCCAAAAGATCCTAAACGATGCTTTGATACCTTGGACACGTAAACACTTTGGTACGAACCGTTGGACATTCCAACAGGACTCGGCACCGTCACCCAAAGCTCGAGCGACACAGTAATTTTTACAAAATTGCGTTCCGCGGCTGATTTCGTCGAAAGAATGGCCACCATATTCACCAGACTTGAATCCCATAGATTTCTCCATATGGTCCATTTTGGAGAGTAAGGTGTCCACTAAAAAATATGAAAGTGTTGATGCATTGAAGTCAGCTCTTGTTCGAGAATGGAATAAAATTCCGCAAGCTCACGTTCGGTCAGCATGCAATGCTTTCTATGGAAGACTGAATCAAATAATCAGAGCCAAAGGAGGTCATATCGAGTAGTAACATGTTTTTCATAAAATGTAATATGTTTTCAACATATTCCACGAAATTTCAATAAAAAATAATCAAAATTAAAAAAATTACAGCGTTTTCATTTGGTAACACTTGGTCTCAGCCACCCTGTATATCGCGATTTTATAAAGTTACTAATAGGGTAATTTTTTTTTGAGAAAAAACTTGTTATGTCAAATTGTTATCCTGACAGCTCATCTAGTTTACGTTTTTTTACCCTGACAGCTGAAACCGGGTAACTTTTTGTTGCCTGACATTTCTAACGAATCATTCATAAAAATTTGTAAAAGAAAAAAATATGTTTATTGGTTTTTAATTTTCTATATAATTTTCTTTCTTTTCTTTATTCAGTGGTTTCTTTATTGAGTGAGGAAAAGGTCCACTTAATTTGAAGTCTGCTTCTTGGAAAAAGGGAAAAATTTACACGTATTATAAATAAAAATAATTAATTATAAATTTTTTTTTATTACTACACATTCGAAAAATAAATAAAAGTTAAATAAAATTAAAAATACATGCCAAAAATGTACTGGAAATTTTTTTATTACTACTTTAAAACCTTTAGACAAAAAAATTGTTTGTATTGTTTTATTACTGCTCTCTCGAAAATGAAATTTAAACTAAAATCTACATGTTAAAATTCGCCTTGAATTTATTATTTCATTCCATGCCAGCCTAAGGGGTCATAGATGTGTTCGATTTTATAACAGATCGTAATCTGTTGATGAAAATTCGCTTTGCATCCTGCCCCTATCGGGATTCAAACCCGGTACGCCCCGATCCAAACGCCAAAGCTTGAACCACTGTCCCATTTGGTCGATATTTCATCGGTATTTCATTTTTGTTTGTGTTAGTTCGACTTCACCGAAAAAAACTTGGTTGAAAAATGAAGTCCCATCGCAATAAAATCGGTTTTATAGGTAAATAGAGAAAGAAACGAAGATGAAGCTGCTTCTTTGACATCCCGTGTGGGCGCACAGTTTGGTTGAAAAATGAGTCGCAATTTGTGTGCGTGGACGCTTAGATTGAAGCCCAGTACATACGTCGGATAGAAATCTGGGATTTTTTACATCTCAAACGAGAAGTTAGTAACATATAGGTTTGTTGCTCTATATTTGGTCTATTATTTGTTGTGACGTAACTGTCAACATTTTTTTTTTTATTTAAGCTTGGCTTTTTCGCGGCCCCATTTCTGAAAAAAATAAAATGTTTATATTAATTAATGTAATACATTTGTATTATTTAATATAATATGCACATACCGTTCCAAATAATTTACTTAATTAACATTTTATAATAAATAATAAATAAATTTAATACGGCAGGCACGTTTTACAACCCAAACAAAATACAAATGTCGTTAGAAAAAACTTTTACAACACACGATACCTTGAACAAAAAAGTAAAATGATCTACAAAATATTGCTCAAAATTACAGGTTTGTTTTTTTAAGTTGGTTGTCTGCAGGATTTTTTGCTCAAAAGTTGAAATTTTTCAACTATTTGGGATGAAAGGGGATTTTATACTATTTCTCTCAATTGAATGGATAAAACGGCGAGATGTGAAAATTCCGGATTTCCATCCGACGTATGTACGCTTAAGAGAAATAGGTGAAGAAACAAAAACTAGAAAAGAAGAAACTAAAAACGCATAACCTTCAGCGTCGATATAATAATTACGACTAAATATTTATTGTAAAGTATTTTTCATTTTTAAAATCTATCTGCCACGTTTCATCATCATTTTAGCTCAACGGCCCTTAGTAAAAATGGCTCTGGCATGTGTAACTAACGAAATTATATAAAGTTAGAAAAGAAGAAACATTGCCATGTTTGTTTTTTGTCATTTTGTTAGTTTGCTATTTATCGCTATGGAATCGTATTCGATTAAAGACCGTGTTAAAGCTATTCAAGAGCACTACAAACATGATGAAAAAATAAAAAACACGTTTCACGCAATTTGTCAATATTTTGGTCGACATAAACACCCAAATAAAACAACCATCGGTCGTTTGGTGCGTAAATTCGAGGCTATGGATTCTGTGGTGGATGCAACACGCTGTACGGAAGCACCCATGCCTGGCAGGCCAAAAACTGTTAGCACACCAGATAATATCGCTGTTGTGAGACGAAGTGCGAGAGTTAATTCAAAACAATCAAAAACGCGTCGATCACTTGAATTTAACATTTCAAGGACCAGTTTGTTGCGAATTATGTACAAGGACTTGTGTCATACATGATCCATTTAACATAAGAGATCAAGCTAATTGACGATCATAAAAGTCGTGTGTTCATCGATTAGCTCTTAGAGCACCATGCAATTGATGACCAGTTTTAATCAAAAATCATCTTCAGTGATGAGACGCATTACACGTTGAATGGGACGATGCAAAACACTCACATTTGAACCAACAGAATCCATGAATATCAAGAGCAGCCGTTGCATCCTAAAAAAGTGACTGTTTGGTGTGCTTTCTTAAAAATGAGGACGGAAATGCTGTAATCATCAATTCTACGCGATACCATGCAATGATAACGGACTATTTTTTGCCCTAGCTTATTGGAATCGACTTGGGTGATGTTTATTTTCACAAGACGGTGCAACTTGCCATACTACGCTTGAGAATATCGTCGAACGGAAATGTGAATTGGCCGTAGATAGATTACTTTTTATGGGGCTTTTGAAAGGCAAAATGTACGTTGATAGTCCAGCCACTATCCAAGACCTAAAAACCAATATTATTGTCGAGATAAATGCCATAGAAACGTCCCTGTTGGAAAATGTCATCAAAAATGTTGACCATCGGATCGACGTCTGTAAAACCAGGCGTGGTAAATATTTGAGTGATATCATTTTGCATGAATAAATAGAATCGATAAACCTTCAAAATAAAGTACCCAACTTGATTCAAAAATAGTATGCGTTTATTTTTCTGTATCTCAATTGGGCAACCCTATAAATAAAGTTGACTAAGCGTTGTAGTACGCGAAACTATTTGGTTTTGAAATTCTTGAAAAGCTTGATTTAAAAGAAGAATGAAACGAGGCACACGATATGTATTTTTAAATATTACTCATCGTGGTTTGGGCACATGGGATGTTAGGAATAGTACAAATTAATACAATACAATTTTTGTAAACAATCAGCCCACGATAAACGATATTTAAGTTTCTGTTATGCATTCCACATGGAGTCTTAAATTATCAGAATATATTTGAATGTAGGCTTACAACACTATAACTCCTCGTTCCAGCCTCTTATTCAATCTATTAAATTTACTGGAAAAATTAACACTTTTATATTAAATCGATTTACTATAAATTGTCTACTAAATTTATTATTCATACGATTTTATCGTAAGCACAAGACGTACACACACGTAATATTATGTTAGTCCGCGATACTAGACTATATACAATTGCTAGATAATTTGAATATTTAAATATCGACTCAGTTTTGTTTACGCCATCGGTTCTTTATTCTTTTATTTATTTTCGATTTCAAGTGCTTTAAGGTAGACACCCAATAATCTAAACAAACATTTCAAATTCAATCCAATTATATTACTAAATATAATGTATGTACATATTCTCGTCCACATAACATACACCTTTTCAATCGATGCCTAAATGTATATTACATACGTAATACATATGTAATCATTTTCAAATAAAATCAAATGAAATGAAATGAAAATCTACTTAATCCCAATTTCACCTATTTTTCGTTATGGTTATACGTATTCAGTCTATTGTCACCCACATCCCTTCCTGTGCTTTCGACAAAAAAAAATTATCGGTAAAAAATATTATTGCGTACATATTAAATCCAAATATCGTTATAATTCGACTAAAACTCTTCCACGTGTCATTTTGGTTTCTGTAATATTATTAGCAAGGACTAGGGCACCATATCTAAAATACATCCGTCTTAAAAACTACAAATATGTGATAGAAAAGTTTTGACCAAAAGTGAAATATTTAAATTAAAGCTTTTTGATTCAGGTCGAAGTTTCGTTCAAAATAAGCAAATCTACTTTGAATAAGTAAGTGTGTGCATAATTTCATGTACATATTACTGAAACAAATTATTTACCACAATTTATGGAGATTTAATAGTTTCATTCTTGTTGTGGTTTGTTTGTGGCAGTTGAATATATGTATGAGCATGTATGGTAACTTGTATATCCAGCTTAGTTTGGTTATTGAACCAGTTTGTAGTTTCGGTCGATCGAATAGTTACAATAGTATTTAGGAAATAAATTACACTTTTTGTGAAATAGGTGGTCGAAAATTAACACACATGTTAAAGGTCAAAAATAATGATATGATTGTTTTGTAAGTTAGTTATGTCAAAATAATTTCATAATACATTATTTCTACAACATAGTTAAGGCTATACCACATGATAAAAGTATCGACGACCGACTTGAAAACGATTTTCTAATTTCTAATAAAACGAAGGATTCATATTATTAAAACAAAGCGTAAAATTACAATTGAGTAAAATTTAATTGAAAATTATAAAATATTGAAATCTAGAAATTTCGTTGTTGATTAACAAGTATCATTTCCATATTCCCAAAATATATTAAATTTCTGTATTCATTCAACAAAGTTTGACAATTTTTCGTTACGATTTAACCACAGATAAATAAATCACAATTGTGATTTATTTATCTGTGATTTAACCTTACTTTGAGTTTTTTGATTGTTTTTTGTAACGCTCTGTCATAATTTACAAATTTTATTCTTGTAATGCACTGTATACACAGGTTATTTACTATTTATGACTTGAAGCTACAAAACCTAATATAATTTTTGTTATTATATTTGGCGAATTTTGCTGAGAAATAAATCTTTTTTACTTTAGCCGTATTTAGCGCTGGATAAATTTAGCGCTGCAAAAATCATTTAAAATTCTATTGAGTAATTTTATAAAATTATATTTGTGTATTCATCTATACAACAATTTTTTTGTATATTGTAAAAATTATTATATTAAACACTTTAAAATTATAGAAATGTATATAAAGGGTTAGGGGAAAAGTTCGTGGCCTTTTTTGGGTGACATTGAAACAAAGAATTTTCTTATTTCAAATGAACTTTATTAAACCAAATAAGTGCCATTTTTGATCGAAAATCCTTTTGCCATTTTTCTGGTAGAGCCATGATCCCATCACTGTAGAACTTCTGTAGATTAGAGAAATCGAGACAACTCATTTTCGCAGGCCTCTTTTGAATTTTTTGTAAAACCATTAAGATGGTTCTGCATGGACCGGAACAAATGGTAGTCCGATGGTGCAAGGTCAGGACTATATGGTGGGTGCATCAAAACTTCTCAGCCAAGCTCTCTCAGTTTCTGCCGGATCATCATTGATGTGTGATCTAGCGTTATCATGATGGAACACAACGCCATTTCTGCTGATCAATTCTGGACGTTTTAACTGAATTGCTTGCCTTAAACGCGTTAGTTGCTGACAGTAAAGATTAGAATCAATCGTTTGGCCCGGTGGCAGCACCTCATAATGCACGATTCCTCCCAATTCCACGTTATCGTATCTTATCAACTTTCCATCACCAGTAATCATTCGCTTTAAAAATGGCTCGATTTCGTTCGGTTTCAACAGCGTTTCGTAGATCGAAATTCGGAGCATTAAATTTTTAACTGTTAACTCATGTGGTATCCAAACGTCAAGTTTTTTTTGTATCCAGCCATTTTGAAATGGTTTAAAACTACTTTGTGATCAATATTTAGTTCTTTAACAATTGCATGCCGGTCTTCTTCAATTTTCTGCATGATTTCATCAACTTTTCCAGTGGTTGGTCGACCAGAGCGAGGTGCATATTTGACATCCATATTTCCAGAAACAAATTTTTAGCAAGCCTGAGCTGCATTTTTACGTTTGTCCTAATAAAATTGTAAAATATATCAAACTTTTTCATTATTTATCTCCATGTTTAAAACGTTGTAACTTTTTATTCACTTCACCGGTTTTAATGTTTTGTATGTCAAAGTACAAGTTAAAATCTCATCTCGTCACTTTTCACATAAGAATTGCCCCATACGATCAATGGTTACTGAGATATATGAATGTAAAGCCGTCTACCGGGAAAAAGGCCACGAACTTTTTCCTCTATCTATTATTATTCACAATATATGGATGACATTTAGTGGATATTCAGCTAAAGCAAATCTGCATTATCTTCAGCTAACGCAAAATTTGTAATAGCTTTAGTTTTTGCTTTAGTCACGTAATTGTTGCTATAATCGTGTCAAGAAAATACGCCAATTGTTGTTGCTCATTTGGCGAAAATTACTTGTAAACGAACGAATTGATCGTTTTTGTATTTTCATGTGGCAACGCTTTAAGCCTCTAGTCCTGGAATTATGAGAAGTTGTATCTAAAAATATTGAATAATAACTGCTTTAAGCACCATTAGTAAATATATAAAAGGTTCATAGTTCACAGAAGTAGGTAGTCGAACTAATAAAATAAGTTTTCGTCATTGTTTTGTAACTGTAATAGTTTATATGCCTCTTTTTCCGTAGTAATCTGTGGTTAACACGTGTTTTTACGACAGCTTCCAGTGAAAAATTCGTTTCACTTCAACTACATACTAGGATTTCCGAGCAAAAATATGTGTTCCGTTAGATCTTATGTGCTTTTCTGTATCTGTATTTTACATATAAAAACCCATTTATATTTCTTCTGACACGTGTACATCGTTTGCATGATAAACTAATTCTTCTGTTTTCGTAAGCTCGGAGGACAAAAATATATTTAATATAAGTGAAAGAAAATTACCTTAAATTCTGAATTTCATGTTCGAAGAACCAGTTTGAATATCAGGTCATATAAGAAACAATTATAGGGTTTTCCAATAAGAGTGATATGATTTCTTTAAAAAAACACACTAATTGTTAAGGAAATTGAAATGTTTTTTATTTAATGTTAAGTACAATCGATACAATTAAGTTCTGAATAAAACGTCATTCAACTGGCCTCTACGACTTCTTCTGCAGGAACGAATTCGATGAATTCAATTTTCGAGCACTTTTTCCACTAAATCAAGTCGTATGTCATGAATAGCACGTTCAATATTGACTTGTAAAGCTTGAAGAGAGTTTGGTTTATTGCTAAAGACCAATGACTTCAAATAACCCCACAAGAAATAGCCTAATGGTGTTAAATTGCAACTTCATGGAGGCCATTCAGTATCACAATTTCTTGAAATAATCGAATCTCCAAACTTTTATCGCAATAATTCAATTGTTGCACTTGCTGTGTGGCACGTGTCTTGTTGGAACCAAATGTTGTCAAGATCAACTTCTTCCAATTTCGGCCATAAACAGTTGGTTATCATCGATCTATACCGATCTCCATTGACAGTAACCGTGTTACCAGCTTCATTTCGAAAAAAATATGGACCGATGATTCTACCAGACCAAAAACCACACCAAACTGCGAATTTAGGTGAATGTGGATTTTCTTCGCAACAGAATCGACAGTTTTGTTTATTTACCGCCCCGCACCACTCAAATGAAAGTGAGCCTCATCGGAGAAGATGATTTTCTTAAAAAAATCGTTATCGTTTTCAAGTTGTTCCAAGGCAAATTCACGACGTTTACGGTCTAATGGCTTCAGTTCTTGAGTGAGAACAATTTTATACGGATGCAATCCAAATTCTTTCTCAAAATCCGCCAGGTTGTGGTTTGAGACAGTTCCAATTCTTGAGAACGTCTTGGAATCGACAAATTGCGGTCTTCAGCAACACTTGCCTGAACGGCAGCAATATTCGCATTACTTCGAGCGAATCTTTGTCTTATTGGCACTTCAACATTATGTAAAGAAAATGTACGCTCTATTACGACTATAAAATGGCAAAAGCGCACGAAAAGTTGCAATTGGAGAACGATTATTTTGATAATAAAACTGAATAATTTGTAAACGTTGTTCTTGCGTATTTCTCACCATGATGAAATTGTAAACATTACTGAATACAATGAGACAAAAAATGACAGATCATGACATATTGCAAATGGCCGAAACGTCATTTAAAAATCATATCATTCCTATTGGAAAACCCTATACTTATTCTCGTGAGCGCTTGTCTTGCATCAATGACGAATTGTGAGCAAGCTCGCAATGTTGGTTTTGTAAGAGGTAAAGTTACAAAGGTTCTTTGATATTCCAATAATATACTAGCCAGTCTTGGTTTCCATACATCGTACTCGTTTGCAACATATTAATTTAAACATAGCCTCAATCTTGTTTTGTCCTACTAACTACTGTTTTTGCCCTTCATTTGAAAAACGCCTTATTGTGACGTATGGTAATGTCGTTCATTAATTATTAACTAGCGATATAGTCGTAACCGACACTTTTCGGCATTTTGACTGGTCTATCGCGCACTTTATTTAAAATGAATCCACGACAAGAACTTCATTATTTATTTTTATTTATAAATGTTCATTTCTTTTACATATAGAGTGGGCTAAATAATTTTTTTTTTTAAATGTAATAAAACAAAAACTTCTCAATATTTTTTCAAATTTATTTTTTCATTGTAAAGAACAATCGTTCCGATTAACTCGATCCGATTATTCCGATTAGGCCTCGGCTGGCCTTGACGTACCCCATACGGTCGGTTCAATTTTTGAGCACATTTTCGATGGTATGCGGCATTATGTCTTCAATGGCAATGCGAATATTGTTCTTGAGAGCGTCAATCGTTTCTGGTTTATCGGCGTAACACTTATCTTTGACGACACCCCAAATATAATAGTCCAACGGCGTCAAATCACAGCTCCGAGGCGGTCAAATCACATCAGCATTTCGGCTGATAATTCGATCTTCGAAGACAGTGCGCAAAAGATCAATTGAAACGTATGCTGTGTGGCACGGAGCGCCGTGTTGTTGCAACCAAATGTTGTCTATGTCCTCCTCTTCAAGTGCCGGGAACAAAGAATCGTTTATCATGGCGCGGTAGCGCTCACCATTGACAGTAACGGTAGCTCCTTGCTCATTTTCAAAGAAAAATGGCCCAATGATGCAACCGAACCAAAATCCGCACCAACAGTCACTCGTTGAGGATGCATCAGCTTCTCTACGATCACGTGTGGGTTCTCCGTGCCCCAAATGCGACAATTCTGCTTGTTCACATAGCCGCCAAGTTGGAAATGCGCCTCATCCGAAAAGATGATTTTTTGCCAAAATCGGCATCTTCATCAAATCGATCGCAAACCCACTCAGCGAACCGAATACACAACCATTTTCGTTCAGCGGAAGGATAAAACTAACTTTCTGTCAAATCAGAAGTGACATAACCCTTACCATATTCAAAATAACCGCTAGTTCAAAAAAAAAATTATTTGGCCCACCCTATATGTGTGTGCTATCATAACTTAATTTTTGGTAAATTTTTTCCGATAATAATTTTTAATTTTATTTTACGCTTCAAATTGTTAGTTTAGTATTTAACAAGTTCGCGCTACAAGCTTCGTTATTATATCTAGGAATTACAAATATACTTAAATTGTGTGTGAAAGGTCAAGCTAACTTACAGGTGATATTTTCAAACTAGCTGCACGTAATTTCATCGTTTCAGTTTTTCTCTTGTTCTTTTCTCAATACAAGAAATATTTTAACATTTTCTGAGATTTCGCTAGGTTTTCACTAAACAGGCACACAAAGAATATACATATATATTATCAACTTCATATTTTTAATTAATTCCTAAAGGGATATTGGAAAAATAATAATTTTCCGTTATCAATTTCCGTTATCAATCCAGTACATCTCATAATAAAATGAAACCAGTAACTTATTTTGCATTAATATTCATGCCTCAATTTAAATAGACTAGAAATCAAATATTATATCTTAATCTATTTTATCTCTTATTTTGACAGCAACTGATGACACTTCGAAATGCAAGGAATTTTAATGTGGCCGTGGTATGCCATAGCGTGGATCAATGGAGCAATAACAAAAATAAAATTTAAATTTAATCTGCTAATTTTGATATGCTCGCTCATTTTGCACATCAATGCGGCATTACCATCGACGGAACATAGTGCGCTGCGAAATGAAAAAAATATTAATTTTTATGACAAAGTAACTGCGACCAATGTATGTATACTATAATAGGCTGAATCAATTAAAACAAATGATTTCTTATTTTATTTTATCCACAGGAAGCAATTGAAACTTCTTTGCAAACGATACACGACATAGCAACTGAAAATCTTGGAACATTATGTGTGTCGCAAAGTTATCGACCTTTGAGAATATCAATAAATGCTGAACGCTACGAGGGTGCCCGTCAAAAAGCTGATCTTGCTGCAGTAGTGCTTCAAGATGTCGGTGTTAATCGTCATGGTGGTAAGTACTAATTGTTGATTCAAAGATTTTATAAGCTGAAACTATTATTGAATTGATAGAGGAAAACGACACCGATGTTTTGATGTGAGGTGGTTATAAATATAGACGTTGTGGTATTGAAGAGCTGTAGAATTCAAACGCGTACTATTATTAACAGTACATATGTTAATTATGCTGTTGATTGATTCATTGATTGATTGATTGGACTGTAGGACCAAGTACTGGACAAGTGTCCCGGATAACGCCGGGCCTATTCCTACAGCCTGTTTACACATAACAATAGGAAGGATAGGGAAGGTTTGCTTTTCGACCGATCCGGTTTCAGACCTAGCGATCGTACGGCACAACACAATTCTAATCTACTTCTAATCTACTAGAGGAAAGATAAAGGCTTATTAGTTTAATGGAGAATGATTGTATTGGTCTTCAACGATTGCTTCTCTAAATCAGCAACCTGAGAACAAAATATAATTATTTCACGTACATCTAGAAGTTTCCTGAAATTTAATTCTGCATTAATAGTTTCCGGCTTCATAAACAAAATTGATTGATTCAATCGGCCCGGTTACAGACACCTAGATAAAGTCGATAGTTAATAACACAATGACAACACAATTCTAATCTACACAATCAAAAATTAATATTTCAAAGAAATATTATTTCACAGCATCTGTAGATTTCCTGAAGTTTAATTCTAAATTAATATTTTCCGGCTTCCTAAATAATATTGATTCTGATTGACTAATTCTGAGTGTAACAAGTTCTTACACAGGAGCTCCCGGGTGACGCCGGGCCCACCGTACACTCTTTTTTTACATATAAGTACATATGTTAATTATGCTGTTGTTTAAAAATATTTTGTTGGTTGTTTTGTTTTAGCATCAAAGAGACCAAACATCTGACCTATTTTTTGTTATTAGTTGTCAAAAATTTTTAGCGGTTGTTATTATTGAATTAATTTTGCCAAACGAAACAGTTTGGCACCAAGGCAATAATATATACCAGCTTAAATAATATTACCAAATTCTTAAATTCTATATTGCAGATCGACATCTATTATTTGATTGAGCCATGGCTTTTGTTGCCAAACTTTGTTGAAAGTTTGATCTACGAGTACATCTAAGAAAATGGCGGAGAATTCCTTCTTAATCTGAAGTGCATTTTCGATGACGTCCGTTAATATGTGAACTTGTTACAGAGACTGAACAGTCTGGAAGTCGTGATATCGGTATATTACTTTACATTTAAGAAAGTAAAGAATAGTAATTTTGCAAAAATGAAAAGATGACTTTTTGGCGGATCTAGACCTTTTAAGATTACCTCAACATTTTGAGATAATTTTTTTGTTTGATATATGTCCATGTCTAAGCGATGTACCTCACAAATTATGATAGCCATTCCAGGAGACTAGGGGCTATAAGTCATGGAAGTCAAAATGTCAACCAAACCATCTTGACAATGAAACGTGCTTCTGTTATATCAAAAGATTTTAATAACATTTCCTGAAACAAGAAGAAAAATTATTTTGTTTTATTGCAAAACATGATCAATATTTGCTATTTGATATTATGGCAAATTTTAATCCGTATAACTTAAAATCTGACATTAATGTACTAATTGATGGTCTGCTAAGGTTTGCCAAATTTCATCAAAATCTAAAACGGAAACAAGAAGTTCCGTGAGAATTACAATTTTGATGTTGAAAAGGGGGGTTGGGTTTTAAGTTCTAGCAGTGATAGTTCAGCAGACCACTGATGGGTATATTTGAATTCTGAGACTTAAGCTTTATAATCTGAGAATAATTTAAACACGAAAAAATGTAACCGTTTAAGTTTGCCAAAATTCAGTTCAAAACAGACCAAGATAGTTATGTAATTTCAAATTTAACATAAACGTTATGGCTGCACCCAAATTTATTTGTATTATATACTTCGATATACAACACGTATACTTATTTATTATGGAAGTTATAAGATAGTCTACTCCTTTGATATCACAAAATATTTACATGTAGTTCAGTTTTTTTCAGCACATAGTCACCTTTTCATTGTTTTAGATTATTCAACTTCTTTAAAAACATAACACTCTATCAGAAATACGGATGAGTGTCGATTGGATTTCATATTACAGTTACAAAGTAAGCAAATTTCTCGAAAATTTTATGTAGATTCGTCAAACAGGATCTAAAAGTTTTAAGGTCGGTTTATTGGGCGCCGCACATTACTGAGCCACTGATGAAACCATTTAAAATGCTTCAATACTTACAATTGTTGAAAAATATTTTAATTTTGTTGATTATGTTGCTGATCTGCAGTTTATTATTAATTACGCGCGGCACACGATCGGCACTCATGAAGTGGGTTTTAAATCTGAACATTTTATGATGAGCTCCGATCAGCTGACAAACACTGCTTACGTCTTTGTTATCATGTACAATTTTTGAGTGAATATTTATTATAGTATACCACTTGCACTTAAAGTGATTAGCGTATACTAAACTGATTAGCGTATACTGCAGAATGCTAAAATGTACAGACATACAATGGAAATGTTTCGAGTTCACATGAGAATGTCAATTTGCACTTTGTTTGTCACATACCAATTTTAAGCTGTTCGGTAGGACTGGCAAATGGATATCTTCTAATCGGAAATCGTATTAGTACATATTTTTTTAAAATTTATTTGACGATTTAAATTAAAAAAGAGGGGTGAATATGTTATGGCCAAGGCCCGACTTTATTTGACCTGTACGAATGTACATGATCTCGAATACATCACTATTGATTTCTCAGTGAAAAGTAAGTGAAATATTAAACTTACGGAAATATATATTGTTATTAAGAAAAATTAATATTCAGAATTGGTAATTCTTGCTTAAATTTTAGAAAACCAACCTATATTGGTAATTCAATCTTTAATTTATTTAAATCTTTTAATTCTTTGACGTTTTTTGTAAATTCTAAACTTGTCAACATCATTGCAAAAATTATGAACAAATCTCCTACGGAAGCTGCCACGTCTGGTACGCAGATGTTTACCACATTTCGCGTAGCTCTCTCAATCTATGAAAATACTTTATTATAAAGTTTTCTTTCCGAATAGTTACTTCGTCGCCACTGTTTTAGCTATCCCTTCCGGTAGACCGATTTGGCCAAAAATCACTGGAATCTTCCCATTTATGGAAGAAGCTTAATTATTAAGTAGAGAGGATTGCTGTAAAGAGGACACGGACATTTAGAAAAAAACTTAAGATAAAAAATTTTCATGATTACTATACAAAAAAAACGGTTCCTTGTCAAAAATCAGTCTGGGTACAGATTTTTGGTGCAAAACAGTTATTTGTTAAAAAATGTTATTTTTGCTTAAATTTTTTAAAAATGATGTGGACCGATATTGTTGCAAGTTTAAATTACAATCTTAAGCTCATTATCATTTTTCTCGAAAATGTATAGCATTTCAAAATATTTACAACAAATGAAAAACCTCTTATGGAATCCTTCACATCCGGGCCAATTTCGGCCAAAAATCGCTGGGATCTCCGAATTAAAGAAAAAAGCTTAAGTATGAAGTTTCATCCTGATCGGAAAACCCGTCAGGGCTGTAGAGAGGACACATACATTTGGTCTGCGTGGAGCCACACACATACACACTGAGATTTATAACACTTTTTTGACTTCGGCGAAATAGCGAAAGGTAAATCAGCGAAAATCTCGAGATCGAATATTTTCATGATTACTATACTTTATTTTACTACGTAACAGAAAGTAACACAATTTGTTGTCAAAAATCGACCTTTCCGTATAAATTTTGAAAAATTCATCTGAGCTGATATTGTTGCAAATTTAATTTAGAATCTTTTAGTGCATAGTTGATTTTCTCTTAATTGAGATACTTTGAAGGTGACACTATACTTGTGAACGATTTTGATCAAATATCACTGGGATTTCCCAATTTGTGGAAAAGCTTAAATATGAAGTTTCATCCCGATCAATCAATCCGCCTGGGCTTCGAGGGCCGAATTTTTGTTGAAAACTGTTTTTTGTTAAAAAATCATTTTAAAAGTCATTTCTGGTTAAATTTTGATAAAAAAAATCTACTACGTAAAAGAAAGTAAAAGGATATGTTAACACCCTATGAATTTTGAATTATCTTTTCACGTCGTATAAATTTAATTACTCAAAACATTTGGATTTGTGTTATAGGAATTTGAAATATCAGTTGCCCAATATGGAATATTTGAGAGCAGGAAATCTCTAATAATGTATTGGAATATTGTCTATTTGAAGTAGAATCGCCCTTAATATTTACTGCATTATCTCCGCACTTGCTGATTTGACTAAGTAAGTAATAGTTAAGAATTTGAATGAATATTAATGAATTCTTACTAAACTAAACTTTCAAAATAAAGAATATCTCGTGATTCTTATTCTAAAGTTGCATCTAAATACCTTGTATTTATTATATTATAAGAGTAAATGTTGCTGTGCTGTCTCACATCGGAATTTTTTTAATTACTTTCAACTATTTGAATCCTAACTTTCTTCACTGAGCCTTTGTGGCTAAAGCTCTATAAGCATCGGGATCTAGTGAATTTATTTCTCTCTCTCTCTCTCTCTCAGTCTCTCTCTCTCTCTCTCTCTCTCTCTCTAGCTTTCACATCCCATGAAGGGATGTTGTCGTCGCACTATGGCCCTTCATCCGTCTCGATCCATCGATCTCGTCATCCAGTTTCGGCATCCTAATATGCGTAGATCTTGTCAGACGTCGTCACGCCAGCGCAGTCGGGGTCTTCCTCTACGACGCATATCGGCTGATTGCTGATGGAACAGTTTATTGATCATAGGATGTTGTGGAGATCTTGCAACGGGGCCGAGTCATCTACCTCGATTGGATTTGGTGATTCCGATAATATCGCTACCTCCGAGAAGTTACTTTATTTCGTGGTTCATACGAATGCGATATTCGTTGTTTGCGCCTTTAATTGGACCGAAGATTGAACGAATGACCTTCCTTTCGAAGGAAGATAACAATCTACAATCGTTAGAGGTCATGGCCCAGCTCTCGTTTCCGCAAGCCAACACAAGTCTTATGAGGACTTTATAAAGTGTGCGCTTGCACGACTGCGATAGATGTTCAGTTCGCAATAATTTTGATGATTTTGGTGAATTTATTGATCTCCCATAAAAGTTATTGTTTAGTGCCGTTTGTGGACGTCGTTTTCATTAGAACTTGAATATTTTTGTTGAAAGTGTTATTGAGACCCATGCATTGGTTTGCTAGTTTCACTAAACTTCGCTTGTGCATATTCCCCAACTTCCGATGGGGAAATTTGGTTCTTCGCTTTTTCGTATAGGTATTTTCTTCATTTTAAACCCCAATCAGTTTCTCTTGCAAGTTCCCCATCATCTATCTGTATATAACTCAGCTGTAATTCACACGAGACTTGACATTTTAGTATCCGTATAAGGTGTATACTAGTAGACAATTTTATATTAGTATGTGTAATTTTTCTGTGGTTATATTTGTGCGAAGGGCAGGCATCAACAATTATGAACAATTATGGATCGTTATAAATCGGTTCAGATTTTATTGTGCTTATGTCGTTTCGTTGTCTCACTTAACCATGACGACAATAACTGTAATAATTAGTATTCTCAGCTCAAAACTTAAATTAAAATAAATTTTTATTGTGGTTCGTTAAACAAATACTTTATTTATTAATTAAATATTAGAAAAGTTAAGTTACCAAATTAATTCATATTGAATTTATTTATGTAAAAGTTTAAATTTAGAAAATAAAACCGATTATAGGTTTTGAAGTGTGTGGCCAAACCTCAGTAAAATTCCTGGTTGACGCTAGTCCCACCCATATACTCTTTTTACATATAACAAGAGGAGGTGTAGGAATTGACAGAATTGACTCAGCTTCAGACATCTAAGTAGTAAATTATTATTCGAAATCATGGTTAGCACTAGAAAGCATAATTATTTAACCTATTATCAATCAGGATCCTAGAAAAAGTATAATCAATTCTATGTATTGTAATATGATTATATATCCATTATATACAGTGTTTTTGACTATTCGCAATAATAATTATGTGTAATATTGCAGTAATGAAACATAAAATTAAAGCAGTTTAATGTAATGATTAACTAATCGAACCCGATTCTCCTAACAAGTATCAAATAAAATTATTCGAATTCAAACACCAAAAAACACCAAATCGGTACATACCAAATTCAACAAATATAATTTTGTACACAAAACAAAACTAATAAATCCTAAAATGAATCACTCATCATCATACCGATCCTCACACCAAACAAAATCGTTACCAACAACAAATCATCCCTTCAACTCAACATTGCGTCAATTAGATATGATAATCATATCACAGGCGTCCTCATCGTCATGAAATGATTGTGCCAACCAAGACATAACTGCTACGCACACAACCAACATGATGGCGTGGCAGTTGTTACCACTAAACAAACTAATCACCGTAATAGAGTTCAGTAGCGCACGTCCGAGGTATTCAGACAAATCGGCACCCTGATAAATTATAAATGCCACGCATTCGCACTAACCCAAACACACAATCACTACTATAATCCGAGATTATTATTTCGTCAAGTCTAGGATTTCGAACAAAATGTTTGTACTGGAGTATAAAATCCTTTTTGTTGTAAACTCGTTTCTTTAAGGACAGGTTATTGAAGCTGTTACCAATCTAGCCAATAGAATTGGTAGTGAGTCAATGGGGTGAATATTGTGTTCGGATATCCCACCATTTCTCTGTCGCCAGAACCTCGTTTGTTGATTAAAAAAGAGCACCACATGCAGGTGAGGTTGTTATGTGGGCAAATGTATTAAGAATTTAAGATCTCTTGGTACATTGCCTCTTGCCCTTCTGGATTCATATTAACCCGAAAATACACTTAGAATTTGGTGGATGTTTTCCTAGGCCGTGAACGAATTTTATAAAAGCCCACTTACAACGTAAATTTATCGTCTCATTATCATCTCTCAACACACATTCAATGGAAGATGGCTTTCGGTTAGTTTTGATTTGGTTGACTGTGTCCAAATTCTGTGATAAATATTTTCTAGCAACAATATTTGAGTATAACGTGAAAAACGTTTCCTGAAATGTTTGTGAAGTGAGTTTCAAATGTTTGTGGAATTTTTTGCATTTTGCAATAATAAAATAATAATAAAATAATAAAAAATAATAAATTTGTTGCATAAAAATCCTTGCCATTTATTTTAATTTTGATCTTAAAATTTAGATTGTCTTATTTAAAGATGTAAGATTACGCTATAATATATATATATATATAATAAAATAATATTTCAATATTCACAATTTTATTTATTTTATTATAACTTTTATTGAATTAATTTTCTAAAGCAAAATACAATATTGCTGTTGAGTATTATATCATATATTAAATAGCTTATAAATAGGATAGACGCATCCTTTTTTCTCTAATCTAACTATTTCATTTTCCATAACCAGATTTTCTGGTTAAGATGCCACTTTGGTCGTTTTTTCCTACTTCGAAGTAAATCAAACTGTTAAAATGCTCAGAATTTTTGATTGTCAAAGTGTCAACTCCCAACCATAGAAATATATACATTACCTATAATTGTGATTATTATACGATGATGATATCCAATGCAGGAATAGGAAATAGTAAAATAAATTTATATTTAAAAATGAAACATTTATTTTGTATAATTAATGCATTAAAATTTTAGTTTGTACCAAACGATTGGTTATGTCAACCGGCATTCAATAAGGTAGTGTTGCCGCCATATTGGTAATTGCCTTTCTCAATTTTTGGACTCCTTTGCTATTCGTTGTAATTTCTCGCGTATTGAAACTTTCTTGTTGGACTGATGGACAGTTGCGGTGGCAAGAACATTGTTTAGTGTAATGTTTGCATATAATTCTCGACCAGATCGTAAATTCGAATGTCATTTTCAAATAATCTTCTTTTATTTGTTCATCTGCGACTAAATCACACGGAACTATAGCAACAATAGTAAGCGATCGAAGTGATCGTGAATATATTCCATTTGGTTGTATTTTACGGAATAGTAAATTGATTGTTGAGAAATTACCGTTGTGGGTTTACTTTGTTGTTTTAACAAGTAAGCTACAAGTTAAATTTAGTTTTACTTTTTCACTAGCTGTGTTGATTTTCGATTTTCTCGAACTTGCACTAACACAGCTAACTTCATTCTTGCTCTATAGAAAAAGTTTTTGGAACACGATTTTATAAGGTACTGTTTTATATTGATACTTTTAAATATTTAATGATATAACCAGTGCACCTAGAATACCAGGCAGTATTGCTGCTATGTCATCAAATTTATGACTACAGCTTATTTTTTGAACATTCGGCAGCAGTCATGTTCATAAAAATAATTCAATAAGCGAAATAACAGAAAAAAATATTAAAAACAAAAATAGTATGGTTCGAAAGAGGAAAGAGAATGTACTCGTATATACTTTTTTGTTTAACAAACAAATTTAATTTTTTCTGACGTGCATAGTTGTTTCACGAAATGTTAAATTAATATTTTTCTTGTAATTTAATAAGTTATTTGTTATTCAAATTTTACTGCTTTCATTACCACCAATGACGTTTCACGAAAACAAAAATAAAAAAAAATACAAACAAAAATATTTCCCTAGTTAGCTAAAATAGGTACGAATTCTGGGTATGAATTCTCTTCGTTTTTATCAAGTAATTCAAGTGGGAATTTATATACGTATACAGTGTATAGTATCAGTGCACCTAGAATACTACAGGCCACACTGCTTTCTATGTCATCAAATTTATGTCTACAGTGTATTCTTTGAACTATATACAGCAGTCACAATTTTATAATAATATTATGAATTAATAGTTACCAATAGCTTTTATTAAATTTTAAAATATATTATTAAAATATTTTTCTTGTTGTTTGTTTAAAATTTTTTTATCAATATGGCGGCTTAAACACAAAAAAAATCTTTATAATTTTAGTGCTGCCTACAATAGTCAAAGAAGGAACCGACGACATAAATTGACGTCATATACCAAAATAATATAAACATTTATAGAAGCTTTAGAGTAACAAGTCGTTAATTGTTACCCTTATATAGTATCGTTATAATATCGTTTCTTATTATATTAGAAAAAACATTGTTACTTAAAAAGAAAACAGTCCAAAGTTTAATTCATTAATAAATGCACCAGTTATCTTAAAATTGTTGTGAAAAATGAGGCATTATAACAAATACAAGCACATTTCTTCATTTTAAAAAACCACAGCACCAAACAGACATTTGATAACCTTTCTCTCTCTCTTCAATATCCACACTAAACAAAATAAAAAATCGAATTTTAAATTATAATGAAATCTGGCTCCTTCTCTTCCACTTTTATTTTACATTTTTCTTCTATTTATTATTGTTTTTATTTTTGTTTTTACTTCTGTTTGAAGTTTGGATGTATGCGTGTATCATTTTTTCGTATATTTACAGAATCTACTTAAATATAAGTCCTGCTAACTCCACACATATGAAATAAACAATAACTAACTAAAGATGGATTGGTAATTATTTTTCTATAGTAATTTTTTTTTTAAATAACTAAGTATAAATGTGTTGGTGCAGAAACAAACAGAAAATGAACAAAAAAATTATATTTACATTGGATTGTTAGTGTAACCAACACAATTTTTGGTAGCTATTTTTATATAGGTATCTGTCAATGAGAGTTAAAGCAGAACTTATATTTAAGTAGATTCTGATATTTATTATAAAATTTTGAGAACTTTTCCTGTTTTTTATACTAATCCAAATGAATAGATGACTGAAATATTTGTCAAAATCCGAGACTTGACGAAAAAATAACGGCAAGTATATAGTAGTGGCATGTGTGTTTGTGTTAGTGCGAATGCGCGTCATTTAAATTGTTTGAATATGACATTTCTAGATAACATTTCCATTTATAATTTATATTTGTAAATGCAAATATGCTTAAAATAAAATTAAATTTATTTAATTATTTAATTTTAGTTTTAAAATAATTGCAAATTCTGTGTTTCTGCGAAAAAATCATTTATTCGACATCGCATTGCAAAACAAAATTAAAAACGTAACAGGTATTCTTAACTCATGCGTTAGCGCAACAACAGATGCAGTTTTATTTATTTCTCTTTTGCAGAAAACAAAATTGATTTCACCCGTTATATTATTTACGGTTATCCCAGACGATATCTAAAGCAACGTACAAAATAGGAGTATTATCATTTTACGTTTTACTTATCAAGTGGTGTGACGACAAAATAGTGTATGGTTTTTATAATTAAAAAATCATGGACTCCGAAACTGCAAAATATTGGTAAATGTATATTCGAAGTATTGGTTTTTTTTCTACTAATTTTGGTGTAAAATATAATGTAATTGTAGTAAAATAATGTGAAAAATGTTTTGTTTTACCGCAACTCTATCAAATGTGTCGCGGGCCATTGACGTTTTCCAATTATATTTTCCTGTCTGTTTTATTGAGTTGATAGTAAAAGAGACTATGAACTACGCTGCTAAAAAACGCAACAAATCAATAAATATTGAACCCGATGATGTGTATGCGTTTTTTGGAGTCATGATATTATCAGGCTATAATGAACTACCTAGAAGACGGAGGCTGATGAGACGGAACCTTTTCGAGGATATTATCACCAATATACATTTTTGCGATGTCGATTTTATTACGGATAAAATAGACCGATTTGCTAAAATACGTCCACTTATTTCCCATTTGAATCAAGAATTTTTGAGAAAGACAACCGTGGAAATGAATGTATCAGTGGATGAATCAATGATATCGTATTATGGAAGACATCCATGCAAACAATTCATTCGGAACAAACCAGTCCGTTTTGGTTATAAGGCTTGGGTGGCAGCTACTCGATTAGGATACTGTTACCAATTTGATATCTACCAAGGACGACATCAGCAACGGGATAAACATTTGGGACTGCGGGAGAACCAGTTGTTCTCAATTTTGCACATCAGCTTAAAAACGCTTTCCCAGGAATCCAGTTTTCGTTTTTTGCTTATAACTTTTTCACTGGACCAAACCTAGTGCGTGCACTCAGTGAAATGAGAATTGCAGCAACTGGAACTTTGAGGGAGGACAGGATTAAAAATATGAAAAGGACAGATAAAAAAGTCATAAATAAAGAAGAAAGAGGATATTTTGAGAACCAGGTCGACATCGAAAACGAATTAGTTTTAACACGCTGGAAGGATAATCAAACAGTATCTCTGTTATCAAATTGTTTTGGAGATAATCCAGTAAGTATGGCAAGACGTTATGTTAAAATGTACGTTAAAATGTACAACAAATATATGGGTGGAGTTGACCAAGTAGATAACCATATTTCAAATTATCTAATGTGTATCCGGGGCAGGAAATTCTATATGCCAGTGATTTTATGGATGTTGGACCTAGCTGTAACCAATGCCTGGACTTTAGTCAAATCGTATAATTTAAAATAGACCAACTAGCGTTTAGGCGGCAATTAGCAACACCCCTTCTTACTCGGTATGGGAAATTAGCCTACAAAGGAAGTCCAATAAAAAGCGATATTCTGTCTAAAGGAGCACACACGTGTGTTAAAACTGCAAAAAGATTAAGATGTCGACATTGCAAATCGCAAACTATTTACAAATGCTCAACATGCGATTTACCATTGCACAAAAATTGTTCCGCAGACTATCATCTTCAATTAGCCTAGTTTGGTAATTATTTTATTCAATAACTACATTGCTCGTGAGTTCGTGAAATATGATATGATATGATATAATAGAGGCGTACAGGCCAGCCATAACGGCGATCCTAGGTACGTTACCATAATCCTGAAATATCAACAATCAAATAACAAATTATATCTGAATGCGAATAATATTTCAGCATCATGCGGGCCCAGACCCTGCCTGCATCCTTAACAGATAAGGTTAGTTAGGAAAGGATGTTAGTCACAGAAACGACTAGGGCGAACCGCAGCAAAGTCATTTTCTAACTACTTGAATATATTAGAATGTTAGTCTCAATTAAATTTACACTCTAGATTAGAGTTTCTTAGTTAATTAATGTAAGTTAGTTGTGTTTGAGGCAAAGGATACTAATATTCATCATATGTATTCGGCATCAGTCCTACTAGACTGGTTAGGTTATTTAATTCACATCTATGGGTCATCTCATCACATACTGCTTGTAACCTTATTTTGCCCTATCTTCCCATCCAACACCATCTAACCGAGGGACTTCACGTTCGTAATGACACGGCAGTATTATCATACATATGATGACCTAAATACATATTTCGTCAATAATGTCAAAATAAAAAAAAAATAAAAAAAAAATATAAAAAAATAAAAAAATTAAAATAAAAAAAGTTTAGATTCGGTATTGTCATTCATCTGCCTATATTTAAATTCATCCAACTAAAAGCAGGGTTAATTCATATCTAACATTCACACAACTTCACTAAAACATAATCTGAATTCAACCAGAAAGATCGTCGAAAAACAACATTCCATAGCAAAATGTCTTTGGATCGTTAACATATTTGATTGTATTGAGTTTATGCTCAAAGCGTAAACAATTAAATAGACCCCCTGATCAAGAATGTTGCAATCACAATCTTCCCTGACCTTCCGGTATGTAAAAAAAAAAAAAAATAAATAAATAATAAATTTTAAATAATAATAAAAATAAATTGAATTATATTTGCCGACAACTTTATTGTTTTAAGTCAGGACTTTCGACAAAATTTCAATTTATAGAATTGTTTAAAGTAAGTGAAAATTATTAAAATAAGTTATGAAAATGTAATTAAATTTAAATAAAAACCCAAATGGATAACACAATCCAACATATTTCAGCTCAAATGATAAATTTCCCGTGGCAGAAAACTGTTTCCTCCTTTCATTAACATTTTATATATTTATCAATTTATATTATTCCACAAAAAGTCATTTTTGTCACAATACGGTTGCAACCCATTTTGAGTATACAAATTTTCGCTTATTGGGTAAGTTACAATTCGATCTGTTGTAAATTCAAATTTTGGTTTCTCGGTTACCAATATTTTATGTACTTAAGTACATACAAAGGGAATTCCCTTGAAATGTCAGTTTCTATGTATACGATTATAAATTACCGTTCACATATATGTAAATAGTTATAATAACAATAACAATAATAAATAATTAACTTTTATATAATTAGAATGAAAATTAGAATAAAAAGATATTTCTCTGATTGTAAAGGGTGTTTTTTTAGGAGGTTTGTTTTTCCGATAGATGTCGTTTTATTTTATGACAGTTGTTTTGACAGCTCAAAGTGGCATTTCTACTCAGTATTGTTTGGCAAATCATTATGAATAGGTTAACTCCAGAACAACGTTTTCAAATCGTGGAAATTTATTTTCAAAATCAGTGTTCAATTAAAAATGTTTATAGAGCACTTCGTGAATTTTATGGTGCACATAATCGTCCGTCAGAGACCACCATAAAGAACGTAATTACCAAATTTCGGTCTACATTCACTCTTTTGGATGCCAAGCCACCGACAAGAATGAGAAGAGTTCGTACAGAAGAAAATATTGCTGTCGTTGAGGCCAGTGTCGAAGAAAACGACAATTTATCGATTCGTCGTCGTGCTCAGCAAATTGGACTTTGTCCATCGACTTTATGGAAAATTTTACGTAAAGATTTGGGTTTGGTGCCATACAAAATTCAATTGGTGCAAGAATTAAAGCCACACGACCATCGTTTGCGCCGTGAATTCAGTGATTGGTCGTTAAATCAATTGAACGAAGATCCATTTTTTTACCGTAAAATTCTCTTCAGTGGTGAGGCGCATTTTTGGTTAAATGGATACGTCAACAAACAAAATTGTCGCATTTGGAGCAAAGATAATCCACACGCCGTTCAAGAATTACCAATGCATCCTGATAAATGTACTGTTTGGTGCGGTCTATGGGCTGGTGGGATCATCGGTCCATATTTCTTTAAAAATGAGGAAGGACGACGCGTTACCGTGAATGGAAATCGATACAGAACCATGTTAAATGAGTTTTTGTTGTCAAATCTTGAAGATATGGATATGAATGAAATGTGGTTTCAACAAGATGGTGCCACTTGCCATACAGCACGTGAAACAATCGACTTATTGAAAGAAACTTTCAACGACAACATTATTTCGAGAAATGGTCCGGTGAATTGGCCTCCGCGTTCGTGCGATTTGACGCCACTCGATTACTTTTTGTGGGGATACGTGAAGTCATTGGTTTATGTGGATAAACCTCAATCGATTGACGCTTTGGAAACCAATATTCAACGTGTCATTGCTGACATACGCCCTCAAATGCTTGAAAAAGTGCTGGAAAATTGGACCTCCAGAATGACATTTGTGAAAAATAGTCGTGGTAGCCATATGCCAGAAATTGTGTTTAAATGTTAAATGCCAAAAAATTATCTACCAAATAAAAAAAAATTTTGGTCATTTCATAATTTTATATGTGTTTTATTCAAAAAAAAAATCGGCAACCTCTTACAAAAACACCCTTGTGTTGAACGTAATTTTCATAATAACTATCTCAATTCACCTGTATTAACAGGTGAACTTCTAAAGAACAAAACTCACTCAAAAATAGCACATCACTCTCACACTACACTTTCCTAAACTGATTTGAATTAAAATATTAATAATCATTTATTTAAAGGAGAGACAAAAACACGTCTTTCCTCTACGACGATCAGTCGATCCTCATCTGGTCGTGAATTCGTGAAATATTATATTTTTTGTTTTAATGATAAAATAATCTCGTTTTGCATTTATAATCCAAGAAATAAAAACCTATACATGGTTTTGCAATAAGAGTGATATGATTTCTTTAAAAAAAACACACTAATTGTTAAGGAAATTGAAATGTTTTTTATTTAATGTGAAGTACAATCGATACAATTAAGTTCTGAATAAAACGTCATTCAAATGGCCTCCACGACTTCTTCTGCAGGAACGAATTCGATGAACCCAATTTTCGGGCACTTTAAATATATAACTATAAATCAAGTCGTATGTCATGAATAGCACGTTCAATATTGACGTTGTGTTAAATCACAACTTCTTGGAGGCCATTCAATATCACAATTTCTTGAAATAATCGAATCTCCAAACTTTTATCGCAATAATTCAATTGTTGCACTTGCTGTGAGGCACAGCCCCGTCTTGTTGGAACCAAATGTTGTCAAGATCAACTTCTTCCAATTTCGGCCATAAAAAGTTGGCTATCATCAATCTATACCGATCTCCATTGACAGTAATGGTGTTACCAGCTTCATTTCGAAAAAAATACGGACCGATGATTCCACCAGACCAAAAACCACACCAAACTGTCAATTTAGATGAATGCAATGGTTTTTCATGATTAATTTCTGGATTTTCTTCGCACCAGAATCGACTGTTTTGTTTATTTATCGCACCACTCAGATGAAAGTGAGCCTCATCGGAGAAAATGACTTTCTTAAAAAAATCGTTATCGTTTTCAAGTTGTTCTAAGGCAAAATCAGCAAGTTCACGGCGGTTATGGTGGTCCAATGGCTTCAGTTCTTGAGTGAGAACAATTTTTTACGGATGCAAACCCAAACCCTTTCTCAAAATCCGCCAGGTTGTGGTTTAAGACGGCAGCAATATTTGCATTACTTCGAGCGAATCTTTGTCTTATTGGCACTTCAACATTATGTAGAGAAAATGTACGCTCAAAATGTTCAACAATTCGACGAATAGCGAGCACAGTTGGACGATTATTACGACTATAAACTGGCAAAAGCGCACGAAAAGTTGCAATCGGAAAACGATTATTTTGATAATAAAACTGAATAGTTTGTAAACGTTGTTCTTGCGTATATCTCACCATGATGAAATTGTAAACATTACTGAATACATGAAACAAAAAATGACAGATCATGACATATTACAAATGGCCGAAACGTCACTTAAAAATCATATCATCCCTATTGGAAAACCCCATATATAAAAAATAAAAATTTACAAATTGTTGTTGTATGACCAATGTTGCGTTGACGCAACACCCCATATCTGAACCCGTAGCTAATTTTCACCCAGTTTTATTTTGGTTTAGGTTTATTATGAGCGTCGTCAATTCAAATAAACAAAAATTACAGAAATATCTCAAAAAAAAGACTTCTGTAACAAATGGGTTAACACATTGACACACACTTTCTAAATGTGTGTACTACTCAGAAACACACATTTGATAACTTTTGTAATTGCAATGATATTTCGTCGCGGAAAGGAATGTATTGTTGAGAATTAAAAAATATGTCGAGTTATTCCTTAAAAAATGAAAATTGTTTGCACGAACGTGTTAAAAAACTAAAAGGTTGTATTTCTGCTACAGCAGTCATTTGCGCGAACGTGTAAACTCGCTTTTTCAAAAGCAAGGGAGATGTCAAAAAGTGAGAGAACAAAATGACATAAGCACCATAAAAACTGAACCGATTCATAATTTTTGATGCTTACATTCGCAGAAAACAAACAAATTTAACCACAGAAAACCCTTACACGTATACGAAAATGTCATGGCTCGTGTCTCGGATTTTGAACAAATTCGACCTCCTGATATCAATAGTCAAAATTGGAACTGTCGACATAAAACGACGTCATTTGACACCATTTTTAAAGCAGTGAGGCCTGTAGTATTTTAGGGGAATGATTATATATTTGAGTCCAGGTCCTTCACTTTAATCAGCTTGTAATCATAATAATTCATTAAACAAATGCATACGATATTTTTTATCTGATTAAATTATCACGTAACTAAACGTACTAAAAAATATTTATCACACAATTCGGACATAGTCTTCGGACATAGACCTTTTGATAGAGGTGTCGTTAGTATCACTGCTTGCATTTATTCAATCGGGCAATACATGTTTTTTGGAGGATAGATGTCAAGCTTGAATAATTACTAGTGACATTTGTTCAAAGCGTTATCAACAACAATTTTCATGTAATTGAAAATGTCGAATTTTGTGCAAAAAAACAGCATTTGAGGGAAGTTTTACTTCATTATTTTTTGTTGAAGAAAAGTGCAGCGGAAACAAATCGTTTGCTTGTGGAAGTTTACGGTGAACATGCTCCATCGAATACAACATGTAAAAAGAGTGGTTTCAACGATTCAATGCTGGTGATTTTGACGTAAGAGACAAAGAACGTGAAGGTGCACCAAGAAAATTTAAAGATACGGAATTGGTAGAATTGCTTGATATGGGCCCTTGTCAGACCGAAAAACAATTAGCAGAAGAGTTGAATATTACCCAACAATGTGTTTCGCAACGTATACATGCTATGGGATTGGTTCGGAAGCTGGGAGATTGTGTGCCACACAAATTGAAAGAACGGGACATGGAACGTCGTAAAACCGGAAGGTTCTTGCATCGGATTATCACTGGGGATGAAAGTGGATCCATTATGACAATCCAAAGCGCAATCCAGCGTAGGAGAAGCCAGGTGAACCAGGAGCGTCGACGCCAAAAGCAAATATCTATGGTTCGAAGGTGATGCTTTGTATTTGGTGGGATATGAAGGGTGTCGATGGCTTTAAAGCAAGCTCTAGCTGCAAAACAACCGGAATGGGACAAAAGGCACGATAATATTATTTTGCAACAGGACAACGCTAGGCCAAATGTTGCTATACCTGTCAAAACTACTTGGGCAGGCAGAACTGGGAAATTCTACCCCACTCGCCCTAGGTTATAGCTCGAAGGTTATAGCTTCCGAAGGAGCATACTTTGAATAAAACATTCTTTCATTTTCTACAGAAACTAATGTCTTTTATTGCACTAAAAACGATTGGAAATACATTTGCGCACCGAATTTATAAATTGCTATTAACTCGTATCCTAAGTTTCGCACATACATTGAACTAAAGTTGGCGACCTTTTACTTTTAGGAAATACTTCATCTTTTAGGAAATCAATTAAGCTATTGCATGTAGTGAACAGTAAAAGAAATACTAAGTACATATATTTCCGAACAATTCAGCGAAATGCTGAACGTTGAAGGTAGCTACAATGAAAATATTGTATATTAGCGATAGAACTTAGGCTATGAATAAATAAATAACAAACCCAAAATTATTAGAATGTTAACTATTTTTTTTTATTATTTTTCCAATACTAACTTCACTGAAAAATTCAAATTAGATAATAATACAGTCTAAAACTCCAAATTGTTACTACCTCGCAAATCGACAAAGCACGGGAACCCGGAAAATGAATAATTACCGATGGTTTGATAGAATAATTATATACAGGAAACTCAAATTAAAATATCGGGTGTACTATATGAATCTTAAGTTATTAAAATAAAACTAATAGTTCAAAAAATTTGAAAAATAAAAATCGTACAACATCAAAATAAAATTTGATATCCCTCAAAAATATCTTCACCAATGCTATTACTAAAACACAATTTACCAGATATTTTTAACAGGTTTCACAGTCGATTTAAGGATGCGGATCCTCTCCTGACTATCCAAGAATACTCGTCGTGTGCTTTGCACGTTAATCGGACCAAACAAAACAACTGCGATCCCCTGACGTGATAAAATTAGTATTGCATAATGTTTAGAAAATGTCAATACCCATGTGATTATCTGGTCAAGTTACGTAATACCATTAAATGTATCATGAATTTATATATTAATGGTTTTTAGACCTGAAATACCTGAACCTCCCGCTTCCCTACACGCAGAATAATGGAAATTATCGAACTTAAACAGTATTGTTATTTCCCTAGAAATTTTTACCGAGGTAAGCAAAAATAGAAAAAAGTTAAATCTATAAAATTCAACCTGAATAAATCATTTAATTTCCAAATCTGATTAACCACCTAAATCGTTCCACCACTAAACAGCCTTGTATAAAACCTATACGAAACTAATAACAATTAATGTTGGTATACGAACATTATACTCGTAAATCAGGAAACAAGCTATTTCAACAAAATCGTATTAAAAAGTGAAATCTTGTAACTGAAGAAGACCAATTTACACACGTTATGGATACGAAACATTTACATATTTTAGGGCCACCCGCAGCTTATTTAATAAATGTTTTAACATACTTTTTTTAATTAAGTTTTATTATTTTTAACATACAATACATCCGCAATCAAACCCCTAACATGGTATTCAATTTTCTACCAAAAACAATTACGAATAACCCAGATCATCCGCTACCCACTTACAGTGGACAATTATATAGTTGTTGTGCGTTTAATTACACATAAAAATTTAAAAGTCAATTAATATTGTGCGTGTGTATCTTTAGCCTACCCCCACTCCGCCGTTAAAATCCCGGATTTACGGATAAATACAAACTCGGTTGTAATCCTTTGGTATTTGTATAACATAGAGAAGGTAAAATGATATTTATAAATTTTTTTATCTCCACGTTATACACCCATGTTATACCCACTTAAATGCCTACTCTTGTTCGTTTCTAGCTTATCGTACCGAATTTATTTAACTATTTAATTAATATAATTTCCTCTTGTGTTTTTGTTGTTGTTATTACATTTTATGAATGAACGAACAAATCTAGGAGGACGTGAATTGAAAGAAAAAGTAGAAAATATGACACGAAAATTATGTTTCATTTGAAGGTATATGGCCATACATACGACGGTACGACTATATCATGCTGAAATAGTTTATAGTAGGATTTAAAATAAGGATACTAGAGTTAATTAGTTGCTAATTATCATTAATATCGTCACACAAAATATATACGTATTTTAATATTGACCGTTTTTAGGCATAATCTATTGACGACTGTTGAATTATTTATCGTTTTCGAATTTGTATTTTACGTGACAGAGTATTACCAAAATACACGAATACATATTATTAAAGCTATTTAATGTGAAGAAACTGGGCTCACGGATATAATATTCACAATATTATTTTACTCGTATTTTGCTTGCTTAACATAAATAAAAACCTCAAAAATCCATAATAGCATATGTTAAACTCCCCACTGAAAACATCGCTCCCATTGAAAACAAAAAAAAAACTGTAACTAAAGACTGTCATTGTCGGAGATTTAATTAGAATGTTACATGTAACAACGTGTTGCTACAATTAAAACACGTATGGAATGTTTTATTGGCAAAGATTAAAAAGAAAATTTATAAATTAATTTTCATTAGAATACGAGCTTTTCGCTCATTTTACTTTCTTTTACATAGTAATCATGAACATTTTTGACCTAGAGATTTTGGCAGAATGATGGTTGTGAACTTTCATACAGAAGCTTGTCCGTAAATTGGGAGATTCCAGTGATTTTTGGCCGAAATCGGTCACCGGAAGTGGCAGGAGCTTTTTATAGCATTGCACTATAATGTATTAAAACGAAGTGTAGTATAAGCCTTACACGTTACATATATCTGCTGTAAAAGGCCTCGATTACTCTCAAAAGGGAGATTTTATTATTTGTTAAAACTTATAAACCATAGAGTACAACCCTACGAGTTGTCTCGATCAATATACATTTATTGTTGTAAACAAATGTTGTCTATCATTGATGTTGGGAAAGTCTCCAATAACAAAATATTAAAAGAAAATTTTAGCGAAAATAACTAAGCACATATTTTGCATTATAAAATATCGACCTTTTTGGAATGTATAAATTGTTGTGGCACTCAAATGGGATCATTTCTTTCAAATATAGTTGTTTTCAAATTAATTGGTAGATTTTGATTACAATAAATATTATTGCTATTATTATGTGTTTTATTGGCAGATCGAGAAAAAAACTTTAGTTTTCTCAAAACAAAACAATCAATCAAAATTGTTTAAAGTTTTTATTTGGTGAAAATAAGTGGCTTAATTTAGTAGGATTTTCGTACTTACATAGGTATTCTTATCGGGTTCATTTAGGACACATTTTTTTAAATTAAATTATCTAAAAGCACTTTTAACATATCTTCTCACTTTATTAAAAAATATTTATTGCACAAAAAGTCTGCTCAACTCAATTAAATATTCAAAATATTTTTCAGAAAATTATTATTTTCTTCTATAACGTTAAATAACCCATATAACATAATTACTTTATTTTTATTAATTTTCTTTTAAACAACTTGAAAAAAATCCCTTTCCACGCAGCGCTTACATTCTTGGCATAGGCATAACTACGGTTGGAACGGGAACGATTGACTGTTTATTAAAGTTGGGTCGGAAAACGAACGTCTTATAAAAAGTCGCGCCAAAAGAACGTGGTTATGGTGGTGCTTTTAACGTGTTCACCAAAAGCGTTTCTATTTCTACATTTGAATTTTTAATGCTATGAAATACTTTACATCACTGTTATGAAGTTCAGTGTTATAATAGAAATTAGTTTTAATCCATGTACATATGTTGTAACAGTACTTGTTGAGTGGTTAATCAAATAAGATTTTGTCTAATTTTCAAGAGTTATGATATGTGTGATATGTGTGTGATTATAAATAGAATATTATATTCCCTTATCTGGTTATACCTATGTCATCAACGTCGGGATATATAAATATTAAATTTATTCGAAATAGAACGTTAACTAGGTCAGATTATATCCTTATATCTACGTAAATAGTATCTATGTATTCTACATCATTTTATACTATAAAATTTATCTTTTAGTGGTAACAATTTGTATGATTTTGACGACGATGTCGACTAACACGTAATAAATTCTAACAATTATGCAACGACATCGTGTAATGTATTTATATAGTTACGTGTAATAAACATGTACATTTACATAATATACATAATAACACCCATGACAAAATATGATATTATAATCAACATACGAGTAATCATGCACATTCCATCCAATCCAAGTTTAATTTGTTATTGTATGTCTTAAAACACAACAAGTACATTTCGTTAGGTACAAAACTGATACAAAACTTTGTTTTGGTATTATAAATTTGATGATCTTTGTTGTACTCCATTGATACAACTGATCAACACACCAAATGAGCGACAATGGCTGTATTGAAAATATGGCCTCTATAATATTTACGTTTAATTATAACTACTACTTTCGTCGCATGGGTTTTAGAATTAAGGTCAATTTTAGAATGAAGAAAGACCACACGTACTTTATCTTCAACAATAAACTAATAATTTGCCACCAATGCCACAACGGTAGATTTGTGAGCCAAACTGTTAGATAACAATATTTTGATAACAAGGGAATTGTAGAATAGACTGGAAAATAATATCTCGCGGTGATGCATTGTGATTTAATCATTTCTTATAACGAGGTTAACAATTATTTAATTGTGCAGGTTCTAAAGCTTTTCAATTCTATGAATTGACAAAAAATGAATATTCCCGGAAAGAAATTAAATAGCCCAAATTTTTCTTGATTTTAGGTCATTTCATACGGCGGGTGCCCAACCCTTTTAAAGTCAAAATCAAATCACATTTAATGTGATTGACATTCGTCGATATCTCGAAATCTTTAAAACATTTTCGAATCATCTACTAATCAAAAATATAAACAACCCAAAAGTTACTGTGAGATAAAATAACATAAATCGCAAACAATTGGAAGTTTGTCAACGCTCAGGTTCGGTTTACTTAGGTACATAGATACGCTTCTGTGTACGATAAACATTAAATGTCCCAAACTCTAATTTTACTAACTTTTAAGACTATTGGAAAACTGTATTAATACGAAAACACTGTATCAAAAATTACTTAAATTTACGTGCTGGCTTGCTAATGAGGTGTTGGTGTTTTCGTCAGCATGATTGTGAACCGGGTTGGAACAGTTTCTCATTTTCGGTTAATAAATTTAACTACTTCCTCGTTCTTAAAAACCGTTTATTTTGTTCTTACCCAAGTTTAATGGACTAAAATGTTGTTCTCGTTGTCTACATTATACAAAATTTTTACTATTTTCTTAACATTTTCTTTTTTAGAAATGTTACTATCATGATAATTATTTTTATCACCATGATGTTTGGTAAACACTAGAAACCGAAAATTTAAAAATGTCCGTTCTTTGTGTCGTAAGCTATTTAACACATATTTTCCCTAGCAGTAAAATTAAAAAATAAACGCATAACTTTAAAATTCAGATTGCTCTGAATTATCATGAAAACCTCATGAAAAAGGAAGAAAATTGAAATGAAGCTGGTAATTTTGTTGTGAACCTTGGCCCACTAGTTGGTTAGAAAACCAACCCACCCATAAAGCAATTTAACTTGAGTAATCTTAGAACATTCGTGTTTATCTATACAAGTTTTGCCTCTGTAAATTAATATGATATGTATTTGTATAAATAGTACATATTCGATTTACTTTTTAAAATCCTAACAATAAATAGGTAAGGCTAGAAAAATACGTTTTAGTTTTTAAATTAAAATTACTACTTAAGATTTTATTGAATAGTTTCTAAAAAGGCAAGTAAATCTTCTAAAAAGTACGCCAATTCGATTATGGCAGACGCCAACCAGAACGTAACTTTTCATGGGTATAGTGAACTAAAATGCACCACTTTAAGGTTTTCAGTTGTCGCGGACCATTAGTTTTTCTTATAAGTTGTCGAGCGACAACCGTTAGCATTTCTATTAACACATTCATTTAAATGAATATTTAAAAAAAGTCTGTGTTTTTTAATTAATGCCAGGTTTTTATCTCGGAAGCTGTGCGATATAGGAGAAAAATACTTATAATGAAAACCATTCAGTGTCGAGAGAGACGTTTGGTGTGATCTTGAAATTCATTAATTATCGTGATATTGACGAAAATTATTTCTATACTTTTGAGTGTACCTTTTTATTATACGGTTAAAAATAAATAAATAAATTCCTTTTGTAAATACAAAAATTTTCGTAAAGTGTATCAGAGAGATATGAGCAAAAAAAATCTGCATTACAGCAATATGTTTCTCTAAGTTCAAACCTATTTCGTTACTTAGCAGTACCTAAATTAAAATTTTACTTAATATGTTAAAGAAGAATTGATTTTATTTAATTTTATTTCGCGTTACAACGAAATAGTAGTTGGTTTCCAATCGACCATCGCAAGTACTGGTAGGTAAAAATGTGTATTGGGTAAAGTGTCGATTGGAAAGTACAAAACATGTCAAAAGCAAAACATAACCAACCTAACCAATACATAAAATATTATTAACTTTTTAATAAAAAATATCTACACCGGAATTTTATTAGCGCTTCACATATGACATTCAATTATATTTTTGACAGACAACTACTACACACAATCATCGAGCGGACAAATTTATCGTAACTGGTTTCAACTACTCATAATAAAAGCTGGTAGTTAAATTATCAAAGACAAAAACCTTAAGTGCTTATAAGTACTTGCAGTGGTCGATTGGAAAGCAACTAGTGTTTAACTTAGACAAAAATGGTTTGCTTTAAGGCAAATATTTTTGCTCATAAACGTTCCTCTCGAACTGAGCAATTTTCATTATAAGTAATTTTCTCCTATCTTGCACTATTATAAAAGCCTGGCATTTATTAAAAAAACTCACCCTGTATCTATAGATTTGTAGATTTGTAGTTTTCGAAGCTGAATGGTTCGATTTTTTTCCGTGCGAATTGAATTTTCTTAAATGTTGTTAATTTGTCCAAAGCCTAAAACGTTTCGTTTATTTTGAATTTATTAATTCTAACATAATTGAAGAAGTGTAAATATTGTGAATCAGCGACTTTTTTTTGTTTGTTCTGTGTCCGCAAAAGTTAACATAAATGGCGGGTAATATTTGTGTAGTTTGTCCTATGTGAAAACGATACAAATGTTATTAGGTGCAGTAGAAATTGTAAAATTATGTTCCACTATAAGTGTGTGGGCCTAAAAAATCGTCATATTACTTTTTTGTGAAGTGTGTTAACATGCATTGGTTCTGTGATAATTGTAACAACCTTTTCAAAATGCAAAGCGATAAATTTACTGATTTAACTGAACTATACACAAACAGTAATATTACAGTGAAAAGTTTGTTACAATTAAATTGTGCTGATGATAGTCGTGGATCTACTAGTTCTAGTAGGTTCTATCTATACTAGTAAAGGTGGCTGTGCAATTTACATCAAGCATTTACTAAATTTAACGAAAACCTAAAAGTTCCGGAAATGCTTCTTATTCGCCATCTGTTGATAGAAATTTGAAAACCCCACCTTTATCGTGCTCATCACCTGCTGCTTCTGTTTTGTTAAGCCTTCCACCATATGAGGGTCCTACATTGTCTCCATACACGAGATCTCTGAAAATACCGTATACCGTTACTTTCATCGGTCATTGTTGATAAGCCGTTGTCATCAACATTGTTTAAACTTTCATATATATCATCTGCCACAATAGCAACGGTAAGTCAACCGCCTGAAAGTAGTTTCAGTTTGCTATCTTCTAGTATAGCAGTGATACCACCACTAAATTATAAAGATCGATCTTGTGGTACTAGTAACCAGCCCGTCAATCTAAATATCAAAACGATTACCCCAAAGTTGTAATTACATCTTTCAAAATTTGATCTAAAAATTACTGACGCTGATGTTTTGGCCATGGCAAATACTTGTCTGAAAACTGATTCCTGTAAAGTACGCAGATTAATTCCTAAAATTTATACCAACTGAAATGATTTAGAGTATGTATGCTTTAAATTTGGAATCAATGATGATTTGCGAGGAAAGACGATGAGTTCTGTTACTTGGCCAACTGGAGTATATATCCGAATATTTAATAATTCAAATTTTTGGACACCTGGGCCTGCACGAGTAAATTTCGAACGGTACAACCAAATTAAATCCTCAACTCAATAATAGTTTAAAGGAAAGAATGGAATAATTTGCAGGTTGTCGTTGAACATTCTATAAAATTTGGTAACTTAAATATTCGTAGATTGACGTTAAACACCAATTTGATTTCCCTGCTCTTCCTGAAACTCGCCTTCATAATGGAGTTATATAAATCGCTTTGTATAAATAATTATAAATTGCTGAGAGGTGATCGTACCAATGACCGTTGGGGTGGTGTTACATTATGTTTTCGAGCATCTTTAAATATTAAAGAAATTGCTTCTGGGTTTTTTGGCAAGAGATTGCTTCTGGGTTTTTTGTTTTAGGATAAGATATTAATGATTTGCATACTATTTTTACCCAGTATTTGCCTAATTATTATTTTTTTGTTCTCTTTAGGCGCTTCGGTCGAGGTTGGCGCGATGCAGTAGGTTCTGCAGCTCCTCGTTGCCATGCTGCTGCAGTCGCAGTACTTGACTCCTTGTAAATTTTTGTATTTCACCGCTGACGTATTCCATGTTTAAGTCTCGATGGAGATTGACATTTCTAATGAACCAAGAAGCATTCACAATGTTACGTAGTACTTTGTTTTGAAATGTTTATATGATCTTAACTATAGTTTTCTTTGTGCAGCCCCAAAGCTAAATACCACAAATCCAGATACGTTGTAGGATTTGTTGATATAACAGCAGTTTGTTGTGTGTTGTCAGTTCGGAGTTTTTTCCAATAAGCCAGTGCATTTTTCTGAATTTTAATTCAGTTATTGCCTTTTCTTTTTAACATGTGCCTTCCACCTGAGCTTAGAGTCTAGCGTCATGCCGAGATACTTAGTGTTATCAGAAAAGGGAATTTGTTGCGAATTCAGTCTAATCGGAATATATTCTAATTTCCTATTTGCAAAGTTGATATGTGTTGATTTCGAATCATGCAATGTTATTCTCCATTTTTTTGTCCAGTTATTCACTATGTTAAAGCATTTTGTAGTTTCCTTGTGAACTCAACAATACTATGTTTGGTAGAGCATTTGTATGCAGGAGGTATAATACAGGACCCGAAACACTGCCTCGTGGAATGCAAAATATTGGTTTGGCAAATCTCGTTGGAGTTTAAATTCCAGACCCCGGTGCCAAACTTTGCTTGGGCTAAGCCTAATAATATTGCTGAACATACTTTCTTTTTTTCCAGTGCCTCCTCAATTGTATTCTTGATCCTATGTACCTGTTCTATCGTTGAGTGCCTTTCTCGGAGCCCAAATTGTTGTGCTGGTATAAAATTTCTGGTCTCTATAATTGGCATTAGCCTCTTGAGAAACGTCTTTCGAAAATCTTTGTTGTTGTTGTTAGCAAAGAAGTAGGCCTATTCGATGTTTTGTCGTTAGCGGTTTATTAGGCTTTGGAATCATTATGATTTCTGCTACTTTCCACTGTCTCAGAACATAACTTAGTCTAAAGATAGCGCATTGATTATGTGCAGTAGTTTCCTTAGTGCTTTTCCGGGTAGGGCTTTGATTATTTGTCCAGTTGTCAAGTCGTATCCAGGGGCTTTTTTATCTTTGAGGTTTTTTATTTCTTTCAGAGTAACTGTAGCACATATTCCTCAAAAGTAAAAATTATAAAATAAATTCGTAAAAAACACGAAAAGTTAATTGTGAGAATGAAACATAGATGAAAAATATGAAAAAATCGATTTCGTTAGGCTAGCAGTAATTCGCTAGTACTACAAATACATGCTCTTGTCCTATAGATATAGACAATATTCTAATGTAATACATTAAATGACAAATTTTTTCAAATCAATAATCTCTTCCGTTCGAAACTGATTGTTGGGATTCTTACAATTTTTCCATCTATGAGGCGAAAATTCAAATTTATTTGTGTTTAAAAATACATCTTATTCTGAAATGCGTTGCGCAATGCCATTTGCATTCCAGGTAGCAATTCTTAAATAGTATGTCATTATTTGTTCTTGTTAAGTTTGAATGGACTAGAATGAAAGTAGTCAATGACTTCTCTAGTTTTACTTGACGCATCCGTTATAATTTTATCTTGGCTCCTCGATGTATTTTCCAGTGTTCCTTGTTCTTGTTTTTCCATTAGCTCGCCCATATATTATAGTCTTTGGTTCTGCGCAGCCAGATGTGAATTGATAGCGTTTAGTTTCTGAAGTATTTCCTGAAGAACATGGTTTTCCTGACTCGGTGCTTCTTGATATTTTCGTTCTGATTAGCCGTTTGTGCATATGTTGTGTCTTTTCTTACTTTGACTATTTAGAGAGATTTGTTTTGGGTAGGATTGCATTCTAGGTTGAGAACTCTTACTTGTTTGATTTCTGTTGTTGCCGCTCATTCTTTGGAGCTCTTTGACTACCTCGTCGCCTATATAACTTGCAGAGTGATGATTACCATAGTGTATGTATTCTACAGGTTCATTCTTATTTTTGTTTGCATTATTTTGATGGATGTTTCCCAGCGCACTTTGCACATCGGGGCTCTCTACTAGTGTTCATTTTTAATGTCTCAATCTTAACTTCCATATTAAGGATTCCTTTGATTCCAAATACCCTATTAAAGCTCTCAGTGTTATCAAATGTTATCATGAAAAGGGGATGGCCAACTTTGGGTTTTCCCTATCACCGTTTTCGTTTTTAGTGACCTTTTTCTTTAGCATGTTCACTGCCCTATTATGATAAAGTTATTTGTTTTAGTGATCTCAACTACAATATGTTAATCACTAATAAACTAATTACGTGTTTTAATATACATAATCTGTGTAATTTACCATTTAGCCCAACTATAATAAATAATTTCTTAGATTTGATAGTTGTGTTTGAACATGATTCAAATAATACAATATCTTTTGGTCAATATTTAGTTCCATCCATTTTAGGCCATGATCTGATATTTGGCTGTTGTTGTGCCTCACCAAAGAGAAGAAAAGCATTAACTACGAATATTATTCTTCGTGCTCTTCATTATTCTGATGTAAATGCTATTCTTGAAGAATTTAATCCATATTGAAAGATACTTGTTACTTCTACTCGTTAAACTCAAAGTTATCACGGAAGAACTTGAAAAACTAGGGGTTTCGTGTGCCACTAGCAATAAAAATATTGGGATTTATGCTGACGTATTTTGCCATTCAGATTTTTATAATTCCGTTTGTGGGGATTATTTTTGGTTTGACTGCGTTGATGAGATTATGGTGTTAAGTGTTATTGGCCACAATATGTATTTGGTCATAGCAGTCGGACCTGAAAGCCTATGCTTTAATTGACTTTAAAGTACTAAACTTTTCATAGATTTATTTGTTCCTCACGTTACCAGTGCTTGACTAAATCAGTTTTCCCGGATATGTGGTAAGTAGATTCTACAATGCCATTGTCAAATAAAAATATGGTTCTTCTGCCCGCTCTTTCTATAACTCGGCGGTTTAACTTATGTTAGTACAATCAGCCTACAAAGCTGGACGTAATACAACCATGGCGCTAACACATATAGTTGAGAATCTATCAGCTTTGGTTTGCTAAACTAAATTAATTTGTAATGATTGGATTTTTTAACCTATTGTAATTCAATGAAGTTTAAAAATTAGTTTTTCAATTGCTTCGTTCTACATACAATAAGTTATCATGTACTTATCGAAACGAATTTTTTGTAAATTTTTTTATTTCTCTATCTATACCAAGTTTCTTACAGCACGGTAGCACAAATGATAAGTGAAATTTTAGAGTACCAAAGCTCTGGAGTTCGAATCGTGGGAGTACCAGCACGATAATTTTTCATTTTTCGAAATTAATTTAATTAGCGCACATCAAAATAAAAAAATTATCTTCAAAATTTCAGTTTTACACGCTTCAAGATTCTACTAGTGTAGACCATAAGCAAATGATTTATTCCAAATACATGAAATTTTTTAAATGTATGTATATGTTAGTAACATTGATAATACTACTAACGTGGAATTAACTTACGTTTGGTTGAAAAAATAAACACAAAATAAAATAATTTTCCTTTATGGATCATAATGTTGACAAGTAACCTTTTTCACTAATTTGTAATGCTAACTGGGAAGAACTTTGCGATGAATTGCTTCCTGGATAAACGTTCATTCAAAAAAAATGATCTATTATCTAGAATGTTGGTTTAGTTTACCAATAAACTCGCAGACAGAGTGATGGTGGATCAATCGTACAAGTAGCCGTTCGTTTTAAACATGGTTAGAGAGTTAATTTATTAGCATGAGTGTTTCTTCTTAAAAATGTAGCTGAATTAAATTACGGCACGTAAAATATTAAAAGAAAAACAATTCAAATCTATTCTATCTATCTAATCTATCTACACACTTACTACAGGTTGGCAAAGGGAAAATTCCAGTAGGCTGTAATAACAAGATTGTTGTCTGATTGATGTACAGATGTATAAAGTGGTGATGAATAAATGTAAAAAATTTAGCTGTCTGTAAATGACGTATGTTAATTACCAGTATGAAAGAGCGATATTCAAAACATTAACAGTTGACTTCATCTACGAACAACTACTACAAAATATATCAGCTGACTTGTACGTATACATTGATATTTAAGTTGTTGATCATAGACATACGGTTTACAGAACTCATGGGCCGATCCATCTTTCATGTCAGTACTAAAGGCTGGTATGGCAGTATGCAATGCGCAGATGGTTCTATGTGAATCGAACTTATAGCTGTAAGCCCTTGGTTTTGCCACTGCGTAAGGTAGGACGTGAAAAACAAACTGCAAACGAGTTGGGAGTACTTCGGCATTGCAAAGATTAAAAACAAACAAACAGACATACAGTTTGTTGATCAAGACGAAATTTTCGACTATCGAACGTAGTTTTTAAATTTAATGGAAGTTTCAGGAGTGTCTCCTCATCAACACATGCTTTATGTAGGAGCCCATATTTTACTTCTCCTAAAGGTTTTACATGCCCATATTGAAGAACTAATTCAAATTGTTTGCTGCAATAATTCTATAATACCTCTAATAACATCAGAGATGAAAACGCGCACAATTTCCAGTAAAATTAAGTTATGCCATGTCAGTCAATAAGTCAGAAGGAAAAGAACTTCAGTAAAATCAAGATTGCTCCTCTCATGGCAACTGCATCTAAGGAGCTCTAAAATAGAAACAAATAAAAATCGTTATGTACGAGTATACTCCACTCCGGGAAAAATTTGCAATATTGTTGTATATAAAGAAGTGTTGTAATTTTATTGAAATACATCTTAGTATCAATATTTGTGTTTGATTAAATCACGCCATTTGTTTATATTAATTACTCATAAAAACTCTCTTAAAAACACACTCCATAAAAATAATAGACTGACGGAGCGGGAAACGCGCCCTACCTGCCAGTGTCTAAATAAATCGCTCGTGAAGCTTTAACGTTACTTTCATGTTCATAAGCAACAACTACCGGGTGACTGACACGAAGTGTAACCAACTTCAGACTGTCATTGCTGTCAAACCAGTGATGACAGAGCGCTCTTCAATTTACACTAATGACAGTTCATTCCATTGTTTACAAGCGTACAAAAGCATTTTAGTAGGAAATATTCAGAAAAAAGTTATCCGCAATGGAATTCAAGCGTAATAGTGTGATTGCTCTATATTTGGCTGGAAAACCACAGCCGCAGATTGTTAACCAGTTAAAATATCTGCATGTGAATAAAATGTTTGTGTATCGCACCATAAATCGTTATAACGATACTGGCACCATTGAAAAACACCACGGTGGTGGACCGAAACGCACTGCAACATCGCCGGATATCATTCGGATGGTGAAGGCCAAATTGGCTCGGAATCCGCGCCGTAGCGGCAGGAAAATGGCTCGTGAGGCGAACATTTCGCTCGAACGGATGAAGCACATATTGAAAGATCATCTTGGACTAAAGGCCTTGAAATTCCATAAAACGCATGGTCTCACCGATGTTAAAAAAAAGTTAGAGTGCAAAGAGCAAAGGAGTTGTTACGCTTGCACGAAAGTGGCGATTTGCCGAATTTGGTTTTCTCCGATGAGTCACCGTTCGTTGTTGAGCACTATGTGAACAAGCAAAACGACCGGATTTACTTGCCCGGCCGTTCTACTGAAAATTTGGACCAACGGATTGCCACTCGAAACCAAGCGCCGCCGATGGTGATGGTTTGGGCCGCCGTAACGGCCAAAAGCCGTTCACCGCTCGTTTTTTTGGACCGTGGCATCAAGATAAATGCTCAAATTTATCGGGACCATGTGTTGGAAGGAGCGTTAAAGCCTTGGGCACAAAAACATTTCGGCCGCAGAGCCTGAATATTTCAACAGGACTCGGCACCGAGATAAAGCGCGCGTTAATCAAGATTGGCTGCGAAACAAAGTTCCGCGGTTCATTTCCACTGCCCAATGGCCACCAAATTCACCGGATGCAAATCCGCTAGATTTTCGGTTTGGGGTATTTTGAAGAGCAAGGTTGGGACAAAAAATACCAAAGTGTCGATCATCTCAAGCAAGCGCTTGAAGGCCATAATCGCGGCTAAGGGTGGCCAAATTGAAAACTGCTAATGCAAAACGAAAATTTAAATATTTGTGAACATTTTTTACTTTGATTCAACAAAATTCATCAAAAAATAAAAAATCTGCGGCGTTTTGTTTTGCTAACACTTCGTGTCCGCCACCCTGTATGTGTTTGATTAAATCACACCATTTGTTTATACTAATTACTCATAAACATGCGTTTAAAAACACCCTATATAAAAATAATAGACTGACGGAGTGGGAAACGCGCCCTACCTGTCTGTGTCTAAATAAATCGCTCATGAAGCTTTAACGTTACTTTCATGTTCATAAGCAATAATTATTATTCTCTATCAAAAGCATAGTATTTTTCCTACATTAGAATTACATATTTTTAAATGCATGTCAAATTAAATTTTAATATTTCATTACGGTACTGTGTATGGCAGTTATCTTAACGCAGAAAATTAAGATATGATAAAACAAACTAATGTAGAATAATTTTGAATACAATTTTTTAACTTAAATCCCGATTCATTAATTAATCCAATTAAAGTTTATCCCCAGCATAAAAACAAGGAAACACAACTCCATTAATTTGTTAACAAAACAACCGCATCACAATTTAAAACAAAAAAATATTTAATAATAATAATAAATTATTTTATTAAATATTTTTTTGTGACGAAGTCACGTAAACAATTCCCGCAAGTTCAAAGTAAAACGAATTAATATGTTGCTGCTACATACAGACCATTTTGAGTTTGTTGACTTTGGTCGAAATTATTTAATTTGTTGTTACGAATGATATATATTCTGTCAAATAAGTAACGGGAATTGTGTCAATAAAACATAAAATATTTATTATTCATTCAAATTTAATGAATCGCCTTCAAAGTAAGCCCCTTCCGAAATAATACACTTATGCCAACGGCAGTCGGAGCCATATCAGCTGAATACGGTGGTTGTTTTATGGTATTCTTTGAGTTTTTGGCTCGAAATTTGTTCACAATAATAGCCTTGTGAGCCTTTTTCGACAAATTTGCTCTCTCAAACGCCGTATAACGCCCAGATAATATTCTTTAATTACCGTCTGACCTTCTGTCAAGAATTCCGAGTGCACAACACCGCGATAATCCAAGAAAACAGTCAACATTACCTTGACTTTTGATCGACTTTGATGTGGTTTTTTCGGTTTCGGCTCAGTTGGAAGGCACCAATTTCCAAACTTGTCGACTGGTTTGTATGTTAACTCGTATGACCTATGTCTCATCACCAGTTATTATGCGTTTTATGAATGTGGGGTCGGAATTGACTCGTTCTAGCATGTCGTCAGCGGCCTTTACGCGATTGAGTTTTTGTGTAAAATGGTACGAATTGACTTGTGAGACAAAGAAAATTTGGCGGCTATTTCTCTCAAACCTAACTGATGATTTTCCGCCACCATTTCCTTCACTTTATTGATGTTAAATGCGGTTAAAGACGTTGATGGCCAACCAGAGCGAGCACATCTTTCACCACATCTCGACCACTTTTGAATGCACTGTATCACTCATATGCACGTGTTTTGATAAAGTCGATTCACCGTAAGCCTTCCGTAACATTTTCAGCGATTCGGCACACGAAATTGCAATACAAAATTTGAGACAAATTCTTTGTTCGATATTTCTATTCATTATAAAATTGCAAAACAGACTTGAGATGAACTGACAAAATAGAGCACTGTAAACAAACTAAATAGCAGTACGTGCTCAAACTTCACGTCAACATAGAGGATAGTTGTGCCAACTTAGCGACAAACAATTTTTACAATCTCTTTAAACGGCCTTTTTAAATGACCAACTCCCGTTACTTTTTTGACAGAATTTATTTTATTTTACATTATTTTACATTGTGACAGAATATACATTATTTTTTCTCGTATTTAGAGCTATTTAATGTTTTATATTTCATTTTATTTTTTGGTTAAGTGCCAATAATAATCCAAAACAACATCATTTTCAGCATTTTAAAAAATACAAATACGTTGCGTTAAACAAAAACACCGAGAGCTAAAAATGTAATTACTTTTGTTTTGATATGTATATTACCGACAGCTTATTTTGGCTGGGACATATTAAATAATAAATTGGGTTAAAAAAATTTGACCAAGAATAAACGGAATTTAACCAAGGCGCATCCGTGCGCATATTTCCCTGCTACCCATGATGGGTGGTTTATTTACATCTCTAGGCATGTTGATTACAGGTTTTATGTTCACCACACACCCAATTTTTAATAACTGCAAAAATAATTCAAAGCGATTACATGTCAAAGAACTCTTCAAAATGTTTTTGCTCGCAATTTTCAAATTTCAAACTTTATTTTCCCAACATAATTACATGAATAGTTAGCTATTTTTAAAATATGTACGTATACATAACGTAATTATACTATTAAATAATAAAATAGAATTATCGGCGGTTGATTGTTGGAAAATATATAAATACATTTGTAACAGTTTATAAGAACATAAAACAAATACATAACAGCTTTATTGTATACGGTTAATGTTTAAAATTGTGGAAGAAGCTTTTTTATAAATAGTTGTTTGTGTATGTGTATATATGAGCTTAAAAAAATTAAATTAAATTTTCACAGTTGAGATAATGTTGCAATTTATCTTCTTGGTTATAAATCAGTTTTATAATTTTATGGCAGGTTCTTAGATACTTTATATTTTTTATAGTTAAAGCGGGGGCAAATATTTTTGTATAGTCATGGATGGATTATGAAAGGGTAACCCGAATTAAAATCTATTTTTCTGACAGTACCCGAAATATATTTCGGGGAGGAAATGACGGTTCAATACACGATTCACAATATAAATCAGAGCGCGAATATTCTCTTTCCACGATACATTGATTACATAGGATACGATATTTTGATTACCGCTTTCGCTTTTGCAATTATATTGTTTCTACAGATCGAGTCCGTCGAGCTAACTTCACGATTTGCTAGTGTCAAGGAAAACAAACAAAACGTCAAAGAGAATTTTATGTATTTTGTTTGAAACGAATTAAACAAAATTTTAGTTTATTTATTAATATTGCTTTTTGTATGTGTATTATAGTAAATTGAATTGGAAAGTGTTTTAATTTTTTGGAAATACTGACTACAAATTTCCGAATTAATTTAGCATGGAAATATTGCAATCATTACCATGAGAAGAACTGCTGACTATAATAGACACAATCTCACCATTCCCTACTGATGTATTAGAATCAGTTATTGGCTAGTTCCATAAATAAATTGTCAAAATATAAACATCTAAAGGAAGCAAATTTAGGTTTCTAACGAAATATTTCCATAATTTCATGAGATTCTAATTTCAACTAACAATCACAAACCTTTATATAAACTAAGAATAATACAAATAAATAATAAAAATTAGTAACGTGCTATTAAAACTATTTATTTATTCAAATTTCTAACAAAATATTAAATATTTCATACAAACTGCAGTATGTTTAAGGAAAACATTTCAGGAATTTCTGTCAATTTTGATTAATTTTTGCTGCCAAAAAATCGATCTACTGCAATCTCAGCTTACTCAAATAAAATACCGTTTTATCATAATTCATAAATATTTCAAGGGCCAGCCAGTTACAAATTAATCTTACAAAACTAAAAACTGTGACGATAACTTTTGCCTTTCCCTTTGTTTACATTCCAGCCATACCGGCATAACTTATAATTTTCGGTAATATCAAAATCTCCGCGTGTCGGTTTACAACTTTCAAGAATAAAAGTTGAATTTGATGATATAAAAGTGAAAGGTGCTTATAACATTTTTGAACTAACTTTAAAAATCAACTATGGCTAATTATACAATTAAAACTTTATTTAAAAAAATCACATTGCCAGTATAATTATTTTAAGGTTTTCTTATTCTTAGGCAATACATTTCGCTCTTTTAAATCATTTTAAATCAATCAGCGAAAATTTAACATACGTTAGACCCGTATTCCATGGAAAAAATCTGCTGACAGTATTTTTTTACTGAGATGACAAAAACAAAAAATATTTTGAAACTCTATAAGAGTGACAAAGAAAAGAAATATGTTTTATTTCATTTTTGTAGCAAAATTGTATGGTTAAACTTTGACAAATACATTTTGTCATAACCTAAAATTTTCATTAAAAGTTGTAATTCGTTATTCGTACATTTTGATGTTGTGTTATATATTTTAATTTTTATATATTATCCACTAAAAACCATTAACGTTAACAAATTTAAATTCGAAATAAAAAATAAAGTGACATTATTTGACTATAAAATTGGCCAACGATTTAATTTGTTAATAATTATTTGTGAGTTAAACAAAAATTATAAAGGTTTATATATCATCTTATATAGCACAGAACAACAAATCGTTAACAAATTTAAACTCGAAATAATTGACATTTGACTATAAAAATGGCGAACGATTTATTTTGTATGAGTGTGAGAAAAATTTCATATCTCTACATACATTTTTTGTAGATTGTGAACAATGCTGTCATAAAAAATACTCCAATTTACATTTTCTTATAACAAATAATCTCTCAGTAAAATTTTCCTGACAGCATTTTTTGTTTCGTATACAACCAGTAAATCTAAATTTTTTTCTCGCTTTTATTTTTTACTGTCAGCAGATTCTTTCCATGGAATACGGGTCTTAGATTTCTTAAATGGGCATCACATTTGGCATAAAAAGAATAAGAGAAATAACAAAAGACGGCGAAAGATAAGATTTATATGTAATCGACCTTACTCAGAATAATAAAAATAAAAAGAATAATACAAAATTCGTTCAATATTCGTTGGATTCTGCATTCGTTCAATATTCGTTGGATTCCATTTTTCACTTATAAAATTTGCTATTTCATGTGCCACAAGCCAGAGCAGGATGGTTACATAAAAAATGCATATCGCGGTCTCATATGTCAAAATAAAAACCCCTCAAACCAGTTTTTGTTTTTGTGCTCTTAAAAAATCTTGAAACTATTAATTAAAATAATTAAATAATAATTAAAATATTATTAAAATAGTGCACCATTTTAGAAATAAAAATTAGAAACATTTAATAAAATGAAGTGTCTTTTAAAAAACTGCAAAAATACGCGTAAAAAATTACAGGAAGGAATTGCGTACCATCAGTAAGTGTTTATATAAAATAAAATATAAATTATGTTAAAAAGAAAATGATTTGTGATAAAATTATCCTTAATTTAAGTTATAAATCAGAAGAAAATAAGAAAACAATTTTGATTGTTGGCGTGGATTATTATCGTTTTGTAATCATATGCTATTACCAGTGCAGCATTTTTCTTATTTTAGTTTAATAAAACCATAGAATTATAAACTATAGAATGAATGTAAACATTTTTCCCATATAAAATTTGCTATTTCATGTGTCACAAGCCAGAGCAGGATGGTTATATAAAAAATGCATATGGCGGTCTCATATGTCAAAGAAAAAACCCCTCAAACCAGTTTTTGTTTTTGTTTAAATTGACGCGTTAAATGTTGTGCTCTTAAAAAATCTTGAAAATATTAATTAAAATAATTAAAAAATAATTAAAATATTATTAAAATAGTTAGTGAATTGTGTGTAGTGCATCATTTTAGTAATAAAAATTAGAAACATTTAATAAAATGAAAGGTCTCGTGAAAATCTGCAAAAATGCGCCTAAAAAATTTCAGGAAGGAATTTTCTACGATCAGTAAGTGTTTATTATATAAAATAAAATGTAAATTATATTAAAAAAGAAAGTGATTTGTGGTAAAATTATCCTTAAATTAAGTTATAAATCAGATAAAAATAAGAAAACAATTTTGATTGTTGGCGTGGGTTCTTTCTTTTTGTAAACAAATGTTTTTACCAGTGCCGCATTTTTCGTATTACTATGGTTCAAAAAGATGGTGTTGATTGGTTCATGTACTATTGCTTTTATTTTCATAATTTATTTTTATTTTGGAATATATACTGTAAATACAATTTTTTACAGAAATTATAATGTAAACATTTGTTTTTAGTTTACCAAATATGAAGAATTGAAAAAGCAATGGTTGAAGCCTCATCAGATGATATTTCAATTGACCAAGAAATTTCTAAAGTAGACGAATCTAATATGTATGACGAAGATTTTTTTGGATACCCAATTATACTAAGTGAATTTTCAATTAATGTTATTGATTACATAGTGGGATTTATAGTCCGATATTTATTTAGAAAATTGAATTGTGAGGACTGTTGCAAATTAATACAACAATGTAACTCTTATAAATCGCTAATCAATTTCAAAAATAGGGGTGGTCTTTTAACTCCTTCGCCGTCAGTATTAAAAATTTGTAAATATTCCGAAGCAGTATTAAAACGGGAATTGGCTATTGCGGACTACAAAAACAACGCAACTACAATCTAGTTCTAAATTGTTTAAACAAATTTGTTATAACGTTCTTCACAACCTAATAAGTGTAAATATTTTCAATGATGAAGATCAATATAGTCATTCTCAAGAACACGTTAATTTGGTAGCTCATTCTATCATAGAAAAATATTAGACATCCGGTTGAATTATTTTTGTAACCAAAGGTCATATAAATTAACAAAAATAAACTTGTGTACTTTTATTAAAGAAATAAAAATGTAATTAAATTTAAACATTTTTTTAATTTTAACTTCCTAACTTCAATGTATTCGGTCGAAAAAATCTAACTACGGCCCTGTTGATTTATACGCTTTCTCTTTTTTTCTCCGAGTTTGTGACGCTTGACAGTTGCTAATATTCATTCTATATAATCTATTTCTATGCATACACCATAACGAATTTTATTCATTTTTGATCTCTAAAAATCACAAAAATATAATATTAACAATAATTTTCACAAACTGTGAATCATTTTTAACTGCAAACTATTCCAACTTATAAAACTAATTTATTGAATTACGAATTTAAAAACATATATTTATTAATAAAGGGTGTCTCAGCAAGAGCGCCCGATTTAATTTTAAAGAAAAACTCATTTATTTTTGAATTAAGCAACATTTTTTTCAACATAAAGAAAAATAGTTCCGATTAAAAGTGAAATACAACATCAGGCAAATGGCCACCACGAAATTCGTTTGTTGAAATTTTGAATAACGTTTTCGCATAAATGTGGCTATATTTCACCAATAACGTGCCGTATTTCCTCTTTAAGATGCTCAACTGTTTCAGGCTTATTCGCATACACCTTTTCCTTCACACACCTCGTAGCCCCAAAGAAAAAAGTCCATCGGTGTTAGATCGCACGATCTTGGTGGCCAATGTTGATCGCCAAATCGAGAAATGACACGGCCTGGAAACTTAGTCTGCAGTCACACCATTGTTTCACGTGCTGTGTAGCAGGTCGCACCGTCTTGTTGAAAAAACATGTCCGCCACATCAATTACATCCAATTCGGGCCACCAAAACTCCGTTAACATTTCGAGATACCGCACTCCATTAACAATTAGCGCATTTCCAGCCGCATTTTCAAAGAAATACGGCCCAATTACATGCATTGGTGAATGCATTGGTTGTTTGAGTATCACACAAGGATTTTCAGCACCCCAAATCCGACAGTGTTGCTTATTTACCTATCCGTCGAGTTGAAAATGTGCCTCATCTGAAAAAATGATTTTCTTCGAAAAACCCGCATTAGTTTGATGATGTTCCAACACCCAATCAGCAAATTCACGACGCTACGCATGGTCCCTTGGCCTAATTTCTTGCACCAATTGAACCTTATACGCGTGCAAATGCAGATCTTTCACCAAAATTCGTTGCATAGTGCTTTTGGAAATGTTTAATTCTTGACCACGATGCCGAATAGAAGTTCCTGGATTCTTCTGGATTCTCGGCCACACATTCCCCTATTGGGGCTATATTTTCGAGTGACTAACAAGGACAACGACGAACAATGATCTTCTGATCCATCAGCACCATCAAATTTTGTAATTAAACGCCTCACTGTCGATTCATTTGGGATATTATTGCGACCGAAAACTTGACGTAATTGGCGAACTGTTTTCGCAAAACTTTCGCCATTTTTGTAATGTGTTTTTACTATAATTAAACGTTGTTGGTTTGAATACTTCTCCATATTCTTAAATCGCGTGGTCTGTATGTGACAACTGTCAAAAAAATCACCGTACAACTCGTATTAACAAAATGGCGGCAAATTTAAATCCGGCGCTCTTGTTGAGACCATAGAAATAGATTATATAGAATGAATGTAATGAGCTGTCAAGTGAGTCAAATTCGGGGGGTAAAAGAGAAAGTATATGCGTTTAATTAACAGGGCCATATTTAGCATTTTTTTCGACCGAATGCAATGAAATTAGGAAGTTAAGATTAAAAATTATTTGAATTTAATTACATTTTTATTTCTTTAATAAAAGTGCACTAATTATTTTTATTTAAATATAATATTATATTTAAATGAATATTATATTTATAAATAGTAATTATAAAACCACTACGCTTATTTATTTCACTTTCCTTTAAAATGTAATAAAGAAACAACCTTGTTGCATTTTGTTAATTTTTATGACCTTTGGTTACAAAAATAATTCAACCGGATGTCATAATATTTTTCTATGATTGAATGAGGAATTCATTGAAAATATTTACACTTATTAGGTTGTGAAGAACGTTAAAACAATTTTTTTTAACAATTTTGAACTAGATTGTAGTTACATTATATTTTTGTAATCCGCAATAGCCAATTCCCGTTTTAATACTGCTTCAGAATATTTACAAATTTTTAATACTGACGGCGAAGGAGTTAAAAGACCACCCCTATTTTTTTAAATTGATTAGTGATTTATAAGAGTTACATTGTTGTATTAATTTGCAACAGTCCTCACAATTCAATTTTCTAAATAAATATCGGACTATAAATCCCACTATGTAATCAATAACATTAATTGAAAATTCACATAGTATAATTCTATGGAATTAAACAAAAACAGGATATCTGCAAAATCTCAAATGTTGGGAAATTGCATTTAAAGTTATGGTTATGATTTTTTTTAAATATTTTACATATAGAGTTAAATTTTTGTTTTTTTTGTTAAACCGATTAATAATAATAATCGTTCATAAGTATTACTGATTATTTATATATAAATATGTATATTAAAGCTTAATTTGGATTAATTAGAAGATATTTTGTTTCGTTGAAATTATGATTTTCCATAAACTGCTATGTGCAGTTGTCCAGTTTTAATCAAACACAATGGCAACAATTAGATTTTGTTAACTACACATAACATATTTTTACCAAACAATTTTCTTTGGAATTCGAGGTTTTTTATTTTATTAAATGATACCATTTGAGGAATTTGAATCCTAAATTTTGGTAAAATAAAACAAATTTGATAAAAAAATAATTCCACGGCAAATTATATATGTTGAGTTAACTAATTTTTTACAAATTTTTACCGTTCTGTATTTTAAAGTTACACTGGCTATCTGAATATAACCTGTTTTTATGGAACGATTTATTGTGTAACCCTAACATAACCAATTTAGATCAAATTTTTCTCGGAAAATAATGAAAATTTCGGAAAATGGGTCAGGTTATCGAATGAAGCTTTAAATTTTAAGGCAAATGGTGGAATAAATTGAAGAAGTGATTAACTGCAGATATCCTGTTTTTGTTTAATACCACAGAATTGGGTATCCAAAAAAATGTTCATCATACATATTAGATTCGTCTACTCTAGAAATTTGTTGGCCAATTGGAATATCATCTGATGAGGCTTCAACCATTGCTTTTTCAATTCTCCATATTTTGGTAAACTAAAAACAAATGTTTACATTATAATTCCTGTAAAAAATTGTATTTACAAATTGTATTTACATATTCCAAAGTAAAAATAAATTATGAAAAGAAAATCACATAGCACATGAAACAATCAACACCATCTTTTCGAACCATAGTAACTCCAACGAACAAAATTGTTTTCTTATATTTTCTTATTTATAACTTAAATTAAGGATAATTTTACCACAAATCACTTTTTTCTTAACATAATTTACATTTTGTTTTATATAAACACTTACTGATGGCACGAAATTCCTTCCTGAAGTTTGTTAGGCGTATTTTTGTAGTTTTTCACAAAACACTTCATTTTATTAAAAGATTCTAATTTTAATTATCAAATGATGCACTACACACTATCCACTAACTATTTTATAATATTTTAAATATTTTTTTGATTATTTTAATTAATATTTTCAAGATTTTTTAAGAGCACAAAATTAAACGCGACATTTTAAACAAAAACCAAAACTTGTTTGACTGGCTTTTATTCTGAGATATGAGACCGCCATATGCATTTTTTATATAACCATCCTGCTCTGGCTTGTGGCAAATGAAATAGCAAATTTTATATGGGAAAAATGTTTACATTCATGCTATAGTTTATAATTCTATGATATAAATATATCTATTGCATTTTCGAATGTGATTGTGGCGTAAAACAGAAAACATTAACTCGAGTATAGGAGTCTTGTGATCGAAAGAGATAATACGGAATGCACGTTTATCCCATTTTCATTTGTTACTTCTTAAAATACTAGAGATTTGTACGATTTTGTTTTCATATACATTAGAGTCGTAGAAATGATGAGACTCTGGTTGTCTTTCTTTGTGTATAAATTACAAATCATAAACGGCTCCATAAAAATCCTCATCAGCCAACGGAAACAATTTCGCGCTCAAAATCATGTTTTTTTCGATACGTTAAGATTAATGAGTGCTTCAAATATACAGTGCAACACCGGAAAACTAAGTTGACTATCGTTGCAAATCTTGGGGACGACTCACAGCGAACTGTTATTATATGAATAAAAGTAGGATTGTTAGATTCTAACGTCTTTCCGGTGATATGCGCCCAGTTGCTTTTCAAGCAATTCCCTAATTGCATACGCATTTCCAACTCTTCGCTCAATTATTGCAGGAATAAATTTAGGGGCTAATTTTGCTGAAAGTTTACTTGAAGCATCGCCCTGAGGAAAGGTTCTAACGAATACAGCTTGCCCACGTTGGAACATATGTCGCCGAGTACGTACATTATAACGCTGCGCATTTTTCTGATAAGACACTTTTAAATAATGCAGGACTTTATCTCGGACCAAGTTCAATCGATTAGGTTTCAATTCCTTGCGAAAATAATTGCCATCCGCGTTTTCGATCAAGCGGGGAAGTTTATAGTCTGATCCGTGTTGGGACATTTGCTGCCCAAATACCAAAAAATGTGGCGAGAAGGTAATAGATGAATGAATTACATTTCTCAACGTGGAAGCAATTTCTGCTAAATGGACGCGTCATTCAGCATAACCATCGCTCAGATATGATCTGATAGCAGAAAAGACAGCACTATTTACCCGTTTGGATGAGTTGTTTCGTGGTTAGTAAATAGGTAAATACCTCATTTTCGGACCCAGAAAATATATGTATATTTTCTGAAAAGGGCGTCTGGATACCGATTGACTTCCCATACTAGGTTTTGTGGAGTAGTTAACGGCCTTATTCATTTTATAATTTTTGTACCATACGTGTCCAATAAAACTGCCTTTGTAGACTTTCTAACGTTAACCAATATGCCCATATGAGCGGAAGATGTGCCTCTTGAATAAGGGACTCGGCTAAACCCTCAGGTATAGTTTCCACGTCAAGAGATCAGTATTTTCACAACGTAAAACGTAGATGGAGGCAATAAAAAATTTGCCATCTTGAACTTGAAGATTGTGGCAGATTGTGGTAATGCTTTATCAGCTTCCAATCGTTTTTTATACTCCACATCCAAAAAATCGGAATAGGCAAGATCAACGTGCAGAGGGCTCAATTCGGATTCAGAATTCAAAGAGCAAATCGATCTGCTTGCAGAATTTAAATGAGGATCTATAATCATAATGTGCCCCTATTGAGTTATTTCTAAAGGTGGGTTGGAGGTTGCGCTGTCGGTGAGTTCCATCTTTTCACAAAATGCTCGTGACAAGGCGTCAGGCATCACATTTTGTGATCCCTTACGACACGCCATCTGGAAATCAAACGATTGAAGCTTGATGCTCCAGCGTTCTAACCTGCCTGACAGTCCTTCTTTGACATTAATCATTGCAGGCTGGCATGTCAGTGTAAATAGTGAATGGGTGACCTTCTATATATGGCTTAAATTTCTTGACGCTCAGCACGGTGACGTAACATTCCAACTAGGTAACTGAATAATCTCGTTGGGCGGCGTTTAGCTTTTGAGAGAGAAAAACTATTGGACGCTCCGCTCCGTCAGAATCGAGCTGGAACAATACACTACCAACACCGACAGTGCTGGCATCACATTGAATATAAAAGTTTTTGGAATAGTTGGGATTTGCTAATAGATCGCGGTGATAAAGAGGTTTTCAAGGAGTCGAACGCAGAGTTAACCGAATCGGACCATTTCACTTTTGCACCTTTCTTCAAAAGGTGGATAATCGGTGCAGACAGCATAGCGTAATTTTTAATGAAGCGACGATACCTGCCGCATATTCCTAGAAATCGTCTTAGTGCTTAGATATTTTTGGGATAGGGAACTCTACTATTGCTATAGCTCGATCCTTTTCCGGATCAGTTTGGAGACAGTCTTCACCGATAACATATACCCAAGATAATTTGCTTCTTTTTGAAGAAATTTGCTCTTACCGACGTTGATTGTGAGTGCTGCGTTCTTTAAACGCAAAGCGACTTCTTCCAACAATTTAAAGTGTTCCTCGAATGTTGCCGATGTTACCAAAAGATCGTCCAAATAAACGAAGATTCGTTCATGCAGTTGGTGCGGAATCACTTTGTGCATCAAGTGGCACATCGTCTGAAGCGCTTTACATAAGGCGAATGGCATGACCGTGAATTGGTACAAAGATCTTCCAGGAACGGTAAACGCCGTTTTATCTCTGGATTGTTGGACCAACGGGATCTACCAAAAGCCATCTTTTGTTTGATCCAATCGTCTTCCTGGTTTGATCCAATCGTCCCCACAATCCATCGATTAGTGGTAATGGGTACGCGACCTCTAACGGTGACCTTGTTCAATTCACGGGCATTCAGGCAGAGCCAATCCTTGCTCTGACTTACATTTATTACACCTAGGAACAACATCCGTGTTGCTCGCTGCATTTTCCTTTACTACTGTGTCTTTCTGTAGTCGCCTGGTTATCAATCACTTTCGGAGTTCCATGGTTCCCAGCTCCCCATTGAACCCTCCAAGTGATTCCTGATCACGTGGGACACTTCGAATATATCGTATCCTTCTTGCCATATTTATGACAAACGAATCTAGTTGGGGGAAATTGGCAATCATTAAATGTATGAATTTTTTCGTCATAATAGAAACACATAATTTCGAAAGTATTAGGTGGACGGTAGAACTGGGTGGTTGGTGAAATCTCACTGGAAGGTCTAAGTTTTGTCTGCCTGCAGTTCTCTGACCAACGGCCCTTTATCATAATTATGTTGCTTCCACGTCTGATTATGTATATTAGGTTCTAACAGCTGCATCTCATTAATCGTTCTCTTAGGGGACAACACTGATTCGGGAACGATTCAAAGTTTTCCAGGTATCTCAGTTCTCCAAGTATCCTCCCATGCTGTACAGCTAGCAACCAGCTCGTTAATAGTTGTGAATCGTCTATCCGTTAATTGATACTACAGCCCTCCTCACATGTTTTGCATGAGTATTTCTATAACTTTTCCTTCTGCGTAAGGCGCTCTGCATTGTACTGTCATATACTCCAAACCTGATGGTAAAATTCTCCAAATGACTCTCTGGGTAATTGCTTTATAGTTTTGCTTGCACGTCGATTTTCGCTGACCGCCTGACCTGGAATCTCTCCGTAAATTGTCTCTTTAAGTTCCATCTTGATTTGACTGGGTTATGTCGCCTACACGCCCGCTACTCCTCCCAACACAGCTACTCCTTTTAGTACACAACTCATATCAGTAAGCAAACTCCCGATAGGTTTAATGAGTTCGCTACTGTCTCTAATTGGAAGATAAATATATCAACGGTTGTTCCTGTGGTTGATGGAGTGTTTGAGATTCAAACGGATACCGACTAGTTGGATTATTTTGTATAAAGTTACCAATGGACGGTATATTCACTGCGGTTGTGCTAGGAGTTGTGTAAATTGAGTTTGCTGATGTCTGGATCATCTGGGCAATATATATGGTTTTTAGTACACTGGCCGAAGGAATCGGTGTTGATGGCATAATATGTAGTCCCAAGGGCATAGTATCTTGTTGATTTCTAGCCAAGCGTTCTACTTGAGCCGATCGAGTAATTCTTCCAAGGTAGATCTTCATTGTGCCCGTTCCAATGGTGAGGAATATGAGTCGCTAGTAGCATCCTCCATTCCTAAGTTCTTGGTCAGATCCTCTTGATTGGTGTTGAGGGGAATAACAACTTCGGTGTAAATGCCTTTTGCTACTTCAATTGACTCAATTTGCCGTGGTCTTCCAAATAAATTTGTAAGCTTCACAGACTTTAAGTGCCTTTCGAGTACAATTTTCATAGGTCAGGGATTTAATTGCTCGGTTGAGTCGATTAAATATATGCAACAAGCGCGATTTGCACTGATAAGCTACTGTCGATGAATTATCTTTCTCCTCCTTGAGATGCGTAATCTTCTCCTTCAAGGCTTGTAAATTTGTGAGACAGATATTAATTCTAGGTCTGGTCTTTATACGCGTTCCGATGCATTTTGGAGAGTTTATCCCTGGTGTTTGTGTTTTCAACACAGATGGCTTCTTCGTGAGCTTTCGTGGTATTAGGGGTATTAATAGGAATATCACGAAGAAGACACTCCACCTCAAATTCGTCTTGTTCCAAGTCTGTCGCGGCCCTTTTCAGATAATAAATAGAAATCAACACTGGACGTGAATGTGTATAGCACTAGTTATTGAATGTGTCACAAGAAGCGACACAAATAGTCAATTAAAGAAAAATCAGGTCTATTGACACTCAAAAATTGATGTAAAAATTTAAATTGAATTTCGAAGAAAACGGAAGATACAAAATACCTTTCAAAGTTTTTCGTGATCTCTATCTAAGATAGGAATTATACTGTGTCAATTTAAAAATTCCTATTCATGTACGTATTATTTCGAAATGGCAAATACAAATCAACAGTATTGGCTGACTATGCGAATGATGAAAAAAAATTCAAACTTTGTTAAATATATATTAGGGTTTATATAAAGAAAATAAATAATAAGTTTAATAATAACAAACATTAAACATGAATTCCGAATGTCGAATCTAAGTTTAAATTGTGTAAGTTATAAATTTTATCGTACTGAACAATAAGTTCAAAACCCAATATTAATATTTATTTGTTTTGTTTTACTATGATGATGATGATGATGATGATGAGTATAAGGTCAGTTCGTCGTTTTAACATTTTATTGCATGGTTGCAGAAGTATTTATTTGAGTTGTTACAGAAAAAATGTTTCGTTGCACGTAAAGGAAAGGAAATTGGAAAATTAGAACTGCTTTAGTATAAGGTTACCCAAAATTATAAATTTACGTCTACGGCATTTGCCGAAAGTAAAGAAAATACAGCAAGCTATAGTTAACAAAAAAATTAACAAAAATGATATCAAACCGATTTGGGAAGTCGCAATTATGTTAAATTGTCAAAAAAAAACACAAGCTGAAACGAATTTAGCTTCATTCAGATATCCCGAAATCTAAACACTAAAAGCGGAATCAACTACAATCCATTGAAAAAAAAATTTAAATATGAAAGGGAAAGATGATAAAAGTTGAAATTTATAACACATGAACGGATCCACTGAACTATACCGAGTAATATACTGAACCCTACACTTTAAACGCGAAAGCAGTTAAAGCTCAGTACCATAGTAACAATTGGGAAATCAGCCGAATGTTACTGAATACATAAGTTAAATAAGAAGCTTTAATTCACTCAAACTTTAAATTCAACCAGCGAAAATGCCGGAATAAAACAAAAAATATATATTTGAATGAACCGAACACTTGAAAAAAAACTCGATTATATATGGAAAAGGGTAAGGAAAGAATGAAAAGGATAAACCAAAGACATTGGGCGCCACTTTAACGGATTTGTCTGTAACAGATATTTGGGTAGAGGTTTCTAGGCGGTGATACGTACCTCGACTAAAGCTTAGGGTATTGGTCATGGGGGAATTCTAGAAACACTAACCAAACACGAGAAATACGCAAAAATTCGACAGTTAGTTACAAGCATCAATGAAACTTTCGCAAAATCTGCGAAATACTTGTGCGTTATGCAAAAATCGAACTGTTTTTTGGAGTGCACAATAAATGTTTTGTTTAATACCATATGTGAAACACGTTCCGTTGTTTCGGAAAATTTAATTTTTTAGACTGAAATTTTTGTATGTGATATTTAAGGCTGAAATATAATTACATTTTATTTGTTTATGTTTTTATATTAAGTTTTTATAAAATGAAATACACTTATAGTTTAATGAAGTAAACTTAAATTTGAAATAAAAAAAATTGTGTTAATCATAAATGGTCGATTTCCACCAGGTCCTTAATACATACAAAACATATTTTTTCCAAATCTCTTGCGTGTCAATTCCGTACCCTTTCATTTAAGATTAAAATATTAGAACCAAGAATATTGCATCAAAAAATAATTATGGGAATACAGTATGTATAAATAAATTCAATTGTGGGTTGGTTCGAATAGATTACTTAATTGATTTAAATTTTTACAGGATGCTGATTCCTGGAAATTTATACCATACAAAAATAATAAAAGTAATTGTGCTGTCTTGTGCTAATCGTTGTACATTACATTTTATTAAACTAACAAATTAACTAACTATTGCCTAATTAGGTGTCTGAAACCGGTGAATTCAATCATAACTAACCAACCAGTCCTTTCCCTCCACCTTGCTATGTGTAAAAAGGTGTGCAGATGGGTCCGTTGTCAACCGGGAATCTTACTTAGACATCTCGCACATTCCAATCAATTTATCAATCAGTCACGGGCACAAACATTTATTTGTTAGTTTTAATGACACTCCACTTGTTATAGTATAAACACGACTGTACGCTGCACGATTTATTCGACTTTTTTAATTAAACCACAAAAGAATAAGCTTTGTTGGTGTTTTTGTTTTGATATAATTTACAAATCTTGCGAACTAGCATTGCAAGTGGTATCCAATATTGAACGACAATAGTTTGCTTATCTTGGTCCGTCTTTTATGAACTCCAAAACAGAAAATAATTCATATTTTATTTTATTATTTGATTGTGAAACAAACGATTTCAGCGAATTATGTAATACCCATGTGCTACAACATACAGAAATATCTTAAGCACGGAAAACATGCTCACTACTAAAAGTCAAAACTGGTTTTATCAGCGCTTTGTAGATATTCAATTGTGTTTTGCACGACACATGGCATGCTTTAAAATTTTGATCCTGGCTATCTTATATTTTCGTGACTGTTTTTGGTGTTGAAGTCATACATTTATGTGTGTCCAAACCCTTCCAATGTGTTGGTGACGTAGTGTGTCCAATACAATTAATACAGTAAAACGAAGGCAGTAAACATTTTAGTAGATTTAAAAAAATTTAGTTTAATAGGAAATTTAATTCCTGGACAAATAAAAATTAAAATAATTTTAAGAGAAATAAATTGGGTTGCCCACCCTGACGCAGTATTTCTTATTCGACTCTTAAGCGCTATAATATAACGTCATTTTTTAGATAATGATAAAATTATGAGCAAAATTAACTATGGGTTAACTAAGGGTATTTAAAAGTCTATCGCTCTTCTCTAGGCCCCACCGGACAAGTGGTGCAGCGGTTAAAGCTTCGGCACTTGGACCGGGAGGTGCTGGATTCGAATCCCATCAGAGGCTAGATGCAAATCGAATTTTCATCATCGATTACGATCGGTGATGCTAATAAACACAACTAAGACCCTCCGATGGAGTGCAGAATTCCGTGTCACGCGCGCCCCACCTTCCATGTCAATGTACAGGTTGACATGCAGCTTGCAATGTGCAGGTGGTATACTGTAGTTGTGTGAGTAGGTGAAGTAGGTGGGTTAATGATGTGGAGTGAATGAGTGGTATCACAGTGAGCCTAGGGGTTGGCCTAGGTGTGCGGTAAGCAACCACTGAAACCTAACCTACCTTCTCTAGGTACGTCATTTTCAAACCGAAATTTGGAAAATCCTACTTGTTGATGAAACGTGACCGTACTCATAAGTATTCCACGTGCATCCAATAATATTAATGCAAACCACATCTGTAACCACAAATTCATTTATATTTTATATATATTACCACCTCAGTTACAGTAACAAAATATAATACAAACGAGTATCAGTCTTGACGAGAATACAAATTATATATGAATTTATGTCGAATACCCAATTTGGTTGTTGTATAAAACATAGGGACCGTTCGTCCTGTAATATAACTACTTCCTACCTTTTTTCCTATAAACATCATACTCAATTTTCATTTCAATTATAAAAATTTTCCTTCATATATGAAGTGGCAACATTAGATTAATGAAAATTGATTTGGATATTGTAAATGGTATTGTATCGAAGCAAATACAATCGACGGTAATGGGTGGTGCTGGTGGTGGACGATGTATGTTTTGATGATTCGGTTGTTATTTTTGTCCATGTCATGAAAATTAATAAAATGTAATGATAAATAGAATTTTCGTCTCATATCATCACTATAATCAGAATATATGACTTTCTATAAAACAACTATATGATATTCGTAACCTAATTATAGGTTTCGGTATTGTGGGTCCTTTTCGGAATATTATAATCAGAAATCAAATTAATTTGTTTATACATAGGTAAAATAAACAAATTAATTTTTATAAATAGATTTACAACACTAACAAAATAGTATATCTCGACCTGCTTAAACTTTTGTGGTACTACATATACTCGTATGTATATATTTATGTGAAAGGGTTAATGTCTTATAATGGCCATACTCGTAACATGGATTTTATAATACATATATAAATAAAATTGATTTTTTGGAAAAGCAAATTTTAAAATTCATCAATTAAAGCAAATACAGGTACCGAAAAAAACTCTTTGCGGCTTTTTATTTATTTAATTGTACCTTAACTGGGGTACAACTATTATAACTATTATAAAAATGACTGAAAAGTATATATATATATATATATATATATATATATATATATATATATATATATATATATATATATATATATATATATATATATATATATATATATATATATATATATATATATATATAAACACAAAATAAATATAGGTTCAAACGTACAAGATAAAAAGAGCAACAGTTTTTACTTTCTAATATAATATTCGAGACACTCATACAGACTTACACAGAAAAATTCAAGTACAAAGTCTGATTTATATTTTGTATATTTGCCTCAAGGAAATATCGTTTTATTCATACCAATGAGCTTTTTTACAAACTCGAAAACTTGAAACTAGAAATATATTTTCAGTTCACAGCATTAAATATAATTCACTGCGTTGTAGTATCAATTTAACAAAAAAAAAATACAACGAGAAAATGAAACAAAAAAATCGAAAATCAATTTTTATCTTGAAGATGGGTGTTAAATAAATCTTTTTCCCAATTTTACAGCGCATAAAATGTCAAATTGTTGTTTTTTGCTATTTCCTTCTTTCTCTGTCAGCTTTTTATTTTTCAAAAATTTGCTTTGAATTAATTTAAAAGTATTGTTTTGGGAAATGATTGTGTCAACACTACATAATAAATTAGGATAAGTTTAAAAGTTAAACAATAGAAAGGTGTTTTTAAGATAGTGTTTCACAGTTTTAATTTGTTCTGTCAACTCATGGGGAAATAAAATTGGTAACTATTGAAGACTAGTTTGTATTTCTATCCAGCTATGTGTATGAGTTAAATAAGAAATTTGGTTTCTGAGGTGACCGGGATATTTCTCAAAACAGAAATAAATATATAATAGACGTCAAAAATGCATTTTTGCAAACACATAATAATTTTACGAATTGTGCGACGTCGCATTAGCCGACCTGATTTGATCCAGTAGATCAAGTGGTTTCTAGCAACTCAATTATTCGAAAAAAAAATTGGTACTACTATCATCGACAAATTTAACACATATGCGCGATACTCATAAATTGGCCGAATAAATAAGCGACGTCCACTGAAGTTGATTTTTCGATTTTTCGCGTTCTCGAAAATGTCAAAAAGAAAAAAACTGTATTTTCCGAATGTCAGTCACACTAGTTACATCTAAACTAGAGCTTTTTAAATTGCTCGGCATGGAAATATACCCATATATCGCAGAGCCGTTGCGATACAAAATATTCGACGCGTTACACAACATTTCACATCCCAGTATCCGTGCGACTCGAAATTGGACACAAGCGTGTTTATCTTGCCAGCGATCGAAAGTCCATCGGCATACAAGGGCACCGATAGGATGATACGAAATACCACCAGATCGATTCGAACACATTCATTTGGATATAGTTTGTCCGCTTCCACCGTCCAACTGATATACTTATCTCTTAACCTGTGTCGGCCGATTCACTCGATCGCCCGAAGCTTACTGGAATTCAAACTACGCTTAAAGAAGATCTCAAGTGCTCACCAGCCGCAAGAGTCTACGAACGAACACTCAAACTACTCGGTGAGTTCTTTCTCGAAATTACTCTTTCTTTCAAAACCCTATTTCCACGAATACTTGACAAACACGACAAAATGAAATCGCTCGATAATTGCGATTATTTTTTCATACGAACGGATAAGATACACACCGGACGACAACTCCCATACGAAGGCTCACATAAAGTCATTCGCCAGTTACGTAGATATTTTGCTATCTCGATTAATATTAAAGAGCAATCAGTATCTATCGATCGATTGAAACCGGTCTACGAAATACTTTGCCCTGCGGAACGAATCCCTGCATTGAGAGCACGAAAATCCGTACGAATCATAGCCTAAACAATCCACTCCTAACTTTTAATGGTTTTAATACGTTTTAATGCGATACGATTTAATAATCGACGATTATAATCAACAGCGCACGAGCGCGCGACACTCATAAATCGTCCGTACCCGCATTGACGAATCAATAATAAATAAGCGACGCCCACTGAAGTTGATTTCTCGATTTTTCTCTTTCTCGAAAATGTCAAAAGAAAACCAGAAAAGAACTCTCTTTCTTCCGATCTATCATCTGATGAACAACGCGCGCCGAAAAATCTTGTGTGATTAAAATTAAATTAATACGGGGGTGAAAATATATATTATATGTATATACGTGTATGATATAATAAACATTGTTACAAAATAAAAAGTGAAACGAGTTATTATTAAACCAAGCCAGCACCATAAAACTACTGTTTTCTTCCTTAAACCTCTAACAACACTTATACTCTTTGCAGTTTAAGTGAAGCTTCTTATACTCGTATGTGAACTGACCAACGAGATCGTGCGATTTAACGCCTCTAGACTTCTTAAATCGCAGTTCTATGACAATAAAGCCCGATGTATGAGACAAAGTCACTGAAAATTGAATCGAATACGTACCACCAAGCAAAGTACTTAACGCCATAAAATATTATATCGAATAAAAAAAATTGAGTGGGTATCACACCCACAACTTGTTTTATTTACATTTAAAAATCGAGCGTCGAAAGATTATTTTAATTTTTATTTGTAATTTTTACTTAAATAGAGAATAGATGTAGCAACAAAAATATAACCGGCAAATGACTCAGTGATTAAATGTTTAGTATTTGTTGAGGGAGTTACCGTCAGCACTACAAGCCGTCAATGTCCATATGGTTCTGCGTAAATCGGACCTATAGCTGTATTTTCTCGATTTGGCAACTGCATCGAATTTGGCAACTGAATATGAAAAGCAAACCGCGATAGAGCTGGGAGTACTTCGGCCCAAAAACAGATGCAAAGATTATATACAAATTTTTTCGAAGAATGTTTGCGTACAACTCCCAATAAGGCCAGTTAGAAATTATTTACATTTTAAAATATTTTGGTTTTGTTAAAATAAAAATTATTCGTAAAAGTTTAGCATGGGAAACCCAAACTTCTTCGTCACGATAACCAAAGCTTTAAATGCTTGAAAAGTAAAAGGTGAAAATATAAATGAATTTGTTTATCGATTTATTAATTAGTTTATTTACATTGAGATGAGCTTACAAATTTGGCATGAGTGACTTTTAAGTTATTAAGGAATAAATCCGAGTTGAACTTGAAAATTACAAAAAATAAAATAATAATCTTGGAGACATAAATTAGCCTCAATCTATGTTTAAAGTTATCATTGATCAAACCAAAATCAAGCAAATGGTTTACTTCAATCAATGGTTCTGTTTCTATCAAAGTGGACGAAGTCATAACTCCCAGCTGACTATTATTGATCTTGAAATTTTACAAAATCCTTCGACCCGTGAAAAGGACCATCTTAAATTTCTTAAGATTCGCCTCTATGAACATGACACTAGTGTACGACTAAAATCATCGCCATTTACTGTGTCACATGTTGGATATTGCGATATTTATCAAGAAGTAATATGGAGATGTCATTAGCATATCCCTGGCAGTAAAATCGGGTTCGTTTAACTGGATTAGCAATGAATTCAGTACAAGACACTATACACGAGAGAAGATCGAACTCCTCTCCGTAGACATCTCAGCAGTCAGCAGTCACAGTGTCATAGTGCTAAAACCTTCTAATTCATTTGCACGTCGTTAAACACTGTAACAAGAAATGTTCCCTTGGAGATTCACGAGTAACTCAACCATCCTAAAGGAACCACAAACGAATTATAATCAAATGCACCATACAGTTAACTGATTGTGATAAATAGTAGGTACAGAATTTAACCTGCTGTGGGTATCAATTCTGAAATCAAATTGTTTTCTTATTCCTTAACTACTTTAAATTCTTTCAATTAATGTTTAACCTTTTATTTAAATATTATTATTATTTATTATTAAATTTAAAATAAAATAAATAAATCAGTTAATAGTCTAAAACAAAAACATAAACAAATTTATTTTGTTATAAACAGATGTTGTTTCACCAATTTCAATCACCTAAGTTAGGCACCTTGAAATGATTAAAGACAATCACTAGTTTCGTGATACAGTCTTGTAAATTTACCAAAAATTGAAAACTGTAACAAATATGCAAATCTAAACCACTTTACTATTTATTTATAATGTCATCTCTAATATTTTTACTAAGGAGAATAAGCCTGTCAGTGTATGAATGTAACTTAATCTGAATAAAACTTTTTAGTGAAAAGATAGTGACCGTTAGCCTATCAATATCAACAATAAACCACGCATTTAGATCACCATTTACTAGAAGTTGGACACCGTTAGAAAAAATATTATTTAATAATTACATAATACCTGAAAGAAAATGGCCATTCTTCCACCACTTATTCCACCGATATTCCATTTTCATATTTAAAATAATGTAACCAAATCTATTATAATTGATTAATTGCTTGGACTGTAGGACGAAGTACTAGACAGGTAGTGCCCGATAACGCAGGTCCTATTCCTACAGTCTTTTTATACATAACAAGAGGAACGGATAGATAAGGTATTTTTTTGTATTTATCACAAAATATGGGAATTTTGGAATTCAAAAATCTATAGCGCCGCTCGTACGCATAGAAGTTACTTGAAAACAACTCTTAATGATCGTATGGGTGTACTTCTGATACAAACACCGTCTCTAACTTGTCGTTTTAAAATAACTGGTGCCACCAGAAACCCAATACGAAAATACCGCTGTTCAACATCTTTAAAACATTTTGGTATTTTAGATGTTAACTCGCAGGTTTTTGTAAAAATTTTAATGACAATACTGGACGAGCAGTGTTATCCTCGGATACAGATTTTAAATTATGTGGTCGCTATAGATTTTTTTTGAATCTGTAATTTATACTAATATCAAATTTCTGGGCTGACATTGATCGGATAATTGAATCTTGCTATGGATTAAAATTATTTTATGGAAGGATGTTTTAATGTCGTTATAGTTTTTCCTGGGATGATAAATATTGATATGGCAGAAATCCTGGGCTGACAGTAATATCATGGGATGGAACAACTGTCGTGATAGTTTAGTGTTGCCATTTTTTATTTTTCTGGGATTAAAGCTGGGCTAACTTTATATACGTTTCAGAGTACTAATTTTAAAATTTGACTCTAAAGTGTCGATCTGCTACGTAGGATTTAAGAATTTGAAAAAATTGCTTAGGCGGGTCTCGATTAAGTTATTAAACTCTCGTTATTCAAGCCATTGGTGCTAAACTTTGTCGAAACTTGAGCTACATCCAATAAAATACTGGAGCATATCTTCTTATTCCCAAGTGCATCCTCAATGACATTCGTTATTCTGTGAACTCGTTCAACTGTAGAGTGATTTTCTATAAACCCAAATTGGTGTGGTGGAATTAAGCAACCCTCTTCTATCATAGGTTTAAGTCTCAGCAACAGTTTTTCAAATTTTTTTGATATGGCCGGAAGTAGTGATAACGGTCTATATGATTTTTTATCGTTTTCTGGTTTAGGAATCATAATTACTTCAGCCACCTTTCATTGACGTGGAACATATTTCAATCTGAAGGCTGCGTTAATTATTTGAACTTATTTACGCAAACCTTTCTCGGGAATGGCTTTCACAATTTGCCCAGTGTTTGTCTCGGCAACGGTTGAAAAGTCTCTTCTTAATATGCAGCAAATAGAGAAACTTTTTCTTCGTCACTTTTAGCCTAGGATCCGTCATCATTTTTGATAGGTGGCACATGCATTTTGGTTCTCTTTCGCCCCTTCAGTGCTTCCCAAAGCGAGTAATCGTCAACCTTTAGTTCAGAAAGACCTCGAAGTCGCTTATTTATGCTTTCATTTTTTATTTTCTTTATTAGTTGTTTTAATTTGTTGCACAGAAAATAAAGGATATTTTTGTGTTGTGGGGCACGAGTCTGCTGCCAGATTCTTTAACTAGCTTTCCTAGTTACTAGTTCTTTGAGTTCAAGAGGATCGTTATTTCTCCTTGTGGTGTTGGTATGAGAAATCGGTGAACTTTCTTTCCCAATCTGCTTGTTGATTATTATTATTAAATGCTTCTAGTCCATCTTCCAGCTACACCTTCGTTCTAATTGGTTCGCCGAGATTTGTTCGCTCTAGCTCTTTCACTAATTTCTTGAATAATTTCCAATTGGTTTTGTTGTTTGTTAATTTAGGTGAATTATCTTTTTTTATTAACATTTTACTCAGAGACATGATCACCGGTGAGTGGTCAGATGATAGTCCTTAATTATTATCAATTCAGATGTAGTCCTCTAAAGCTGCTTTTGTCACAAAGAAGTCAAGAAGATCTGGTATTTTGTGTATGCCAGCAGATCAACATGTTGGGTTATCGTCAGAGAGAATTTCACAGTTCTTCTCGCGAGCTGCATTAAATAACTATTTCCCTTTAGAGGTTGTAAGTCTAGATCCCCAATATGTATTCTTTGCATTAAAATCACCGCTTATGATAAAATTTGTCTGTAGTCTTCTTTCTTTAACTGATGGCGTGGGGGACAGTAAATAGAAGAGATACTGAGATCCCTATTATTGATTGATTCAACTTTTATGATTTTAACTTGCAAAATTTCTACTTCAATACCAGGCACTTCATAATATTTAATACTATTTTTAATAATTACTGTAGATCCGCCTCTAGCGTTTCCTCCTAGATGAATAGCGTGGTAGTATTCATAGTCACGTATTTTAATAAATGAAGTTTCTGTTAAATGAGTTCCTGATACAAGACATATATCTATTTTTTCTAGAAGACATATATCTATTTTTTCTATTTTTAGAAAAGTTTCTCTAGGTTTAGAAAAAGCTCATTCGTAGATTCTTGTCTATCCAGCCGCTTATATATAACTTAGACCACGTTCCTGTTTTGCTAGACGTGCATTTATCGTTTCTATACTTCGGAATATCCTTTCCAAAGGATTTTCTTTAGTGGGCTCTTATGGGCTCCGGTTATGCCGGCACTCTAGTTGTAGTTAGAATCCTTTCTCTAATAACGTTAGTGTTTTCAGTCGATTGGCGTGTCCTTATTCTTAATTTTTGCAGTTCTACCACTACTTCGCATCTTCTGTAGTTGGTGTTGTCTTTTACAGTTTGTACACCTTGCAGATTCGGTTTGGCTAACACAACAGTCTCTCGCGTTGTGTTTGTCGGCACATTTTACGCACCTAACGTCCCTTTGATCGTGGTTATAACCTTGGCATTTCTTGCAATGAGGTAATCTTTTCGCTTTTGTTGAAGGTGAGCATGAATAGCGGGAGCCCATTTAATGATCTTAGTTCCATGACTATTTTCAATTTTCTCTTGTTTAAGGATGTTTACCACGTCTTCAATTTGCAGTTCTTTCATTTTAAATATTTAAAAAAAAAATTGTAAAATTATTTAAAAAATACCTTTTAAATTTAATTAAAATATTTATTTAACGAGAATAATAAATTTTGAAAAGAGATTTTTTGCATTTAAAAACCATTTGTTTGATAATAATGGTGTCTTATTTTATGTTTTACGTTTAATTACGTTTTGTAAATAAAAATTATTAAATCCCGTGGTTTATATTTTTACAGTAATACAAGAAAATTCCTGGCACAAATTTATTCAAACTGTTCTCGTGCTCGTGATATTTTAGATTTTATAAAATTTAGTTTTTGTGCAATATCAAATTTAATAGTGAATTATTTATAGCGTAGAATTTCAATTTAATAAAAAATTGTGTAATGCATTTGATACGGTAAATTTAAAAAAATATAATTGCAAATTTATCGAATTAAAATAACACCGTATTTTTGTTAAAGGAAATCTAATGACGATCGAAGAGCGAGAGGAGCCCTCGAGCATGGTAATTCTCATTATATAAGCCGTGATCTTAGGAAACATCATCTCGAGCGCTAACATGAATTTCGGGATTATTTTATTTATCAAAAATATTAATATGTAAAAACAATTATTGTGACATTTATTAAAAAAAACTATTGTAAAATGAAACTAAATTTTTTAACAAAATCTTCTTTTTAATATTTAAAAAAACATATTTTAAAATTAAATTATTTCATATATCTGAGAAACATATTTATTAAAATTCATTTTTTTTAATTTTATAAACAAACTTCCCTAAAAAATGTATTTCAAAATTAAAATAATTTTCCTTTTGATTTTAAAAACAACCCTATTTGCCTAAAAATATATATACTTCCTTTTTTTATTTTTTATGCATATCATTTTATTTTTACAAGCTTTTTTTTCTCAGTGAGGCATCTGTAAATTTCCTGAAATTAATTTCTAAATTAATACTTTTCGGCTTCCTAAACAATATAGAAATTTAATAATTTATTCTATCCCGAACTACTGAAGTTAAATCTGTTGCTTAATTAAGCAACATTCACGCCTTATTCCGCCATTTCACACTTTGATTCTTTCGTCGTGCTTCATTCCTCGTTTCTTTCCCCTTCGTCTACAAACTGTTTTTAGTTTGTTGGTGAAGGGGAAGGAAACGAGGAAAGAATCACGACGAAAGAATCAAAGTGTGGAATGGCGGAATATTAAAACATACACAAAACTGGTCTCTATCGACAATTTTCGTTTGCCTATTTATGAAGAAAGGAACACAATTACGCCTCGCACATACGAATATTGCAAATAAAAATACGTTTCGGTAGATATTCCACGTAAGTACGAATTTATTTACGATAAAGGTTTAAACTCTTATCGAAATATAGATTCACCTTCCTTAAAATATACCTACGCAACAATTAAGTTTGTTTAGATTTCGAGAAAACAAATCGCGCACAAAAAATCTTTATTGATTGATAAAAACATCGATAACATTCATAAAAAAATGTTCGTTAGTTTCTCTGATTAAACAAATATGGCTTAAACGAAACACCGTAATACAAATTCTGCCGTCGGTACTGCCGTCGGTACGTGCGCAAATAATAAAGCCATTTCAATTTAAAAGCAGCAAATAAAGAAAGTTCATTCATTCATTCTAGATAATGCTTATCTCATTTGATTTACACAAGTATTACTTCTCCTACGAAATCAAAACTTATTACCAAAAATTAAATAAAACAAAATCCATAAGACCTGCACAAAAGCAGATTAGATAAAAACCATGTTCACAGCCTTAAGCCAGCCCCCACTTTATCTACAATTTATTTATATATAATACACATGCACACCATTTATAAGAAGGAAAGCGAAATTTATTACTGTTATAATACGAACTGCTGCCTACCATCCACAAGCAAACGGAATGGTTGAGCGATTTCACTGCCAAATTAAAACAGTATACGTATACGCAGTTTAACGAAAACTCACAGACCCAACGATGACATTGGAATTATCAGAAATAAATTTTGTTTCACTTTTCTAGTTTAAACGAAAAATCTCCTTTGATTGTCTGTGGTCAAACCAACAAATTGCTTGGGAAATTATCTATGGAACACCCACTTACACCCCCAAGTTACCACTGACACTGTGATTGATCAACCTCGCTCCACGATGACCAAAGTCATCCTAACGGACACGCGCAAAACAAACCAAAATGACATATTCGTACCAAAGCTACTGCAAACTTGTGACTACGTTTTCGTGCGAATAGATAAAGTATGTCATCCTAACGGACACGCGCAAAACAAACCAAAATGACATATTCGTACCAAAGCTACTGCAAACTTGTGACTACGTTTTCGTGCGAATAGATAAAGTATGCACTGGACTCACACCTCCTTATGAAGGCCCTTACAAAGTGATACGATGACTTTGTAAGCACTTTGTATTACAAATCAGAGATAAGCAACCATCGGTCTCTATTGATAGACTGAAACCAGTCTATGGAATTATTAGTGCGCCCAAAATCCCCTCTCAAATATTGAGAGTAAAGAAAACTGTCCGCATGTTCGGATAACACATACTTCACTGAACTCACATACTAAACTTAAAACTCCATCCAAGGTATAAGGGGGACCTCTCACTGAGGAGGTAGTACTATAGCGGCCTGTTTCGGCTACTTTAAGAAACACCGAACAATTATTCCTCAACGGACAATCTTCCGTAAACATAATCCTTTATCAACGGAAATGTAAAGAATTATTCCAAATAATATACAACAATCTTGTACACACAAATAAATTACACAACAACTGGCTACTACAATCGAAATTGGTATTATAAATAACATGTTATGTTAAAAATTATATTTTGATTACACAACAATTTCATTCCAATGATCTATAAAATCGTATCATTTCACCAAATCATGTCATCAAACACACCACCGGCAGGGCGTATACATGTCATTGTACAATAGATGGCACTTCGGACGTTTAAGTTTAACGAAACATATTTTATTAAAGGTGTGCACCAGAGATGTAATGAGGCAGCCCAACCGAGACAAAATCAAAACTGGAAACACCAGTTTTTAATTATTTTTTATTTTATTCTTAGTCATCCAAATAAAAGCGAAAATCAGTCTCTTCCATTTTGGATTTCGTCACAGCCGCAGCCCACCAACCAACAAAAAATAAATTTATTTTATTTTTAATAAACAAAAGTTTTTTTTAAATTAAAGTTAAATTAAAAGAAAAGTGTATTTAAGGAGAAGATCGACTATCCTAGAAGAAAGTCGCGTTTTTGTCTTTCTCTGTGGAGTAAAAAATTAAAATTTAATGTGATAAAGATGTGTTATAAATAAATATTAGAATATAAATAACGTGTAATTAATTTAAAAGTCAATTATAATACAATTTGTTTATTTTTAGTGAAGTGAAATTAACATAAATAAAATAAATTGTGCAACAATGGTGAATGCATCTTATGTACGAGTACACATATGTTTACCATGTGGGGATTCCAAAGGATTCATAAAAGAGGCGTTTCTATTATTTTAATACATATTTGATTATTTTTTCCATATAAATTTTAATTTTATTTATATAAATATGTTTTAGTAACTGTTGTGATTTAATTAAGAAAATATGCATTTGTAATATGTCGCCGGAATAGTGGTGTGGTACGGTTTACGTGTGTGTGTGCGTGTGGAAGCTATATACTATATATAGCGTTAATATATAGAAGGAAAAATATTAAAAAATTAAAATGAGAAAATAATTTCAATGTCATTATGTATATACATATATACAAATTTGATTTTTTTCTTGTATAAACTGCAAAATCTACTTAAATATAATACTGTGGGCAAAAAATAGTAAGACTTTGTTGGTAATTTTAAAATTCGTTATTCGTCAAAGTAATCCCCCCGGCCTCAATACACTTGTGCCAACGTTTTTTCTAATCCTCGAAACAGTTGTTAAAGTCAATTTCCGGAATAGCCTCCAATGCGCGTAGCGATTCACGTTTAATGTCTTCAATTTACTCAAAACGGTTTCCCTGGAGCGGTCCTTTGAGTTTGCTGAACAGTCAGAAGTCACACGGAGCTAAATCAGGCGAATACGGTGGTTGCGGAACGATATGGGTGGAATTTTTGGCGAAAAAATCACGTACAACCAATGCAGTATGAGAAAGTGCATTATCGTGGTGCAAAAACCAAGATCGATAATGCCGGCTTCTTTTTACGAATAGCTTCGCGCAAACGACGCATAACACTCAAATAGTATTCCTTGTTGACAGTTTGGCCGGTTGGAAGGAATTCGGAGTGCACCACGCCCCGATAGTCGAAGAAAACTGTCAACATCACCTTGATTTTTGACTTGCTTTGACGTGGTTTTTCGGCTTCGGCTCACCTTTGGCACGTTATTCGGCCGATTGATCGTCTATTTCCGGGTCGCAAGCATAGATCCAAGACTCATCGCCAGTTATAATACGTTTCATGACATCCTGGTAGTCAGAAAGCATTGTTTCACAGACGACAACCAATCGTGCTTTCACTTTTCTTAGGCCCAAATGTTCTTTCGCAATGGCTTTCACTGATCCTTCCGATATTTCAACGATGCCAGTAAGGTCTCTGACTGTTAATCGTCGATTCTCGAGCACCAATTCCTTGATTTTATTAACGTGTTGATCATCAGTTGATGTTGATGGCCGTCGTAGACGTGGTTCATCGTCAACAAGTTCTCGACCCTCTTTGAACAATTTGTACCAATCAAAAACACTTGCTCGCGACATACAATTATCACCGAAGGCCTATTGCAACATTCTGAACGTTTCGGCACCACAAAATTGATTCCGCACACACAATTTAATGGAACTCTTTGTTGAATAATTTCACTCATTGTAAAAATCGCCGAATGCACTTTTTGTACTTCAGAAAGACAAGCGTATACTAAACACTAATGATTATTTTGATCTGACATTTGATACAGATGTCACTGACAGTCATAACAACATAGAAAAAAAATATTTCGACGAATGGTTTTCCACGCGAAATTTAAATTAAAGTCTTACTATTTTTTGCCCACAGAAACGTAGTTAATTTTAAGAAGTGTGTAAAAGTGGAAACTAAAATTTATACATACTAAATGGAAAAAGGATATCGTTAATGCTCGATTTAAGTATGTTTAGATTTAGTGCCAAAATATACTTAAATATAAGTCCTACTAACTTTACACATATGAAATTAATTAACTAAAGTTGTATTGGTAATTGTTTTCTATAGTATTTTTTTAAATAACTAAGCGTAAATGTGTTGGTACAGAAACAAACAAAAACTGAAAAAAAATCTAATTTACATTGCATTGTTAGTGTAACCAACACAATCTTCGGTAGTTATTTTATATAGGTATCTGTCAATGAGTGTTAGAGCAGGACTTATATTTAAGTAGATTTTGTTTAGTGCACATACGTCATATATATATTTGTAAAAATTCATTGTAAAGTTTTAACGACAATTTTTGGAATACGCTAACACTGCTCTCTCTCTCTCTCTCTGTAATGAAATAATGCGGCGTAAAAAATGGCCTTTATTTGCTAATCCACACGAGAACTCACGAGCCCAGTCTCAATTGTTTCTTTCCCCTTTACCTACAAACCGGTTTTTCGCAGATTCATTTTTCAAACAAAATTTTTTTTCTGGTTTTTTAAATGTTGATGCCTTCTCCTTGCTGATGGCGCCAATCTGTACTCAAACTTTAAAATTGAACAACTCGAAAAATGTAAAAATCAATTCATGAAAATTGGGAAATGGTTTCTTAAAAGTTTCAATTAAAATGTAAAATTAAAGTTAATTTATATTTTCCATGTTCAACGTTCATTTCAAAACTTAACAATTTTTTTAAAGAATAATCTAGAAAATAATTAATTCAAATTTTAATTTTCAGTAAAGCAATGTATAATAATATTTATTAATAATACATAAGGTAAATTAACGTTTTTGCAATTTCGAACAGCAATGCGAAAAATGTATTCAACTCGTAACACGCAAAAAGACATCAACATGTATAACGTGTCTGCCTCAACCATAGATAGAATAAAATGAATTTAAAAAAATAACGTAAAAAACGAAAATAATAATTTGTTATTCCAATTTGACGGTTCGGCCACCGATAGCTTAAAGTATTAAGTAACTAAAATTTTTTGTAATAGTTTGTTGATATATACCCAAGTATAACAAAACTGAAAAGTTGAACCGGTAAGGCACTGTTTTCCGGTTTTTGGTATAAAAACTCGGAAATGATGATTTTTTGTTATTATTGTTTATTAATAAACACATATCGATTTTTCTTGTTGAGTTGAGATGAGACGCCATTACGGTTGTTTGTGTGTACGTTCTATGTATATAAAATTTTCATTAAAGTTTATATTTTTAACGTTTTGGATGTAAATCTGTAAGGTAAATATTAAAGAATTATGTTTTAAATTATTAAAAGTTTTAATTTTTTTTGTTAAATGTGAGGTTATGCGTTCCCATTATTTGTTTACATAGGCTGCCAGCGAATATCAGGGTAATCGTTTACCATTTTTAATTAATTATTTACACTTAAACAAAGCTTAGCTCTACTAACCTACAACCTAAAATTTCAATTTATTTTTTATTTCAGCAACTAGAAAATGTCGAAACGGACTTAACAAAGGCGAATAAAATTGGAACAGCAAAGAAAACTTCAAAAGTCAAAGCCGACACTCAACCCGAATTTTTGAATCCTTTAATGTTTATTGAGGAACATCTAGAATCAACCGAAAATCAATTTTCCATCTCTTTAGGGGAGAATTTCGATTAATTAAATTTAATTAGTCTGTAATTTACAACTGTGATTGTATTAATTTAATATATTTCCGATTTTTGATCATTTATGTTTAATATTTTAATATGGAACTGTGTGTGTTTTCACACAGTGCATTTAAAAATCAAATATAATAAGTAATTATTTGTTATAAATGAAACATTTACTGAAATGAATTAATTTTTTGTTTTTATTTAAAAATTCAAAATTAAAAATATGCCGCTAAAATCGAAAATAAGCTCCACCCACTTTTTTACCGGAAAAGTATTACATAACCTAACTTTTTCTTCTCATCATTTCCGAGCTTTGGCGACAACATTCATAGTAAATCTTAGATAAAATCGGACATTCGTGCTGAAAAAAGTCGGTGATGATTTCAGCTAGATGACAGAAAAAATCAAAAATTTTCCGATATAATAATACTTGGGACGGTGTGCAACTTAAACTCTTAAGTGTTCGCTGGTTGAGGTATTATTATTTTCAAGTGACAGCAAAAATGGACAATAAAAACTTTATCATTCCAACCATGCACAACTTATAATTCTTAAGTAATAGTAATCAGTGCGATGTTAATTTACAACTTTCATGAATAAAACATGATTAGGTTTTTATGTATTTTGATTAATTTATTATAACAAACATTTAGAAAAGCCACAATTAATATTTAATTTTAAGTTCTTTAAACAACTTGCACAATTCAATCTAATTTTTAGGTTAGGTTTCATAAATTCAATATTTTTATCGTACACCTATAAATGAAAGGTGCATATCAAATTTAGTAATTATTTATACAATTAAAATAATTTCCGCCATTTTATTTAATAACAAATCAGATTTTCGGTATAATTTTTTAAGTTTTTCTTTTTTTTGGGCTACAATTTAACGGGTTTCTTAAGTAAATATGAAGTTTGACTGGGTAATACCACTGACATGCCATTCATCGCATTCTTAAGTGGGAACTATAGATGGAATAAAAAGAATACAAAAAATAACGTAAGAGAGCGAAAGAGAGGATTTACATGCATTCGACTATACTGAGAATAATGAATATAAAAAGAATAACAGAAATTGCGTTTAATTTTTTTTCATTTTTGCTGTCACTTAAAAAGAATAACCGAGCGAAAATTTTCGTCTAAGAATAAAAAACTTAATAACTACAACAACAAAACCCAAATAAATTTTAGTGCGTTGAATATAATATGCATGTTTATTTTTTTCTATAAGGGGATTTTATATTATTCGTGTGTTTTATTTTTTCTATTTATAAAATATTCATGTATATATATATACTAATATGAATATAATATCAAAATTAATTTTCAATACACTGTAGAATTGTATTTTTCTAAACCTAACCTAAAAAAATAATGTATCTAATTGTGGTGATTTAAATCGCATATAAATAATTTTTATAATTTTAAAATCATATATTTGTTGATATAAATACATTTATACTCAAAAATGTCGTAGTTTCATTCATAATTGTAGGAAAAAATATATCACAAAAATATATGAATGAACTTAATATTTCATGTCATCAAATTGGAATAATAAATTTTTGTCTTCGATTCTTACGTTATTTTTTTTATTCTTTTTATTGACTTTTTACTGACTGGTTCCCACTTATGGTGGAATATCAGATCTCTCGCTCTCTTACGTTATGTTTTTTATTCTATTTGTTCTATCTATGTTTCCCAAAAATGAACATTTATTAAACGCAATTTTTGTTATTCGTTTTATTTACCTTATTCTGAGTATGGTCGAATACAGGTAAATCCCATCTCCGCTCTCTTATGTTATTTTTTTATTCTTACTATTCTATATATGGTTCTCACTATCAATGCCTTCTAAAATACAAGCAAATACTTACAATACTTACAATACGTACAATACTTACACCAAATGATGAATGACGAAACGCTAAGTCGACAGTTAAACATATATTATCCAGGTGGCGGATAAATTTTAAAAAAGAAAATTACATTACAAAAAACGTTTAGTTGTAATTATTACATCAAAGTAGAAGATTATTAGTTTTTTATTTTCGTTTTCCGGTTTTTTCTAGTTTTTGTCTCTCCGCCTCGTTCTCTTAAAATCAAAATAATTTTCGTCATAGAAAATTACAAAACAATATAAATATTAATGCAAGTACATTTTAATTTTAGATTTTGGCATTTAAGGGTTAGACTTGCGCGGAGGATATGAATGCTAAGCAGCTTTGAGGAGTTCCCAATTTTAGTATGTGAATAATAAAACAAATTTGGGGAGCTCCCAATGTTAGTATGTGAATAACGAAGCAAATTTCGAAAAATTTGGGTCTTAGGTGTTATGCTTGCACGGAGGAGATGATTTCTAAGCAGCATTAAGTAGTACCAAATTTTAGTATATCATATACCTACATAAAAACATACACATTTTTGTAAAAAAATTTGCAATCTTAGTATTTGCTGTTTTAATGTGAAAGCAGTTGAGCTTTTTTTTTTAGAGAAACGAGGATTTGGGGGCGGCAGCCCTATCTTCTAATGTAAAAGACGAATTAAAATAACGCAAATGTAATTTTTACCTGCTTCATGATAGTGTAATTCAAATAAAAAAAGATAAAAAAAACGTAGATTTTTAATTTTTGAATGAAAAAAAACAAAATATATTTTGGGAAAACTGTAAATTTTCCCGGAAAATGTGGTGATTTCTCCGAAACTTTTGGCTTGCACCTCCTAAAAATGATAGATACATAGTCCTATACAAATTTTTTTAAAAATGTTCATCTTACCCGATTTCGGTGATGTAAACATCATCTACACTTACGCCTTATTTTGTACCCAAGTATTTTTATATCCGAAAATTTTTGAATTTTTCTGACATCTAGCTGAAATCATCACCGACTTTTATCAGCACGAATGTCCGATTTTATCTAAGATTTACTATGAATGTTGTCACCAAAACACGGAAATGATGAAAAGAAAAAGTTAGGTTATGTAATACTTTTCCGGTAAAAAAGTGGGTGGAACTTATTTTCGATTTTAGCGGCATGTTTTAAATTTTGAATTTTTAAATAAAAACAAAAAATTAATTCATTTCAGTAAATGTTTCATTTATAACAAATAATTATTTATTATATTTGATTTTTAAATGCACTGTGTGAAAACACACACAGTTCCATATTAAAATATTAAACATAAATTATGAAAAATCGGAAATATCTTAAATTAATACAATCACAGTTGTAAATTACAGACTAATTAAATTTAAATAATCGAAATTCTCCCCTAAAGAGATGGAAAATTGATTTTCGGTTGATTCTAGATGCTCCTCAATAAACATTAAAGGATTCAAAAATTCGGGTTGAGTGTCGGCTTTGACTTTTGAAGTTTTCTTTGCTGTTCCAATTTTATTCGCCTTTGTTGGGTCCGTTTCGACATTTTCTAGTTGTTGAAATAAAAAATAAATTGAAATTGTAGGTTGTATAGGTTAGTAAAGCTAAGCTTTGTTTAAGTGTAAATAATTATTTAAAAATGGTAAACGATTACCCTGATATTCGCTGGCAGCATATGTCAACAAATAATGGAAATTTATAACCTCACATTTAACAAAAAAATTTAAAACTTTTAATAATTTAAAATATAAATCTTTAATATTTACCTCACAGATTTATTAGATCCAAAACGTTAAAAATATAAACTTTAATGAAAATTTTATATACATAGAACGTACACACAAACAACCGTAATGGCGTCTCATCTCAACTCAACAAGAAAAATCGATATGTGTTTATTAATAAACAGCAATAACAAAAAATCATCATTTCCGAGTTTTTCTACCAAAAACCGGAAAACAGTGCCTTACCGGTTCAACTTTTCAGTTTTGTTATACTTGGGTACCCAAGTATAACAAAACTGAAAAAATGAACCGGTAAGGCACTGTTTTCCAGTTTTTGGTATAAAAACTCGGAAATGATGATTTTTTGTTATTATTGTTTATTAATAAACACATATCGATTTTTCTTGTTGAGTTGAGATGAGACGCCATTACGGTTGTTTGTGTGTACGTTCTATGTATATAAAATTTTCATTAAAGTTTATATTTTTAACGTTTTGGATCTAATAAATCTGTGAGGTAAATATTAAAGATTTATATTTTAAATTATTAAAAGTTTTAAATTTTTTTGTTAAATGTGAGGTTATAAATTTCCATTATTTGTTGACATATGCTGCCAGCGAATATCAGGGTAATCGTTTACCATTTTTAAATAATTATTTACACTTAAACAAAGCTTAGCTTTACTAACCTATACAACCTACAATTTCAATTTATTTTTTATTTCAACAACTAGAAAATGTCGAAACGGACCCAACAAAGGCGAATAAAATTGGAACAGCAAAGAAAACTTCAAAAGTCAAAGCCGACACTCAACCCGAATTTTTGAATCCTTTAATGTTTATTGAGGAGCATCTAGAATCAACCGAAAATCAATTTTCCATCTCTTTAGGGGAGAATTTCGATTAATTAAATTTAATTAGTCTGTAATTTACAACTGTGATTGTATTAATTTAAGATAATTCCGATTTTTGATAATTTATGTTTAATATTTTAATATGGAACTGTGTGTGTTTTCAAACAGTACATTTAAAAATCAAATATAATAAATAATTATTTGTTATAAATGAAACATTTACTGAAATGAATTAATTTTTTGTTTTTATTTAAAAATTCAAAATTTAAAATATGCCGCTAAAATCGAAAATAAGCTCCACCCACTTTTTTACCGGAAAAGTATTACATAACCTAACTTTTTCTTTTCATCATTTCCGAGTTTTGGCGACAACATTCATAGTAAATCTTAGATAATATCGGACATTCGTGCTGAAAAAAGTCGGTGATGATTTCAGCTAGATGTCAGAAAAATTCAAAAATTTTCGGATATAAAAATACTTGGGACAAAACCATTTTTGTACCAAATTTTTTAGTTATAGAATTTATGTGGTGGTATGGGGGGTTACTTTTGATTTTTGTATTAGTTTTTACAGAATTTTCGGGGAATCATGAAATAACAACACAAGTTTCAATTACGACAACCCAAAATGCTTTATCTAAGAAGGTCTTCTGACGACATTTGTTGTAAATCAAAAGTTGTAATGCTTACATAATCAACCCCCAGGATGCGTTAAATTATCTTATCGATTGATCTTAAGAGGGTACTACACGCTAGGCATATTTTAAATTAATTAATTACCTATCCAACACAGCACTTGTACTTTATTTATAGTCATTTGTATTTGTATCTATAATCATTTTGATGACCTTGATAAGAAGCAATATCATAAAAATGTATCTTTCACATACATACGTTCACAAGAGCGATGCTACAAAAAAACTATTTATTGCTCTTTCCTGTTTCAAAAAATGATACGTCACCTTCACTTTATCGATTTCGGCTTAAGTCAAAAAGTAAATAAATCTTTTTATTATTTCATACCAAAAGGTAAAGCTGTACTCCTTCCTCTTCCAGTTCTTGTTGCCGTTGGTGTATTTACATTATTTTGTTAACTAAATCGTTTACGAGTATATGGGGTATCAAGCATATTAATGCTGTGATTGTTATGCAACCAACCCATGAAATTGGTACTAACCATATTAAAGTTTATAGTTCCCTTTCGTATCACCTCCTTCAGTCTCGGAACAAATACAAATAAATGGATACATTTCAATATTTTTTATAAATTAAATTAAAATTTCAATTTAAACATTACAGTAACCACATCACCCCAAACATATCGCCCGGGGAATATTGGCATAAAGTTGAATTGAACATAACAAGATTAACTTTTTTTTAATTGAAATATATTTTATAATTTGATTTTAAAATAGAATTTTATTTATACATTATTCGATTATGGTTTAATTGATTGGTATTTTTTGGTTTTCATTTTAGGGTTGCTCGACGCACTAGCAAAAGGGTTGCTTTCTGATCCACATGTAATTGCGGCTAGAATTTTAGCAACTAATGTGACAACAGGTATACTCGGCACTTCAGTTTGGTGGTCTAAACATGTAGGTGGTTTGGGAGGGCCAAATCGAGTAGACGAAGATGGTGTTGCGGTTGGTGCGAAGCCCAGTAATAATTATCCTTGGTATGCGGATGAATCGTCGTCACCAGAGTTGCGATCCCCAAAATTTGCACCCAGCCCACCGAATATTTCGTATCGAGGCTGGTGGACCTTTCCATATTATTCCTGCAACCAAAAACGGTGGATACTATCGTACAGTGTTGCTATACCACCAATTGGGCGACATGGGATGCGAGGATTTCTAAGTATCGATATCAATGTATCCGAGTTGCAGGTGAACCAGTGCGAAATAATTCATCGAAATGAGCTCGATACGTACCAGGAGCAGTTGATGCAAATCGAAGCATTTCATGGATCGAATAAATGTCACCGCGATAATATGAGATGTGATTACCGGCCGCAACTTAATGCAATCGGACAAACTGTACTGCTATATACAAATTTAAATAATTATAACATAAATAGTAATAGTATAAATAATAATAACAATATGAATAGTAATAGTAATAATAACCTAAATAATAAAAACTTAATAAACGTTAACGGTTGGTTACGCGGTGCCTATCAGTGTCTTTGTAAACAAGGTTATTATTCAATTCGACATCCATACGGTTTTAATGGAACGATTATGGAGGTTGCTTATCAAGAATACAAGGAAAACGTGAGCCGTTATTATCAGGATATATTTCGTTGTCTTCCATGTGCAAAAGGATGTGAAAAATGTTTTGGACCATCACCTTGTTTAGCTACATATAATTGGCCTTTTCGGTATTAATCTTATTATAATTAACATAAAGGGTCTTTCAATAGGGACGCCCGAAATTTGTTAGGTTATAGCAGCCATGTTGTTAAAGCACCATCTGTCAAATTTATTGTAGTTTATGGTACATATCCATAGAAGATTATAGCAAAGAATTTTTAATAATAGTATTATATTATTAGTAATATTATTAAAAATTATTTGGTTATAGCGTTGAATAACTGTATACAAATCATCAAATTTTATTTTCAAAATCAGTGCTCCGTTCAAGAAATGTTACGCGCATTACGTGATTTTTTCCTCGCCACAACCGTTCTGCTGAGTCGACTATCCGACGTTTGGTGGCCAAATTCGGTTTGCTAAATAATCATCCAACACCCGTACGTCATCGAAACTCAAGGTCCGCTGAAAAAATTAGCTCACGCTGTGAGAATGTACGGGAAAACTCGAGGCAGTTTATTTCTCGTCATTCACAAAAACTTGGCATTTCTGCGACTGCAATTTGGCGAAATTTGTGCCGGGACTTGAGTCTGCACCCGTATAAAATCCAACTGACACAGGAATTTAAGGTAAACACCATAGACTTCAAGTGGAGTAGTTGGAAGTTGCCCAAAGTTAACTGAAAAGTAATCTTTAGCGAAAGGGCATATTTTTGGATGAATGAATGGATATGTGAACAAGCAAAATTGTCGAACTTTGGGTGATACCAATCCACACGAGATACACCAGCGCCAAATGCATCCCGAGAAAGTTACTCTTTGGTGCGGATTTTGTGTCTGGCGGTATCATCGGTCCGTAATTCTTCCAAAACGAAACTGGCCTTGTCATAACCGCCAACGGCGGGCGCTACAAATCGATAGCAACTTCTAAACCAACTGGATGATATGGATACCGACGACATGTAGTTCCAACAAAAAGGCGCTACGTGCCACTTAGGACAAGCCACGATGAACATTTGGTGAACTGGCTAACGAAATCGTGCTATTTAACTCCTTCAGGCTTCTTCCTTTGGGGCTATCTTGAATCGCAGGTCTATGCGAATGAACCGCAAACAATTGATGCCCTCAAAGTCAAGATAAGGAATGCCATCCAACAAATTCAGCCAGATGTATGCAACAAAGTCATAGAAAATTAGACCTCCCGAGTACGTGCCACCAAGTAATGCCGTGGCGGACAATTGAACGACGTTATATTCCTTACTTAATGCCATAAAATGTTCTCTCAAATAAAAAATTGAGTGCTTATCTCACGCACAACTTGTTTTATTAACAGTTTAAAATCGAGCGTCCTTATATTGAAAGACCTTTTGTTTTGCAAATGCAAGTTTCAAAACTGAAATAACATAATTTTGTCTTTCCAGAATCTCAATATTAACAATATCTATTCTATGTGCCATATTTACACTTGTCTTAGCATGTTATATGTTTAAACATCGTAAAGTTAAAGTTTTCAAAGTGGCAAGCCCAATATTTTTAACTATAACATTATTAGGTTGTGCCATCATGTATCTAGAGATGGCAGCGATATTTCCAATTTTGGATACGTATGCTTGCATTGCAACTAAATGGGCACGTCATATGGGGTTTTGTGTTACATATACAGCCTTGCTAATGAAAACATGGAGGTGAGTACTTTAACATGAAAAATATTTTTTGCCTTAATAGATTATAACTCTTGCAAATTCTTTTCTCTTAATCTGGAAATTCTAAGAATTTCAAGATGCCTTATACGTTCTATATACGTAGGATTTCGTATTTTTATTTAGATGTGTTTTAGAAAAGGGAATATATCTTTGAACAACAGAAATGCTGCCCACTTGCCTTCTCGCAGAAAACTTGCTGGCTCGTTTACTGCTATAGCAAATGGGACTATGAGGATCAAAATAGGCTAGTTTTCCATTTTTATAGCAAACCAAAGTAATAGAGTCCCTTGTTGTCTAAGATTATGAACATTTCTATCCAAATTCAGTTTTGCTATAGTTTTGCCGGTTGGTAATCATTTATTTGGTTAGTAGCACCTAAATATCCCTCGAATCACCAACGCTTTTTATGTGTGTAATTAAGCATAAAAGTATTTTTATGTTTATGAAGGAGAGCATGTAAAAGGTTTTCTGTTAGGGGATTTTTGATTTTTGGAAATACAAATTACTAATGTATCTCTTCAGCATCTTCTCACAAATCTTTACACTTTTCTAGACAAATAGACTCATAACAGGGGGCCATTTACGGACCTGTTGTGTGATGGTCGTCCTTCGATTGAATAGAGGATTGACGTGAGGTCCTTCTTGGTACGATTTTGCGAACGGAAAACGTGTCCTAGCCATAAACATTGATGGTTTAGCTGTTCCTATTACATCGATTTATACGGAAATCATACCTGACTTCGTAAGTCATTCACAACCGATATATTTCGTATTCGTTAGTTCATAGCATTATGCACCGAACTGTTTGCGTACATGACTCACAATCGCTACCAAAGGTGACTACTGGTTTTATTATCACTTTGTAGATGTTATTTTGTGCGATATATAGCGAGACTTGAATGTACTGTAGCATATTCAAACTGCTTAATGTGGCTGTAAAAATGCACAGCCTGCACTTATTTTTCGCATTTTAACGCAATAGTATGCGCAGTTGTGCGGGGTTCTGTTAGTTGCTTATATGAGAAATAATTTCTTTGGAACTCTCTGGGTTCATTGCAAATAGCGCTGCTCAAAATGGTTTGAAATCGCAAGGGATAGCGGATACAATTTTATCAAGATTTTCCCTTCTATGTTAGTTATATTTTGATGGTAATGCTAAGTAACGATGGTGTTATAGTACATCAATTTTTACCGACCATGGCACCTTTTCTGAATTAAGATGTTTACGACTTTCCTACTTGCCTATACTAGGTGATTATTTTTCTGTTTTAACTCAATTTCAGAGTTTCGCTCACTTATCGAGTAAAATCAGCTCATAAAGTAAAGTTAACCGATAAACAACTCTTACAATGGATGGTACCAATACTACTTGTAATGTTAATCTATTTAGGCACATGGACATTATCAGCGCCTCCTATAGCCGAAGTGGTAAGTATTCACAAAATCAAATATTTAAACTAATGCAAACAAAATTATATAAATATCCACCTTTTTCTTAAACCTATTGATCCAGATAACCGATCAGTATGGATTGAAATTTAAACAATGCTCGTACAACTGGTGGGACCATAGTCTTGCTATCGGTGAAGTACTATTCTTAGCATGGGGTATTCGTGTATGCTACAATGTGCGAAATGCAGAATCATTATACAATGAGGCTCGATTAATATCGTTTGCCATTTATAACATAGCGCTTGTCAATACCCTAATGGTTGCAATTCAGTAAGTATAATGTATTTCAAGCAATATTTTTAATTGACATTCCTGTAATCTGTTTACAGTTTATTTATATTTCCACAAGCTGGGCCAGACATTAAGTACCTGTTGGGTTTTGTAAGAACCCAACTTTCCACAACAGTTACTATTGCTTTGGTATTTGTACCAAAAGTTATACGAATAATACGTGGCCAAGGTGATCAATGGGATAGTCGGGCCAAGGTGCGTGGTATTACTGCATCATTTTCATTAAATGGCATCGGACTTGTGCCTGACGATTCACCCGACTTGTATCAGGAAAATGAAGAGCTTAAGGTAAGTAAAAGCCTTGCATTGTTAGTTGCAGTTTTATTACACCGTTGTAATGTTGTTTGATTCCCGAACGAGTAATAACTTTGTTGTACGATGCAAAAGCATTAAAGAGGCTATGTTACAAAACTTCGATGGCTTTGGCATGACACAATAAAATGTATCGATAGGAAAGAATGAAAATAATTCTCCAATTCAATTGTACAATAAAAATAAAAATTATAAATTAACCGTTTATTGTATTTTTACGATTTTCCCCATTCTCAGCTAAATGTTTTGTTGTTGATTTATTGGATTAACAAAGAAGAATAACAGTACCAAATACATAAATTCCCCGTTCACAAAAAATAGAAGATTAACCACATTTAAGATGTGAGAATATTAAATATTCTAAAGGAGGTATGAATGTAACAAATGGGAATTACAGAGATTGATCTGAGGTAGCAGATTTATGGTGTTTATGTGTTTATCGATTTTGTTTGTTAAGTAAATTCCCGGCTCGAGCTGGTTTTGCCATACATTTTGTCTTGTTTGCCGAAAATTAAAATACAATGTTTTCAATAAAGTTTTAATTTACATCATTTAACTTTTATTTTTTTTATTTTATTTTATATTACGATTGAGTCTTGTACCCATTTAGTAATTTACATTGCATGACAAAGTATTTGATTAGTCGGCGTAATCAAGCGATTATCCCCAGCTACGTGTCACTCCTCTTCAGTTCTTTCGCCTCAGTAAGTCTACTGACCTCCTGGTCGCGATAAGTCCAGTGGTTTGGTTCTTTGCAGTCTTCTTGTTGGTGTGGTAGTCAGCGTACAGCGTATGCCCAGATTTGCATCCTGGTGCAGACGTTGTAGGTGTTCTGTTGCATGGTAGATAAATCTCGATGGAGGTTGTCGTTTCGAATGTACCACAGTGCATTAACAATGCATCGCAGGATTTTATTTTGAACGGTTTGTATGATTTTGATATTTGTTTTCTTGGCACAACCCCAGAGTTGGCTACCATATGTCCATACAGGTTCCAGGATTTGTTTGTACAACAGCAGTTTGTTATGAATCGCTAGTTCAGATTGTCTTCCTAAGAGCCATTGCATTTTTCTAAATTTTATATTTAGTTCTTCTCTCTTCTTTTGTATGTGTTCCTTCCATCTAAGTTTAGCATCTAAAGTCATGCCGCGGTATTTAGCAGTGTTTGTATGCGGTACTACTATCGAGTTTATCTTTATTGGTATATGATTAACTTTTAGATTTGTAAAGTTCACTTGGATTTATTTTGCTTGATTTAATTTAATTCGCCATTTCTTTGTCCAATTACATATCAGGTTAGTATAGCCTTCTGTAATTTACAAGTGGAGTCATTGATGTTCTTTGGTGTTGCAAGTATTGCCGTGTCGTCGGCAAAAGTCGCAATAGTTGCTTCTGTAATTGGTATATCTCTAGTATCTATATAGGAGATAAAGGATTGGCCCAAGAACACTCCCTTGTGGTACTCCGGCTGTTATCCTTTTTAGTTGGGAGTATCCATTCTCATACTTTACTCGGAAGTGCCACACTTTGTAATGCCTGCGCTACATCATGGGATACAGTTGAGCATATTTGTTTGCTTTCTAGTGATTTCTCGATTTCATCAGTAATTCGATGTACTTGTTCTATCGTAGAATGTTTTTCCCTAAATCCAAACTGATGTGGGGGGATAAGATTCCTTTCTTCGATAATTGGTTTTAGTCTTTTAAGAAGAACCTTTTCAAATAGTTTCGATAATGTCGGTAGCAGAGAAATTGGCCTGTATGAAGCTTTATCATTCGGAGGTTTGTTCGGCTTAAGTATCATAATTACTTCTGCAACTCTCCATTATCTTGGTACATATCTTAGTCGAAATACTGCATTAATTATATGCACTAGTTTCCTCAACGCTTTCTCCGGTAACACTTTTATTATCTGACCCGTTATAAGATCATATCCTGGAGCCTTATCCGCATTCAGATTATTCTTGATTTCCCATTTTAGTTCTTTCAATGTTACAGGTGTAATTGAAATCAAAATTTCAAATCCTGTTTATTTATCGGGATGATATTTTCCTCTTCCATTTGTTTGGGGTAAGGTTGGAATATCTCTTCAAGGTGACTTGCAAACAAATCTGCTTTCTGTTTAGCATTTCGAGCCCAATTTTCTTTATTTTTAATTGGATGAACCTGAAGTTTGGGTCTTTTAAACTTCTTAGTTGCTTTCCATAATGAATAATCAGTATCTTTTTGCCCAGTTAGAGTGCTGAGGTATTTATTAACTGACTGATTTTTAATGTCTTTTATTAGGTATTCTAATTTATTGCACAAATGGTTAAATATCCTCTTATTTTCCGGGTTTCAATGTTTTTGCCATTTCGTCCTTGCTTTTCTTTTATTTTTAAGAAGTTCTCTCACTTCCTCTGGATAGCTAGCATTGCGTTTCATTTCCTTACTATACGAGTGCTATTAGGAGTGCTTTTCCACGCAGCACTTTAGATATTATGGATCAGCTTATCTAGCTCGTCTTCTATTTGGGCTGGTCCCTGTATTGGGTTCTGCAGACTAATTCTGTCTGTTAAATGTGTTTGAAAGAGATCCCAATTGGTTTTGGAGCTCGTTAATTTCGTGTTGCCCTCTTTTATAATCATTGTTTGGCTAAGTATCATAATAACTGATGAATGATCTGACGATAGACTTTCACTGTTCTCTACATGGATATAATTATCTGAAATCCCTCTTGTAATAAAGAAGTCTATAAGATCTGGAGTCTTACTGATATCCGAAAAACCCGCATTTTAGTTGTTTGCTTGCTGCGAACAGTTCTTTTCCTTTAGCAGTCGTTAACCGAGGTCCGCAATAGATATTTTTTGCATTATAATCACCTCCAATTAAGAAGACACTTCCTAGTGTTTTGAGAAGATTAGTATAATCCACTTGTTTGAGATTGTATCTTGGAGGGCAGTATATGGCTGAGGCACTACAAGTTTTATTATTGTTTAATTGTATTTTGACTGTTGTGACTTGCATGGAGTGCTTCTCGACTTTATGTTTTTCGTTATGTTTTATGTGATCTTTTATGAGGATAGTTGGTCCACCTCGAGCTTTGTTCTCTGGATGTATTGCATGGTAGCAATTATATCCTTTTATTTTACAGAATGAAGTTTTGGTGAAATGGGTTTCTGATATGAGACATATGCCTATATTATGTATGTTTAAAAATATACCTAGTTCTTGAATGTAATGCAATAGCCCATTTGCATTCCAGGTTACAATTCGTATTGTTTTATTCACTTCTTTTGTTTATAATTCGATTTTATATAATTTATATTTTGATACACTCGATCAAGGTTTTCTTCTACTCTTTTATTGAAACTAGTTTGTGATTTCATTTCTTCTAGTGTGTTCTGCAGACTCATTTCCTGTGAGATAAGTCTTTTGTTGAGGTTCTCTAGATTTCTCAGTACATCCTGTAAAACGAGATCCATTTTTGACTGTTTCTGCTCTGTTTGCTGAACTATTTGTGCATAAGTAACGTTTTCATTTATTCGCCCTCTTTTTATGTTGAGATTAGAAGTTGACGATTTAGGCTCCGTGTTTTTTTATAGGTTGTACATGTCTTGATGTATCTGGCTTGCGTGATTTATCTCTCATTTTCTGTAGTTCTACTGCTACTTCACTACTGTATTTCACTGCTGTAGTTGCTGGATGCTAGCCTTTACAGTTGATATACCTCGGTGTTGTATTTCGGAGAACTATGCAGTCGTTTCCAGCGTATTTTCCTGCACATTTAACACATCTTGCTTCGCGATGGCAGTACATTTGTGTATGATTATAATCTTGGCAGTTTTTACATTGCGGTATTAGTCGAGTGACCTTTCTCGGTGTTTCTATTTTAACTCTGAGGTTAAGGATAGCCATAATATTATAAATATTTTCGATTTTTTCTTGATTGTCGAAGGTTAGCATGAAAAGTGGGAGTCCTCTTCTCATGATTTCAACATTTCCTTCCCTATTCTCGTCTCTCTTTTCTGATGATGTTGATTGCATCGATTATTTTGAGGCCTTGGTTTTGCAGGTCCTCAATAATTTCATCTTTTGAACAAGTTGGATGGAGACCTCTTGCCATTACTTTAATTGATCGATCGTTTTTATCCTTGTAGCTATACCATTGGTGATCAACAGAATTTAATTTGCTAGCTAGAGCTTTATAATCTTCAGGCTCTGTTGTGTTTATTTTCCAAATATTATTACTGAGCGATATTACTTTGCAGTCATTTCGTACTACTTCTTTCATCAGTTTCTGAATACTACCGTGATTTTTATTCCTAGGATATTGATGGGAGGTGGAACCTGTTTCTTCTTTTCTGGCTCATACACTTTTGGTGCAGTAATTGCATTGGCAGTTTTAATGTGGGTTTGAATTGGCTCAACTTCTGGTGATGATTCAGCTTTCCTCTTGCTTGGGTTGGTTTCTTTTCTTGGTTTCTTATTTGCTCTCTTGGATTTCTGTAGTATCCAATTGGTTTCCCCTTCAAGCTCATCTTCATCCGTGTGATATTCGTCTAGATCTGTGAGTACTTGAAATTGGCTGTTCAATAATGCTGAGTTTCCTGCGTTGTTATTTTTATTTACTGTTTCCTCTAGCATAAGGCTTTCTTCCTTTAGCACAGCAACTTCATTGTTCAGCTGCGCTATTAATTTCTCCATTTGTTCAAATTTATTAATTAACTTTTATGATGTCATTAATTCGACACCGTTGTCGTAAAATTAACTTAGGATATGTAGAGGCAATAAGTCTATCGTGAATAACGAATATCACAATTATATTCTGTATAGTAAAATAAAATGTATGTAGGTTTATTTAAAATATAGTACCTTTCAATTACACAAATTTGTTCCAGGAAGAAATTCAGAAACTCGCTGCTCAAATTGAATTTATGAAAATCGTGAATATGGAAATGAACAACCGCCATATAAAACCAAAGCCGGGTGGCTATTTTACAATTTCGTCAACAGTTCAAAGCCCGTTGAACAAAAGTACAAACACACAAATATTCTCATCAAAAAAATCACAATCACTGCAACAACAACAAATTGAACAGTTGAATAATAGTGGAGGAGTTAGTGATGATGGGCACAGTGGATCAAATAGTTTGGGAACAAATTCGATCGGGTAGGCACCCACTCATTTTTAAATTATAAAAAGTTACGATAAAAATAACTAACATTACATATTTGTGATTATATTTATAGTTACGCACCTCCGTTACCGCAACAGAATACTAACAACAATAATAACAATTACAACACGAATTATAATAATGGCAATCCAACAACAATAAATAACAATGAAAAAGTATGACAAGTTTACCGAAGTGAACAGATCTGTTCCACCGAAGCCGCACGTCCGCCAATCAAACAAATTTCACCGACCAAAACTCCATCTGATCTCCGTATTCCAATTTATGTTTAAAATATAAATAATTTTTATCATCATGCGTTGCTGTTTAATATTTGCCGTGTTTTAATATTGGAGCACTATCCGGCGCCTAAGGGAAATTTCTACTGAAACTGTAGCTATTTATTCAATGGTGTTGCATCTTGCTGCGTTTTAAATTTTTATTGTAAGATTAAGTTTCTAATGGTTTAAGCGTTGTACAAAACAAAGGAAATTTAAAATTTCCCTTTGAAATGGATAGTGCTCCCGATAGCGGCTCCCGATAAATCGGTAGAGCAAAATATTTTTTTATCGATGTTTAACTAAAAATTTGAATGAAAAATCTTAGTTTAGAATTAAATAAATTAATTATATGCAAAAATAGCACGCTAAATATAAGTTTTGACATAGAAAAATGCGTGCTCCGGATACAGCTATCGGGCGCTAATAAAAAACACGGCTATTATTTTCATTTAATTGTAAATAATTTTTAATTACTACCAATATTTAACTTGTATAATTACAATATAAGAAATCTAAGTTAATCAAATGCAGCATTGCAAATGTTGACGCTTTTAACTTAAGATTTTTAATTATTTTAGTTTGGTTTTCTTTTAGTAAAATTCAGTTTAAATTCAATCGAAACTTTTAAGATTAACTTTCTATTGTTATTTATTTAATCATGCCGCCACAAAAGTTTTTATTTTTAAGAGAAGTTGATAGCAGTTTTGCTGTTAGCGCGAAGGAGTGCCACCCCAATTTTCAACCAGCAGCTCCATTATTTTATTTGATATATAATCAACAGCGTCAACTAGGAGTTGAGAGTGATCAATTAGGCTTTGATACCATAGGTAACGGCAAATAATGAAGACATTGTTGCGTTGTGTATATCGCTACAAATTTTAATTTTGATTTTGATACATATCAGTTCAATAGTTTCTGTATTAGGGATGTCAAAATCCGATATATCAAAACCCAAGTGAGCCGTCAAAAGTATCCGGCGGCCATAACGATCTTCTGCCATGTCAAAAATTTAGTCTACTTTGCGGAAAACTACCAATATATGAAATATTTACAATTATTAAAGCTGATATCTAAAATAGTTTCATTCAACAAAGAATGAAAATTTTTGATATTTAAAACGATGAATTTTGTGCGTTATTTATTTATTTACTTTTAAAGAAATCAATTCTGTGAGTTACGCGTATGATTTCAAATTTAAAATAAAACATTGAGTTTAAAATAAGAATTAAATTAAAACAAAAAAATAATTAAACAAAAAATAACACAAAAAATAGTAAATAGTAAACAATTTTAGTTTCGTGGTAGTTGTTCGAAGTATTATTGCAACCAAATTCTTGAATGAAAACGGAATTGGGCATTACAGTAAGAGAAATTAGAAGGTCAAAGTTTGAGGGTAAATACTCGATCATCTAGCCAGCTAGCAACCGCAATCCGCTTTTTATATGGAAAAAATTAACAAGAAAAAATTCTCTTTTGATCTGCAATAGTTAGTGTTTTGACTAGCTATCAAATCTTATCGTTACAGTTATCCATCATATTAATTAAATCCTTTTGGAATTAATCAAAAGTTTCGTTTACAACTGGGTGACATTAACAACAGGGCTGAAGACGCCAAATTATTTGGTCTATCCGGAAACCACGTCAAGATTTGATAAAAGCTGTTGATTGAAGTTTTATTTCATAGACATCAGCATAACGGCATTTTCACATGTGAGCTTGTTTTACCTTCATGTATTCGTTTTATGTTGCGCAATAATTCCAATTTGTTTGCTGTTGACCGCAATTGAATTTTAAAATGTTTATCAATTTTTCTTGTCCCAAATTACAACTGTTGTTTGCCTCGTTCCCATCGATGTCAATTGAATCACCAATATCAGCTAAATTAGACTAACAGCAAACTAAATATGAAATTCATATTACGTTCGCAATTCGAATCGAATTCAGTATTGATTTGTTCTTTAAAACGGGACATCACATTCACTGACTGGTTTCTAAGATAATTATATGAAAAAATGACAGATGACGGTATAATGACCGAAACAAACGAATTTGATCAAAATGAATAGAATGTTCGACGAAACGCCACTATAAACTTCACTCCGCGAAATTCAATTAAAACCACCCTTAATCTTTTTGATATGAAATAAAGGCTTAGAGTTTGAACTTTATCTTGATTATCTGGTTTTAATTGTGATGTCAATATACACATTTTAAAATGAAAACATAATTTTAATTATATTTTTTTTTGCTAATTATAAAAAAATAGATTTTACACTGCGAAATTCAATTAAAGTCAGTAACTTTAAAATAAAATAATATCAATAAAAATAAAAATATCTGTAATTAACCATGTAATTATTATTAATGAGTATAACCCCCATTTTTATTAATTACTTCAAAAAAATTTTCAAACCAATGCTTGCAATTCAAATTCGGGAATTTGCTCCCATGCCTGTACATACGTACAACGGCTGTATGCAACTCAACTAAGTTTTTCTACTACTTCCCATTGTCATAGACCTTTCATGCCACATTGCCCCATAAATCCTCTAAAGGATTTATATCACGAGAACGTGCCGGCTAGCCCAAAACTTCGATCTGTCGTTTTCTAAACCAATCGAACGTTTCCTTCGAATGAGAGTATTATCCTGCTAGTAAATCCAATTCGAGGTTGGTTGATCTTCACCAAAATCTATTAAAATTTCATCTAACAGATCTATGCAATCTTTGGACTTCATTCGAGTCGAAATTTTACACATCGGAGTTTTTCCAAAATATGAAAATGCGGCCCAAATCATAAGGGTCCAATGTTTCGGCTCATTGATAGTTTCTTATCCGATCTTAAATCTTGCCTGTAATACTTGAATCTATCAGGTCCGTCTAAGTTAAACTTCTTCTCGTCCGAGAAGAAAATATTTTTTCAAATTGGTCCCACGGACATGTATTTTTTGGTAAAGTTTAATCTATTGATTGCATGTGCTTCCGTTAAATCTTTTCACTCATATATCACGGTTGCTCTGATGCAAAATCAGATCAAGTTTCGAAACAATTTTTGCGACCGTTGATTCCTCTTTAATCGCAATTCTTAGGATTTGTGTTGCCTGGCGCGGTGAAAGCTTCTGAATATTTTTATATTTCGATTTTTTCATATAAGCGGTCGTGATCTGCCTAATTTTATAGAGATTTGCCGATTGGAAAACTAGCATTCCTTGGAGGCTCGATTTTTTTGATTGTTACTTTTTTCCTTTGCCAATTTTTATCAAAATTTTAAAAAATACCAATTAATAATGTCACTAATTAGAAAACTCGAAATTCACTAACAATAAACTAATTAAATCAAACGCCTAAGATATACTAACTGTCTCTAATTGAAATTCGTCATTTATTGATGTTGTATCGGATCTTGTTTTGTTTTTTCTTGTTCAAACATGATGCATTTCGATTGCTAAGTCTAAATTTTATTTATTTATGCTTCGTGGTCCTTCTACAGTACAATTAAACAAAACAATTCGTTGTTTAATAATTTACATTCAAAATTATGTGTGGCTTTAATTGAATTTCGGAGTAATTTCATTGGTTAATTCCATCCCGAGTAGAATTTTTGAAGTAATTAATAAAAATCATGGTTATACTCATTAATAATTACATGATTCATTACAAATATTTTTAATTTTATTGACCTAATTTTATTTTAAAATTACTGACTATTTTAATTGAATTTTGCATTTGTTAATACAAACAAATTACAATTAAAATTATGTTTTCATTTTAAATTGTGTATATTGACATCCCAATTAAAACCTGATACTTTCATATCAAAAAAATTAAGGATGGCTTTAATTGAATTTAGCAGAGTGTATTTGCAACAAATTAAAATTATCATTTAAAGCTTTCAAGATTTATTACATGCTTAAATGCAATTAACTATTTCAGTAAAATCGTCTGAGCTGCGCCACAGCCATAAATGTTCTCAGCGAGATATAGTCGTAGATTTCTCGTACATCTGGGTATCGATTTTGTTCAAAATCCGAGACGCGAGACATGACGTTTTCGTATACGTATAATGAGTATAGTATATGTGTGTAATTTTTCTGTGGTTATATTTGTTTGTTTTCTGCGAATGCAAGCATCAACAATAATGAATCGGTACAAATCCGTTCAGTTTTTATGGTGCTTATGTTGTCTTTTCTCTCATTTTTTTGATAACTCCCTTGCTTTTGAAAAGACGAGTTAACATGTTTGCGCAAAGACTGCTATAGCTAGCAGTCATACAACTTTTTCGTTTTTAACACGTTCGCGCAAACAACTTTCATTTTTTAAGGAATAACTCGAAATATTTTTCAATCCTAAACAATACATTCCTTTCCGCGACGAAAAATCATTGCAATTACAAAAGTTATCAAATGTGTGAGTAGTACACACATTTAGAAAGTGTACGTCAATGTGTTAAGAAAAAAATTGTTAACTACACATATTACGATTTTAATTTTTTTTTCAATGCGATGCCGAATAAATGTTTTTTTGTCGTAGAAACTCAGAATTTGCAATTATTTTAAAACTAAAATTAAATAATTAAATAAATTTAGTTTTATTTAAAACATATTTGCATTTACAAATTTTAAATTAGAAATGCAAATGTTATCTAGAAATGTCATATCGCACTAACACAAACACACAAACACACATACCACTACTATATACTTGCCGTTATTTTTTCGTTGGAAACTTGTAGTTATTTTTTCGTCAACTTTCGGATTTTGAACAAAATCGACCCCCTGTTTTTCTTTGCTTCATTCTTCTAATATTTCTAAGTTAACTACATGTTAATTTCAAAATTTAAAACGGAATATATAACGTGTTTGCGTAAACTGCATCGAGGTTCCATAGTAAAAATAGCAGAACTGAAGAAAATGCAAATATAAAATTTTCACTAAGTCGATGCCAATAATTTTATTTTAATATTTTTTATATTACAGTATTTTTTCTAGCTTTTCCTCGGAGCTTGCAATAAAAGTTACGATTGAATTTGATAAGGCTTTTATTTGAAACCTAGATGTTAAATTCCACCATTTATTTTTAATTAACATAATTTATTATTTATTTAACATAATATAAATTAATAAAATAAATGTTTGGTGTTAAATTAAATATGGTGATATGAAAAATTAAACAGCGCTATCAATATTATTTAAATAATTTTACTTAATTTTACTTAAATTTGATTCACTTCGGTTAATATAAAAACAATTAGTTCAAATTAATTTATACTTTATTTGCTAGAATATACAAAAAATATTATAATATGTATAGCATTACTTATAGTCTTTGTCTATTTATAAATAAGAATTTAAGCATTCTTGTCAAATACTTGTGGATTAAAATATGGGTTTCAGCTATGTGAAAACATGTTATGCTACCACAACGAGGAAGCGTCGTCAAGATCGTTGCTTTATTTTAAGTCTCACTAAGGCATTTTTACACAATTTATTAACGAACTAAAACTAGTTTCACTTCATTACTAAAACTGTTTAGCCTCACAAAACATTCACTTCGCCAAAAACATCACATTTGATTAATTTATAGTAAATCAATAAGCAGCAACTATTTAGACTAAATACATAACTATATATAATCAAAACAAAATGTTAACAGAAAGAAAAGCAAAGTTTTAATCTTTTTTCTTATAATAGAATCTTTCGAAATCTCTCGAGGCTTTTAATCATATTACTATTATAACATACTCGTTCATATAAAAAAATAAATATTTACAATATCTATAATTAAATATTATATGTGACAATAACAAAAAAACATAACAAAGTCTCTATTTATTATAAAAACAAAAGCTTTCGATATAAATTATATAAGGAACTTAATTATAAAGTAAATTTAACAAAAAAAAACAACTCAATGGTAAATGTGTAATAATTTCTAAATAAATTAGCTAAATAAAATATTTAACAAAACAATGTAAATACTTGAACACAAAAAAGCTCTATGTTTTTAGATTTTTTATAAATAAACGACGAAATGTAAATTATTTTATAAACCAATGTTCTATTTATTTGTATTGTCTTCCTCTCGTACGCAGAATAAACTGTAACAAAAAAAAATTCTAAATTTAATAAAACAATTAAAAATACTGAGGGCTCAGGTTTATTAAATTTACAAATTTTTTTCTAACACTCTAAATTTCTATTCAAGAAACCAGAACAAACTCTCCACCGTAACTTATACATATATTGAAAATAATTTATGTAAAAAATAATTAAGTCAATTTTTGGATGTATAAAAAATTATAATAATTTGTAGGGCATATCACTAATTTATGTTATATTATTATGCATTTTATATGCATAAATGATAAAAACATAAATTACATAAGTATTAAAAAAAACACAATTAACAAGGAAAAAAGCTCAATATTAAATGGTTATTCGTTAAGTTTTAAACTTTAAGGTAATTTAAAAAAATGTGTTAGTTGTTTAAGAAATAAATGTTGATTTCAGACAGAATTTTATTAATAAAAATCTATATAATTAATTATTTATAATTAAATTGTGATGTTAAACAAAATTAAAAACAAAGTTTTTAAAATAAGAGTTATGTTATTGTTTACCTACATTATTTTTAAATATTATACCAAAAACATAACTATTTTGTTACTTTCCATTGTGTTAAATAATTTCAAAATTATTATAATTGAAATATATATTAGTAATTTAATATAAAAAAAACACAAAATTTGTTTGATTTATCGGAGGTTTAAAATACAAATAAAATATGACCAAGAGCCGTCTATTATTGTTTAACCGTTAACCTATTTTCAATTTCTATTGATTGTTCGACTTATGGCTTCTTCCGAGAACCCTTTAAATTTGGCGGCGGTTTTGTCGACATCAAACTTAAAGTTTCTGCAATCAACTAAACTTAAGGGCGTTCTTTACTAAATTAAATTTGTTGTTGAACCTAATCGGAAAATTAATTTTCAATGTTTATACATTTTTTCTTTAGCGTTCGAACCTACCTATAATATAGAAACTTCGTAATTGGGATTGTTTGGTATCCCTGGCCCGCTATAGCTATTTTCTGAGTTAGTTTTCATAATTATTTTTTGAAATTATCGGTAGTCTGTTTTTATTTAAATTTTTTATATAAAATAAAATTAAAATATTTAAAAACAAACAAAACTAGGCACGAGATAATAGATTTAACTTTATTATTACGAAAAAACTCTATTGTTGTCGATTGCGATCAGAGTGTAATAGTGAAAATAGTGTCGATTAGTGTTCTGTTAAGCAAATGTGTTTATCTATTGGATTATTACAAAATTAGAAAAGTTACTTTTTATTTAAATTATATTTATTATGTCTGCATGAAAGTTATTAATCCATTATTGAAGTTAAACCTTGAGAAACGCATTTTTCGTTTCTCGTTAAAGTTGTATATGTATAAATATTTACAAACTGTATAATTTTTTTCAAGCAATAGAATATCCCTTACCTGTTTACTCGTATTATGCATGTGTAAAGGGTCTTTGAAAAGTCGCGCATAGATATTTTTTTAAAATAAAAATGGAAATACTTAGATTTTTTTCTGGTGTTTTTTTATTTTTTGTAAAAATATCACTTTTAACAATTATAGGTGGAAAATGACATCATTTAAATATCCATCACGGGCACGTTTACAGGCTTCTATACGAAAATCAAAATTTTAAAAACTCGCTCACACATTACCGCATTAAGTTCATCAATTTCGATCCGAATATTATTTTTCAGCTGTGCAATTGTTTTTGGTTTATTCACATAAACTTTAATTTGCAAGAAACCCCAAAGAAAATAATCTAATGGCGTTAAATCGCATGATATAGGTCTCCAGTTTATGTCACCATTACGTGAAATTAATCGACCTGGAAACTTAGACCGTAATACCTAGATATGTTCACGTGTTGTGTGACTCGTAGCTCCATCATGTTGTTGTAAGTATGCAAATGTAAATCCTTATGTAAAATTCGCCAAACAGTCGATGGATGAATGCCTAATTCCTGAGAACGTCGTGATATCGATGTTGACGGTTCCTCCGCGACATTTTCTACCACAGCAGCAATGCACTAGAACGTCCACTTTTTGGTCTGTCACACCTTTTTCGAACCTCGACAGAACCAGTCTCATCAAACTAACTTTTGAATTGTTGACTCATTTTGATGATTATTTACACCAAAAAATCACGAATTTTACAATACGTATTTTTTAGAAATCGAAGATTTTCATAATAAGTTTGAATAACTTTAATGCGTTCTTCTAGCGTGCGAATATCCATCGTTAAAGGTTGCTTTTGAAAGCTCCTTTATTATGTGCAAATACCACATTTACACCAGTACAATAAAAGTAGGTAACACAAAAGGATGTATAATACTTTATTACTTTATCACCTACTTATTTGATATTAAATTATAATAGCTATTAAAATTGTATTGTATTATGTCGTCGTGTAAACGTTATTTTAATAATATACTTCAATTTTGTTTAACTTATTTCGTTTTTCCAGTTTCATTTAAAGGTATTACGTGTATGTGTACAGTTTCATTTGTAATATTTTAAAATAAAATACATTTTCGATATTTTAATAAAAAATTTAAACTTTTCAATAATATTAAAGTGATAAAGTATTATAGTATGGATTTACACCACTTGTGATGTAAAGTGAAGAAATATTATACTACTAAAGAGACTGTGATGTAAATCGTGGATTTATTTTATTTATTTTTTGGTATTTTGCGTTGATTTGGTTGGGGATAATGCAAAACACATTAAAATAAAAGAGCCTTACGCACATCTTGAAAATATTTTTATTTCAGCAGTGGCACTATTCTGGTTCACCAGTGGCACTATTCTGGTAATTCCCGGGGATTAGAATTTTTAAATTGTGTAGCAGATTTATTATCTTTTCCCCAAAGTGCATTCTGACTTAAGGGAAAAATGGGTCTTGGGAGAAAATTATTCCCAATTATAGCAGTTTTGACGTTTATTATTTTAAGAAAGCATCAAATGGGAATAGAATAGAATTTAAGAGAAATTTATTATTGTATTTGCTTATATTACTTTATATTGGTAATATATATACAAACAAAATTTACTTTTATAGTAAAATTCGATTAAACTATCAACAAAAATCAATTAAACGCAGTTAATTATTTTTAGATACTTGTTTTCTTGTTTTATTGCGATTGCGTGTCGACCACGAACAATTAAAATATTTTCCGTTTAATTAATTCCCCAATTGACAGAATTAACTTTTGGAAAACGGGGATTTGGGGAAAAAATGTCTGGGGAATAGCTGTTACAAAAAAAAGTCATTCCCTGTTTCCGGAGAATTACCAGAATTGTGTGCCTGTCGTACTGCTTGCTATATCATCAAGTTTATGTCTAGAGTTTATTTTTTGTACTGTAGACGGCATTCATAAAAAGAATTTAATAAACGAAATAACAGAAAAAATTATTAAAACAAAAATAATATGGTTCGAAAGGTTCAATACCAAGAGAATGGGTTTAATTATGGGTTTAATTATTTTGATTAACAAACAAATCGTGTGTTTTTTGACGTACATAGTTGTTTAATGAAATGTTAATGAATATTTTTGCCATAATAAAGGTTTAGGGAAAAAGTTCGTGACCTTTTTGGGTGACATTGAAACAAAGAATTTTCTTATTTCAAATGAATTTTATTAAACCAAATATGTATCATTTTGATAGATGACCTTTTGCCATTTTTCTGGTAGAGCCATGACCCCATCACTGTAGAACTTCTGTAGTTTAGAGGCGAAAAATCAAGACAACTCATATTCGTAGGCCTCTTTTGAATTTAATGTAAAACCATTAAAATGGTTGTGCATGGACCGGAACAAATGGTAGTTCGATGGTGCAAAATCAGAACTATATGGTGGGTGCATCAAAACTTCTCAGCCAAGCTCTCTCAGTTTCTGCCGGGTCAACAATGATGTATGTGGTCTAGCGTTATATGATGGAATACAACGCTCTTTCTTGGTGTCAATCCCGACTTTGATACCGTTTGGGAAGCTTCACCTCGTTCCGTCTATGATCTTTTTCGCACAACGTTGTCGTATCTTATCCACTTTTCATAACCAGTAATCATTCGCTTTAAAAATGGCTCAAAATCGTTCCGTTTCAGCAGCGTTTTGCAGATAGAAATTCGGTGCATTAAATTAAAATGCACCTACCTGGTGGTACCTAAACGTCAAGCTTTTATAAACGCAGTTACACGCGCAGTTGGAAAATTCCATAAAATTCCATTTTTGATAACGTAGCACAGGTCAAATTTGAAGCATAGAAATAAAAAAAAAGGTTTGTTGTAATTTAATTGTGAGCTGTGCCGGCGTGGAAAGCCGAATTTGACGTAATTTTGGGATTCGGCTATAATGAATGGCCCAAGGCCGTTTCCTACCCGTTAATTCTCCAATCTAGTTTGTTGAGCTGGGGTAGGATTTCAACTTGTGTTGGGGTTTTAACATGTCTTTTGATGAAGCTCCACAATTCGATCATTCCGAATGAAACTTGGGCATATCTCAACCAACCATTGTCAAATTAGGTATGCAGAATTGAGTAGGGATTTAAAAATGGATCGTAGGGAAATTCTGGAATTCGGCCGTCCTAGGCAATTTTTTAACTAATTATGTTCGAACCTGATATATTGAGCTGAACAGGGATTCCAACATAAATCCCGGATGAAGTTCAGGATTTTTCCATAAAATAAATTTCAAAATAATCGGTCAAGAAATTATCCAGTTCTTACACTCACTATAGCTGAACGAAACTTGACCTTAACCCGTTAAAAGACGACCCAGTCAAATTCAGCTTCTTCAAAACTAAAATTTGCTAGAATTCTAATTCAGCCCAATTCGTATCCTAAAAATATTTTAGGCATCTTCCGCAGTATACTGTTTAGAAACAGATTACGGAGCCAATTCTACCCAACACAATCAATCAAGGTTTACGTGAGGTGACGGCATTTAGAACTCAAATCAATGAATATTCGTGTCTGCCGTTCTCATGCAATTGTGAACCTGTTTTGAGAAATATTATTGAGTCAGATAAATTATTTTATATGTATATATATATATACAGCGATTCCACACGAAAACGACCGGATTCTGTTCTCACCCCCTTCGATTTTTATGAAACTTGCTGAAGATGTTCTCTATGGTCCAGAAACACTAAAAATTATTTCTGTTTATATCTTCGGTACTGTACGTTTGAACAGGGGCGCACACCATTTTTAGGATTTCGCAAAAATGACCGATCTTAATAAATGAGGTCTCAAATGAAAGGGATTTAACGGTGGTTTTAGAAATAATTATTATTGCATTTTTTTATTAATTGGTGTGGGAAAAATGACGATTTTTCAAAAAAAATTGCGTTTTCAGTACTTTCGACAACAACCACAATCAATTTTTTTTAGCATTTTTTCAAGTCTAATCATTTCCCAAACAGGTACAGAAATAAAAAATTGAGTGTTAGTTTTGGTTTTTATGACATAATGTTTTGAAAATTCCATTCTTCGCCTACTTTAATGCAAAAAACAGGGATTTAATCATAAAAATGGTCCTATCATAAAAGAAAACACCGATAACGGAAATTTTTAAACTTCTATAAAACATGGGTTAACTCATAACTAAAAAATGTGTATATTACAATAAATTTTATCAATTTAGTACTTTTTACTAACTCATTTTAAGTGTCTATTTTATTTTTATCTATATACGAGTATACCTATTTTTTTTTATTTATGAGGTACATAATATTAAATTATTCCCAGAAAAGTTAAACGGGAAATGGTTATGCCAATTTCTTTTAACAATTGTCCATTTGTATTAATAATAAAATAAAACAAGTATTATATTTAATTTCATATAAACAATATTTTTATTCAGTAAACATATTTAAAATACAATTTTAATGATTTATTAAATTAATATAATATAATATTTATTTTTCTAATGTAAAACAATGTTGATCTTCACAAAACGAAATTTCTTTAATGTGTAGAGATGTCTTATCAATTGGAACAAAACTATGAATTGTTGAGTACCTGGTATTTGATTTATTGAGTTATACCGATTTTTATTTTTATTTCCATGATATTATAATCTTTGGTACTATAAAACTGATAATTCACTTTTGACTCATTTTGAATAGCTCAAGAATACAGTTCATGTGTTGTGGTTATTTTATTTTCAAACGGTCTTTGCAAACTTCCTCTAGCGGCATTTCTCTTAAGAACACCTCCTAAAGCATCGCATGGTCCTTTTCCATGACAGGTTGCGAAGAAGTTCCCTTCTGCTTGTATGTTGAAATCTTCTTTAACATTACACAAGTTGTAAACATTCATTCAGTTTTTATATTGAGCTCCAGATCCATCAGAAAATAAACAAATCTTTTTAACATGACTTGTCTTCGCCTTTATAAAATCAACTAGGCCTTGAATAAATAATCTCACTGCTACACGATTGTGCTTGGTTGACTCCGAGATAGCTATCAAACTGGTGAATTCCAAATTACTATTATTGGAAGAATTTTCGGCCTTATTCATATAGTAAACTGCAAAAGGATGTATTGTGCACTGAGCGTTGGACCAATGAAATCCTTCAACTGCATCTTGAACTATGAATGAGTAATTTTCCGAACAATCACATATAACAACACATTCATCGTTTTCCAAATTAGATTTTCTATGTTTTAGATACGCTAAATGTTGTTCTGTAATAAATGAATGTGGTAATATGTTTTGTAGTTGCTCACAAAATGTATAAGTAAAATCCAACGTTGATAAAATTGTTGTTTCTATTGTACACCAATCTGTTTGCTACCATTGTTTATAAGTAATCTCATCTACATCATTTTCTAGTAATTTTGTTGATATTTCCGGATGTCGTTGAATTTCCGCAAACAATCTGAGATATGAGATCACGATAACTTTCTAATGAATGTGAAAGAAGATTTTTTTGTTTTTGTTCAGTTTAATGTTTTGATGATATATGCATACGCATATAATGGGTTCTCCAATAGGAATGATATGATTCTTAAGTGACGTTTCAGCCATTTGTAATATGTCATGATCTGTTTTTTTTTGTTCCATTGTGTTCAGTAATGTTTACAGATTCATCATGGTGAGATATACGCAAGAACAACGTTTACAAATTATTCAGATTTATTATCAAAATAATCGTTCTCCAATTGCAACAAAATCATCTTCTCCGATGAGGCTCACTTTCATCTGAGTGGTGCGGTAAATAAACAAAACTGTTCGATTCTGGTGCGAAGAAAATCCACAAATTATTCATGAAAAACCATTACATTCACCTAAATTGACAGTTTTGTGTGGTTTTTGGTCTGGTGGAATCATCGGTCCGTTACTGTCAATGGAGATCGGTATAATCGATGATAACCAATTTTTTATGGCTGAAATTGGAAGAATTTGATCTTGACAACATTTGGTGCCAACAAGACGGGGCTACGTGCCACACAGCAAGTGCAACAATTGAATTATTGCGAATCATATCACTCTTATTGGAAAACCGTATACAATGTGTGTCACTTGAATTTGCTAGAACGCAGTGCCTTGGACGCAGTGAAGAAAATGTACAAAATCCAACTTTTATTAATGGATATGTTCTTTTAAATAGTTAATGTGCTTCCTTTAAATTACAGAGCACTAATATTCGTTGTTTTGTTATCTTAACTCCATCTGGTGTTATTGTTTCCAAATCTCGTTTTCCAGCACACACTCTACTTATTTCATCGTCCTCATAGAAATTCTGCACGAATTCGGCTATTAGGGATTAATGGTTTACGACCCCCATTTAATGTTCGGTGTTGACATTATGCCGTGCTACTCCTGAATCTGATTTGCCCTAATTGCTGTATAGTGTGATACGTTAAACTCCCGTTCAATTTTCCGAGCAGAACAGCTTTTTGGTAACCAAACGAATCTTTCATTTGGATTCAAAACTTATTTTTGAATTGTTGGATCATTTCATTCATGTCAGCACTATTGCCGGCATCGGAACTGGAAGGCAGTTAATATATATCCTCTGCAATTTTCGTTGAAACTTCTTGAAATTTTTTTGATTTGTAACATTCAACTCTCATTTGTTTACGATTTATGAACTGCTAATGGGCTTCAAAGTTTTTTTGAATGATAGAATATCTGGATAAATGTAATCTTCCTCTTCGGTTGTTATTCATGAACTTGATGATCTGGCAAGTGAACAGTCTACATTCGAGTTAATCGTTTGGATTCCAGAGGGCCCTTGTTGTGATACAAAGTGTATTCAAAGTTACGTAAAACAAAGTATTTAGGGCAGAAATATAAACAGATTTAAAAAACCGCAATTCAAATAAATATTCTATTTCTAAATTAGACCATAAAAACAACACGTATTAAATAAGCACAAAATAATAACGAAACATAAATAAAAGTAAGACCCAAATTACCAAGTAGAAAATAAAACAACAACAATTTGCGTAAAATTATCAATAAATCAAAATATCATGACCCAAAATACAATGTACTGGGCATGAAAAGTTAAATTGGCGAAAATTAAATTAAAACAAAAATTATTCTTACAAAGCAAAAAATCAAAATTGACCAAAAGCTAGAAGAAATTTTTTTAATACATTAGTTCCGTAACTAACAAACTAAAATCACCAAAATAATAATTCTGGGATTATTAAACAAGAACCAAAAAATTAGTTGACATTAAAACAAAATTCATCAATTCTGTGATAACCAAACAAAAAACCATTAAAATACAGTTCAGTAACATTCAAATAAAATCATCAATCTAATAATTCCGTATTTGCCAAAACAAAATTCTCCTAATTATTGAATATTAATTCTAATAGAACCGAAATAAAATAATGTAAAATAAAATTAATAGTTAAGTAGTGTGTATAATGACAAATGTAAATCTATAATATTACGTTATTAAATTTTATGTATTATATTATAAAATAAATAAAATAAAATTAATAAACAGTTATTTTACGAAATTAGTGTGTAGGTTAATTATTTGTGTTAAAATTATAGTGTACCAATATAAATACAAATTGATACTTTCGAATCTGAAGCGTTAGTTAAGTAGGAAAAGAAAAACGCACAATATTTCCAGCAAATTAAGGGTTGAAAAATCCCAGTTCTCAAACAGTGAAAACTAAAAACACTTTCCGAAATCGCATCGCAATCCCACACAACATTTAGACACAACGGCAGTGCAATCATTTAAACGTGGATTGAACAATGTAATATTACGAGAGAAAGTGGCACGATACAAGCAAAAAACGTGAATGTAATAATAAACGAAACTGAAGGAATGGAGCAAATGTTAGCAGCCTCAACTGGTCTACCCACTAGTCAACCAACACGGAACTATTCAACAATAAACACAACACCACAACAAGAGCACAATCCAGGAGTGCAAAATTTTTAAAGGAACAATCAGGTAAGGCAATCAGGCTAATCATATGCAACTACTGCCCGAAGCCAAACCATACGTATGACGTTTTCAGAACACGGATCGCAGCACAACGCAGCAATACACAGTACACAAACCATAACCATAACCCCACACCCACATCCCCCGTTTTATTGTGATTGTTCCGTACATTGGTCTAACTTCAGTACTCTCGAATTAAATACACAGAGTCATAGGAAATTATTCCAATTTAGCGTCAATCAAGTGACAAACGACTATGATAATCGAAACCTACTTATACACAATCAACTTCCCAACCACCCCATACTTTTTCGCTCGTTATCGCTGGACCGCGGATAATTTTGAATATTTGACTCATAGATGGAAAATTTGTAAGAATCCCAACAATCAGTTTCGAACGGATGAGATTATTGATTTGAAAGAATCAGTCTTCTCATCAGGTCGCGACTACTGATGTTGTATTACTTACATTGGAATATTGTCTATATACAATAGGACAATACCATGTATTTGTAGTACTAGCGAATTACTGCTAGCCTAACGAAATCGATTCTTTCATATTTTTTTTTTCATTTTTTTTTAATATGAAACAGCGATAACGGACGAAAAAGTATGGGGTGGTCGGGAAGTTGATTGTGTATAAGTAGGTGTCGATTATCATAGTCGTTTGTCACTAGATTGACGCTAAAATGGAATAATTTCCTATAACTGTGTATTTAATTCGAGAGTACTGAAGATAGACCAATGTGCGGAACAATCACAATAAAACCCATTACAATAGAAAAAAAATGTAAAAAATTATAAAATAAATTCGTAAAAAACACGAAAAGTTAATTGTGAGAATGAAACATAGATGAAAAATATGAAAGAATCGATTTCGTTAGGCTAGCAGTAATTCGCTAGTACTACAAATACATGGTATTGTCCTATATATATAGACAATATTCCAATGTAAGTAATACAACATCTGTCGTCGCGACCTGATGAGAAGACTGATTTTTTCAAATCAATAATCTCATCCGTTCTAAACTGATTGTTGGGATTCTTACAAATTTTCTCCATCTATGAGTCAAAAATTCAAACGCAACAACAAACGTACAACACAAACAACTATCCACAGCAGCAACCACAACAGAAAACAACAAATGGTCTTGGAAGACAGGTTAAAAAATACGAGGATAAATCAAATCATTCCGCAGTAACAGGAGCCAATTCACCCGCACTTAATAATAAACGATCCAACATAATCAGGGAAACGCGAACGGATCCGACCAGCCGAGCTGCAGCCGTTGGATCCCACAAATTCAAGTAACACCATCGACAAGCAACAAGAACAAGGAAATTCTCTCAAAATGGGATGCATCGAACTACGCAATTTGATGAGACACAGACAGAAAAGGAGTTTATAATTTGAATGTGTCTGGGCCTTCTTGCATTCTTTTAAAATGAGCTTGAAAGCTCCACCAAATAAGAGTGTAAAGTTACTACCAAAATTTTAATGTGTATACCAAATAAATAAATAAATAAGTAAATAAGCATTCCAGAAATGTATCTCCAATTCATCAATCAAAAGAGTCCAGTCCACCTATCAGCATAAATCAAAAGGGTCCAGACACCCAAATTCACCTATCAGCAAAACCAACGGGTCCAGACACCCATCAACAAGCAAACCAAAAGGGTCCAGACACCCACAATCAACAGAAAACAACGAACAAATAAACAAACAATTAACAAATCGTAAACAAATAATTTATCTCATATTTAGCAAAATACATACAAACAATAAAATTCATTAAATACATACATAGGCCAAAAAATCAAAACCGTCAAAAAAATTAAAGAGTCAAATCAAACAGAAACTGCCAATCTACGGAAAAATCGCCACATAACAGATCAAGCAAGAAACGACAGCTCATATGACATTAAACATTTGCTGTACCCTGATGAACAGGAAATCACCAAACCAGTAAACCTAATATCCCAACTGAAAATAGATAGAGATACCATTTCACCTGTAATAGGCAAATTAAGACCGAAATTATTACTAGATTCAGGAGCAGACGTGTCAATAATTAAAGAGAAAATAATTACAAAAGGAAAAGTAGACACCGCAGACATATTAGACTTAACAGGGATAGGAAAAGGTACGATCAAAACAAAAGGATCAATAAATTTAAACGTAAAATTAGACCAAAACTTAATAATAACACACAAGTTTCACAAAATCCCAAATGAATTCCCAATCTCAGAAGATGGAATTATAGGCAGAGATTTTTTCGACGAACACAAAGAAGTCGACTTTGTGTACTTTATAGTACGAACCAACTTAAAATAGGACAAAAACTCATTAATTTCACAAATCAACCTGAAATCAAATTACACTACCTGCACGGAGTGAAAGAGTAATAGAAATACTAATAGAAAAAATATTAGTAGCGAATACACTCACATGTAGCACTGATATACAAAATTTTGAACCAGAATTAGTAACAGTAGATCAGAAAATTAATAGGGAAGAAACTATAGCGTACGATTCGTAGCGGGAGCGGAGCACTTTGATAATTTAGTAATAACAATAAATAAAAAAACTTTAAATTTAATTTTTATTTAATAAAAATAATTTTGTTATGTATGTTGGCTGGTGAGTGGTGAGCTGCGGCGGCGTATTGCTCCGGCAAAAATCCAAATTGAATACGCAGAATGAATTTTGTTTTTTTCATCTTCTTGCCGATATCCAAAAAACTCAGAAATCCAAATCCGGATTTTCTGGCTTTTATAAAATTGGCGTTACATGCACCAAAATATTTTGGTGCACCCGTTTACGAATATGTTTTAGTAAACATAGACGTTTGCCGTGCCATCTCTTGTGCATGGTGGTGTATAAGTGCATTTTACATGATTTTAATTTTGCAAAATCAATACGATGTTTATGCATTGTAACAGTTCGCTGTTACAGATTATCAGTTTTGTGCCATTATATTTCATAAATCTTGAACATTACACAACATGCCGGTCACACAATAATTTGGTTAGTATTCTAGTAGCGCAGTGTACTAAATGTAATTACGACAACGCACAACTCCTCAAACATTCAAGTTTGCTTGATAAAATTTTATAGTAGATGGAGGAACAAGTTTTTTAATTTCCCCTCCATACTCAAGAAAACTTATCAAATTAAATCGGTATGATCATGAATTCAGTATGTGATTAGCCGCAGCAAGTTAACATAGCTGTTCAAAGTATTTTAAAATATTTAGTCATACATATGTATACAACATAAAAAAAAACGAGAAAACAAAACAACAAATTAAAAATTATTAAAATAAATATTTTTGTGGTGTACGGAATTGTGTTACAAACTACAAAATTTTGGCATTTCAATTGATGATCATACCAGTGAATTTTAAGTTTTCGGAGCCGCTTACCAAGAAACGGATTGAGAAACCAAATTTTTATAATCATACGTACGGTACAGTACGTGACGTGCAGATCCGTTTTCTTGGTAAGCGTAATTTTTTTATACTCGTAATTTTAAATTCATTCATCGCGTTAAACAAAATAATAATTGCACTTGGACCGCCAAACGACAAACCAAATCAAAAAAATTCGGTACATATATATAAAATAATATTGGGTCATAGCGAAAGTAATGGCAATTTGCAACGCCAATAACATGGTAATGTAAATACATTTTTTGTCCAAATTAAGTTCGTGCATACGTTTATGGATTTATTTCAATTATTAAACTTATAATTTATTTACATATATATCTATATTTATTTGATTATATATTTATATTTATTTATTAATTTATTATTTATATGTTATACTTATTATAAGAATTATTTATTTATCACATATACATAAAATTATTCTTAACCCTTCGAGAACCATGGCTCAAATTTAAGCATGCGAGCCTAAAATATTTACTAATTATTTATCAAATTATATTTATTTGTTATTTATCTTATATTTACATATTGATTTACTGCATTTATATTATACACGTATATCCTATTAACGTGCGCATGCAAATTAATTAATTTATTTATTAAAATTTATTAAAATAGAAATCACATTTTTTGACAATTTTCTAACTCCATTTTGATTTACTTTTGAAGAAGTTGTGCGTAGGGAAGTTATCGTTCAGTTTTTTTTTTTGTAATTGTGTGATGTTCGGGAATATAGTGTCATGTGCTTAAGTGGTTCTAAATATAAAAAAAATGTTTAACTAAATTAAAATATAAATACGGTGAGTTGAGTGTCCACCATACAATGGGAGGATTCCTTGTAAAAGAAATCCGTAAGGAGGTGTGGGGTATGATAACCAAAACATGTACGGTTATCCAACCTAGTATGACGGATCAAAAGTGAACCGGAAAGGGTTGAACGGTAAATTGTTGAGTGCGTGATAATCTTATTCATAATAGTGAAGAAGTATATAGAAGCAGGATTTTCAAGCTCTTTGCAAATGGTGAAATGTACCCAACCCGACGACTGCCACCTAGCCGGCAATATGCTGCATCACCATAAGATTGCTAAGAGTCTGTTAACCGTATTAATTGTGTCATGATGATTCAAACAAACCGTTACAGCATCTCTAAATGATTTGATTGTAGAGGTATTATCATGAAATTGTTGTGTAACCAAAATATAATTTTTCAATCATAATTTGCTTACACAAATTTCATTATGTACAAGTGTTGTTGTACGATTATTTATGTACAAGTTGTTATGTACAGATTGCGTATACAAGATTGTTGTATATTTCGGAATAATTCTTTATATGGAGAATTGTCCATTTACAAAGAATTATGCATACGGAGAATTATCCGTTGAAATTCTGTCAGAAAGCAAAATCAAACCTAGCATAAGGCTGTTTAACAGCCCACTTTTGGCTGTACCTCAAAAACCTGGAAAAGGTTAAACCGAAATGGAGAGTCGTAGTCGACTTCCACAAATTGAATGAAATCACAATAGGTAGCTCATTCCCACTCCCAAACATAAATGACATTCTTGATCAGCTTGGTCATTCACAGTATTTCTCCACATTAGACATGGCTAGCGGTTACCATCAAATCGAAATGAACCCTAGGGACTCTCACAAAACAGCGTTTAGCACCGACTATGGCCACTTCGAATCCACACGAATGCCATTCGGTCTCAAAAATTCGCAGGCAACGTTTCAAAGAATGATTAACAACATTCTCAGAGGATTCCAAGGTCTAAAATGTTTTGTTTATTTAGACGATGTAATAATCTATGGTAAAAATCTTAACGATCATAACCAAAAACTCACAGAAGTTTTTGAAATTTGCCGAGCTAATAATCTAAAGCTTCAATGTACCAAATGTTAGTTTTTAAAGAAAGAAATCACTTTCCTAGGTCATTTGATAACTCCCGAAGGTACAAAACCAAACCCCACGACCACACAAGCAGTTCAAGAATTTCCAACTCCAAAAAATGACAAAGAAACTCAATCATTCCTAGTTTTAGCCAATTATTACCGCCGTTTCATACCTAAATTCTCAGAAATTGCTGAACCACTAATTAAATTAACACGAAAAGGTACACCCTTTGTATTTTCAGAAATCTGTGTAAACGCATTCAACTCACTAAAACAGTGTTTAATCAATCCACCTATACTGAAGTATTCTGACATGACAAGACTGTTCAGGTTAACCACGGACACTAGATAGTCTAGAAGCGGTATTATCTCAAGTATACTCCACAAGTGAATTCCCGGTAGCATTTGCAAGTAGGGCACTAGGCAAATCTGAAAGAAATTATTTAACAATTGAAAAAGAAATGCTCGCTATCTACTGGGCAGTTAATAATTTTAGACCATACCTTTACGGTAGAAAATTCGCAATTGTCACTGACCACAAACTCCTAACAGGAAACTTAACGAAAATACAAAATCGAATTCTAAAGTGGAACTTAAAACTATCTGAATATAACTTCGAAATAGTCCATAAACCGGGTAAACAAAACACAAACGCTGACGCACTAAGCCGCATTAAACATAACGAAGCTATAACAAGAGCGCAAACCAAGAACAATCAAGCAAAAAGTACACAAGACCCAAAATCGAATCCAGACACAACCATCACCCACGATGCTACAAAAAACGCTGCCGAAAGCATAAGCAGATCAACAAACAACAAAATAGAAGTGGTTCACGACGTAAAAAAGCTACAACAAATATTCCAAGAATATCACAACTTACACAGAAAAAAATAAATCTTGTTAAATTGATAAATTACTGGTTTTCAATTTTGTATAATTTTTTTTATATATTTGATAAAATTCGTAATGCTTGCAAATTTGTATAAAAAGCATTAGTCTTTAATTAAAGTTTTTTATTTGACAAATTAAATAAAAATGTGCAAAATATGATTTTCAAATTAGCCATTTTATACAAAAAGTAAGAAATGTATAAATTTGCTTTTATGCATATAAAATTTACGTACTGGCTTGAAAAATAATTTATATTTTTTTTATATACTGTTATAATACCTCATTGCTCTTAGAAAATTTTAATTTCATTTACATCATTTATATAATATCAGAATTCCAAATTTTTTATTGTTCACACTTGAGGCTCACATGAGAAAATTTAAGAGTCGTTGTATGAATCCTACTTTAAAAATTTCATCGTTTTCTTTGTAGTTACAGAAAAAAATTTATAATTTTTTTCAAGACATTGCAAAACTGTTAAACACTCAATCATAAGATCAATTCTTACAAAAATTAGCTGACAAAAACCCTCAGCTATGTTTAGCTATACTTTCTTCCGGGGATTAAAGGCACACAAATGACCCTTTAAAACTAAATTTGACTGGCTTAAGAGACTCGGACTCAGTAAACCGATACAAAGTACATGCACAAATTTATTTGGAAAACGCGAAACTTCTGCAAAGTAATTCGAAGATGGATCACTATTTCATCTTACAGTTTTGCTTTGATAGTCTTATAAGTATTTGTTTGTAAGGGGTCCCAAATTACGGGTTACAAAATGGATTTTTGTTTAGAATTAGTTAGGAGAAATTGAGTCAGAGTTAACAATCGCGCACGCTGATCGTTTTCTTAAATTTTGTAGCATTTAACTGTGCATTAAGGCAAATGAGTTCCTCTTTTTTTCATAAATTATACACCTCGTTTTCATTTTATTAAAATCGTTCATAAATTATAAAACTAATGGTAAAAATATTAATAATCATAAGTCGAGTTATGAACTTGACTCAGGAATTTATGACTTACATTTTTTTATGTCATCGAGTTATGGCTTTCAAAAATAAATTATCATTTTCATACATTTTGTAAAAATCAGAAAACCGAAATATTGGCGTTTACAAAAGCACATTTATTCTAGTATTCAGTATCGAAATTTTATGCCGACAGGATGTCACTAACTAAGTTTGTGTTTTTTTTATTAATTATAATTATTATAAATTATAAAGTTTTTGAAAAATATTGTGTGATTCTAGTAGATTTTAAAGTGTTAAGTGAAATAAGTGATAAGTGAACAAAAACTTTTTGCTGACGCCAAAAAGCGAAAAAATGGCTGGTTCTTCTAAACAAATGCAAAATTGAAGTTGTTGTCTTCGCCATATTGGAGGTTAAATATTCAGGTAAAATAAACATGGCGATAATTTCGAGATATTTTAATATATTCATTCAAATTATCACTTACAGATGGTGATGCAGATAAATACCCGAGAATAATGAGGGTCATGCAAAATCGCTAATAGCAACCCGATCCATTTGGTCATAAATAGATTGGAGCATCTAGTGTATACCTGTACGATGCTTATCAACCCACTCAACACTCGAAAATGCCGCAACCAACTGGTGAGTTTAATGGAAAATAATTATTAGTTTGCGATAATAGTTTAATCAATTCACTTTTCAGGTTTTTGGAAACTTGTGCCGGCAGAATTTTTCATTACAAGAGGTGCTCCTGGAAATCCAGCGTAAATTGTTGCAATTATCAACCAAAAATATTTCATTAATTTTAAAAGTTATGTTTGTTTGAAAAAAAATCTAAGTTCATTATAAAAAATAAATTCATAAAATTAAATAAAAATTGTATATTTTCATTAAGATTGAGTTATTAAATCGAAAGAGGTTTGTATGTTGACCATACATTTTTTATAAACTAGAAAACGAAAGATATAGTTTTCATAAAATCAGGTTATCGTATCAATAAAGAGTCTCTTTGAAATGATTAATTTTGCATCATAAGCAAACAGGATTATTATAGATTACTGAAACTGAACTTTAGTTTGAAAACATTAGTAACATTCGCATAAATCGATTTATCAAAGTGATGAACCACTAGTACTTATTTTAAAAAAACTATTTATCATATTCATAATTTTCTTATAAACACTATAAACTGTTCATACTTTCTAGCACATTTGCTTTTCCCCTTAAACCGATGAAAAAAATTATCAATTTTGTCAATTTTACTTATGGGTTGCGTTTTTTATCAATAATACTAATATTTTATCAATTTTACTAAGTTATTTTTTTCTGTGTACCTTTAGGAGGCCACGCAGGTACATGGCGAGCCTATAAGAGAATCAGAATGATTTACTATTGGCCAAAAATGCTAATAGACATCAATAGACATATCAGTAAATGCTACGAATGCAAAAGGAACAAATGTCATAGGCAGACACGGGCCCCATTACAAATCACCTCCACGGCTGAATACCCGTTCCAAAGAGTAGCATTCGACATTGTAGGCCCCCTACCTAAAACCGAAAACGAAAATGTCTATTTACTCACATTCCAAGATGAGCTGCCGAAATTTTTGGGAGCAATCCCAATCCCAAATTAAGAACTAACACAGTAGCAAAGGCCTTATGCGAGCATTATATTACCAAATACGGTATCCCCGAAAAAATTCTTACTGATCAAGGCAGCAATTTCATGAGCAAGTCATTCAATGAAGTGTGCAAACTACTCAAACTCAAACACATAACCACAACTGCGTATCACCCTCAAACCAATGGAGCTCTCCAAAAATCCCATAACACCTTAAAGAAATATCTCAGATCCTTCACGGATATTGACAGACAAAATTGGGACGAAATGTGCCACTACGCAATATTTGTATACAATACCCCACCTCATTGCTCAACAAACTACACACCTCACGAACTGGTATATGGAAGACTAGCCCTCATCCTAAGCGCAGTCAAAAAAGACCCAGAACCAATGTACAATTTCGACGATTACGTCACAGAATTAAAGGCAAGACTAAGACTCGCACATGCGATCGCCAGCGAAAATATCAACAAAAAGAAACAATTAGTAAAGCAACAATATGACAAAAAACTTAACAATATTAGTTTAAAACCAGACGACTTGGTATGCCTCAAGAATGAGAATAGAAAAACAAAACAAGATCCGATGTGGCTCGAACCATATAAAGTGGTAAAAATTGACTCAGAAGTAAACACAACAATACTAATAAAAAATGAACACAAGAAAGTGCATAATAATTGCCTTTTAAAACAAAATTTATCAATTATCATTAATCACAACCAAACAAATCCACAGGCAACATATACACCAACTCATCATAATATCCATTCTAGTGTCATCTAATGAAGTATCAGCCCAAAGCAGCCAAATGTTCAAACAGCAAAAAATAGAAAACAACGGAATTTTTTCGAAAAAATCAGCAAATTTGCATTTTACACTAACAGTCTAAAAATAGTCATAACAGTAAACTTACCGCAGATCAAAGACATAACTAGTACACTAACAAGTTGCAATGGACATCTCAAAACATTATGTGATAAAATACTGATAAAAAATCCGACTGATCTTTGTAAACCATTCCGACGAGAACTTCAAACAGCAAACTCAAAGAAATGTATGAAAGACAGAAAAGAGGGTTGATAGACATAGGAGGCAGAATATCAACATTCGTATTAGGAACAATGTATTCCGAAGATTCAAGCAAAATATAGGACAACTTAAAAAATTTAGAAGATGGCCAGATCCAACTAGTTAATCTAGAAAATCAGCATATTGCAGTACTACAGTCAAATTTCAACGCATTATCCAAACCTATAGCACAACTACAAAATGAAACAGAAGAAATACAAGATAAACTAAACCAACTAATTCAACGGTCAAACGATCAACCTGAGTTTTTTGATAGGAAGAACTGTTGCTTCCTGCAGCCCAACAAACTTCAGAACTAATGTCACTATTATTAATACAATGTCTACATATAAATAGAATGCAAGAAGAAGCTACGGAGATAATCTCGACATTAGATAACAAAAAAATTCATCCATTAGTAATATCATATGAGAAAATACTAGAAATATTAAAAAACAGAACTATAGAAGAAAACCCAAGTAAAATTAACCACCAAATCATGAGACAAGTCACTGAAGCATCATATATCGAGGCAAACAATCCAATCATCATAAAAGTAAGTCCCAGTAATAGAAAAAGATAAGTATACGTTCTATAAACCATACGTATTATCAATCAAAACAAAAAACGATTACGAGACGTACATCGCACGAGCAGAACTATTAGCAATAAGCGATGACAAAAGCAACTCAATAGAATTGAACACATAGAATATGAAAAAAGTAAAATGATAATAGACAGTATAGAAACAAACTTCATATTATGCCAAAGAGCACATCCAACAATTATAAATCAAAATTCATCAAAATTTACATTGTTTAACAAGCCTGTTTACAAATCCATTAAGTAAAGTGAAACCATGTGAAACAATACCAGCACATCCACTATACTCTGTAACAAAACTAGAAAGCACGAATTCATAGTTATATTCTACACCACAATCCATCAACATGATAATAGAAAGCGAAGGTCAAACGAAAACATTAAAAGTAACCGGCCAAGGAGTGATAACCTTTTTACAAAAATGCAGTGACAACAGAAGACTTCACAATGAACATAGCAGGGCATACCAGCAAACAAGAAATTGAATAACCAACACTACCCTCAAAATCGGAAGAAACAAGTATAGAAATCATTGAACCAGAAGTTATTAACGAAAAACGAATAACAAAGATAAACTACTGGGAAGAAACATGGAAAGAAAGATAATCAGGACTACCTCGAAGAAACACACAGAATCAACCACCTACAGAAGATGGCAGACAACATCCAGTTAAGAAGTAACACAAAATATAGACTAGACAACTACATCAATAGAACTACAATTATTATCACAACCACCATTGTAACAATCGTTATCGTTGCTATATTATACATACGCTGTTACAAAACAAGAAAAATACCAAACAACCCAACAATAAATTTACAGAACATAGAAGTTAAAGACATAGAAAAAACTTCCGAGACGTCACAAACAACCAATCAACCATACATGCCATACGAATAATATAATAAAGAAATAAGTCATTATTGCCAACACAAACAAATAGCAACAACACCAATAAAAAAAACTAACTTTAATCTAGAATTATATATCTTTTCTTACAAAACAATTATCTAAATCCCTACAGAAAAATAAAGCGAGTCACGACAATGACAGAAGAGGAGAATAAGAGGCAAGCCACGATAAAATGGGAAGAATATTAAGACGAAGAAGAAAAAGAGTTAAGAAACAAAAAGAGACTTCTTATGGAAGAAGAAGAATGAAAAAAAGCATTACCAGAACTGTCCGAAGAATTCGGGGTAAAACTATTAGCATTCAAACCAGCCGTCGTAAAGTACGACCAAGAAAGAGAAGAAGAAATAGAAAGAATGCACATACTCGTAGAAGCAACTAAAGCAATGGAGCAGAATGCACAATGGATAAAACAAAAACGGAAAGAAGATGAAAAATGGCAGCTTCAGATGCAAAAGATAAGACAGTCCTAATGTTTAGAAAGAACGTGGAAATGTCCTATAGTAATCCCGACCACAAATTTTCCCCTTGGAGCCCCCAAGTTCCCAAAATTCCGAAAAGCCTTATTACCCAAAACAGCAAGCAACAAAATAAAGAAAAAAGTAACCTTCAATATTTAAAGTAGAGTTGGCAATACCATTATTGACATACTTTTTCCCTTTAACGAAAAACAAATACGGTACAAGTAAAAGGAAACAAAAAATGTCACGTTATGATTCATAAAATTCATTAGTATAAATTTCTTTTAAAAATAGTCGCAGCCAAACTAAGAATATTTTCCCTTTTATAAACATTCATAAGTTTTAACATATAAAAAGAAAAATATAATAACAAAAATAACATTAACCTTAGACAATCAAAAATAAAAAAAATAAAAAGAAAAGAAAATAACAATAAATTTCTTTACATAATCAAAATAAATAACAAGAAATAAGTAATAAACAAATATTATTACGTAATCATTAAATATTGAGTTCAATATACAAACAACAAAAAATACAAACAGTATAAAGTACAAGTAAAGAAAATAATAATATACATGTTACGGTAAAAGTTCGAAATCGGCAAATGTCCGAAATTTTAAATTTTTAAATTCGTTTACACGATTAAGTCGGTTGTCCAGAGCTCGGATGGTTACGAAATGTTTGTTGACTTCTGCCCCCTACATCCCCGTTATTCCCCTATCAAAGGACTAAACGTCATGGGAGGTACAATTATTTCCCGCGAGCTCGAGAGTTAGTAAAGCCGTCAGTCCTTACTTTTCCAAATTCCAATTTGTGCGAATGCTATAAAAAATACTCCGTGGGGTGAAGGGTCCTATTTCGAAAATATAGGACTCTCTTTTCATAGATTCCGAAGGAATAAAACAGTTTTTTCAAATTTTTATTCGGACATTTACCGATTTCGGGCTTTTACCGTAACATATATATATTTTGTATACAGTTAAGCAACGTAAAATAAATAATTTTAAATTGAGCGCATATTATATTACAGCAAAAACTAAAATCATTCACACACACACTAAAAGAACACACACAGAAAACAATTAGAATATTAAGTAAATACTAACTTTAGAAATAGAGTCAATATAATAAAACATAATACAAAAATAAACAATACAAACGGCACACAGGAAAAGACAAGGTACAAAAACAAACAAGAAGGAAGCAAAACATCAAACAAACCCATAGACAACACTAGACCAGCACTCATACAAGGCAGACCGATGGAGCAAAATCACATCAGAACCTAATCAATAACATAGGTGAATTCTGACTCTTAAAGTCTAGAATGTCAAATTCTGAAAAACAACCAAATAAATACAGGTAATCAACAATCGCGGAAACAGAAGCTTAAAGTTAACAGTAATTAGCTCAATTTTAAAAACTAACTTTATTATTTCTTTAGCTTTCGGAACCTTTTCGGTTCCATTCTCAAAAGAATAATAAAACAATTTTACAAAAAAATATTTTCTATACAAAATAAAAACGAAATCAAGGCTATCTAAAATGTAACTATTTTTCTGTAGATATCGTTAGCTACTAGATATTTTTTATTTTAGCTAGACAACAAATTTCGTATCTACAGAAAAAACACTTTACAAAATAAAATTTGACTTTAAAAAACTTAAAATGAAAATAATTGTTTGTAAAAGCAAAAAATCAAATTATAAAAATAGATCGTATGAATTGCCAATATAAGCGTAATCGGTAATTTTGTTAATAGAATTTGAACAGGATTTTATATGTAGCATTTCCAAAATAGATCTTTTCCTGAAATTTGGTTGTTTTTCTAAAATGTTTACATCTTCCAAAATAATGTTATGGTTGGTATTTCTAATATGTTCCGAAAGTGCACTTATTTGATTCGAACTTCCCGTGGCACCACGTATATGTTGAAAAAACCGTTCTCGTAAAAACTGTTTTGTTTGTCCCGTGTAAATTACGTTACAATCGTTACATTTTATTTGATAGGCCAAATTGGACTCTTTCTTTAATGGGATCGGATCTTTTAATTTTGAAAACAAAATATCATTTAAATTGGTAGCTGAACGACCAATAATTTTGAAATTATAATTTTTAAATAAATGTTTTAATTTTTCGAAAAGATTTTTTATGTAAGGTAATGATAAATAATTTGTACTTTCAATTTCAGGATTTATTCTATAATTTTGGTAATAATTTCTCTGTTTCCAAATCATTTTAGTTATTAATTTTTTAGGATAATGATTATTTATCAAAGTGTTTTCCAAAAGTTTAAAATTATTGTAATGAAATTTAGTATCGGACAATTTTAGAATTTTTTGAGTTAAAATTTGTATTGTATTAATTTTGTAAGAAATAGGAAGCCAAGAGGTAAAATTTAGATAACGACCAGACCAAGTATTTTTGTGGTACCAGTCAAAAGAAATTTTTCCATCCGGTTCATGAATCAAAAGTAAATCTAAAAATGGAATTTTGTGATCAATTTCTGTTTCAACAGTAAATTTGATTCTATTATCTAAAGAGTTAAAAACCTCCAGGAAAATTTCAATTTTGTCTTCAGGGATTGCTGTAATAATATCGTCTACACAACGAAAATAAAACAAAAGTTGAAAATACAAAGAATTTAAACCCATTTTTTCCAAAAATTCCATCATTAAATTTGCGATTATGGGACTAATTGGAGAACCCATAGGAGAACCAAAAGTTTGTTTATAAATTGTATTGCCAAAAGAAAAATCAGAATTAGTCAAAACAATTTGAAATGCCGATATAAATTGAACTTTAGTCAATTTAGTTTTTGAATTTAGTTTTATACTCCTCCAATTTTCTTTCACAATGTTTGTAACACGTTTATTATCAACATTAGTGAATAAAGATGTAACATCCAAAGAAACTAAGAGGTAATTTTCTGGAAGCGTGACATTCTGAATTTTTTGTTTAAAATCTTCCGAATTTATAATATTAGAACTAGTATTACCAACACTAAATTTTAAAATATTACCTAAAAATGACGATAAACTATGTGTTGGACCATTAATTGAACTAATAATTGGTCTATATGAAATACCAGGTTTGTGAATTTTAGGTAAACCATATAATTTTGGAATCACCGAATTATATTTAGTTAACATTTTTCTAGTTTTTTCATCCACATTACCGGAATTTTTCCAATCTTTAACCATATTGTTTATTGATTTCTGAATCGGAACTGAATTATCTTTTGGTAATTCTACATATGTTGTGTTATCGTTAAGTAAACTTTCCATTTGCTTTCCAAAACCACTGCACTGGGTGAATTCATACCCATATTAATGATAATTCCTTTCAAGTTAGCTAACGCAATTAAACTATTATGCGCTTTTCGACAGTTTGATTGTTTTTTGAATTTTTGGCACTTAACACACTTAATATTCATACTGAATTCTTATTATTTTAAAATTTTACTTGATTTTACTTTAAACTCTAGTTTATGAATGACATGGTTCTTACAAATTTATCTTATTTATACAAAATTATTTTTAGGATTTTTGAAACCAAAATTGAAATTAAAAAGTTTTTACTGTCCGGATAATAAAGATTTATTATAACCCATCATACATACTTACGTGGTGAGTCAGTTGGTAATAATAAGTACACATTTTTTTCAAAAAAGGATCCCGCCCTGTTCTATTCGCACTTGCGTGGGAATAACAAAGGTTAAGTAATATAACAGAAGTTTAAGCTAACAACTTAAACTGTTACTGTAATATAACAGAACTTTATTAAGTTGAGTAATATAACAAAAAAATAATAAATATATACCTAGAAGCACTTTGAATGTTGTTACTTAGCCGATGACTAATCGCATACGAGTAGCTTACGCCTCCTTTTTATTATTAATTTTTTTTTCCTATAAGCAACAAGAACGATCATTAGATCAGTGGTTACTGATATACCTGTCTGTTGTTTGTCTCTCTCTTTCCTTCCTTATAATTGCTTTATCATACTATAATAACCGACATTCTTATTTTTAGAAATTAGTAGATACTCCTAAAGATGATTATAATCCAACAAATGACACATTAATAAGTACTAAATTGATAAAATTTATGGTAATAAAAACATTTGTTTTTAGTTATGAGTTAACCCATGTTTTATAGAAGTTTAAAATTTTCCGTTATCGGTGTTTCTTTTTTGATAGGACCATTTTTATGATTAAAACCCTGTTTTTTGCATTAAAATAGGCATAGAATGGAATTGTTTAAAAATTTATGTCATATAAACCAAAAATAACACTCAATTTTGTATTTCTGTACCTGTTTGGGAAATGATTAGACTTGAAAAAAATGCTAAACAAATTGGTTGTTGTTGTTGTCGAAAGTACTGAAAAATCAATTTTTGAAAAATCGTCATTTTCTCACACAACCAATTAATAAAAAAAATGTAATAACAATTATTTCTAAAACTACCGTTACATTTCTTTCATTTGAGACCTCATTTATTAAAATCGGTTAAGTATTTTTTCGAACTACATGTATTTAAAAATTTGCATTTTTGCGAAATCCTAAAAAGGGCAAGCGCCCCTATTCAAAAGTACAGTGCCGAAGAGAAAAACAGATATTAGTTTTTGTGAATATAAAAATATATATTCGATAAAAATCGAAGGGGGTGAGGATGTATATATAGGGTTTTCCAATAACAGTGATATCATTCGCAATAATTCAATTGTTGCACTTGCTGTGTGGCACGTAGCCCCGTCTTGTTGGAACCAAATGTTGTCAAGATCAACTTCTTCCAATTTCGGCCATAAAAAGTTGATTATCATCGATCTGTACTGATCTCCATTGACAGTAACGGTGTTACAAGCTTCATTTCGAAAAAATATACGGACCGATGATTCCGCCAGACCAAAAACCACACCAAACTGTCAATTTAGGTGAATGTAATGGTTTTTCATGAATAATATGTGGATTTTCTTCGCATCAGAATCGACAGTTTTGTTTATTTACCGCACCACTCAGATGAAAGTGAGCTTCATCGGAGAAGATGATTTTCTTAAAAAAATCGTTATCGTTTTCAAGTTGTTCCAAGTTATAAAACTGAATGATTTGTAAACGTTGTTCTTGCGTATATCTCACCATGATGAAATTGTAAACATTACTGAATACAATGAAACAAAAAATGACAGATCATGACAAATTACAAATGGCCGAAACGTCACTTAAAAATCATATCATTCCTATCATTCCTATATCATTCCATTCTATATATATATATATATATATATATATATATATATATATATATATATATATATATATATATATATATATATATATATATATGTATATATATATATTTATGTATATATATATATATACTCGTATATATATATATATATATATATATATATATATATATATATATATATATATATATATATATATATATATATATATATATATATATATATATATATATATATATATATATATATATATATATATATATATATATATACATATATATATATATATATACATATAATATATATATATATATATTATATATATATATATATATATATATATATATATATATATATATATACATATATGTATATATATATATATATATATATATATATATATATATATATATATATATATATATATATATATATATATATATATGCATATATATATATATGTATATATATATAGATATAGATATATATATATATATATATATATATATATATATATATATATATATATATATATATATATATATATATATATATATATATATATATATGCATATATATATATATATATATATATATATATATATATATATTTTTTTTTTTTTTTTTTTTGTCACGTACAGTTGTTACGTACAGATCACGAGATTTAAGAATATGGAGAAGTATTCAAACCAACAAAGTTTAATTATTGTAAAAACACATTAAAAAAATGGTGAGTTTTGCGAAAACAGCTCGCCAATTACGTCAAGTTTTCGGTGCGCCAAATGAATCGACAGTGAGGCGTTTACACTGATTGCTGAAACCAAATTTACACTGATGGATCAGTTGATAGTTGATTCAAATAATTCAGTTAATTGAGCATGACTCCAATTAATATTTTCATATGGCCGAAACAATGGAAAACAGCTCTCAATACAATTTGTTTATAATATTTTATTTACAATTTGCTTGAGCTTTCTTGAGCAAAATATTATTAAGTGCCTATAACCGTTAAATAGAAACAACTTATAAAAGCTCATTAAGCTCTATAATTATAAAATAATGTTCCTTATTCTGACTGGATGAAACATACATTAAATCTATCTTTAACATTTCTAATTTTTGTGGGTTGGGTTTTTATGTAAATTATTTATTTTTTGCAACATAACCTGTTAAAATGTCTCGTTGGGTATAATTGATGCATTTATGTATTATTTACTTAGATCTATAATAGATATAACAACATAAAATCCATACAAAACGAACACACAAGGTTGAAGTATCCAGCATACATAGATGAAGTACGATTTTCGGAAATTTAAAGGTAAATTTGTAGATGAAAATAAAGTTGAAAATTTTCGAAATGAGAAACAAAAATTATTTGATTGACTCATTGATTGATTAGGATGTACAGCCAAGACTAAGCAAGGATCCCGGATACGCCAGGCCTACCATACACCCCTTACACATATAACAATACGGAGGGATAGGAAAGGTTACTAGATAAGATAGACTTGACCCGGTTACAGACACCTAAGTAGTCAATAGTTAGTAAAGCACAAGCACAGGACGGCACAATAATTTTTGTTTTCTGGATATAAATAATCAGCAATCAAGATCCTAAAAAATTCTGATTGGTAAATTTCCTGAAATAAAACTTCATTATTATGAGTGATTAACCATTCCATCCATCCATATAATTGACAACCAGCGATAACTATTTATCCAACTTAGAACAAGCTAACCAAAACCAATTTACAGTCTTCCGTTCAACCTAGAAAATAATTCAATTAAAGAAGTGCCATGAACTCCAAAATACAACAACTATCTAAGTACCGCAATATTTGTCTGCATTTAAATTTTATTCTGTAGTCTCCAAGGCATCTATAATTTCAAAAATTCCAACAACCACTGAAATATCAAATTCATTAGCAAACCCAGTTATAGTCATTGTGATTCCTACCTTGACTCTTCCACAAAAAGTCATGAAAATTTGCAATCTTCCTAAAAAATGTTAATTAGAATTAAAATGTAATTTAAACAGGAATCAGGCAACGCTGCTGTTATGCATCTTTATAAAATTTCCCTCCTCCGATACCTCAATTTTCCATACAATCATATTCATTTGCTCAATTAAAATAGTTTTATAAACCCATTGACGTAAAACGAATTAAATCTTAAATATACAATTAAATTATATTAAATTAAATTAAATTCAGTATTGTTAACTCTAATCAGGAAATTATAAAGGAAACCAACCATAAAACTAACTGTTTTTGTTGTGCCTTGACTTTCCTGTCGACAAGTTATGTTTCTGCATGATTTGATTTTTATTTAAATACATATTGTAATAATTTAAATATCAAGCTTGTGCCACCATTTCTAAAACAGGAGGGAGATGTTGTATGAATTGCATGTTGCCTATATGGTTTCTAATTAAGGAGATGACAAACCGTTTTAATGATTGTCGATGAACTTGTTTAATGTTCGATGGAGTAAAAATATGGCTTGAAGAAGGCAATAAATATATGGAACATAAAGGATGAAGAAAAATTATTATTAGAAAATTATAGAACTACATTTTTTATTGCAAATGAGCATGTTGCTTAAAATGGGATTTGTAGATTCACAAAATTATATAATAAATAAATAAAAAAAATAAAATAAATAAATAAAAAAAAATAAAGGATAGTATTAATATTAAACATCTCGGACAATTCTAGATTCTTAAATTCCCAAATAAACTAAATCAATAATTTGAATAGTAATTATCAACTAGTTAAAAGAATTAAAAGAATTATTACTAATTACAACCAATTCCGGCCACATTGATTGACTTTTAAATTAAAATTTAATTTTTAATGAAAAAGTAGTACAGCTTCAAAGATATATTAGTAATCAAAAAACTTCATTAGAACTAAATAAATTAGCTTAATCAAGAACTGCAATGAGTAATAATATTAATAATGCACACCTGATCATCCTCGATAACTCTAAACTAAAATCCAATAAATATAATAATTTATTATTCAGAAGCTGAATAATTGGATACAGGAACATCACTGAAATCAGCCAATCTCTGAAATCAAAATATAGCCGAGTAGAAGGCGAACAAAAAAACACGATCAACATCGTCATACAGATGCTTTGGAAATTTCCATCTGTGAAGATCCTCAATGACCCCACCCTACCATATCTCGTACATGCGGCGTGCACGTAAACTCTGCCCATCCATCCTCAATCCCGATAAACTATACCTTTCACTTCCAAGTCATTCCCCATTCAGAATTTCATCATTCACCGCTAGAACAACCCTAAGCCGACGATCACTGTACAATATACAGAGCAAAATCTATGTGTATGCATGTAGAGTGGATGACGAACGAAATTACCACTCTTCAAGCGAGCACCCCAACCACGATCTATACATTTTATACAACGATCATCAAATCAAAGATACCACCACGGAAGATGGTAAATTTCTAAACAAAAACTACCCTAAACGTAAAAATCAATCAGCAAAACCAAAGATAACCAAACAAAGTTCATACTCAGTCGAATTAAAATTCATTTCACCACCGCATCTACAAGATACAATCAAGTAACGCGAAAAAATTCTTCAAAAACAAAATTCCATATCATCCGCATGAAAGTTTCTTCTCAAGTTTACTTTTTACGTACTAACATACAAAGTCTATACTTTGCGAGACGGCCGTATACACACACATAGGTCCTGGTTTATCAATTATTATAAATTCATTACTGCGCGATCATCACACATAGACACATTGAAAAACCTGTCCACAATAAAAGTAATATATGAGTAAATAAGGACAAAATAAAAACAAAAGGTAGATCATTCGATCACCAAAACATGCTTACTCCACTTAACAAAAATATAATGTACAAGTAAATATGTATACAAAACAAATGAAAAAAACACGAAAAATAATCTTCGTAGAACAACAACAACAAAAAATATTAGCGAGTGTAACAACACACAGTAACAGAATTGAAAAACCCTTTGTCGCACAAACAATACTCAACAACCCACTACATGGGAATTCTAGAACTCTACACCTTTAAGAGTTAAAAAATCCATTTAAAATAAATATGTATATATGTTTATAGGTATACTTAAAATTTATTTTGGAGAAAATATAAATTAATATGATATGTGTTAAAGTATGTTGAAAATATGAAAAAACACTTAACTTATACATTTGTTGGTATCAAAAAAAGTCAAAATATTGAAGGTTTACATAAAATGCATATGATGCATACAAGCAACGGTACGGTATCAAGATATACATAAACAAAAATTGGTATGTATATACTCTACACCATTACAAAACGCACCATACAAAAATTAATCCAACCATACAATATGAACAATACAATTCAATAACTTATCACTTTACTACTTTATTATACCAATTTATTAATATTATTATTATTATTTTAATTTATTTATTTATTCAACAACACATATATATTTTATTATATTATTTAGTTAAATAATGAATTAATTAAAGCACAATTAAATTAAAATAAATTATTTATTTCGAGGAGGCAAAAATACGACTTTCCTCGACGACGATCAATCGCCGACCCTCCGAAATTAGAAACAAAAATTATATGATAATAATCTCCGTTTTATCTAGAATAATAAAATGTAGGGAAATTATTTATTTGGACAAAAATAATGGTAGGACTCGGTAAAGAAGGCTGGATAACCGTTGTTCAAATAGCCTGCCTTGACCGGTAAATGTTGTAGAAAAAGCTACTTTTCTTGATAAGCAAGATTTTGAACAGAGCAAACAAGCCGTTTTAATAGTTTTGTTTAATAGCCGCGTTAATTATTTGCTAGACATTCTACAAACTTGTAGTACATATGTGTACGATTCCTCATACACAAAAACAAATTTAACCATGCTTAGTTTTAATTGAAAATAACTTTCATTTTTTTTTAAGAAAACAAGAAATTTTAAATGACAGAACATAAATAAACAAACAACCATTACATGCTCTTGATTCAAAAATTTGTAGGAGTTATATCTATAGAATAATCTATTATTTATTAAACAAAGGAAGAACTAAAACATATCTTACGTAATCGAACTCGATAAAAATCGAGAATCTTTTTTAATTGTTTTAAAAATTTTAAATTATAATAATATGTAATCTGTATCTAACAAAAAATAAATAAAAAATATTTATAAAAAAATGTTTTAAACTTTTTTATTCAAAATGTCATCCAATTTAGGACCGGACTTTCCGTAAGGATCCGTTGGGACCATAAAAAAATCCTTAAGCCAAGTATATCCGATCACTCGCGTTTCAATAATGTTTTTCCAAGCTAGAAATAATAATATAAAATTAGTTAAAAAAACATTGCATTAAGGTGATGAAATATATCTACCAGGGTTCTCTTGCAAAAGATCACGGTAATTATCATTTGAAATTATGGCCGCATCGAATTCGTCGGCCAATTGCAATATAAATCGATCGTCATATGACGAAGACATTTTACCAGGTAAATTTTTTGAAGGAGTTACCACTAGTTTATCAGTTTCTTGTAAAAACTGCATTAAGGCTTGATTTGATGATTGTTGAATTCGTAACCTAAATAAAAAAAACAATTATTATATAGGTGAATTGCACGCCGAAATATAATTAATATCATACCGAAATTGAGGAACCACTATTTTCGTTTCATAACCTTTTCTCTCAAAATATTTTAACGCGATTTCGATCCCCTCGGCTGAAAATTTCTTATTATTACCGTGCCTGTGAAAATAAAAATAACAGATAAGGTGGTTGCAGATAATTCATTAAGAATCTGTTTTACCCAAACGCAACATTACATCCATCAATAATAACTATCCGTTTATCACTTGTACTTGGTGACCTAAAACTCTTGCATAAAGTTTCATTTAATGTTTCCGGGCTAGATCCGCTCTCAGCTGTCTTCGATCCGCTTCGGTTTATTATACGGCCAAGCCGCCTTCGTTTAACCGGGCTCTACAAAAATAAAAATATAAAATTGACAATAACATTCTCTGAATCTCGTGGAACGTAATCTGATTCAACTGACCAATAATCGACTTTTATTCTGCGATGGTGTAGTTGCTTCGAATCGTCGAATTGGTGTAGTTACCATTCCATAACCACAAAATATAACCGATTCGTCCCTGGTTGAGTTATTTGATTTCAATGAGATGACACTCTCAACTTCATCTTGAATTAAAATCACATCACTATCACACCGATTTTTTCTGGAGGACTGTGGTGTAACAGAAATGGTTTTATATGCCGAATTAAACATTTGAGCTTCCGTATTTATTGCATCTGGATCGCAGTTATCTCGCAAAGGAGTACTTTGCGCACACGAAGTAATCGAATGATAAAGTGGAATTCTTGAACCGTTAAACCCCGGTTTAGGATCAAACACGAATAATTGATTAGAATCACCTGGATTATTATTAAACAGGCTATCACCAACACTACTGATACTATCTAAAGTTTGATTATGCAGATGATTACTAATTATGTTACTGTTAGAACTTGGTTCAGGCAAATTAATTTCAGTTTCGCCTTCATCAAGGCATATTACGGATGCCGGTGTTACATCAACAATTACGCAATCATCATCATCTTGATTATTCGAACCTCCCTTAAGTTCGTTGCAGGTTATATCAGCTAATTTAGATGTTATAGTTTCAGCTACAGGTATTGGTATATTTATTGATTGTGTTTCAGCAGAAGTATCCTCCTAAAATAAAACTTTTAGTGAAAAATATCTGGAGCAAGACTTACTGTTTACCTACGTCTATGCAAAATAAATATTTGTGTTTTAAATAATGTATATATTAATGACAACGGTTCTTAGTCGAGATCGCAGTGAATACGCAGTTTGATTTTAAATAGTACACAAAAAGTATGTAAATCAAAATTTTAACGTGCACAACTTTAGCGAATTTGTCATAAGTTAATCTAATATTGAAACTATATCACTACTAAGACATATTACATATTACATTATATTGATAACGTGTTATTAGAAGAATGGACCATTCTACTAGGCTTTGGAAAACATAAATTTCAATTTTAATATCATTTTAAACAACTAGCTAATCCTTGATGTAGTGTAAACCCGACGTACAATAGGTATTTTATTACTTAATCATCTACTGAGTTGACTAACCCCATGTAATTGTAAATAATTAGGTTTGTATCTTTGCTTAATTGCTCTCTCTTGAGTTGCTTCACTCACAATTGCCTTTGCTATTTTGACATGAGTAGATATAAAGTTACGCCAAACTTATCCGTTAGGTAATGGGTTAAAAACCGGATTTTATATTTATAACAACATTTTGATATATTGTGTATTTTGTCAAGCGATAGCAAAATTAAAATATTAATTTTTTTAAATTAATGATTCATTTTTGTTTTTATATTGAAAAGAAAGAAATTTTTAGGTAATGGATTACTCATGAAATACGTTTTTTAGTATTCCAGTCGAAAGCTGAGCTTAATTACTTACAAGTACGTATGAGTATAAGTACCAGCGGTAAACATTTCAAGCCACACTGCACAAAACAAAAAACTCAACAGTAAGATTTTTAGAAAAATACCTATTTTCAAACGCTTGTAGCTTGGTGAAATGTTGGTTTAAGAGTCTTAAGAGTTGGGTTTATTAACATCACCGATCGTAATCGATGACGAAATTGCGCTTGATCCAGCCTCTTGGTGGGATTCGAACCCAGTACCTCCCTGTCTAAGTGCCGAAGCTTTAACCACTGCACCACTTGTCCGGTATAAGTTTGCTATTATTAGTTTTTTACCTGGAATAGGAAGAATTTTCCGTAAAAAATAATTATATGTGAGATTATATAGCAGTAACACAATTTAATTCAGCCGAAACCATCTGTAAATTATCGAGAACGGTAGGCACCTCATAATTTCAGCTAATGGTAGCTCAACGCGCCCTTAAGGTCTACAAATTACGTGATGTTAACCGGCGTTCGACACTACTCTCCAATTCATTTTTAATCTTTATGTAACAATTTATTTTCAACATGTTTTCAATTTTGATCAAAATTTCAACGAATAATATAAAAAAAATCGCATAAAAAATTCAATTCGAACTAGTCAGTATTTTTCTGTAGAATTGAGAAGAGATAAATGCATCATTGACATCGAGTTTTTAGATGGTGATGACAAAATTTAGCGCATTTGACGTAAATTTTATTCTAAATTGAATTTGAATCAAAATTATGAATAATGACCAACTGAGATGGAACTAGACCAATTGCTATTTGATTAAGGTGAAATTTGGTATGAGCAATGCAAATATTATCATGATTCCGCCCTTTATATCAACAATTGTCAAAACATGATGAAATTAGGGTTGTTAGAGAAATTTAGATTTTAAAATGATTTTTGGTCAAGTTTAATTATTAAATTATTTTCGGAAGGGAGGTCTCATTCAGAAAGGTACATTTCACAACAAGATGTGCAACAACAGGATTTCATAAAACAGGACATAGTAAAACAGTGCATAGCAAGCTAAAGGACATGGCACGGAACAGGACTGATTAATGCAGGGCATCACAAAACATTATATAGTTAGACTAAAGAATTTTTTTTTACATTAGTAAAAACCGTCATTTAAATGTGATATCGGGAATATTTCAGGCGGATTGTTCGCCCTCACCCAATTTCTTTTGCAATAAACATCAATCATTAATAAAGTGTAATAAAGCAACTGCTCATTATATTTGTTAAGTCTAATAATAATAATCTATAAAATGTAAAATCAATTTTCAAACCATGATTTTCAGCACAAAATAGTACCGATATCATTGAAATATTATCTCTAACTGGTTAGTGAAGGAAAATTTTACTTTAATTTAAAGTCATTCTTCAATTAAATGTATGTTTAATTACTTTAACTAAAGGTAAATGTTTACTTGATAATATTAATTATTACTCCAACGTATTTAAATCAAAAAACACAGAAATGTTGAACAAATTAAATTTATTCGTTTTCCATCATATGTACTGTTTTATTCTGGTTTTAATCGTTCCTCTTCCGTACCAGGTCTTCGTTTTGTAACATGTTATAGCCTAGAACTAAACGGGCGGAACTATCAATTCTGGCCCAATTATTCGGCCTGTTATATAAAATTTCGATTATAAATTAATTTTGGGTCAAGAATTGCCGCCCACTGGGCCTGAACTATATAGTGCGGGGGATTACTATGAAAATAGGTTTGTCCGGTGAAATTGGGATTATAAATCAATTATTCAGGAAGTTCTAAAATATCGCTCACAGGGATAGAAATATAATACTTTATTTTTGACGTAAAATCTAAATATAAAATTATATTTTGTGACAGTTATATATCCAATCCAAGTTATATATCCTCTGTTTGAAACAAAATTTGAATTTTTTTTAATTTGTTTTTTACTTTAAAACATCACACCTCTCAAAGAGAGGAATACAAGATAGTTAAATAAAGTTTAAGTTGGTTGGTCTCCTTAAATAGTTTAGAAGTTATAATTATACAATCCTCCCGTCGTGTGTGTTTTTCTGAACTAATTTGTTTAACATACTGTAACTCAAAGGGTATCAAATATCAATCATCCTCTCGATGATTTTCTTAAAATATGAACTAAGGAATCATCCTGTAACGGATTAGCATTAGAAATCCATGGGCACCTGGTATATAGAGTGGTTTTCATATTTGGTCGTCATTCTGTTTTGAATGACATTTGTCAGTTCGCATTTCACAATCGTAGAGTGGTCGATAATAATTTATTATGGAGTATCTAACGCCGCAACAACGTGTTGAAATTATTAAAACATTTTATTTAAATAATTGTTCAATTGTGAAAACACGGATAAAATTACGTGACTTTTTTGGTGTTAATCCGTGCCAAGCAAGTCAACCATTCAGCGTGTAATTTGCATACACTGGGAGATAAGTAAAGACTGAGCAACAATTAAGCCAACGTACACCAGAAAAGATTGATGTAGTGAGGCAGAGTGTAGCTGAATGTCCAGATACCTCTTAACGATGCCTTGCACGAGAATTGGGAATGTCTTCATCATGTTTGTAAAAAATTCTGAAAGAAGATTTGTATTTTTACCCGTATAAAATTCAATTGACACAAGAACTGCAGGAGAATTATCATGAACGGCGGCGAGATTAGAGTGCCCGAGTTTTACAGCTCGGTATAGAGGACTACCATTTTTAGTAAATAGCCGCTATTGGGACACTGACCCCCAAATTGATACACCAAAGACCACTACACGTAGAGTAATTGCGATTTCTTCGTATAGAGGTACTTGAAGGGAAAGATATACACCAATAAACCAACCACAACATCGATGCTTAAGAACATTAGAAACGAAATTGCTGAAATAACACCAGAAGTCTACGAAAATGTTATGAACAAGAAAAGTACGCGCCTTTACACCCAGCCAGAGGCGGACTTTACCAACATATACAATACATAATGTTAAAGACAACATAATCAATCAATAAAATATAAATTATAAAATTGTATTTCATTTAAGTTATTAAAAAACATCGACCTATGGCCCTATATTCTGGCTTTCCCGGGGAATTGGGAAAATATTTTGCTGTAATTACAAATTACATTAATTCCCAAATATTTATTTCCCGTTCTCCAATTTATATTCTGGCAGACTGGGAATAATTTTACAGAGAAAAATTTTCTATGTTTCTTCTATGTTGATTTTTATAAACTAAAACACGTATTACGACCTTATTTCAAGTGTAATTTATGAAATAAAAAAAAATTTATAAATTCAAAAATGTACGAGTCACAATTTCTCAAAAAATAATGAGAAAAGTAACGTCAAACCTGCTATAAAATGGAATTATTTTTCCCAATGCAAGATTCCCAAACGCCAGAATTCACTTTGAGGACATCCACAACTCTCGAAAAACGTCACTAATTCCTACTCCCGGGGAAACCCAGAATACGGTCGCTGGAACATAAAAAGCATCCTATACATATAGATAGATCAATCATTGGAGGTTTCTGGTAATTCCTTGAGAATACAAAATTACAGAAAGAATTTTACATATTATTTTTTTCTGGTAACGTTTTTGAAACAAAATTAAATTGGGAATAATTTTCCCTACCAATGGCACTATTCTGGTAATTCCCCGGGAACAGGGAACTGAGGAAGGAATTTATATGTAATTTTTATTTAAACATTTTGTTTCTGGCATACTGAGGTAAAAAGTTAGTGTTAATTTTTTGAAAACAAAATAAAATTGGGAATAATTTTCCCTGCCAATTTAGCTATGGAAAAATTATTCCCAATTTATAAATATGTATATCAAACTTTTCTCCTCAGTAGGCCGGAAAAAAAATATTTGAACAGAACTTACATATAAATTATTTAATTATTTCCCCAGTTCCCTATTGCCAGGGAATTACCAGAATAGGGCCACAGTGGCACTATTCTGGTAATTCCTCGGGAATATGGAATTGGGGAAAGAATTTATATGTAATTTCATTTTAAACATTTTATTTTCTGGCGTACGAGGTAAAAACCTAATGTTATTTTTTTTCAAAACAAAATTATATTGAGAATAATTTTCCCTTCCAATTTATGTTTCATTTACATGAATGTTTTCGGATATTGTTTTCGAGGTTGTTTTTCGATTTTAGTTGTTGTTGTTGGTTTTACCATATAAAAATTTATAAAATATTTAGTATGTACATTGACAGTGTACTCAAAACAATGTTCGAAAACAACAAAAAATATGTAGCCTATAGGTCTTTTTGGTTGTTTTCGAAAAAAAACTTATCGATTTATCGGATATATTTTTAATTTTTTCTTCACGGTGATATTGACGATATTGTGAGTAATGAACAAATGGAAAACAGTGAAATAAAGACCAAAAACGTATTTGTTGTGTTTCCGAAAGAAAAGAAAGTAAACAACAAATATGTCTGGAATCGAAAAACGATCAGTTTAGTTTTTGTTGTTGCTCCACGATAAACTGAAAACAACTTCGAAAACATTCGTGTAAATGAAACATTAGATATGGAAAAATTATTCTCAATTTATAAATATTAACATCAAACTTTTCTCCTGAGTAGGCCGGAAAATAAAAATTTGAACAGAAATTACATATAAATTCTGTTCCCAATTTCCAACTCCGGGGAATTACTAGAATCAGGTCAATTCTGGCTTTCTCTAGGAAAAGGAATTAAGAAAAAATTTACATAGTAATTTGGTCGCAAAATTTTTTTTCTTGCGTACTATGGTAAACAGGTGGTGTAAATTTGTTCAAAAATAAATTTCCTACATTTAAAAAATTTAGAAAAAAATATTTCCTAAATTATAAAAATTTTGATCAAACATGATTTCTCAATAGACCAGAAAATGATAATTTTGACAAATACGCTATGTAAATATTTTTCCTAATTCTTAGGGAAAGTCAGAATCGACCTGCAGTGGCACTATTCTGGCTTGCCCTGGGAGTAGAGAACTGGGAAAATATTTTCATAGCATTTATGTCTAAATTGTATTTTTCTGGCCTACTGAAAGAATATGTTTGGCGTAAATATTTTCGGAACAAAGTTAAATGGGAAAATATTTTTCCCTATAAAAAAGATGTGGAACAAAAGTTTCCCAATTAACTTTGTTTTGAAAATCTTTGCACTAAATTCCATCCTACCATCAGTAGGCCAGAAAAATTCAATTTGGGCAAAAATGTTTTGAACATATTTTTACTAATCCCTATTCCCACGGAACGCCAGAATAGTGTCACAGAGGCCTAATTCTGGTAATTCCCCGGGAATAGGGAACTGGGGAAAAAATGTACATATAATTTCTGTTTAAATAACGTTTTTCTAACATACTAAGGTAAAAAGTTAGTGGTAATTTTTTTGAAAACAAAATAAAATTGGGAATAATTTTTGAAAATTATTCCCAGTTTATAAAAATTTACATCAAACTTCTTTCCTCAGTAAGCCAGAAAAATAGATTTATAGATAAAAGCTATGTAAATTCTTTCCCCAATTCTATATTCCCAGGGAATTACCAGAATAGGGCCACAGTATAAACATGGAAAAAATTGTTCTCAATTTATTAAAATTTACATCAAACTTTTCTCAGTAGCCATAATAACTGGGTCCCTACTATTTAAAATGTCCGATTTCGTTTTATGATTCTTTTGCTAAATGTATACTATTACTTTCGAACGCTTTCATTTTTGAACGACTATCATCGTTGATTAACAACTAGTATTATTACATGTTCTTTAGAGTTTTATCGATCACAATAATAAGTAAAAAAATTTGTATTTTTTAATGGATTTTTTCAGATGTAAAATACATAAAATAAATTGGAATAAGAAAAATGGAATAGTGAGGTAGTACACAATATTAACTCAGATGTTCTACTAGAGGCAATAATTAACGAAAGCGATAATTGATTTCAAATCGATTATGTGTCCTGATTTTAATAAGTTAAGTAAATCACCCCTCCCTCCCAATTCCTTCCCTATTCCTAGGGAATTACCAAACTAGTAGTAGTAGTAGTTAGCATGACAAATATCCATTAAAGTATGTTTTGTAAAACCCTCTTTACGACTTAACTTACTTAATTTTATTTAAAATTACTCAATGAAGGGATTAGAACAAGTGATAAAAATTAGGTTTAATAAATTTATGCTAAACTGTACGGAATCTTATCAAAAGTTAAATGCAAACTTAATAAAACTAAGCAACCACAAAAATATAGTAGTAGTATAGCTACTTTAGTAGTATAATAGTTTTTACTAATAAAATATAATATCTCTCAGTTTACATCACACGTGGTGTAAACCCGTACTTTAATACTTTATTATTATTGAAAAGTTTTAAATTTTCATTAAAACGTCAAAAATGTACTAAATTTTAAAATATTATAAATGAAAATGTACACATACACGAAATGTCTTTACATGACACTGAAAAAAGGAAATAAACTAAACAGAATTAAAGTATTAAGTGGGTTTACACCAACATACTTTTTTGCTACCTACTTTTATTCTACTGGTGTAAACGTGGTAATATTCAGATTGTAGGTTAGTAGTAAGGTAACCCATAGATAGTGGAAAATATTCCTAGATAATTGAGTTACATAGATACATTGAGTAGCTTAATCCCAGTTGGACGTTTGTCAACATATGCATGCGAATAATTTTTTACGAAAGAGATACGCTTCTATTTTCTACCTTTTTTTTAAATATGTTTGAAAAAGAAAAATAATTTTAGTCGGTTTTTGATAGATTAAATAACTATTTTATGAAGTCACATTAGTTTCTCAAATAATTTTCCAAGACGGCCCACGTTCGATGAAAAATGTGAGGCATATCATTAACATTTATTCTTTTATTATAACGCCTTAAGTGAAACACGTAACACAATTCTTCGATTATTCTAGCACGTGCTTTTAATAAATATGGCATAAGTAAACAATCGAGAGAAATGAAAAAATTTAATTTAATTTCATGTTTAGTTTAAGCATGTGTCGCAAAGCCAACGTTATTACTTATTATTATATTTATTATTCTTTGGTTGGTATAATAAAATATTCTGTAATTAACTTATTAGGAAAATTTAATCATAAGCAAATTTTTTTATATGTACCAGAAAAATTGTCATGTTATCCATTTAGACTTTAGAGTATCAACTAAGGCCGAAAAGATAATTGTAAGAAGACAGCCTAATATTAGAATAGGAATTTGTGCTTTATTTAAACAAATTTGAATATTATTATTTTATCATTTAAATAAAATGTGTTTATTACATATCACCGTACGTATACATGCATACAATTATTTTAGACGTGTTATAAACAATCCATCTCAGATTTATCAAATACAATGTATCTCAAACATTCATATCATGTCGATTCATTGGGTAAAGTAACTTGAAATGAACGAAAGGTACAAATAAATTTATTTTCGCAACTATATTTTCTTGATTTCTTTAATTTCCTCTTCGACGATTAGCTATATTAAGTATATCACATTGAGAATTTGGCCTAATAGAACATAAACTTTAATCAAATTAATTTACTAAGTTCCTCGCTTCTTCTCTGGAAATGAAAGACATCTTTTGAGAGCCATAAATCTCTAAAGCACTACTAAAATTTTAAAATTAAAAATAAAGTTTATATTTTAGATAAACCATGTTCTACAATTATATTTTTAAACAACTTTTGGAGACAAAGCGCGTACACGTTTAAAAAATTGTATAAAGCAAAACTACTAACTACGGAAAAAAGAATTACATAATATGAAAAAATCGGTTCAACACTTTGAAAATAAAGAACTCCGTCTCCCAGGGATAAAAACCCGAACTAAAGGATATTAAGTACTTATTACAGATAAAATACAAGAAATTTAATGCTCGTACCATTTAATTGGATGTCTTCGACCCAGTAGTTAATAATGGAGGGTTAAAATTTGAATTAGCGAGAATTTTTCAGTAAATGGGCATACGCATTTTGTTGTCACCTTTCTAAAAGGAGATTCAAAAATGATTAATCAATTTAATGAATTGGCTGTTAAATTGATAGACACCAAGACTAATTGTGGCGTGACAACAAAATGCGCTTATAAATAATTCAAGATTACAATTTTAAATTGAAAATTGTAATTTTAATTTAAGTAATTATTAATTTCAATATACATATACCAAGGCATCTAGAGGTCTATAAATTTAACAGCACAATACGATAACTAGTAATCAAAATTTGTTCTCGTGATCATAAGAAACATGTACACGTTTCTAGCATTTCTATTTTGAAATAAAATTATGTTCCATCTTTCTTGTGATTGACTCAAATTCTCTAGTGCGACATAAAATCGCCATCAAAGCTAATACTTACCTTTGCTTGACCTTAATTAAATAATTAGTAAAACTAAAGTTTCATAAACGTAATCACAATTTTTATTATCAATTTTTACAATTAATTTAAATAAAGTAATCAATTCTTTTATTATATCAATTTAAATAATTTGGTTATAATCACATTTTGCAACATTAAAGCGGGTTTGGATAAAAAGAAAAAAATATAAACAATTCGTAACACGTAATTATAATACATAGGTGATAAATGATAAATACTGTATTTTATTACCGTAGTATCAAAATGGAAAATATTCAAAGTTATTTTCCATTTAACTCCGCTATTTCATTTTTTATATTAGTTCTTGCCTTTTCTTCAAATCTATCTCGAAACAGTTTTGCTGAATAAATGAAGGGTATCGTTAAAAATGTTCGGAGTACCTAAAAAATTGAAATATACAATTAAAATATGTGATTAAACGCGCGGATACATATTCGCAACATTAAATAGCCCATAGACGATACGATGCATTATTATCCCATAGGCTTGCAAGAAAGTTTAATTGTTCATACATTCAATTATTTGAACAATTTTTCGGTACAGTATATCGAAACGTTTGTGGGCTTTTAACGGTCGAAAAATTAGAAATTTTAATAAATAAATAATAAAAATAATTATTCGTGTTATTTTATTTGATAGAGAACAAATGAAAGCATTAGGAACAATGGTACAATTTAATTCTGCGATTTATAATACTTAGTAGTTAATTGAACTTAGTTTTAAGATGCATAATCAAAAATTATCAAGTTGTAAGTATAAAATAGATAGATAGCAAGGGTTGAACAACAGTTCACAAAAAGGACCTTATAGTCCACGCCCTGAATGGGCGATTCAGTGCACCCAACAGTTGGGAACATGTTGAGTAAAATCAAAGCCAACGTTATGAAAATGTTTAGAACTATGAAATTTTGAAATCAAATTGGCGATGATTTCACTAATCATGATGTCAACAGTTGGCGGTCCTGAACGCGCCCAATGAACCTTTTAACCTAGTACAATTTTGGAACAAGCTGAATTTCCGGATTAAAGACCTTTTCTAATCGAATGCTTATTTTATATTTATTTATTATTTATTGTCATATAAGGAGTCATTCGAATTGAGTAGTTATTTTGACAGTAACATGGAAACATTTGTTTTAATTTAATAAGGTGAGACTTTAAAATTTTTAAAATAAAATAAAACTCCTAATAATCACCCTAAGTAGTAAAAAATGACAAAGCAAAGACAATCATATTTGAGTATTAGTATTAGGAAAACAATGGTGTTAAGCCCGGTCTTTGAAACATAAAATCCGGTTCGTTCCGATCTCTAAGTTTTTGTGTGACATAAACCTTACAATTTAAAATTTATTTACGTGCATAAAAAAAATTTATAAATTGAAAATAAATAAATAAAAACACGTTAAAACTTTATATTTATGTGATAATAATTTTTGTATTTATTACTACAAGAGACCGGTTTCGGGATATATTTATCCCTTTGTCAATTCAATCTTAACTATACATTAATTAAAAAATTCGCAATATATACTAAATTAGCATATTTTTCTGTATATACGAGTATATATATATATAAGAGTATGTACACAAGTATGTATATACGAGTATATATATAATACAAAAATTAATATAATAAAATTCTAACGTGTTTTTATTTATTTTCAATTTATAAAAATTTTTTATGTTTGTACGTAATTAAATTTTAAATTGTGATAAGTGTCGGCAAAAAATACATAAAATGCAATCAAACCATTGTGTGAATATATAAACTTGACAACTTAGTCAAAAACCTTATAACTAAAAATTTTTAGAAAAAAAGGAGTGGGACGAATCTTATGTACCTGGGTCTTTAAGGATGCAATTTTATTCGAATTACGTTGGGGCACAACTGACTATGGATTACTACTTATAAAAAGAAATTCTATTAAGGAGTAAAAGTACAAAAAACGTCACTCGCGGAAGGAATATAACATGAAATAAAAATATTTAAGTTTTATAGGAAATTCGGATTTTTAGTTTGTAAAAATCTTAAACAATTATGTATTTGACTTATTTTAAAATGTACAATAAGTCTCCTCTTGAGTCGGCTTAACGTTACTATCCACAAAATAAGTCAATAATTGGACTCCTTAGTGGCGAAATCCTTATTTTGATTAAACTGATCGTTATTAGTCGTTGATCTAAATCAATAAATTCATCGCGTAGAATAAGGATTGGGTGTAAGACCCCTATTCTCTTAATCGCATCACTTCATGCGATGTGATTACTCATCTTCTTCGTTACTAGATCATTAAATCAAAACTTAATTGTTAAAAATAATTGTCCACAAAACTCGTAGCTGTTTCATAAATCTTAATATGCTACTTTATAAATATTTCGTTGTATCTGCTACCACTTCTAACGTCAATTCTGTCACTTGAAATTTTGACGCTACAAATAAATAGAATTTTTTTCAAAGTGCCGCAGCCAACTATGGTAAACAAACCAAAAATAGTAGCACATATATTATGAACAATTAACAAATATACTCATAAATTTCTTCAATTATATTATTAGTAAAAATTATTATCCAGAATCACCTAAAAGTTTACTACACTACAAGTAATACATATTTTGAAAGAAACGAGCTGTTTACTACCCCACAAGTTTAAATAACGCACTTAATAATTTTGTACATAAGATCGGGTTGAGGAAAATTCCACGAGATGGGTTTCACCATAGAGTAAGTAATGTTTAGAGATAAGTAATGTAAAGAGTAACGAAACGGAGGTAACATTTTCATCAAAAAATGCGTCGATTATGCAATTTAAATGAGCTATACAATACATACACTTACACAACAATGTTTTTTTGAAGAAAACGGTAACAATTACGGTAAATAAAGAAGTGTAAGTGCATTGTTTAAACCCAATTAAGTTGCATAACCCATGCATTTGTTTATGAAAATTTTTCCTTTGATTAGTTACTATTTATAGTATTAGATATTCTTTGGTTCAATTATTGCGGCTTTGTCGCAGGTAAAACGAGAAGCCGTGATCTTTAAAAAAACATAACTCTTTGCTAAACAAACATAGCTTAAATGTGCAACAGGCCTTAAGATATAACTGATTGTATTTCTTGTATACTATTTAAATTGAGTTCTATTTTGAAACTATTATGTAGTTTCAAATATTCCTGATAGTTTTGAGTGCTTTATAGCTAAAGAATATTATTTTGATATTTTTTGTTTGTAAATCAACAAAAAAAAATTTCCCAAATTTACTACTGAATTATTTATTTAAATCAAAGTGATGTCGATCATTTCGGCCCTAATGCCATTAAGTTGTGGTTCAGATAACACGAAATATATTACAATCACCGAACAAAATAAAATAAATAAATAAATAGGGGAAAACGGGAAAAATATTTTTTTTTAAATTACTTGTACAGGAATCGAACCAATGCGAATGAGATAACAGGTTGTAAAAATAAGTTTAGTGAGTTATCATATAATTCACTAGAGTTGCTGTTACACGGGTGTTTTAGATACCTATACAGAACACAACGTGTGTTGTTTTATTGTGTTGTAATATTAAGTTGTACTGATGAGATGATTGAATTTTTACATGATCTTATCTGATCGAAACTGGATATTATTTCTGTTACAAAATTTTCTTAGGAACTTTAGCTTCAATAATTTGATTGAAAGTAATATTCAATTGGTACGAACAATTTTTTGGATTTTAACTAAAGGCTACGATTCAGAACCAAAATTCCTGGTATCTTAATAAAACTAACAGATTTTGGTGAGATTACTTTTGAAATAATTCATAAAATAATTATTATTGGATAATAATCCAGTCTTAACAATAATAAAAGTTGCGGCCACGTAGTAATGTATTTTTGAAACACAATTATAGCTTCTTTCTGCAACTTTTGCCTGATTTATTTAATGTAATTTTAGAAACCGGTATTCATCCGAATTTCGTGGACCACTATTAGTTTATGAACGACATAGTCAAATTAGTGGACGACACCCGCTATTTTCTATGAAACCAGAAAATATCAATCAAACAATGCTACATAATTATGAAGAATCATATTAATATCTTAATGGAATATTTTAGTTTGAATAAAGAATCACTTAATTGATTGATTGATTGATTGGTTGGACTGAAAGACCAAGTACTGGACAAGGGTCCCGGATTACGCCGGGCCTATTCCTACAGCCTGTTTACACATAACAATAGGAAGGATAGGAAAGGTTTTTTTTTTTAGGACAGAACGACCCGGTTTCCGACACCTAGCGATCGTACGGCACAACACAATTCTAATCTACTTCTCATCTACTAGAAGCAGGATAAAGGCTTAATAGGTTTAATGGATAATGATGGTATTGGTCTTCAACAATTGCTTCTCTAAATCAGCAACCTGAGAACAAAATATTATTATTTCACGTACATCTGGAAAAATTTGAATAAAGTATCACTTAATGTTAATAAATCCGAATATATAATTTTCAATCATCATTTTTGACAAGTTTTTATGTACTTCCCGGTCTACAAGTTTCCGGTAATATTATTTAACGTTTTACTTAATACAAGTACCTTGGAGTTACACTTGAAAAGCATATGTCAGGACATGATCATATTAACTCTATTTGTCGTAAAATTAATCCATTTCTCTTTTTAATGAGACCTTGTTTCCCAATAAGGAAATTGCAATTCATACAAACTAAGTGTACCATGGCAATCTATCAACTTCCGCCTCTTACTATTGAATTATAAAGCGACGTTGCAGTAGGAATTGTACCAATTAATGCTTTATTTGAACTTCATTTATCGGTTTACATGTTTAAATGTATCATCAGTTCTGTCATGTTGAAGTTGTTTGAGTTTGAAAATCACCGGTATTTAACTCAATTCTCAAATAGCATAACGTGCCACAATATAAAAACAGAATATGAAAGAAAAGCAATCAGATTTCTTAGGCCGCATCGTACAATAAATTACCAGATATTATTAAGCATTCTGAAACTATTCTCAAATTAGAAGCTCATTTCAAATCTTCAATAGAAAATTACGTATGAAGTTTTGTTTAATTCGTTTGCTTTTTTATTTCATTTGATCGTACTCTAAGTTGTTTATATTTTTTAAATATTTGTAAATTTTGACCACTTTAAATCGTTAGGATAGGGGAACTGATCGGCTTGAGAGACAAACAAAATGTAACCCTAAAAATTGTTATTTCCATTATTAATCTAAGTCGAATATGTAAAAAATTAAATTAAATAAAAAATGTGTTGAATACAAAAAGTGATCTCGCGAGCTTTTGAAAAAGTAAGTCTGAAGAAATAAGTATTCGTTCGAAAAATGCATATTTGAATAAGTACGTTACCACAGAACCAAAATTGTGTCTTGACTAAATATATTACATGTAATTTTATATTAAAATATATATAGTAAATACCGACCGGCCGACCATTTCAAGAAATTTTTTTTCAAAGATTACTTATGTACATAGTTGCCGTGTTCCAAACTACAAATAAGTTAATATCTCGCTGGAAATGCGCATATTTCATTCTGTCGTAAATGCAACAAGTATGCCTGAGTAAAAATTGTACCCCACGCCACTGATTAAATCTCAGCAAAAATTTATTGCTTCAAAATTAGCATAAAGAACGAATATTTTACTTTCACGAAAATAAAAATTAATCAAAATTGTAAGAAACTAGGCGCAAATTTTTGTGAATATAACATATCAATATAATTTCTAATCCAATTCTACCTACCAGACATTTTACTGGATGGTCGAACAAAACATTATTCACAAAACGTTTACGTGTGTATATCTTACGGTAAAAGCCCGAAATCGGTAAATGTCTGAATTAAAATCAGAAAAAACTGTTTTATTGCTACGAACTCTATGAAATGAGAGTTCTATATTCTCGAAATGGTTCTTTACTCCACGATGTATTTTTATGGTATTAGTGCAAATTGGAAAAGTAGGGACTAACAACTTTACTAACTCTCACGGGCTCGCGAGAGCTAATAGTACCTCTTATAGCGCGTAGCCCCCTAATGGGGAATAAATGAAATTACGGGGATGTAGGGGCGGAAGGTCCACAAATATTTCGTAACCATCGAACCTCTAGACAACCGGTTTTTATTCGTGTAAACGAATTTAAAAAATTAAAATTTCGGACATTTACCGATTTCGGACTTTTTTCGGACCGCAACATATATATTTTGTATAAAATGTTGGAATGTATCAATTTTTTGAGTAAGGTTTTCTTTAATTTGAGATTTCTTTGATTTAACAATTTAATCTACCGACCTAATCTTCCTAAAATGATTTTTGGTGTATGAAAGAAATGAAGTGGAGAATGAAAGTTTGCTTGAGCGAAGCGAATTTTGCAATCATACGAGTGTAAAAAGCATTGTTCTTATTAGGCTTATACAGATTGCCAATAGTAAAATAGATTAACCTCGGAATGTCTACATGAGTCCTCTTATGTATATTTTGCTTTATGATGTAATACATGCAGTTTTTATTTTCAAATCTAGTGGCAACGACCAACATGTCAAGAAATCTATTTGCTTCCATATAATAGAAATTACGTTTTGTTTTTTGTTATTACGTTAAATAAGTCGGTACAATGAATTGGAATGACCGACTTATTCAAGATGGCGTCAAATAAGTCTGTAATAAGTCGGTGATTGGAAGACACCCTAAGACTGCAGTCCAATTCGTGACTTATTTTGTGGATAATGGCTTATTTGAAAGTCTACAATTAGTCTTCTGTCGAATAGGCTTATTGGAAACTTGGTTGAATTATTTGGAAGAGTTATGAGTTTGGGCACAATCCACGCATAAAAGTCAAACAAGCCTACAATAAGTCCACCCGACAGGAGGATTATTGTAGACTTCAAATAAGTCAGTCTCCACAAAATAAGTCTCGAATTGGACCGCAGTCTAAGGGTTCCAAACACCGACTTATTACAGACTTATTGACTTATTTGACGCAATCTTGAATGAGTCGGTCAAGTCATTCCAATTCATTGTGACTTAATGACAAAAAACAAAACGCAATCTCTTTTATATGGAAGAAGCAATCTCTTTTATATGGAAGAAAACAATTTCTTGACATGTTGGTCGTTGTCACTAGATTTGAAAATAAAACTGCATGTATCATAAAGCAAAATATACATAAGAGGACTCATGTGGACATTCCGAGGTTAATCTATTTTACTATTGGCAATCTGTATAAGCCTAACAAGAACAATGAACCATAAAAAAACTATGCTGATATGTTTATAAGATACGTATGTATGGATTAAATATAGCAAAAAATTTAATTTGTGTATATAAATATATCAAAACTATAAAATAAGATTAACCTCGGAGAAATTGGCTTATAAAATTTGTACTACTTGATTTCTCTAATATATTTATTCCTCGATAATTACATTTAGTCAAGACACAATTTCGAAGACATTTCCGTGTAGACGTACTTATTCAAATGTCTCCTCGCGAGATTACTTATTTGAATAAGTCGGTGTCCACAAATAAGTAGGACCACATACAAACACCGACTTATTTCAAACTTATTGACTTATTTGACGCCATATTTAATTAGTCGGTCAAGCTGTTCCAATTGCTTTTACCGATCATTTTTAACAACCACAAAACAAAACAAATTTAAAAGATTTTTTTATTTTAAAGCGAAATAAATTAAAATAAAATAGCTTAAAAAATGTTAAATTAATCAAATAAATTAAAAAATAAATGTATGTACAGTCGTTCGTGTATCTAGCTAGTTTGGTATAACTCAATTAAAATGTTTACATGAGCAAATAAGTTTTCTACTTGGAAGAAAGAGATAGAAAATAAGTCACTTCGACTAATTTGAATAAAGAACAAACCAAGAGCAGCGCAACATATTCCAAACAATCCACACTAACGACTGTGTATGGGCGTGCACAAGCAGCGCAGCAGTTTGTTTTGTTTTAGTAGTAAAATACAATTCTGTCAATTTTATCGAGGTTATAAGTAGCAGTAAAGAAGTTGCTAAGTGTGAAATCTATTGATGCCGGGACAGATTCAACTTCATTCAATATAATTTCTTTAAATTTTAATTTGTCTATTAAAATTACAAAATATTTGATTTATTTATTGGAAATACCTATATTTATAATCAAACTAATGATTTTGTATTATTACATAAGCAAATAAGCTATTATTTAAATTTGCTGCTCGCTGCTGCTGCTTGGTGTGTTTCATCCTTAAGTCGATATAAGCAAATAAGTCTGTGTTTAAAAAAAAAACAGTGGCAGTGATATAAAGATTCATCTTTTCAATTATTATTTTTCTATTGTCGTCTCAACATGCTCGAATAAAACATCATTCTATTTCTATTTTACGATGTCTACGGTTACCCAATTTGTTTATTTATACATCACTAGAAATTTTTGATGGCGATACGTTTGGCGAAGTGTGGAAAAAGAACAGAGAACATATTCATACTGAAAGGTTGAAATTGCGATACCTTTTGCGTATTTATTGGGTGAAAGCGCGTATCATTTTGCTTTAGAAACATGAGACAGAAAGTAAGTCGAAAATTGTGATAGTACAACATACCGGTCCCTGATCATTCTGAAGCAATTCAAAAACGAACAATGCTTTAAACACTATGCATAAAACACTTTGAGACACGCTGTCAATGTTCCGCACATGTATTGAGGAACATCACATCATGACAACAAAAAAGATAAATGTATCTGCGGAGCTATAAGATCCACTTCCCTATCATGATTAATGAGATCATCGTCATTTCGATTTCATATATTTGCTATTAGGCTGTTCGCTGCAATTGTGGAAATTAAGAAATCATAATCAGAAACACATTTACGTTTTTTTAAAAAATATCACCAAATTTATAAAACGTTATAAAATCTTTTGCGTCTATTGATTTGGATCTAAATAATATTGGAAGAACGTTACAGTCGATCCAATTTGCTTTGGTAAGTTTAGATGCAAAATCGAATGGTATGCAATTTAATCCGAAATTAAGTTGGATGGAAATTTCATTCAACCAAACAAACTGGATGATTTCGACTGTTAAAAATTTATTTTTACATTTAAAATTTTATTGCCTTGTTATCTATAAACTTATTAATTATCGACTTCTTAGGTGTCTGGAACCGAGTCGAGCCTGTTATTATTAACTAAACCATTCCTATCCTTTTGTTCTGTTATGTGTAAAAAAGTGTATGGTGGGACCTGGCCATATTTGGAAATACTCGCCTAGTGCTTCATCGTCGATCAACTAATCAACCAACCAAACAAATTGGATTAGTGTAGGGATGTCGAACGATAATTTATCAAACATACCAAGTATTAAAAACAAAAGCGAACAAATTTAATATTTATCTGTAGTTGCGAAACAAAAGTGGAACTCTTAACTTAGTCCAGTTTTCGACCACAAATGGAACCCCAGTTATGTTTTTTTTGTTGTGTTTAACATTGTGAAATTTTTTGTGTGCAAAATAAAAAACAAAAATGGAACAATCGAACGGTTAATTGCATGTGGATCGTTCAATGGGCCGATATTTCTGCATTTAACTTTTAATACCTATCTATTTAAAAAGAGCAGGCCCCTTATAGGTTGTATTTCGCTTCACCTACCATAATAAAAGAAATTGTTTCATTTTTAGACGACATTAAATTGTCAACAAATAGTAGTATAGATAGATTGTAATTTGAGTGTAGACGACCTACCTAAATATATTTAGCATTTAGTTAGGTAAATTTTTTCCATGTTTTTTTGATCCTGAACGAATGCATTCAACTTTAACATCTACATATGAACCGTAATTGGTAATAATTAGTTCACATTAATAAGATATTATTTCATGTCATAAAGGTCAAATCTGACTCATTAAAATGTCAAGCCAGTTTGACCAGATTTTCTTAAGAACTTGTCGGTTTTTATTTAATATTATTTACGTATTTACTTATATCTTTCGAAGTTTTATTTGTATTTTACTTTCACATGCGCTTCTTCGAAAAACCTACTTTTGATCTCATACTATGATAATTTTCTAGATCCATTGTGTTGTATTCCTCTCGTAATAAATCGGTGTATTCCTTGTATTCATCAGCTGATGACCTAAAACATATGAGAATATTATGATTGATGATATTGCCCTTAAATCATAAACTTACCCTAATATAATCAAATCAATATCTTGAAAAAATTCCCATTCCTCAACGAAATCCTCAATCTCTTCTATTGTCTCATCGCCCAAAAGTTTTAGTACAATTTTTTTTAATTTTTCCTACAAAAAGGGTCAATATTATATCAATATAATTTAATTTGGGGCAACACTATCTCAGATATATTATTAAATTTTAGGAAAACCCGAAATCGATGATTCAACAAGGTAAAAATTATTGTTATGGAAAAATCGATTTTCGATAGAAGGATGGGGTCACCCCTTCTAGAAAGTATTCCTAGAGATGCTTCATGTATACTTACATCATGAATTCCAGCTTCCGTATAGAATTCAACAAATGCATTACAATTTTGTTCAACACAATTTTTTTTCGAATCGAATTCAAAGTATTGAAATATTGTTGCAAGTATCACATATTTACTCGAGCCTTTTAAAAATTCCAATTTTTTTGAAAACATATTGGTGTCATTGTGATAGAAACGATGAGGCTCTGAGTATTTCATTTTTAATTTGTCAATCCATTTTGATATAATGAAAGTTTCAATTTTATAATCACTACACGCGGTTTTAAACAGGATATCCATTTATAATTATTAAAATATGTAAAACAAAAATTACAAATAAAAACTGGCTTCGTAAAAGCCTTGATAAAGAACCGACACACTGGATCTACCTCTAATCAATGGTTACCGACTATAGAACTCGTCGTACATAATAGACGTTGTGTTTGGGTGTGTTTATTAAAAAAATAAGATTTCTGCTGAAACAGTATGAACGATTATATCCTTATTATTAACATGCGCACTAACTATGAAATATACAACAAGTTGTGAATATAACCTAAAAACCATGACGAAATTTGTCCAAAATGCCAGACAATCTGGAAATGATATATTAATCTTACCTCGACAAATCTATCCACTAAATTCGCGGATAAATTTCTATCACGTACACTCTTTCGGAATTTTCTATTACTTTTCCTCAGTTTATTTACAATTTTCATCCTTTTGGTGGCCCCAAATTTTTTCATACGAGGTGAGCTAAGATCCATTACTCGTTTTGATCTCGCTTTGGTTGGCGATTTAATTTTACCCATGTTAAGTTTATAGTAAAAACAAGGAGCTAATCAATAATTTTACAAATATATTTCAATATGCGATTTAATTTTATTCAAAACTAAAAAATATAAAATCAGAAGAAGTTTCGCTTTTTGTTTTGACGTATTTGAAGTTTGATTTTGTTATGTTGGTTGCTTCGATACACCGATAACTGAATTAACCCTAATAAAAAATTTGCTTCAATATTTTTCTATAATAACCATTCTAAAATGTTTATCGTATATTTCAAATCGTCATCTGCGATTGACACCAAAAATTTTTATGAAACGGAAATATTACTGGCTTAAAGGAAACCCGACACACATAAATTGATGGCCAAGCGATTTTCCAACAAATGAATGAAATTACTGCACATTTTTAATCTTTTAATGAAAATCAATAAATTATTTTTTTTTATCATCAAATAAATGAAATCAGTACAGGAACCAAGCGCATACTTTAGTGGGAAAAAATTCGATGTAATTTCTTGTAATTGCTAGAAAAACGCACGTTCTATTTTTAATATTTTTTTATTCATATCAGACGTATGTGCAACTTTGGTTCATCACAAAAAACTTAACATTTTGTAATGTCTTTTACAATTTGCATTAATTTTTCGCAGTTCGGTTTTTTGGTCATTCAAATTTCCATTTAGTTTTCATTCAGAATTTTACCATTTTCCGCTGCATAGATACAAACCGCATTTTATTTATTCACCTTCTACTTAGCAGGCGAATAAAGAAAATGCGGTTTGTATGTATATGTAAACCCAAATTACGTAACACGAAAAGATTTTTTTGAATTTATTTATTTGTATTTCGTACATCTGGCGGAAAAATAAATTTTCAATCACCTAGACCTTGTTTATTTATTCTGATAAATTGTTTTTCATTTTTAAGTTAGTTTTCATTCAGAATTTTTCCATTTTCCGCTTGATGTCTTTAATTTGATGATCACCGTATAAAATGTAGAGCTAAATTTGTGTGTACACGTAGAGCGGATGACATAAAGAAGAAAAACTAACGAAATGTCTACTCTTAATGCATATATAATTAATGTAAGCAACTGTCAAGCGTGACAACTTTGAGGGGTAATGCGGGAAACAGACGTGCGGAAACAGACGCTTGCGGTTAAATTATGGGCCTATTCCACTACAACAGTGTTTTATTTTGCAGAAAACTAGAACGAGCTAAAAATATAAATTCTCTCTGTGTATGACGTACATCAGTATTTTTTTTTTCTAAAATGTTTTGTTGTTGTGTTGAGTTGGTTGCCATAATTATAAATAAAAAATATCAAACAAAGTATTTTTTATGGCAACCACAATGAAAAAAATTCCCCCACTCTCAGCAAACTTTTATTATTTTGATTTGTTTATGGTAGAAACATAAATTTTTAGTGCTTGGTGTCTCGACACAGTAAAAAATTATTTTTTTTTTGGAAAAAATTGAAAAAAATATTGGAGGAATTCACACTATATGTTAAATAATATTTTGTAGATGAATTGTATTCAGTTGTAATAATTTAAATAATAATAAAAAATTTAAAAAATTACATTTTTCATCTTGTACATCGAAGTCAATTGAATTCAATTATTGTTTTTTAATTCCTCACATTACTGTGAGTTTATAGTTGCGGAAATAAAAATTGACACACTCGCTTCCGTACTCTCTAGACCAATCAAATTTCGTGAAATGCTTTAGCCTCGCCTACTAGTTCCACACCCCCAGTATTTTTATTTCCGAAAATTTCTGCATTTTCCTGACATTTTGATGAAATCATCGCCGACTTTTGTCAGTAAAAGTGTCCGAAATATTTAAATATTTCCTATGAACGTTGTCGCTAAAAGTCGGACAAATGATGAATTTGAGTAAACAAAAACATGTACATGTGTGAGTGCGCACGTGCTTTGAAAGAGGCGGGGCTTGTACATTAAATATTATGGCGCCATTATATTTTGTAAGGGAAATAAAACAATAAAATATGTTAGATAATTTAAAAAAAAAATTATTTGAAATTTATTTTTTAATATATTATTTAATATTATACCGATCAAAAAATCGATCAATCAATAAATAAATGATCGATCAATTAAAGTAATGGCAAGAGGTCTCCATCCAACTTGTTCAAAAGATGAAATTGTTAAGGACCAAAACAAAGGCCTGAAAATTATCGATGCAGTCAACATCATCAGAACAGAGAGACGATAAAATAGGGAAGGAAATGTTGAAATCATGAGAAGAGGACTCCCACTTTTCATGCTAACCTCCGACAATCAAGAAAAAATCGAAAATATTTATAATATTAAGGCTATCCTTAACCTCAGAGTTAAAATAGAAGCACCGAGAAAGGTCACTCGACTAATACCTCAATGTAAAACAGCCAAGATTATAATCATACACAAAACTACTGCCATCGTGAAGCAAAATGTGTTAAATGTACAGGAAAACACGCTGGAAACGATTGCACAGTTCCGCCAAATACAACACCGAAGTGTATCAATTGTAAAGGCCATCCAGCTCTGTAGTTAGCTGATATGAAGTAACAGTAGACCTACAGAAAATGAGAGATAAACTAGATGAACTACGCAAACCAGATACATCAAGATATGAGATCCACGGAGCCTAAATCGTCAACTCCTAATATCAACATAGAAGTAAATGAAAACGTTACTTAACGTTTTACAGGACATACTGAGAAATCTAGAGAACCTCAACAAAAGACTTATCTCGCAGGAAATGAGTCTGCAGAACGCACTAGAAGAAATGAAATCACAAACTAGTTTCAATAAAAGAGTAGAAGAAAATCTTGATCGAGTGTATCAACATATAAATTATATAAAATCAAATTATAAACAAAGAAATGAATAAAACAATACGAATTGTAATCTGGAATGCAAATATAGTTATATTTTTAAACATGCATAATATAGATATATGTCTTATATCAGAAACCCATTTTTATGAGGATAGCTGATCCATCTCTAGCTTTGTTCTCTGGATGTAATGCATATGGTAGCAATTATATCCTTTTATTTTACATAATGAAGTTTTGGCTCTCCATGCAAGCCACAACAATCAAAATACAATTAAACAATATTAAAACTTATAGTACCTCAGCAATATACTGCTCTCCAAGATACAATCTCAAACAAGTGGATTATACTAATCTTCTCAAAACACTAGGAAGTGTCTTCTTAATTGGAGGTGACTATAATGCAAAAAATATCTATTGGGGATCACGGTTAACTACTGCTAATGGAAAAGAACTGTTCGCAGCAGGCAAACAACTAAAATGCAAGTTTCACTCAGGCGGTACACCAACCTATTGGTCTACGGATATCAGTAAGACCCCGGATCTTATAGATTTCTTTATTACAAGATGGATTTCAGATAATTATATCCATGTAGAGAACAGTGAAAGTCTATCGTCAGATCGTCATTCACCAGTTATTATAATACTTAGCCAAACGAATGATTATGAAAGAGAGTAACCCGAAATTAATGAGCTCCAAAACCAATTGGGATCTCTTCCAAACACATTTAACAGAAAGAATTTATTTTTTACTTTTTTGGTTTTTGCAATTGTAATGGTGTTATTGTGATTGTTCTGTATATTGGTATAAATCAATAGTCTCATTTGTTCGAAACTGATTGTTGTGATTCTTACACATTAGCCATCTATAAGTCAAAAATTCAAAAGAAAGAATTTGTCTGCAGAACCCAATACAGAGACTAGCCCAAATAGAAGACGAACTAGAAGAAATGGCAGAAACATCGAATCACGGAAAATAAGAGGGTATTTAACCAATGGCGCAACAAATTAAAATACCTAATAAAAGACATTAAAAATCAGTAAGTTAATAAATACCTCAGCACTCTAACTGGGCAAAAAGATACTGATTATTCATTATGGAAAGCAACTAAGAATCTTAAAAGAGCCAAACTTCAGGTTCTTCCAATTAAAAATAAAGAAAATTGGGCTCGAAATGCTAAACAAAAAGCAGATTTGTTTGCAAATCATCTTGAAGAAACATTCCAACCTTACCCCAAATAAACGGAAGAGGAAAATGGGGTTATCCCCGATAAATAAACAGGATGAAATGAAAATTACACCTGTAACATTGAAAGAACTAAAATGGGAAATCAAGAATAATCTGAATGCGTAAGGCTCCAGGATATGATCTTATAAGGGGTTAGATAATAAAAGTTTTACCGAAGAAAGCGTTGAGGAAACTAGTGGATATAATTATTGCAGCATTCCGACTAAGATATGTACCAAGCCAATGGAAAGTTGCAGAAGTAATTATGACATTTAAGCCGAACAAACCTGCGAATGATAAAGTTTCATATAGGCCAATTTCTCTGCTACCGACATTATCGAAACTATTTGAAAAGACTAAAACCAATTATCGAAGAAAGGAATCTTATCCCCACACATAAGTTTGGATTTAGGGAAAAACATTATACGATAGAACAAGTACATCGGATTACTGATGTAATCGAGAAATCACTAGAAAGCAAACAAATATGCTCAACTATATTCCTTGATGTAGCGCAAGCATTCGACAAAATATGGCACCAGGGGGGTTAGAATTCAAACTTCATCGAGATCTTCCGGAGCAGTTTTTTCAAATTCTAGAATTATACATATAAGAGAGGCACTTCCGGGTAAAGTATGAAAATGAATACTCCCAACTAAAAAGAATAACAGCAGAAGTACCAGTGTTCTTGGGCCAATCGTTTATCTCCTATATACTAGAGATATACCAATTACAGAAGCAACACTGGCGACTTTTGCCGATGACACGGCAATACTTGCAACAGCAAAGGACTACAATGACTCCACTAGTAAATCACAGAAGGCTACTCAGCTGATATGTAATTGGACAAAGAAATAGCGAATTAAATTAAATGAAGCAAAATCAAACCAAGTGAACTTTACACATCTAAAAGTTAATCATATACCAATAAAGATAAACTCGATAGTAGTACCCCATGCAAACATTTCTAAATATCTCGGCATGACTTAAATGCTAATCTTAGATGGAAGGAACACATACAAAAAAAGAGAGAAGAACTAAACATAAAATTTAGAAAAATGCAATGGCTCTTAGGGAGACAATCTGAACTAGCGATCCATAACAAACTGCTGTTACACAAACAAATCCTGAAACCTGTATGGACTAAATTAAGAGGACTAAATATGGTAGCCAACTCTGAGGTTGTGCCAAGAAGATAAATATCTAAATCATACAAACAGTTCAAAATAAAATCCTGCGATGCATTGTTAATGCACCGTGAACATTCGAAACGACAACCTCCATCGAGATCTAAAGATTGAGCTTGTCGCGGATAAAATCAGGCGTCATGCAACAAAACACCTACAATGTCTGCACCAGCATGAAAATTTGGACATACGCTGTATGATGACTACCACACCAACAAGAAGACCTCAAAGAACCAAACCACTGGACTTACCGCGACCAGGAGGTCAGTAGAGTTACTGAGGCGAAAAATCTGAGGAGGAGTTACACGTAACTGGGGATAATCACTTGATTACGTCGACTAATCAAATACTTTATTATGCAATGTAAATTACTAAATGGGTACAATCAGTCGTAATATAAATAAATATAAATTAAAAAAATTATATTCATCATAATTTGAGTAATTTGTGCAACTATTGGAACTAATTGATGTTTTTAAAATCTTACCTATATTCGCGGCGAAGTATTGATTAAACTGATTAGCAATCACAACGCTATCAGTAAGAATAGTATTACTGTCTCCAATGATACAATTTATTGTATTAGATTTACGACGTTTACCTAGTAAGTCGTTAAGTAAATTCCATTGCTTTTTTGGTCAAAATTTACAGCCTCAAATTTTTGAATATAATAATATTTTCTAGCAGTTTCGCAATCTAATTTAATTTGATTCGAAAGGGATTTTACTTTACTTTTTAGTTTAGCGTTATTAGGATGTTTTTTACAAATTATAAAGCATTTTTACGGCGAAGTTTACTCAATAAAACATTATTTATCCATGGTTTAGCATAGCTTGGGTTATAACTTATCACAGAAGAAGTTGTGTATTTTGCCACATGTTTAGATAACGTTGATAAAAACATATCAAATTATTTAGAAGGATAATTTTCTTCAAAATCATTCTTCCATTGTTCGACTTGTAAACACCGGTCTAATTCTTCAAAGTTAATAAAAGTTTGTTGTCTAGGTATTTTAGGCGGAGGTTCACAATCTAAGTTAAATTTTAACGAGGTCATATAATGATCAATCGATTTTGTCCCAAAATGTGTCAAACGAAATGAGTGTAACCGGAAAGATATAGGAGTGGTATTTATGTTTATGTTAGTTAGTGACGCGCGTATAACTGGTTTGCTTTACCATACACATGCAAACCACGTGTCATTGTTTTTTGTTTATTCTATTAACCAATAGATGCAATTTTTGATTCCTATATTGAGGTGCGCGATTGCGCTCTTTGGCACTCAAAGGGTTAACTATTGTAAGCGCCATATTTTTGTGTTGTTTGAAAAAATGAAGAAAAATTCGTCATTTTGGAACAATATGATTGGTCGAAAAAATTCTTTAAACGAATGAAAAGACAAACTAACGCAACATTGAATTCGCCTCTACAAGATAGTATTACTTTTTAAATATTTATGTATTTTCGATTTTTGTTTTATAATTAATATTTTATTTTATAATTTATGAAATTTAAATTAAATTTATTTATAAAATTTAAACATATATAATTATTTTATTACACAGCTCGTGAGCAGACGTAATGTGTTGAGAAAAGGAAATAAGCACCATAAAAATTAAACCGATTCACCCGGATCGCGTTATTTTGGTACTGTCCATCATAAAAATGACACAAATACGAACAAAAGAAAATACAAATACAAAGCGTATTATACAAAGTGTATTATACAGTGTATACGTATTCGATATTTTTTGCTTCACTCATTATAAATGAGTAAAGGCTGGACTATAGATAGAATAAAAAGAATAAAAAGAATAACGTAAGAGAGCGAAAGAGAGGATTTACATGCAATCGACTATACTGAGAATAATAAATATAAAAAGAATAACAGAAATTGCGTTTAATTTTTTTTCATTTTTGCTGTCACTTAAAAAGAATAACAGAGCGAAAATTTTCGTCCAAGAATAAAAAACTTAATAACTACAACAACAAAACCCAAACAAATTTTAGTGCGCCGAATGTAATATGCATATTTACTTTTTTATATAAGGGAATTTTAAATTATTCGTGTGTTTTATCTTTTCTATTTATAAAATATTCATGTATGCATCATATGAATATAATATCAGAAATAATTTGCAATACACTGTAGAATTGTATTTTTCTAAACCTAACCTAAAAAAATACTTTATCGAATTGTGGTGATTTAAATCGCATATAAACAATTTTTATAATTTTAAAAACATATATTTGTTGATATAAATACGTTTATACTCAAAAATATTGTAGTTTCATTAAACGTAGTCAATACATGTCATACTATTGGATATAAGTCCTAAGGACTATATTATGGCGCCATTATATTTTTTAAATGAAATAAAACAAAAAATATGTTAGAATAATTTTAAAACAATTTTATTAGAAATTTGTTTTTTTTATTAAATACTTTATTGTATTATACATTTTTTTTTTTTAAATTTTAACCATTTTTTTAAAAAGTGATAATAATATTGAAAAATTTTGATTATTCACTATATATATTTTAAAATAACAATAAAAATTTCACTTCACACGAATTAATGCGGTACCTCTAATGGCGTCGCAAAAAAAAACTATATTTTTATATACATTATTTTTTTCTCACCAATACCGAACAAAACGGAAAAAATATGTACTAAAAATATATATATTGTACTTTAAAACTTAGTAATTTAATTTTTCTGATTTCTTATTAGATATAAAAACAGAAACAAAAAACAGCAAAAACTAAATTACCCTAAAGTTACTCTACATGTTCGGAAATTCGATTTGGTAATTTATTGTCAGCAAATTAGTCAAAAGTTACCATGGGCTATTTCCGAAAACGGCTACTATAAATCCAAAATGTCTGACCTTTTCCGACTAATACGTCATATTTTCGGAAAAAATCTAGTACATTAATATTTTATTCCGTTTTGTTATACTTCCCAAGTTAATTAGTTTTATTTATGTTGTTATCATAGAATTATATACTATAGAATGGATCAGATTCAGTATATAAATGGCCATGACAACATAAAAAAATGTGTTAGTGACAGGCAAGTGCGCTTATACTTCCCCATAGTAAAAAAAAAATCGATTACATGGGATTTTTTGATAGGCAAGTTTTATTTTGCTTGTATTTCCTTAAATACTTAAGTTTTTATTATGATTTTTCAATGACATAATCATAGTTTATCCAAGTACAGTTTCAGATTATTTTTAATCGAAATTTAAAAACTTTTATTTCAGAATTTCATTATTTTCTAAAAGTTTACGCTATTTATCAGACATTTTTTTATTATGTTTTCATTTTTTAAGTTTTGATTTTTTGCTGCGTTTTGATTTATACAGCGCTAGTCACGTGAACCAATTAAACCTTTGTTTACGTTTTTTTGTATATGCATAGAGTGGTTAAATGATAAATTTTATATTTTTATCTTTTTTCTCATCTTGACTTCAGTTTGAGCACACGTTTAATGGCGGCATGATGTGTGTAGGAATGTTTTTTGCAACGTTCATATTTAATATGGAAACTAAAAATTTAATAGTCATGTAAACAAATAGTCATGTAATTAGTGAAATATTTAGTATGTGTACATATAATTACAACATGTAATTAGTGAAATTTAGTGAATGATACAATATTTTTGGTATGTCAGAAACAAATTAATACGAGCAATCATGATTGTATAGAAATAATCGTTGAAGATCAAGTGAAAATTCTTAAACGAGCTAAATATAAAATTAAGCCGAGACGCGGGAAATGATGGTAACCTGTATAACGCTAATATAATTCATCTGGTTAAAAGGAGATTTATTACGGTTTAATAATGTCCGGTAATTATAAATGTTTGAGCCATATAACGATTTGCTAAATATTCGCGTAGCAATAAAGAATTCTATGTGGAATTGAATGGTGCAGAGCCGTATTTAATCAATTTGTGTACAAAATTTGTATCACTCTTGGATATAAAGTCGCTTCAAAATGAGATTTTGGTCGATCGGATATTTAATGTGGTCAACTATTTGCAGAGCGATAATGATAAGATTTCCGTTATTAACAAGTTGCTAATATACAATGATGATATTATTACATTTTGGACCATATCCCATATACTTAGCCATCCGATTTGTAATGAGGCGTACGCTAGAAATTTAATGTCTCAGGATGTTGTTAAACAATGTAATACGATGAACATATGTGTGATGTGTAAGTGAATCGTTTTTCAATAAATTTAGGTTTACATTTGATTTAACGTAATTATTTTGATTTCAGAAATGTCGTTACTATTATTTCTTAGTGGAATTATGAATTTTGTGATTAATTCGCTTACTTCTACCCGTGTAGATTGGTGCTAAAACATTTTGATTTTATACGAATATCGCTTACCTCCTGAGTGCTATCGGCGTCCCAGCCAGTTGACCATTTCAATGACGTGAATATTAATATATTTTTAGCAAGCTAATTCAAGCTTTACAAAGCTTTTATGAAATTTATTGCCGACGTAACGTCGAAAATGGAAATAATAATTAAATTGCCCATCAATCATCCTCTCGGTCAAGTGACGATACAGTGTAATCGACAGGTGGGGGGACTATTACAAAGTCGCGATGTGGTTAAACAACACAATATTCGATATGGGACGTACGTTATGTTTGCTATAGAGTTATCTATCAGGATACGTGCCAATTATCAAAATTATCGTGTAAAACGTGCAAAAATAAATATCATGGGCCCTGTTTAGTAAGTATCTCTTGCAAACTATTTTACGTATACAAGATCCTAATTGTTGTTTGTATTTTCAGTACAAATTGTTTAATACCAGCAATAAATCGACATGCCCAATCTGTCTGGGATATCTGGAATATATTTTAACTAATAATATCGGATTTTTATTTTCATTAAACTGTAATTCTATCATTTCATCAAACTTATTTACTATTTTTGGAAATAAATTAAGCAAATTATAAAAAAACAACTTTTTGTTACTGAATACATATATTAATATCGTTGCCTAATGCAAATCGAGTGTGCAAATCCAGTTTGTGCCATCTCAAGATATACCTAACAGACATAAGCAGCAAATTAAAAGCCTTAATTTGCTAGTCGACTCGTTTGTCGTTTCAGGTGACTCATTTACTATGAAATCAAAGTCGGCTGCCTTGCCAAAATTACGAATATGTACATTATCGTATTCACTTCAAACGGCGTATTTTATGCCTTTTCTAGCCACCTCAAAATATCACATTTAATTGTTTCTTTCGTCTCTTTTTCTTGCAATTCAATTGAAATATCCCGAAATAAATTCATACATTGCAGTAATACCGAGGGAGTATCGATCTTGATGGATCATGTTTGGCTCAAATCAAATTTAGAGCTGATTCTGTCGGGAAATTGAAAGAATTAAATTTTTACAAGCACACCGTAATTATTTCGGAGCACACATATGAACTTTTGGGTCAAGAAGGGGAATTCTTACACATAGAATCAGTACGCTACCACTATTAAGTATATTCCACCAATGTTTTATTTGTGGAATATGCTTAATGGTGGTAGTGTACCACCCATATTTCTGTTTTATATTATTTATAAATAAAGATAGGTATTTTAGTATTAAAATTAAATTAATTTTTTAATAGGTCGGCGATTGAACGTCGTAAAGGAAAGACGTGATTTTTGTCTCTCCTTTAAATAAATAAATAAATAGTTTAAATATGTGTTAATAATTGATTAATTATAATATTTATCATAATATTATTTATTAATATATGTCTTATGAAATAAATAAATAATAATATTAATAATAATTTGTGTGTAAAGAAGTAATAAGTAAAGTGAAAAGTTATACGTATTGTGTTAATATATTAATTTGTGTGCGGTGCGCTTGCAATGGTGTAGGATATGTATATAACAATTTCGTTTATATGTTTTTCGACACCATTGTTTGAATGCATCGTACGCATTGTATGTTAATATTCAATTTGTAGGACTTTTTTGATTACAAAGGATGCTTAAGATAAGTGTTATTTTTATTACTTTATTTTACATTATACATTATATTTTATTACATAATAATCAATGAATCGTATGGATGAGTTATTTGTGTTGTTGTGGTATGAAACAGTTTGTGACGACAGTTGCTAGCATTCATTCTATGTAATCTGTTTCTATGAAAAATACTGTCGTGGTCTCTAATTTTTATAATTTTGTTTTTTCTCTCGCATACGTATTGTTTATAGTTTTTTATGTACACAGTGATTTTGTTGAATTTCGTTATATGAGTAGATGGTATTTTCTTGGAAAAGTTGAACAAATCACGACCAAAAAGCTAATTTAAAATTTGGGTATCAAGTCTTTATTGCATGTTGTACTGAAATCCTTTTAAATTTTTTTATTTAAGGATATACATATAAGTGAAAATATGGTATATGGGATGCGCAAAATATAAACAAAATGATCGTATAATGATCGTGTATTCTCTGCTCTCTCACGGTTGTATTTATATTTTTGTAGTGGATTACACTAAGACTTCGTATTACGTTGTCTAAATGGGCGAATTTCTTTGGATTTGCACTAAATGTTCTTGAATGTGGATGATTCAATTTGTGAATTGGGAAAGTCGATTAGACTTTAATTGTTCATAATTTGTTGATTTGTTATATGTATAATAATTTAGACTTTTGTTAACTTTGTGAGATTTTTTGCCGTCGTTGTGGAGAGGCGGCTGACGTTGACCTCTCCTTGTCGACCTGGGTTGGCGTCATCGGCAAGGGGTGGATGTTGTCGCAGGTCGAGATCGCGCAAAATGAATATTGTACGTATAAAGGAATGTATATTTTTGGCGATTGGGAGGGGGTTATACTTTTTCTCTGTGGTGCGAAAACTGGATTAGATTTTGACGAGTGGTGTATGTGCGTGATTGGTTTACACAGGATGTGCGGCGAGGATGTGCTGCAGCTGTATTGCAGTGAATCTTTTTTGATATTTGGAGTGATTTGAATGGGTTTCGTTCATGGTGAGTAATGGCTCGGTGTCTGCGGTTTGTGGTGGTTGTTCGTTGAACGTTGTGTTTCTCAACTTGCGGAGAGTTGTGTTCATGTGTGTTCTGTCGTTACCTGTATTTATAAGGTATTTTTGACTGTTTTGAGTTGTTTTGTTTAGGACTTGAGGTAGTTCTCATTTGTTAGTGTATGAGGGCGGATTTGCAGTTTTGTAGTGAATCATTGAAACCTGAATGTTGGATTTGTATGTCCAAATTGGTTTCTTTGCTGAATGCTTCAGGTGTTTTTGTTGGAGTTTGCCGTCGATTTGGCGGGGGCTGAATCATTTTGGGAGTTTTGGTATGATCGGTCGTACGCTGAAGTTTTTGGGCTGTAGGGTTGCCATGGTTCGTTTGTGATCTGTCATGGATTCGCCACGGCTTTGTGAAGCGTGGTTTTTGTTGAATGGTGGTGTTGGCAGGAGGTCGCTTGGTGGATGGTAGTGGTTTCATGGTGGGAAGATTCATGCCGTCTGTTGGGATCGTTTCGAGGTAATTTTAGCTCCTGGATGGACATTGCATCTCATTCTCTTGGTACATTTTACTACGATTGTTTGTAGAGGTGGTTTCTTCCACGCTTTGATTTCGGAGATTTTCAGAGAGAGCTATTTTGGTGATGTTCCTTCATCCTATTATTCAGCGTTTGTGTAATAAATTGTTATATTTTTATTTTGGTTTGATTAGCGATAGAATTTTCCGTTTCCGTATTTCTTCTGTGCATTGAGAATATAGTGTAGGCAATTTATGATTAGCTGTTTTCTATATTGTATTTCCTTCATAATCCATCATTTTTGCAAGATTAATTGCAACTATGTTGGAGTTGGTAACGAATCCTATTATTTACCGCAAAATTGCCTTTTTGTGACACTCAATGGGTTACTAGTATTTTCTCACAGCTTATTAGCGATATTTTTGCTTTATAAAAAGAAATATTATTTGCATTGGATTTGGGATTTTAACAATCTTAACATAAAGAATTGTTTATCGGCAACTTCGTTATATCTATGTAACTGAAAAGCTAGAAATATTTGATATAATTAATATAATTATTCAAAAGAAAGAGAAGGTTTGTATACTTCAATACACCAACGACTGGATGTTTGTCATAAAATGCAACGTTGCCAATCTTGACTGTTTTAGTACAAGAACTATAATTAATTCCCAATTTCAAATCAACCCTAAATATTAATCTACATGTACAGTGCCGAGCTATTATATTAAAATTATTCGGTTCTCAGGAAATCTCATTCAAATATATTTAATATACGAGTACATATTATCCCTCTTTTAAGATACTGGTACGATTTATATTTAATTATAAAAATTATAAAATAAACTTATTTATCATTCATTTTAGAATAATTTTTTCAAATTTTATCTAGTTGCCTTTACTTAAATATTACCTTCCAGCAGGAAAGCCATTGACGACACACTAATTACTAATTTACGTTTGTTACCAGTCTGAGATGAATCGTTTATGACAAGTCTAATACGAGGTGACAAGTCATAAACGAGTCGCATGTGTCATGTCTGAGATTAATTGTATGTGATATATCCCCAGCAAACATAGAAGAAGTTCCAGAACTAGTGCAAAAGTAGTGATAAAAGTATTTGTTTCCTTGTGAAAAAGGATGGGCGTCGGGAAAAATTCATCAGTTTTATAAAAAATTTTTAGTAAACATACGAAATTTTTGCGAATTCTAAATTATTTAGGATATTTTAATGGATGGATATTTTAAGGGATATTTGAATGCAATCCGGTAGGTAATCTAGTTAATCTGTTTTTTTTTTTTTTTGCTATTTCGTGTTCGCCCAATTCAACGGTTAAATACTAATGAATTTTAGAGTTCAAATAACTTTGGTTTCAGGAAATTCTACTGTAAGTTGCGGAGTTGCAGAATGATTAAATTAATAAATGTTTCAATTATTTAGGAAGCCGGAAAATATGAATTTAGAATTAAATTTCAGGAAATTTACAGATGCTTGTGAATTAATGCTTCATTGTAATTGCTGATTGTGTAGTTTAGAATTGTGTTGTCATTTTATTACTAACGACTTTACATAGGTGTCTGTAACTGGTCGAGTCAACCAATTTTGGTTAGGAAGCCGAAAAGTATTAATAGAATTAAATTTCAGGAAAATTCCAGATGCATGTGAAATAATAATATTTTTTCTTAGGTTGCCGTTTTAAAGAAGCAATTGTTAAAGACCAATACCATCGTTATTCATTAACCTATTAAGCCTTTATCCTTCATCTAGTAGATTAGAATTGTGTTGTCTTTGTGTTACTAACTATCGGCTATACCTAGGTGTCTGTAACCGGGCCGATTCTGTCCCACTTAACTAACCTATCCAATCCTTTGGTTTTGTTATGTGTAAAAAAGGGTGTACGGTGGACCCGGCGTCATCCGGGAACTCAAGCCTAAGAACTTGGTCGTACATTCAAAATCAATCAATCATCAAAATTAAATTAATTTTTTAATTCGGTCCCATTTTTAATATGATAGCTCTTTGGCTATATTATTATTTACTTGCACTGCACCACATAAATAATGAGAGAAAAAGAGAAAGGGAGGACGAAACGTCATGGAATATAAACATCAAAATAAATCATCATCACCCTGTAATAAACAAGCAAAACAAAAAGAAAATCAGACAATATAATTGGTTCGTTTCATCTCGGAAAACGAATTTATAAAAGCAAAAAAAAAAAAATTCAAGTAAAATTTTATAGTAGTAAGCGAACAGGCAAAACTAATACTGTGTTAAAATAACGTGTCATGGCCAATATACATAGGGTCTGAATGAATTTAAAGATTTTGCCCATATACAATTTGCTATTTCAAGTGACACAAGTCAGAGCAGGATGGTTACATAAAAAATACATATGGCGGTCTCATATCTCAAATAAAAAACCAACTAAACCATTTTTTGTTTTTGTGACAGAAAAATTTTGCGCTCTTATACAATCTTGAAAGTATTAATGAAAATGATTAAAATATTATACAATAGTTAGTGGATCGTGTAGTAGTGTATCATTTGGTAATAAAAATTGGAAAATTTTAATTGAAATGAAATGTGTTGTGGAAAGTTGTGGCAGCTTTCAACGCCTAAAAAATTATAGAAAGGAATTTCTTACGATCAGTAAGTTTACCAAGTGTTTATATAAACTAAATGGAAATTATATTATGAAGAAAGTGATTTGTGATAAAATTATCCTTATTTTAAGTTATAAATCAGAAAAAACTAAGAAAGAAATTTCGGTTGTTTTTGTTGGGTTTTTGCAATTTGCAATGAAAATAATATTAAGTTAAATAGGACCAATAACTATTTGGATATACACAGGTTTAAATCTACAATATATTTTATTTAAGGAAATTATTTTTTGTACTTGTTGAATCAAAATGTAATTCAATTTTCATTCGGTCGAAAAAAAATCTAAATATGGCCCTGTTGATGTATGCGTTTTCTTTTTCGGTCCGAATTTCTGACTCTTGACAGTTGTTTACATTCATTCTATATAACCTATTTCTATGGTTTCCAAGTATTTTTATTTCCGAAAATTTCTGCATTTTCCTGACATTTTGATGAAATCATCACCGACTTTTATCAGCAAAAGTATCCGAAATATTTAAATATTTCCTAAAAACGTTGTCGCTATAATTCGGACAAATGATGAATTTGAGTAAACAAAAACTTGTGCATGCATGAGCGCGCACGTGCTTTAAAGAGGCGAAGCTTAGTGCATTAAATATTATGGCGCCATTATATTTTGTAAGGAAATAAAACGAACAAATATGTTAGATAATTTTAATAAAAATTTATTTGAAATTTCTTTCTTTTATGAAATATTTAATTGTATTACAATACACATTCTATTTAATTTTAACCATTTTTTTAAAAACGTGATTATAATATTGAAAAATTTTGATTATTCACTATACATATTTTAAAATAACAATACAATTTTCACTTCACATAAATTAATCCTGCACCTACTCTAATGAAAGACGTCGGAAACAAAACCATATTTTTATATACATTATTCTATTCTCAACACATTCGAATACACTATAAACGGAAAATGTCCATCCTTTTCCGACTATTACGTCATATTTTCGGAAAAAATCTAGTACATTAATATTTTGTCCGTTTTGTTTACTTCCCAATTGGGAACTGCAGGTAGGGATACCACCAATCCGAAAATAAAATGTCAAATTTTGCATTTAAAATAAATTTGTATGATGTTTATATTAACACATTCATAAAAAGAAAACCCATAGAAAAAGAAATATACAAAATCCCCATCTAAACCTTAGTGCGTGATTCATGGTGGTTTTTGTATGCTTGTATAATTTGAATATTCATTTTTATTGTTAGCCCAAAGTTATTTTATTAATATTAACTTATTTAAGTTAAATTTAAAGTTGAATTTAGTCTATAGAAGGTAAAAAGTTTTATCACATTTTAATGTTTTGCAGTCTAAAATATACTATTTTTAGATTTGGTTGATATTGGATTATTATTAAAGTGGATATTATAATTACTGTATGATAATGGATTTCCTGGCTTTAATAATTAGCATTTTTGTGATATTTTTTATATGTACCATTTGCGGATGGTGTTGTCGTCGAAAACGAGAAGGCGCTATATTTTCATGTAAGTAAGAATCCTACTGGATACTCTGTTGCTTCCACAAACGTCCCACATTTTATTTGCCTTTGAAATCTGTTTGTTTTGTCTTAACTAAGCATAAACACCGAGGAATAAATATATAAGAGGAATCAAGTAGTGCAAATTTTATAAGCCAATTTCTCCGAGGTTAATCTTATTCTATAGTTTTGATATACTTATATACACAAATTTAATTTTTTGCTATATTTAATCCATATATACGTATCTTATAAACATATCGGCATAGTTAGTTTATAGTGCATTGTTCTTGTTAGGCTTATACAGATTGCCAATAGTAAAATAGATTAACCTCGGCATTCCGAGACATTTCTACATGAGTCCTCATGTATATTTTGCTTTATGGCATAAACGATCACAAAAATGGATACTCGAGTCGAATTTTATTAAATTTCTAGTATCCTAATTCAATTTCTTATCTGTATCAATAATAACTTGTGCTTATCAATGAAATTGAATAATGTTATCAACTGGTATGGTTGATAAGACTATGAACCACATAATTGGAAACTGACGAAGTAAATACTTGCAACAAAATGGCTGTGAGTGTTGCAATAACTGTTATTATATCATTGTCGGTTATTTTTGTGATTATTCCTACAACGATTTATTTTTGTTTTTTGTGCCTTGTGTGTTGTAAATTTAGAAAGCGGAGTCCTTTATTGGAGGGTAACTGTCATTAAACCAATTCGATTAAATTTTAATTCCCTATTTTATTTCCAGCTCCAGTAGTTATAACGCAACAGACTTATCAACCAAATGTTGGACCTTATCCAGTCTCAGTGCAGGCTTCAATTGGAGGAGTGCAGCACCCTCAACCGATGCACCCGGGAGCGTATCCAATTCCGCAACCTACACCTGGAGCCTTTTCTTCTATGCCACATCCCGGGACAGGAGGGTATCCTATGCCACAACCAGCTCAAGCATCAGCGTATCCTCCATACCCAGTTGGTGGTTCCGGTATGGGGACGGTACCTTATCCACCTGCAACATCGCAAGGACCTGTACAAAATCCACCATCCTATGACCAAGCCGTAAGTGGTGAAGCATACCAGAAGCAATCACCGTACAATCCAAATTACGGTGGGCACTGAGAGACCTTGAAAATCAATCTTTTTCCAAAGAATGCAATGATGCATTGTTTATTTATCTACATAATATTTTACTTATCTAAACAAGACAATAAAATAGTGCGGTACAGTTACAGAACCAGACATATTAGTTGCAACGGGAATATAGCAAATTCCTCTGTGGCAATGTCGATGTTAGTTTGAAAGTTTTTCATTATTTGTTTTTCTACGCCATATTTAAGTTAATTTATAAGATTATATTATTTTTATGAAAATAGTTATAATGAATATAAATATTTATCTTCGGACTGAACAAAATAAATATGTTAATATTAAAGGAGAATTTCAACTGTGCATATAATATTAAATAATAAAAACCATGTTTCTAATGTAGAATTATCGTATTTTGATTAAAAGGCCATTGCTTGATTATCATTTTTAAATAATTTATTTAGAAATTACCTAAATGGAAAATAAACGATTTAATTCCTTTTTTTATTTGATTTAACGGCTTGCTTCTTTTCCTTGGATTCGACAGGCTTTGGTTGGCCACCACTAAAGAACGAGGTGATCATTTCACTAATCTCTGGAATGTCATTAGTCACCTTAGATAAATTTAAGTTGTCCATTTCCTTCTTGGTTTCCGGGTCACTCATCATTTTAGGTAATATCAACATCAAAATGAGCGGCAACAACATCATCAGCACCATTGGTGAGAATAGGAAATCAGTAACCTTTAAAGTTTCACGCGTTTGGAAATAACGATATCGGGCGAGAGATTTGAATTTCAGAGGGTACGGAACTTGAATAATCTGTCCCGGTTGTACATAGCTTACTTTTCGAGCACGAAATTTACCCTTTGGGTTGATTTCAACGCGAACGGGTTCATAGTAGTAGTCCGCATGTACCACCTCGACCACGTAACTCCCCGATGGTATACTGCTTATTTGAAATGAACCGTCTTCACGTAAAAATCCTTTATATTCACCATCATTGATTACGATGTGCGTATCCCGTTGCCAATTTACATCAGATGATAAAATTTCTGGAGGATAAACCTTACCCTCTACGATGTATCGTCCAGTTTCCTCATAGTCATCAATACTCGAGTCGCCATTAGCGATCACAAATATTGCCAATGCAAACACTGAGAGAGTTACTAAATACCCTCGCATTGTGAGAAATGTTATCTAGTGACTATCTAGAAACTATCAAGTTTTCGGTTTTGTATGGTTATGATTAAAATAAATTTTCACTTTCAAAATGACGATTTCACGAATAAAAATTTTGACATCTCATGATGTTTTTGACTTATGATTTTCGAATTCGAAAAAAGCAGTGTTTCCATATCGGAAAGCCACAATATAAAATCTAGTACGATTTTTGTTCTAAATTAATCCGGAAAATTTCGATCATCTGTTAAGGAAATAAATAAACAAATCAAATACAAGATAAAACTATCTCGCTCATCCTTTTCAGATTATATATATTGTTTTCGTTTGTTTATATAAACCAAGTTTTATAACTTATTTATGGCCGGCCGCCATTAAAAATATTAAGAGCCATAAGGCACGCGAGAATAATTATCCTTTTTAATTAATTTAAATCTGTTGTTTTGAAAGAAACCGTACGAAAATATTGTATTTGTGTTATTTAATTTATATATCTATGAGTAACAAATAACTACTGTTATGATTTACTTACAATTCGAAAAATAATGCGGGTGGTGTTTGGAATAAAATCTATTAAAGTTAACTGGTAAATTTATTTGTTTGTGTAAAGCAAAAGTGAATACATTAAACCTTAAAAATTTGATTGTTTTTGTGAAATATTGGAAAATTGTTAAATCCAGGATCAGCGGGTCGTTGTAAACGTCCTTTGATGAATTTGTCACATGGTTGAGATGTGTTTATCAGCAAAATTCAACAGTTTATCTAAACATTAATCAATTTTTATTTGACTTACCTGTCTGTAATTAAGTTATTTAAATATGGAGAGAAATGAAATTTCAATGCTACTCGACGTTAAAGTTGATATCAAAGAAAAGTGTTTTGAAATGTTAAGCTTGCGAGTAAGTTATTCACATGACGTATGATCTAGCAATCGTGCTACAATAATGCTGTTTACCCTATTTTTAGTCATGGACGAAATGTGTCGTTAAAATAGAGGCTATAAAATGTTTTCCGTGTTATATAAAAATTACATTTCTCAAAGATCGGCTGGACGCAAAATCTGATTTGGTGACAAGAATAAATTTACCCGGGCTACATATTCAAATGGCCATGTCCCGTACAAAGAATTACGCTTATGGTCTTTTTTGGAAGCACAATCGTAAAAAGTCGACTGCTTTTTTTGGTTTTGAATCGAAACAGAATTGTGATGAGCATATGAAATGGATTAAAATGTCGATAAATAATTTAGAGTTACATCGCCAAGGTGAGTATAAAACAAGAAATAGAATCATTTATTGGATGTTTATTTTTTACAATTAAAATTTATTAGAAATTTTGCAGTCAAGACGCATTGGCTGGTCAATTGATAACTTGGCAATGAATGAATCAAATTCATGTGATATATCCAAAGATACTTTACAGTTGTACCAAAATTTACATGAAACACAGGATATAAAAGATGTTAATGACATTTTAGGACCTTTGCCAAATATACCAGCAAACGATCCGTAAGTTTAAATATGTTTTCTATTGATTCCATATAAATTAGTGTTCCCAACGTACTTTTAGGGAGACAGTCCTTTTTAAAACAGCGTCATTTCGACTTTCTTTAACGTATAATATCCTTTCTTGGATAAAATGTCCTGCTTTCATTTAATTTATAAAATGCCTTTATGTTATGTGAAATATCAAAATCGTAATGAGACTGAATTACGCCGATTTTATTTAATGTACATCAATCGTTTCAAGCATTAATAGATTGAGTATTGGCGATTTCCATTAAATGTAAAAATAGAGTTGGTTTCTTCGGATCAAAGGAACGACGAAAATTGCCGAATGGTACGGTGTCTAGTGCTAACCAGAATCTACTTAAATATAAGTCCTGCTCTAACGATCATTGACAGATACCTATATACAAAAAAACTACCAAAGAGTGTGTTGGATACACTAACAATGCAATGTACAGTTGAATTTTTTTTTCATTTTTTTGTCGTTTCAATGACGTTCAATGTGTAGGTGCAACACATTTATACTTAGTTTTTAGAAAAAAATTACTATGGAAAAAAATTACCAATACATCTTTAGTTAGTCATTGTTTATTTCATATGTGTGGAGTTAGCAGGACTTATATTTAAGTAGATTCTGGCTAAACTATAATTTGGATAATTACTATGACCGACCAAACGGCGCAGTGGTTAAAGCTTTGGATCAGTACGTATAGGTTGGCATAGAGCTATGCAATACGCAAGATGGTTCTACTTAAATCGGTCCCCTATAAGCCGTACGTTCTCAATTTGGTTACTGCATGAGGTAGGACGTTAAAAGCGAACCGCGAAAGAGTTTTGGGAGTGCTTCGGCCCCATAACAGATTGCAAAGTTAATAACGGATTATTTACTGCGAAAATTTTACTGAATTTATTTGTAGTTTTCCTAATACCTAATTTAAAAAAAAGAATTTAACTTCAAAATTTCAAAACTAATAGTGTTATTAAAAAAATTAAAATTTTCATAAAATATTAAATAATGAATAATTAAATATTATTATTATTTTTATTTTGTAATTAATTTTTTCCCTTAATTTTAAAATTTGTGTTTATTTTATTTGGTACATTCCTTATAGAGTAAATTTTCTTTATAAAATTCGATTTTATATCGATTTTAATGCTCTAGGCATCATCTTCAGTAAAAAATTTACTTAAATTATGCTGAAATTATATTCAGCTTGGTCGTCTTAATACCTAAATTTTCGATGGCCGAATCACGTAGGTTCTATAATAAATATATAATAAATATAATAATAAATTTATTATGCTCTTCGCTAACGTTGATTACAGAATAAGTTCATAAATCCTGTTTGTAAAGGTTTTTATTTTGTTGTTCAGCATATTAGGATTAGCTTTGTTTCTATAAATGTCTAATTTCTCTAAACGATCCATAAGGTCCCCTTTACTAACACAATACAGTACTTCCATATTTGTGTTTATATCGTCGTAGTAATCTTGAGGATAACTGATATGTTGAGCAAATCTGGCTTAGGAGTATCTCCAATTAATTGTTGCAGTTTTTCTGATATGTTCTTGAAACTTTATTGCAAAACTAAGGATTAATAATTATGTATTAATTATTTTTTGTTTATTTAATAACCAAATACAATGTCATATTTGCATATTGCTCAGTAAATTAAGTAACATAATTAGAAAAAATTAAACAATTTAAATATCAACCAACTATGATACTATTATTATTATTACTTTTTTTAAGAAATCTATTGTGTGATTTATCTGTATGATTTCACATTATTTAGTTTAAAAAAAAATTAAACAATAAGCTTTAAAACAAAAAAATATATATCAATTTTTTTTTATATTATATATTTATTTATTACAACTGATTTACAAATCATCTAGTAATTTATCTTTCATAATTTATATTCTTGTTAGGAGGTTGGAGTCTTTTGGCTAGTCCCCTTTACAATTTTATTATATTTTTAGTCGATCCTGATTGGATCTAGTAGATCATGTGGTTTCTTCCTCCGCAGCCGTCTTACAGGGTTTGAATCATCCAACACACGACGTATCTCAGGATTTTGATTAGTCTACACCAAAATCCACACGTTGCATGTGTTTTCTCGCGTGTTTCCTTATTTCTTCACTAACGAAATTCATCTTTAAATCTCTATGGAGGTTGTCATTTCTTATGTACCATGGTGCATTAACTATTTCTCGTAGGACTTTGCTTTGGAATGATTGGATGATATTGACATTGGTTTTCTTTGTACAGCCCTTAGTACAGTTGAATACCATAAGTCCACATGGGTTTTAGGATTTTCCGGTATAGTAGCAATTTATTATGTAGAGTAAACTCAGAATTTCTTCCTAAGAGACAATCCATCTTTCTGTATTTGATGTTTAGCTCTTCTCTTTTCTTTTTCACATGCTCTTTCCATTTTAGTTTCGCGTCTAGAGTCATTCATAGAAATTTTTCCGTGTTTGCATAGGGAATTTGTTGAGAGTTCAGTTCTACTGGACCTTTTTGTTTGTAAACAGGAGGAGGCTTGAACATACTTTCTTATTTTAAGTACATTTTCAATTATGTTTGTAATTCGGTGTCTTTGTTCTATTGTTGATTGGTTTTCTCTGAACCAAATTGATGTGGAGGATTAAGATTTCTTTCTTCTATTATTGGTTTGAGTTTTTTTAGGAGTAGTTTCTCGAATAATTTTGAAATTATTGGGATTAAGGAAACCGGCCTATACGAATTTTTCGTAACCATTAAGTGGTTTGGTTTAGGTATCATAATTACTTCTGCGACTTTCCATTGATTTGGATCGTGTTTAAGTTTGAACACTGCGTTAATTATTTGGAGTAGTTTCCGTAGACCTTTTTCAGGAAGAGCTTTTACTATTTGTCCGTAATTAAGTCATATCCTGGAGATTTCTTTGTATTTAGGTTAAGAGTCATTTTCTATTTTAATTCTTGTAATGTGACGGGAGATATATTGCAGTTATCCATTTTATTTACTGGTGGTATGTTTTCCGCGGTAGTTTGTCTAGGTAAAGGCTGAAACGTGTTCTCGAGGTGGGTTGAAAACAACAAAGCTTTTTACTTTGCACTTTTAACCCATGTTCCACCTTCATTTTGATCTGGTGGAATTTGTAGTTTAGGTCGTTTTAAACTTTTTGTCGCTTTAAAACGGACTACTCGGTATCTTTTCCCCAGTAAGACCACTCAAGTATTTAAGGATCCGCTTTTGATTTCTTTAATTAGCAACTTTGGTTAATTGGATAAAAAATTTAGAGTTGTTTTATATTATGGCGGTCGACTTCTCTGCCAAGCCTTTCGTTTTGCGGCAACCGTTTCCCTAACTTCTAGAGGATAAATAGCATTTTGGCGCATTTCCTGTGAATTTGAGAGGGTACTACTCCACGCCGCTTCTTGTGTACTGTTGTTGAGTTGTTCTAGTTCTTGAAGCTGTATCGGGTTTTTAATTGGACCTGAAGATCAATATTATCCTCAACAAGTTTCTGGAATTTCTCCCAGCAGGTTGTTTTATTAGTTAGTGAAGGTGGGCTAGTTTTCTTAACAATCGTTGCACTGTTTGCCATAATAACAGGCGTGTAATCCGACATAAACCCCTCGCTGCTTTCTAGGTATATGTAGTCGTCTATACCTTTGGTGATAAAGAAGTCAATGTTTCTATTCTAGACCAATAAGTTGGTTGATCTCCAGAATGAAAATCGCAATTGAATGGTCTTCCTGCTGCAAATAGCTCTCTTCCTTATTTAGAGGTTACTCTTGATCCACAGAAGGTTTTTTTTTGCATTAAAATCGCCTCCGATTGTGAAACTTGAGCCAAGTGATTTAAATAATGTGCAAAAGTCTTCTTTAATTAAATTTTATCTTGGGGGCAATTTATTGACGATTCCCTATATTATTTGATTTTATTTATAAATACTTTTAAGGTGATTACTTGTATAAATCCCTCTTCAATTTTGAGATCTATAAAGTGTTTGATGTTTTGTTTTATAACCACCGACGATCCTCCTCTTGCCCTTCCTGCTGGATGAATAGCGTGGTAACAACTATATCCACATATTTTAATATATGAAGTTGAAGTAAAATGGGTTTCCGATACTAGGCATATATCTATTTTTTCAATATTTAGGAAACTTTTTAATTCTGGAATATGTTGCATTAGCCCATTTGCATTCCAGGTTACTATTCTTAATGTTTTATTTGTTGTTGTTAATGTGGTGTTTGCGCGAGTTTATTCCATGTTAAATATGCCAGCATATCTGACGAGATGCTTAGAGAGTTTAGCAGTGGTTCAACTTCATGACTGTGCCCTGATTGTCGCAGTAAATCCACCAGTTCCATCTTAGATGATATTGGCGATGGTAGCCACAATCCAAATTTATTTAACAATGATACTCCAGCTTTAAGCGATGTTGTTATTATTCTTCAAGCGATGAAAAACCAGCTTGACACACTTGAAGCATCAGTAAGTTTCTGCTGCAAAGTACTGGATGAGATGAAAAGTATAGTTGAGAAGTTGACCAAGGATTCCGTCAGTTGTACCCATAGAATCTCTATTCTGGAAAATAAAATGGAATTTCATGAAAATAACCTTAATACAATTGATGGTCAACTGGATATAAGTTCTCAAGAATCAAATAGTTCCAACATTGTGGTTCCAGCAAAGAGTGAAGATATCCCCAATTTGATTCTTAAAGTTATTGGTGCAGTCGACGTTCGTATCTCCAGTGACGATTTAATTTCTGTTAAACCAATCGTTCATAACAATGAATCCGCATCACAACTCAAACACTCATACATTGTTAAACTAAATACTGTCGATCTAAAAACTACTACTTCTGTATTAAACCGCTATTTTTGTCAATGGCTCTATTTTAACTCATGTTTGTGTGTATCATGTGCCCATGTTGACTTTTCAACACCCTCGATCTCCCCTTCAATGATTGTCTATCTCATATTTGTAATTTTACTAATACCAAAAACAATAAAAAAAAATTACACTGAACGCTGGCACAAGAAAATGTTTACGAAAAAATAAAAATAATTAATTGTAAATTTTTAAATTTATGTCGCCTAGGGTAGTAAACAAGATCAATTTCTTTGTACTTTATGTAAGTTCCTTTGTAAGTAAACGTTAATTTAATAAAATATGAAGCAAATTTATTCTAATGTAACTTATATCGCTCAAAGGAAATAGAATTTTTTCCTTTTGAATTATATATAATAAAAAAATAATAATAAAAAAACGATTTACCGTTTGATCCGTTGCTGGTTGACGGTGTCCATCTTACGTTTGGTTCTGTTCCTTAGGGCACGCTTAGTTCCTTCCGTAATATCAATGCTGTTTGTACAGGTACAAATGTTTCACTCGTTTTAGTTGTTATGATGCCCGACGATTAAAATTACGAGCTTGCCGGAATAATTTTCCTTTTTTTTAAGACAACGCTGTGTAATTGCAGTACACGTTCCGCTGATTTTTTTTTTATTTTCCGCCACGTAGTAATTGATATAACGAGCCACAATTGCAGATATACTGGGTGTCCGCCGGGGAGGTATACTACTTTGTTTGTTTATGATTTTTGATTAAATGAAAGAGAATGGATCTTATATTGATAAATGTTTTATTTAATGTCGGCAATTATGTATGGAATACAATATCAGATAAATGTCCGCCTCTGTTAGCCTCACAAATGCGAGCCCAATTGAGCACATTTTTCATTACATTCTCACACATTTCACGCGGTATTTCATTAATTCCATCACGAATATTTTGTTTGAGTTGCTCAAGCGTTTCTGGTTTGTTTGCATAAGCCTTGCTTTTTAGATATCCCCACAAAAAGAAGTCCGGAGCAGTCAAATCAGGCGACCGTGGAGGCCAATCAACATCACCATTTTTTGAAATAACTTGTTGTGGAAAGAGTTCTCGCAGTAATTCCATTGTAATCCTGGCTGTATGCGATGTGGTACCGTCTTGTTGATACCACATGTAAATCAAGTCCAAAGTATGCAGTTGTGGCGTTAAAAAGTTTTCAATCATATCACGATATCGCTCCCCATTCACAGTTACCGTTACGCCGTTTTCATTTTCAAAGAAGTAAGGTCCAATGATTCCTCCTGGCCAAATTGCACACCAGACTGTCACTTTTAATGGATGTAAAGGTGACTGATGAATAATGTGAGGGTTTTCCATTGCTCAGAACCGGCTATTCTGTTTATTCACATATCCATTTAAATGAAAATGTGCCTCGTCACTCATTATGATTTTTTCATGAAAATCGGGGTTGTCATGGGCGAGCTGTAACATCCTATTGGCATATGTACGGCGGCGTAAATGGTCTTGTGGAAGAATTTGCCACGTGTCTACTTCACGACTGTCAAGTATGAACTGTCAATAATAATATTCACCTAAATGGCGGCAAAACAAAGTAGTATACCTTCCCGACGGACACCCTGTACCAACGCTCATCGTTAATATCCACCAACTTGTTATAATCCCGTTGATTCGACGCGCTTGAAAACCTCGCGTTTTTATGTTTGTCACCTTTTCTTTTAAAAATTCGTAGCGACAAAGTGAATGGGCTCCAGTTCTTTATATATTATTAATCCCACGAGTATTTTATAGTTTTTTGAGGTTTCTTTTTGTTTGGTTATATACGTTTTAATAAACAACACTATATTCACTTTTGGTTTCCATTATACATTGCTGGTTGTGAGGTTTATGAACCACCGATGAATTTCTTTCAATCAAAACATGCACCGGTTTCTTAATCTTTATAAACTTTTTATTGAATAATAAAAAAAATTTTGTTTTGAACGAGATGAACAATAGTTTTTATTTGTGCTATAATGGTTGAAATCCATTTTTTAGCCCCACTGTTAACTTTTGTCACTTATAAAATTGAATTTGAATTGTTTTTTGTAAAACACTTGTAAAAAAATTTCCTTAGAGTGACAATAAAATAAAATAATAAAATATAATCATATTTTATTATTTTATTTTATTGTCACTCTAAGGAAAATTTTTTACAATTGTTTTATAAAAAACAATTCGAATTCAATAGTTTTTAATAATTATTTTTATTGTTATACTTTTGTTTATTTATAGAAAGCAAAACTATTATAACTAATTTTAATATTTATACTATTTGGATAAACTCTCCACAAGTTCAATCTCTGAATTTTATTTTGTTTTCGCTTTTCTCGGAATTATCTTGTATCCCGTCTAAATTTTTATTCTTTTTTTTTCTCCACAACCGACCATCCAACTACACCAGCCGCGCGCTTTATACTCCCGATCGACTCCCCACCTGTCAAATTTTTCTTTTCTCTTGTTTTCATTTATTTTTTATATATGTGTATAGACAACTCTTTCTAACCAATACCACCGTTCTCTTTCCTTACTATAATTATTGATAATTTTTATTTTGTTTTTTTTTTTCGTTTTGCTTACTCCTATCCCGTCTTTATTCATAAATATCATTTAAATATATGGCTGGAATCCGTGGAAAATTAAAGTTTCGAAATTTGTACGCTTTATGTCTACAAAGCGTTAAAAGGAATTGATCAGAGGAATGATGTATGCCCGTAATTCGTAAGCCAACCGTTACAGCACAGTTTAGTTTTGTTTGGGACTACAATAAAAATACTAAACTGGAGTTACTTTTGATCTGGTGCACGGAAATAAAAGAAATAAAGCAACACTATCGGAACACTGATACGCAAGATTTAGAGCCTTGTGAAATGTTATTTTTAAGTTTTTTTTATGTCAGTATGTCCTTGGCGTGAAATACACCTAGTAGTTTTCCATTACCATCTTCAACTTCATAACACACCCTTCCGATCGGTTTTCGAATATAAGCCTTCCGAAAACAGTGAGCGAATCTTGCACAAAAGCAATTAGCCGAATCACTTTGCGCATGTTCGCGCACAAATACCATTTGACCAGGATGGAAACAAACTGGCTTGGAGCGGAGTCCAATGCGATGACACCCGAATACAGCATATAGTGAGGAGAAAAAGTCGTGGACTTATGAATTGAGTTTCGAAGGGACCCGGCTATTGCTCCAAGATTCCAACGTATATGATCAGTTGCTACGTAAGCTCGAATAGCCGATACAATCGTACTGTTTATGCGCTCGGATGCATTAGACTGAGGGCTATATATGACAGTTTTAATGTGTTGTATGCCAAATTCATTCAAAAATTCTTTAAACTCATTTGAAATAAATTGTCTCCCGTTATCGCTATGGATACACTCTGGGACACCAAATTGATAAAATAGTTCGTCTCAGAGGAAGGCAACAATAGGCTTAGTAATAGCCTGCGTCAAAGGTTTAAGTAGAACATATTTCGATAATTTATCCAATACGATAAGAATATATGTTTTACCCGATCTCGATCGTAAATAGGGCCTTAAAAGATCTATATATAATTTTTGAAAGGGCCGCTCGATGGATATTTAGACATTGGCGGTCTTAAAACCTTATTTGGTGCCTTTGTAGTTTTGCAGATTTCGCAACTTTTAATATAATCGCAAACTTGTTTTCGCATTCCAGGCCAAAAATAGAGTCTGCGCAAGCGCTCGAGGGTTCGCTTAATACCACTGTGTGAAGCTGATGGGTCATCATGTTCCTGTTTAATTAATTCCTTCGTCAATGATTTTGGAATAAGTAATTTCCACACAGGAGCTTGGGAAATCGGAGCGTCAGCCTTAGGCTCAAAGCGAACGTAAACTATATCCCCATTAATACGATAGTGTGGATAACTGAAGGGGATTTTTTTTTTGTATATATTTATTTATTACAACTGATTTACAAATCGTCTAGTAATTTATCTTTCATAATTTATATTCTTGTTTGGAGGGTTGTAGCCCTTTGGCTAGTCCCTTTTACAATTTTATTATATTTTTAGTCGATCCTGATTGGATCTAGTAGATCATGTGGTTTCTTCTTTCGCAGCCGTCTTACTGGGTTTGAATCATCCAACATACGACGTATCTCAACATTTTGGTGTAGACTAATACTTTGCATGTGTTTTCTCGCGTGTTTGCTTATTTCTTCACTAACGAAATCCTTCTTCAGAACTATGGAGGTTGTCTTTCTTATGTACCATTATGGCGCATTAACTATTTCACGAAGGACTTTGCTTTGGAATGACTGGATGATATTGACATTGGTTTTCTTTGTACAGCCCCAGAGCTGAATACCGTAAGTCCACACAGGTTTTAGGATTTGCCGGTATAGTAGCAATTTTTTATGTAGAGTTAGCTCAGAATTTCTTCCTAAGAGCCAATCCACCTTTCTGTATTTCATGTTTAACTCTCCTTTTTTCATTTTCACATGATCTTTCCATTTTAGTTTCGCGTCTAGAGTCATGCCTAGATATTTTGCCGTATTTGCATAGGGAATTTGCTGGGAGTTCAGTTCTATTGGTATCCAGTTGACCATCTTGTTGGTAAAGTTTAAGTGAACAGATTTTGTTTCATTAAGTTTTATTCGCCATCTCTTGGTCCAGGTACTGACAATATTAGTAGCTCTTTGCAATTTGCTTGTAGATTCTTCTATGCAATTAGCAACTGCTAAGATGGCCGTATCATCCGCAAACGTCGCTATGTTAGTCTCCTCTATCGTTGGCAGGTCCGAGGTGTATATAACATATAAAGTTAGTCTAGGTGTTCTAGTTTTTCTTCTAGCTCTATCGGGTTTTTAATTGGCACCTGAAGATCAATATTATCCTCAACAAGTTTCTAGAATTTCTCCCAGCAGGTTTTTTGGTTCGTTAGCGAAGGTGGACTAGTTTTTTTTAACAATCGTTGCACTAATTGTCACAATAACAGGCGTGTGATCCGACATAATCCCCTCGCTGCTTTCTAGGTATATGTAGTTTTCGTCTATACCTTTGGTGATAAAGAAGTCAATGATATCGGGTATTTTGTTTCAATCCGTAGGCCAATAAGTTGGTTGATCTCCAGAATGAAAATCGCAATTGCATAGTCTTCCTGCTGCAAGCAGCTCTCTTCCTTTTTTAGAGGTTACTCTTGATCCCCAGTAGGTGTTTTTTGCATTAAAATCACCTCCGATTATGAAACTTGATCCAAGTGATTTAAATAACGTGCAATAGTCTTGTTTAATTAAATTATATCTGGGGGAGGGGGGGGGGGGGGGCAATATATTGACGATACACTATATTCTTTGTTGTTATTTATAAATACTTTTAAGGTGACTACTTGCATAAATTCCTCTTCAATTTTAAGATCTATAAAGTGTTTGATGTTTTCTTTTATAACCACCGACGATCCTCCCCTTGCCCTTCCTGCTGGATGAATGGCAATTGTATCCATATATTTTAAGATATGAAGTTGAAGTATAATGGGTTTCCGATACTAGGCATATATCTATTTTTTCAGTATTTAGGAAATTTTTTAATTCTGTAATATGTTGCATTAGCCCATTTGCATTCCAGGTTACTATTCTTAATGTTTTATTTGTTGTTGTTTGCATCATTTTAATAGAGCATGGATTTCATTTCATTTAGACAGTCTTGCTTATCTAACCTGTTGCTTAGAACTTGAAGGCATTTCTCTTGTTTAGCTAGACGAATGTTAAGAACTTCATTGTTTCTTAGTATCTTTTGGAGCACTGCTGTACCTTCAGTAGTGTCCTCCGAAATAACTGGTTTTGTCATGACTACTTGCGAGTGCAGTTTTGGTTTTGGTTCTCCCGTTTTACTAGCATGAGGTTTAGGTTCCTCTTTGATGAAAGTTTGATAATTTTTTACCGATATTCCTGGATTTTGTTTTCGCGTTTTATTTCTTATTCTTTGTAGCTCCTTAGCTGTTTCACATCCCCGGTTGTTTGTGGGATGTGACTTAAGACATTTTGCAGCAATATTTTTACTGATGGGGAATGATTAATTTTTTCGACAACATCGATGTAATTTGGTTCCTGGAAAACAGGAGAGTTTAAATCAACCGCCGATAAGAGCTTGGGGGTCCTGGATTAATTCTGCAAGACAGTCGTTGTAGGCCCGCAGGAGAGCATAAGGAACGATGTTCAAGGATCCTTTTTGGTGCTCGATCGTAAAGTTATAGCCTATAGCTTTAGGCTCCAGCGAGCGAGTGACCCACTCAAGTCTTTTTGTGCCATCAGCCACTTCAAGCTCGTATGGTCGGTTATCAGTTTGAATTGATAACCTTCAATATACGGGCGGAATTTTTTTATACTCAGAAGGGCCACCAAACTCTCGAGCTCCGTCACCGTATAATTCTTTTGTGCAGAGTTTAACTTCTGCGACATAAAAGCAATTGGCCTTTCTGCCCTATCTTCTGTCTTTTGATATAGTACCCCATCTACTGCTTGAATACTGGCGTCACATCGTATAGCGAATGGTTTGCAAAAATCAGCATTAATTAAGACTGGTGCAGACGAAAGTCGGGATCTTAGTCCTTCAAATGCAGATTAAGTGTCCAGTGTCCATTCAAATGTTTGGTCTTTCTTCAACAAATTCGTGATGGGAGCAGTTAATTCAGCAAAGTTGGGGATGAATCTCCTGTACCAGCCTGCGCCAGCCTCTTTGGGGCTGAGTAATTACAGATAGCGTCAACTTTATCGGGGTCGGTACGGAGACCATCCTCGCCAACCAGATAACCAAGATATTTTATTTCGCGCATCACGAATTTGCTCTTTTTGAGATTAATGGTTAATCCTGCCTTCTTAATAAGTTCCGCAACAGTTTTTAGTAACGAAAAGTGTTCCTCAATTGTAGCTGAAATGATGAGGAGGTCGTCCAGATACACGAAGACGCGATCGTGTAACTGATAGGGGATAACCAGGTCCATAAGCCGGCACATTGTCTGAGGGGCATGACAAAGACCAAACGGCATCACGGTGAACTGGTAAAGAGGCCTACCAGGCACCGTCAAGGCTGTTTTATCGCGCGAACCCTCAGACAATGGAATTTGCCAAAAGGCGTCTTTGAGGTCTAACGAACTTATAAACTTGGTTTGATGCAATCTCCCTAACAAGCCATCTATCAGAGGCAGAGGGTAGGCATCCTTTATTGTCACCTGATTAACTTTCCGCGAATCCAAACATAGTCGAATTTTGCCATTTTGTTTCCTCACTAGAACCACAGTAGAACTCCATGCACTATGGGATTCTTCTATGACCTTCAGATTTAGCATGCGATCAAGTTCAACATGAATAAGGTCCTGGATGGCTGGTGAAACATTGTAATACCTCTGCTTGATCGGTATTGTTTGCCCTACATCTATCGTGTGCTCCAGCAGCGTGGTTCTCACCAACCCGTCAATTGCGTCACAAGGAAATAGGGTTTTAATCTGCTCAAGTTTTTGAACTGGACCGTCGGTAAGTTTATGTTGAGAGGGGTCTAAATTGTCAACGACCAATTCATTTATTAACATGGGAGCCAGATTAAATTTGGACCAAAAGTCAATGCCCAGATATAAAACGCCATCCAAACTAGGTACGACGTAGAATCGCATGAGATTAGTTTTGTTGTAACAGATTTCGGTTTCAACGTAGCCCAGAATTTTGTTAGGTGTCCCATCAGCAGTTCGAATAACAGAAGACTCTTTCTTTACCTTGAGGTTTTCCGAGTCAATTAATTCTAAGGAACTTCTTCCCAATATACTGATAGAGGCCCCACTATCTAACAGTCCGGCAAGTTGTTTCCTACCAATCACTATTTCTACATGCGGACGTGGATCGTCAATTAGTTTCACGATGGTGGTACTGCAAATTTTGTGTATTCGTCTACGCTCCTTCCAATAGTTCCACGTTCGCATACCTTTTGAATCAGTTAATTCTTTCTGGCCGTTACTACTTAAGTGAAAATCAGTGTGAAGCTCAGTTTGTGTACTAACAGAAAATGTCGAGAAGCGACTACGAACGTGTATTTCTGAATTAATATTTGGTTGATTTATAAGGTAGCAATGGTATCGATGGGTATAAGGACAATTTTGTGAGTATTAACTATGAACCGTATTAGTAGTGGCGTCAACTTGGCTAAACGACTGAGTTAATTGTTTCTTAAATTGGTCTCTCCGCCGAACGAGCTCCACCGGGTTGGGGTACGTTCGGTATCGCGTTTCGCGATTGACTCTTAATTTAATTGATTTAACGATCCTTCTAGTTTGTCATTTTCGATCCGTACTTCACGGACATGTTGACGGCGGTTGTGGTTGGTTTCCAGGTTCCTCGGGTCAAACCCTGAGTTTGCCCACACCCTATCAAATTTTTGACATACTTGTCGTAAATGCTCCAATGAATGAAATGTTTGCGTCAAAGTTACAGTTTGAAGAGCCGAGATCATATTTTCTCTGATGATTTCTTAGAGTTCGGATTCGCTGAATCGATTCGAAAGCCTGCCGTTTAATGTCTGAATATCAAGTATATAATCGCTGACGCTTTCCTGAAACTGCTGCTTGTCTCTCAATTATCCTTCGTGTCTCACGCTCTGTTTCGTGACTGGAAACCGCGTTAGGAATGAACATCGCATTTCTTCCCAGGACGCATCCGGATTGTCTCTGGTGAAAGCCCATAACCATTTTTCGGCAATGTCGGTACCAAAATTATGGATTATTGCTGGTAGTTGTTGAATGCCGCATCCGTCTCTTCTAGCAAACGTTTCGATGCGAAATATAAAATCGAAGTGCGAAGTGTACGTCCAGGCTTCCCTTTTGACCACTTCCGTCGAAACCAATTTTCCATTTTGGGACCGTAGTTCGATACATAGATCTACTAGGGAGCTTCTCATGGTGGCTCTCCGGAATTTTTATCTCCGAATAATCCATGTGTTCTTCTCTAATCTTTGAATTCGAGTCGTGATTATAGGGTTTTTCATTTGCGATGGTCAACTTCCGAGGTGGTGGTAACTGAAACTGTGGAAAATTAGTTTCTTGTGTCCTCCAGGATACCAGTTCCCCCGAGGCTGTGCTTATCGGGTGTGTTGTTATTGCCGCTGCACGACCTTCCGACCAGAGACGTCATCCGTATCATCTTCTAAGGATAGTTTATTTGTATTACTTTTTGGACGATTTGTTTATGTTTTTCTCAACGTCGGAGTTGGAATTGCTTGTTCTTCAATCAAACTTTTTGAATATTGTGCTAATATCTTATACTTTGTAATCACATTGTCAATACCCTCCACATTGCCATACGAATTTTTGAGTCTTTGCAGACGTTTTTGCCAATGTAATGCTCGTGCTGATACTGGCAATGCTACCTCTAGTGACACAACCTTGGGTGAGATATACACATCTTTTTCAAAAGAGGTGTATTAATGTGTAATACAGGATTTTCAAGCGGGTGCGATTTTTGAGGTATTAATTTAGGGTCTGTTGACTCGGTGTTTAATGCTTTTTTTAGTAATTTTATGGCATCAGGGGTTTCTGGGTCGATTCCCCTAACAACCAATTCGACATCTAACTCCTCTTGAGTTAAAAATTTAACATACGATTCTATGTCCATGATAAAATGAGTTGTTTCAAATTCTAAATGTAATTCAGATATAAGGACTTATCGTATTGCGATTGGAATGACTAAGTACGTTTTGTAATTAGGTAATTTTATTCTAATTCTAACATAAAAAATAAGTATTTAGAAAAATAAATTCCCCAGCGGGTAAACAAGATGAATAATTAATTATTATTTTCCAATAATTCAATATTTCAAACCACAAATAATAATAATAGAAATAATTAAATAAATGTAAGGTTTATATCAATATATAAATGTCAAATAAATAATAAAGGGAGCATTTGAGGTAATATTAGTCGACACAGACAACGTAAATAAAGAATGAATAAAAATATGCTACAAAGTGTGTAATTGAGCTAGTCAGCCATCCGTCTATCAGGTTCGAAGCAGAAGATGAGATCACTAGGAATCACCTAAATTCAATCACCCAAAAAACTTCTACAAATAGGTTATTTTTAAGTAAAAAAAAACTGAAATGAAATTAAATTGCTACAAGTTTCCAGGATAAAAAAAATACCAGTACAATGGGAATTAGGTCATCGATTTACTGAGAAAGATTTAATCACAATCAGGTCGATGAACAATAGAGAAGCTAAAGTCACCATAATTCTAATTATAATCCCATACTCCGAAAATGAAGAAAAGATAACAAAATCAAAATCAAATCCGATTCACAGATCCACCATAAAATCTTAATAATCGTATGATTCAAGAACCAAAGAATCACGTTGAAGTCATTGAACCAATTTTCTTAAGTTATGAATTATGAATAAGGAAATAATTTATTAATGCAGCTTGTTAAACTATAATTTAAAAAAAAACCAGAAGGGTAAACAATGATGATTTCCCGCATAAAAACTAATAATAATAAAATAATCTAGAGGCGGTTAAAACAATCATCTGTACAGTTAAAAGCTGAAGGCCTTGGGACGCTTTATTAGAGCAACCAACACAAAAAAAAAAAATCCGACACGAAAATATAAATTAACACATGGTTAATTGGTGTGATCTTAACGGTCCCTGCTCGGGCGCCATTTTGTAACGTAGGAATTGGGGTTACGCCGTGGTGTGCGTGCACATGCTGGTTGCGAGTGGCTCAGGGCTTGGGGGGTTCGCCACCACATTAACGAGTAACCAGTCTACTGTTCAAAAAAAAAAACTCATGTGCCGTAAACAAAACTAAAACCCCCCAAAAACACAATAAAACGGCTTTAATTCGCGTGCCCATGTTGACTTTTCAACACCCTCGATCTCACCTTAAATGATTGTCTATCTCATATTTGTAATTTTACTAACACCAAAAACAAGAAAACAGAAATTACACTGAACGCTGGCGCAAGAAAATGTTTACGAAAAAAATAAAAATTATTAATTGCAAATCTTTAAATTTATGTCGCCGAGCACAGTAAACAAGATCAATTTCTTCTTAAACATGTGAGGAACTTTTTCTTTTATTACTTATGTAAGTTCCTTTGTAAATAAACGTTAATTTAACAAAATAGGAAGCAAATTTATTCTAATGTAACTTATAACGCTCAAAGGAAATATAATTTTTTCCTTTGAATTATATATAATAAAAAAATAATAATAAAAAAATAACAATAAAAAAACGATTTACCGTTTGGTCCGTTGCTGGTTGACGGCGTCCACCTTACGTTTGGTTCTGTTCCTTAGGGCACGCTTAGTTCCTTCCGTAATATCAATGCGGTTGGTACAGGTACAAATGTTTCACTCGTTTTAGTTGTTATGATACCCGACGATTAAAATTACGAGCTTGCCGGAATAATTTTCCTTTTTTTTTTAAGACAACGCTGCGTAATTGCAGTACACGTTCCGCTGATTTTTTTTTATTTACCGCCACGTAGTAATAGGTATAACGAGCCACAATTCCAGATATACCCAATACCAACGCTCACCGTTAATATCCACCAACTTGTTATAATCCCGTTTTATGTTTGTCACCTTTTCTTTTAAAAATTCGTAGCGACAAAGTGAATGGGCTCCAGTTCTTTATATATTATCATTCCCACGAGTATTTTATAGTTTTTTGAGGTTTCTTTTTGTTTGGTTATATACGTTTTAATAAACAACACTATATTCAGTTTTGATTTCCATTATACATTGCTGGTTGTGAGGTTTATGAACCACCGATGAATTTCAATCAAAACATGCACCGTTTTCTTAATGTTTATAAACTTTTTATTGAATAATAAAAAAAATTTTGTTTTGAACGAGATGAACAATAGTTTTTAATAATTATTTTTATTGTTATACTTTTGTTTATTTATATAAAGCAAAACTATTATAACTAATTTTAATATTTATACTATTTGGGTAAACTCCCCACAAGTTCAATCTCTGAATTTTATTTTGTTTTCGCTTTTCTCAAAATTTAAAATGTTTTATTTACTCGGCTCAATAATATTTGCAAGGAATTATCTTGTATCCCGTCTAAATTTTTATTTTTTTTTCTCCACAACCGACCATCCAACTACACCAGCCGCGCGCTTTATATACCCTTTATATACAATCGACTCAATTATTTCGGCCTGTCAATTTTTTCTTTTCTCTTGTTTTCATTTTTTTTATATATGTATGTAGACAACTCTTTCTAACCAATACTACCGTTCCCTTTCCTTACTATAATTGTTTATTTTTTTTTTCGTTTTGCTTATTCCTATCCCATCTTTATTCATAAATATCATTTAAATATATGGTTGGAATCCGTGGAAAATTAAAGCTTCGAAATTTGTACGTAAAAGGAATTGATCAGAGGAATGATGTATGCCCGTAATTCGTAAGCCAACCGTTACAGATGTTTACAGCATTTTCTATTTGATAACCTCAATAATTTCCTCTTTTGCGCAGGTTGGGTGAATACCTCTAGCCATAACTTTGATTGGGCGATCATTCTAGATATATATTGGCATCAGGGGTTTCTGGGTCGATTCCCCTAACAACCAATTCGACATCTAACTCCTCTTGAGTTAAAAATTTAACATACGATTCTATGTCCATGATGAAATGAGTTGTTTCAAATTCTAAATGTAATTCAGATATAAGGACTTATCGTATTGCGATTGGAATGACTACGTTTTGTAATTAGGTAATTTTATTCTAATTCTAATAAGTATTCTAATAAGTATTTTGAAAAATAAATTCCCCAGCGGGTAAACAAGATGAATAATTAATTATTATTTTCCAATAATTCAATATTTCAAACCACAAATAATAATAATAGAAATAATTAAATAAATGTAAGGTTTATATCAATATATAAATTTCAAATAAATAATAAAGGGAGCATTTGGGGTAATATTAGTCGACAAAGACGACGTAAATAAAGAAAGAATAAAAATATGCTACAAAGTGTGTAATTGAGCTAGTCAGCCATGTGTAATTGAGCTAGTCACCTCTAGCCATAACTTTGATTGGGCGATCATTCTTATTCTCATAGGTATATATTGATGCCTATCGGAATTAAGTTTTGTAGCCAAAGCTCTATAGGTTTCAGAGTTTACAACATTAATTTTCCAGGCGCCATTGTTAGAGATAGTTTGTACTCGGCTACCGTAATCGATTTCATAATCGATTGTATAGTGGAGAAATTTGATATCCCGACGAAATTTAATGGTGGAGGTGATTTCTCTTTTGGTCTAGCTGGTTGTTGCTCTAGAGCTAGCTGTCTCTTGATGATTGACTGGTTTCTAGAAACCTTTTTTGAAGTTGATAGTAAATTTGTGCCATTTCTGGTGAGTGTTGAGGTTTCCTTTTGTTAATGTGTCTTTTATTCAGGTTCAACATCCAATTTGTTTCTCTTTCTAATTCTTCTTCATCCGTATGGAATGGATGAATGTCATCATCGATTGCAGGGCTAGGTGTCGTCCCAAGTTCTGCACGTGTTTCAACTGCTTTTTTGAGTTCTTCATTCTCTTTCTTTAAAATTGTAAATGATTCTTTCAACCTAGTTGCAAATTGCTTTATTTCTCTTAGTTGTTCACGGAGTTCGGCATTTTCCTTCTCGTACTGAAACATATTTCCAGTTGAAGAACTTGGTGATCTTGATAATTTGTAATTTCGTCCAAATAGGTTAAACAATGATTGGCCCACCCCAGAATCTGTTGGGCCTGCCTTCGAAGAGTGTGGATTTGGCAGCATATCTACTGCAGTGCCATCTGGGGTATTACATTCCGTATTTGTTGTACTCATTGTTTGTTTTAGCCAAACTATACCACTGGCATTTGGTCCTCGGTACCACTTTGCTATTGCCGAAGCAGTACCCCAAGCAGTATATCAAATTTTGATTTTACATTTAAAAATTTTAAAAATAATTCTTGACGATATTTTTGAAGTTGTCCTTTGATGAATTAAAGTCAAATAGGTCGTCGATGATGTTGAATGATTTAGATAGCTTATTAATGGGGTTATTGTCTCCATAGTTATGATGTTAAAGTGCTATAAACTCATGGTTTCGAAATTCTGCATGGCATATGAATTGATCTGTTTTCCAAATTGTAAGCTGAATGAATGTGAACAGCAAAACGTTACCAATAAAAGCCGCGCCTAAGAGTAGTCATCTATTTTCAAGCGTGCATATTTTGTAATCCGTGCATCTGTTGAGTAGGGAGATAAGGTAAATTGCATTCGTAATCCCAGTCACCTTTCTTTAAGAAAAAAAATCAGAAACTTCTTTTGAATGCTTTCAATTCTTTTAATATACCCATCTTTTAACAAATCCAAACATGACACTCGCTTTTGCAATACTATTTTCAATGTGTCTATTGAAACTGGCATTTTCGGCAAATATAACACCTAGATCTATAATCTCATTGACTCTATGTAATACTTCGTAGTTGACTTTGTAAGAAGTAATTAACGGATTCCTTTTACGATGCAAAGACATGATTTTGCATTTCTTAATATTTACGAGTATGTAAAACCAGTTTCTACTACACCACCCACTTAATCTATTGATGTCTTCTTGAAGTTCTTTCGTATCTAGCATTCCATTAACAGTACGAAAAATTTTCAGGTCATCAGCAAATATGAAAACGTTTGAGCTTTTGATTCTCTCGGTTATCGAGAAAATATTATCGAGAAATCATATATCGAGAAAACAATAAATTATTATTTTTCATTATTTTGATTGTGCACTATTATCACGAGGTTTATAAACAATAATGGGCCTATTCCACTACACATCGTTTTATTTTGCAGAAAACTAGAACGAGATAAAAATATAGATCCTCTCTGTGTATGACCCATACATCAGAATTTTTTTTTTTTTAAATGTTTTGTTGTTGTTGAGTTGGTTGCCATAATTATAAATAAAAAATATCAAACAAAGTATTTTTTATGGCAACCAAAATGAAAAAAATTCCCCCACTCTCAGCAAACTTTTATTATTTTGATTTGTTTATGGTAGAAACATAAATTTTTTGTGCATGGTGTGTCTGTGTCGACACAATAAAAAATTTTTTTTTTGGAAAAAATTGAAAAAAATATAGGAGGAATTCACACTACATTTTAAATAATATTTTTTCGCCTTCTTGAAATTTCACTTTGCATTTAATTTTTTTAGGTTATATTTCTATTAAAAAAATGTTAATTCAAAATTTAAAAATAATACCGACTGCGGAACTAGGTAACTAGGCCAAAATAGTTCCTTCGACTATAAAAAAACACCCTACCTAGGTATCATATTGCGTACACAAAATATTAAAAACAGGATTTTCAGATGAGAAATATTTTATTAAAATTTATCATTAAAATTAAAATTTATTTGAATTTGTTTATTTAATATAAAGTCGACCATTAATTGGATATATTCAATGCGATTGGATGAGTTGACCATTATATTAGAACCGTTTTGTCGCAGCTCTTCAACTCGCGTTATTCCTAATTCACCACAGACACACAGACAGACAACAGTAAAATATAAACCTAATTCTGATACATCGTCCTCATATGATTTGAGATAGTAAATGTCTATGCAATACGGGATCCAGTGATGCCAGTTGATGTCTATCGAAATCCGAATGCTTAGCGGCCAATTTCGATAAGATGAACCCGGCAAATATTCGTCCAAATATCGTAATCGATCGAATTTGTTTGATCGATAATGGTGGCCCAACCTCAATATCTTCGCGGGTAAAATCTTGAATAGGTTGAAATCGTCGTGGGCCTCGTTGCATACCACCACATCTGCCTTGTGAACTGCTACCACCACAGTTAAATGAATGAGCCTCTGGAAATGCTAGTTAGGCAAAACCCAAACAAATCTATTTCGGCGTTGTACTCAACGAAATTAGCAGCATCGAGATTGGAGACGAAAATTAATTTTGGCCAAAACGAGTGAGATTAAACCACAATGTTTTGATGAAAGATGGCTTGAACGCCAACATGTAGTTATCTAAAGTAAAACGAAATTGTTGTTAGTAAAAAACTTTACCATTTCTTTATTGAAAGAATTACTTGTATTCATAAACCGCCATTCGAAACATATCTTTAAAAACTATCCGACCATTTAACAATGGTTTCATAATAAATTTCACCATGTTTGGCGATAGGTTGGACATGCAAAATTTCCGAACGTGCCTGTTCATTAGGAAGCAGAATTTCGATTTTACGATCTAAACGTCCGGGACGTAATAATGCCGGATCTAGCGTATCCGGACGGTTTGTAGCCATAATCATTTTAATCTAATCCAACGAATCGAAACCATCCAATTGATTAAGCAATTCCATTAGAATATGTTGAATTTTACGATCGGCTGATGTACCTTCCGAAAAACGACGACCTCCAATTGCATAAATTTTATTTCATCCATTAATATAATGCACGGCTGATGATCACGAGCGTAGTTAAACATTTTACTTATTAACCGAGCACTTCATATCTAGAGATACCCTAGTTCCAGCCTTCAATTTTGTCTTGTCTAACTGACGTCGATATCCAACAACATATCGTGGCCCGTTTGTTGTCTTCACAATAACTATAAAAATATAGATAACATAAAATATCGTTTCACTGAATCACTGACATATTGGAGGTACGTACTTACATTTATCTTACAATCTAACCGTCTGGGACGTAATCATGCCGGATTTAGTGTATCCGGACGGTTTGTAGCTATAATCATTTTAACCTAATCCAACGAATCGAAACCATCCATTTGATGAAGCAATTCCATTAGAGTACGTGAAATTTCACGATCGGCTAATGTACCTTCCGAAAAACGATGACCTCCAATTGTATCAATTTCATTTCATTATTAATGTAATGTACGGTTGATGATCGCGGGCGTAGTTAAATATTTCACTTATTAAACGAGTACTTCATATCAAGAGCTACCCTAGTTACAGCTTCAATTTTGTCTTGTCTAACTTACGTCAACATCCAACAACATATCGTGGCACGTTTGTAGCCTTCACAATAACTATAAAAATAAACATAAAATATCGTTTCACTGAATCACTGACATATTGGAGGTATGTACTTACATTTATTCTCATTCAATTGTTTGAGTACCTCCCAGACAATTTGCCCAACACTTTGCAACGCTTTTAAACCGTTTTCTAATTTATCGAACTGTTTCGTTAAATCTTTTAATTGTTCTCTCACTGAAACTAAACATATAAAATACCATACAATACCATATAATTTTTAATTTATATAAAATACCAATTTGGTACATTTGCTTACAGTCGAAATGATTCTGCTATTTTCCCTTCTATTCATGAACATTCAAATAGAAATTGATTGGTATAGCTGAGCACAAATTGTATAAGATCGGCATCATTCAACATTATCAAAATTTCAATGTCAGTTCGATAGAATAGCACTCAAATGATTAATGTAATCGTATTATCGTTTTCTAAAGAATCCAAATCATCCACTTCCACATCACTGCTGTTATTATCCGGTTTCAATGATCGATACACAGTTTTATACAAGTAGTTTGATACAAATATAAGACTGAACTGACTTTTACTATATTTTTTTGGGTTAAAAAATCTGACACTTCGATTTTTGTTTGATTTTTTTTCGGCTGCTGAATGATTTTTTAGGTTAATATGAACTTGTCAAAAATTTCCCCTCACATGATTTATAGTAAACCAATTTTTCGATAGTTTCGTAAATTATTCAAAATAATTAAAATGCATATGTTTTTTCATCGAAAAAATAATAATAATTTTTTTTAGTAATTTTTGGGATATAAAATTATTGTCAAACATCAAAAATAAAGATTTTTTATATCTTTTAAATAATTTATAGGTTAGTTTTCGATGATGTCAAAATTTCCCCAACTTTTTATACCATAAAATAAAAATGTTTTATCTCAGTCACGCTAATGCAAATTTTAGTTCTTGTCTTTGTCATGTTTTCTGCAAAATTTTTGTAAAATTTGTCTGTTTCCTAGTGGAATAGTACCATAAATATCCAAGGCTCGATGTGTGATCATTGGGGAACACCTGACATAACTTTATTGAGGTTTGATTTCTCATTCCCCATTATTACAAATTGTCGCCGGTTTGATAGACAAGATTGGAACCAGTTTATGTAATCCAGTGAAAATGACAGATGAAATTTGCAGAAATCCGTGTACGCTACATCAATTTGATGATGTTTTTCTATCTTATTAATTATTTTACTGGTGCATTCAACCAGATTAGTTGATGTGGATCGGCCAGGCATAAACCCATGATGGTTTTATGATATATGACGTGTAATTGTGGGTTTAAAGTTGCTGCATATAACTAATTCAAACAATTTTGGAATTGATTATGTAGTTGTTTAGAAAGGTTTCCAGGTGTTAAGTGTGGTGGTATCTGCGGAAATTTCTTTCATGTACGGTGTGCCAACATATCCAATGACCTTGTTCAAAGCATAAAAGAGTGTTCCGCAAACTGGCTATGCATAGCTTGTCGCTCTTTACCAAACCAATCGACATTAGTGAATGAGGATGAAGCTTCCGAATTAATCAATTCACTGGATACGGCTGCCAACATTGGTTTTCCTGAAATAATGCGGCAACTAAAAAATCTGGAGAAAAAACTTACTAAGTTAGAGGAGTTATATGGAGTTGTCTTCGAATTAAAAACTGAAAATGCTGAATTGAAAAATAAAATTGGGAAACTTGAGGAACAAATATTATCACACAACACAAAATTACATATATTGGAAGCCGTTCAAGATAAACCGAACCAATTGGAGAATGCCTCCAGCATTACCATCAGTGGTTTACCAATAAAACATGATGATATTCGTGGCCTTGTAGTGAATGTAATTCAAAAAATTCTCAACTCATTTCAATCTGACGACATATTATCCGTCGAACCAATTCACCGTTCCAATAAAACAACTACAATAAATAAAACCAGCACAATGATGTATTCAAAGGATTTTTTTATTATTAAATTAAAATCCACCGAATTAAAAAACAAAATTTTGATAAAAAAGTCTCTTCACACCACAGAATTGGATATAGCCTTACCTCAAAATCATCCAAAACAACGTATATACGTCATGCACTATTTGACTCGGTTCCAGTCTCAGCTTTACAGAGATGCTAAAATCATCAAAGTAAAATATAATTACAAATACTTATGGTGCAAAGCCGGACAAATTTACTTACGGAAATCAGCTGAATCAGATGTTCACCGAATACAATCACACAACGATATTTTTCGGATTAAAGATTCTGCTCGTCCTCATCCAGTTGATTAACGTTGACCTGCCAGAGTTTCGTGCTAAGATCCTGAAATTATATAAGTTTTTGTTAAGTATTATAGTTTATGTACTTTTGCATGCTCAGTTTGTTAGTATATTTTTCAAATTAATTATTTATATAATACTTATCTTTTTGTTCGTACTAAATTTAAGATTTGTTTTCCATTTCAATTTTCATATTGTAGAATATTTTTTATTTTCACACTTGTTTACAATTTTTTTTTATCAAGTTTTGACATTTCATTTAACATTTTATTATTTTAAGTTGGTATTAAAACCTTACAATTGCCACTTTGGTATTATAAAAGAAATATTTAAGTCATACATTTGTCAAACTTTTGGTAATCAACCCTACCCTATTATTTTTATAGTAAGTTTTATATTATTGGGTACTAAATTTTCGTTTTGTTATTGTATATGCACTAAGTTAGTACTTTTTTATTCATTTTCAAACAAATGGTATTACGGTTTGTACCCATGGTGCTATAATAACTTATATTTTAAACTCAAACGCATAATTAACGAACTTCTATCTTATTTAATTTGCTCGTATTTTATTTTTTGTTATAATTTCTTTCTACAAAATAACTTGATGATTTTAATTTTATATCAATTTCATATTAAGTTCTACTTTAGTATATTATCGACAAACAATTTTTGTTACCGTTTAAATATAAAATTTCGTTGAGCCAGCCAAATATTTGTAATTATAACTTTTTATTACAAAACATCAGGAGCCTCCGTAAAAATTTCGATCTTTTTTTGGCAAATATTAATTCGTTAATTAAAGATCTGGATATAATCTTTCTAACCGAGACGTGGATTTCATCCTATGAAATTAACAATTTTGATTTGTCTGATTTTACGTTTATCGCTAATTGTAATGATTCATATAGGTCTGGTGGTGTTGGGGTCTTTATTAGATCTACTTTTGATTTTCATTTTACCGCATTGAAGTTCTCATCAGCTGATGTTATCAAGCTTACAGTTCGCATTGACAATATCGATTTCTGTTTTATTCTAGTCTATAGATTGCATTTTATTTCTTCAGATATTTTTTTAAATGAATTAAATGATTTTCTAGTTACTGATAAATCGAAGCACAGAATCTTACTTGGGGATTTTAATATTGATTTATTTAAAAAATCACTTGTGAAAGATGATCTTTTGTAGTTGTGCTCTTCGTTTGGCTTAGATTCTCTTATGAATAGCGTTACGAGGCCATGCTCAAATACGTGTATTGATCATGTATTTTCTGAATCAAATATTTCAAGATATTCTCTTAAGGTAAAAAGTGTAAATCTTCAAGTGACGGATCATAATACTATCATGTTAGCATTAAATATATTTAATCCAAAAAAACAGTTTTCACGTTGTCAACCTCGATTGCAAACAAAAATTAGTTATTGCGACTTATTGATTACTTTAAATTCTTATGATTGGTCTTCTGTATTCTCTGCTAATGATCCAAATTTATCTTATTCCATTTTTATTAATAAACTGGCTGGGGAGATAAATAAGAATAAATCGATAACTAAAATAAGAAGATCTGACTTCAAAATAAAACCCTGGATAACCGCATCACTACTGAGTTTAATTAACTATAAAAACCATTTAGCTAAAAAACTAGCAAAGAACCAGACTAATGTGATGTTGAGTAATAAACTTAAAAAGATTAATGGTAAATTAAAACGTTTAATTCCTCAAGCAAAGGAAAGGTATTTGGAAGGTGGTTAATAGTGTTCTGAACAACACACTGAGCACTAATAAAATTATTTCAATTGCGACTGGAGATAATAAAATTGAAAATGATCCAACGAAAATAGCTAATATTTTTAATGAATTTTTCATCAATGTACCTACTGAAATTTTGAATACTAATCATGAAACCGTTTATATAGAGGAGTCTGTTAGAGATAACTTAACTTTCTCGAACTGCAATCATCAGAATTTTTTCTTTTTCCCAGTTTGTGAAGAGGAAATTTTTGCGATCGTTCGTGATTTAAAAAATAGTACTTCATACGGCTTTGACGAAGTTTCACATAAAATAATAAAAAATATAATTAGCAGTCTGGTTCACGTGTTGACTTTTATTTTTAATACTTGTTTGTCAAAAGGGGTTTTTCCGGATCTACTTAAAGTTGGTGTTGTAAAACCGCTTTTCAAAAAAGGTTCTCAGTTGGATAAAAATAACTACCGCCCTATTACTCTTTTGAGCACTTTTTCTAAAATCTTCGAAAAAATAATTAAACACAGATTGTTAGATTATCTTGATAAAATTAAGTTTCTCGACGTACGACAGTATGGTTTTATTAAGAATTCTTCAACGGAAAAAGCCTTATTAGCATTTTTGTCGCCTCTGCATCGTAATTTAAATGATAATTTAAAATCCTCAGCTTTATTCCTTGCAAGATATTTCTAAAGCTTTTGACACCGTTAATCATAGTGTTTTATTATCGAAGCTATGCAATATTGGTATAAGAGGTGTTGGTTTGAATTTGTTTAAATCGTATCTGTTCAATCGTAAGCAAACTGTTTGTGTTAATGCGAAGTTTAGTGATGAGAAACTAGTTAATGTTGGAGTTCCACAAGGATCAGTTCTGGGGCCATTGCTCTTTCTAATCTATTGTAATTCAATATTCAGCCTGGATTTACGTGGCAATATCGTCGCGTTTGCAGATGATATGGCATTACTGTACTCTGCTTCCAATATAGATTCCCTAGAACATAATATTAAGCAAGACGTTATCTTGTTGAAAAAGTGGTTCTTTGTGCATAATATGATATTGAGTTGCAAGTCTAAACTAATGAATTTTTCCATTGGTGGCACAACGTCTGAACTTAATTCATGTTTAATTTATCATTCGTTATCTTGCAATCATACCAATTGTGACCCCCTTTGCATTCCAATTGAAACTGTGTACTCTTTTAAATATCTCGGTTTACATTTGGACTCTCAATTAAATTTTAAGGGGCATGTGGATAATTTAAAAAGTAAGTTACGGATGACACTCAGAACTTTTTACTATCTTCGGAATATTTGTAGTCCGGAATTCCTAAAATGCATATATTATGCACTAGTTGACTCGCATTTGAGATATGGAGTTACTTGTTGGGGCGGAATTTACCTATCCAATATTAGACCGTTGATGTCCGTTCAGAAAGCAGTGTTGAGAATAATTAACTTTAAACCAAGATCGACTCCATCTTTCCCGTTATTTGTGAAATTCAAAATTTTGCCGCTTCGGTACCTATATGTATTTAAAGTATTAAAAGCTTTCTATTTAATTAGCGGTAATCGTATAGTTAGTAATTTGAATAGCGTATCATATAATTTGCGCAACATTAATAGAATAAATATTCCTCGTCCTAATAAGGAACATTTTAAAAAATTCTTCAACTATACCGCTCCTAAACTATATAGTCAATTACCGTCAACCTTTTTTTTAACAAATAATGTTAATGATTTTTGCAAATTATTAAAGGATTGGCTATTTAATATTAGTAACATGGAAGTTTTATATCTGGAATGAACAGTTTACCATTTTGTTTGTGAATTTTATTGTTTAGTACCCGAATAGAAATAGTAATAATTTATAATTAATATTTAAAATTTGTAATAGTAATAATTTTACCCGAATAGAAATAGTAATAATTTATAATTAATATTTTAAATTTGTAATAGTGTAATTTAAATATTATTTAAATATTTTTTGTAATTGAATCGTAGCTCCGAAACATTATCTTTAATAAGGAGACTACTAAACTAGTTTTATTTCTGATTCTTTTCGTTTTATGTAATTATATGCTTTATATTTTTTATAGAAATAAAAACTAGGTAAAAAAAAAAAAAAAAAAAAAAAGTTGATATTCCTTTGTAGTATGTAACGCCATCTCGTTTATCCGATTTAAGAATTGGTGTAATTTTTGAAATTTTCCATTTTTCGGGAAACGCGCCAGTGTTTAAGGAGTTAAACCACTCCTAGGTAACATAATGGAATTGCTAAAATGTCACCGTCCTCTTTTAGAATAGAAGAGGGTATATTGTCAAGACCGCAACTGGAGTTGTTAACATAAGGAACTAACGGAGAACCATGCGCGATATTGAGGCAATAATAATAGAAACAGTAACAATAATATAATGGGGCACGTGACAGAAAGAGATAAAACATCATCACCATCAACCGTTGCTTGGGTTAGTACAACTTGGAGTGACCGCTTGGGAACAACATAAAAGAAATTGTAAAATGGAAGGAAACGAGATTATCCCCTTCCGGCACGCTAATGTCTCATCCAGCTAATGCCCCTTCTAGCAGCCGTGGAACCTGCCTAGGATTCTGAAAATAACTTGATAAGGTAATCTCAAAAATGAAGCGGTAAAATAAAATAAACAATAATAATATGTGGTAAAACAATGATTAATGGTAATAATAGTATAATAAATAATAGTAACAATCGCAAATTAAAAAATGATAATAAAAACAATTAATAATGGCAACCATAATAATAGAATATTAGTAATTACAGCTAATATTAGTAGTCAGGAATTTATTTTACTCAATCGAAGGTTTTATAACACAACCAACGATTTTAACACAAAAACTAAAAAAGTAAAAAATACTGGTTTAAACTCACTGATGTGTTTACACAATGAGTGCATGCAATGATAATTTACAAAGCCTAGAGGAAACCAGAGCAGATTTAGGGTTAAAGAAGTAATTAAAGAATTCCACAGCCGACAGGACCTAACTATTAATAGCCTATTTTAAATTTTTATTGGTATTTTACTCTTACAAAAATAATTTATTTCTGCTTTAGCTTTGGATTGTTTTAAAAATAATTTGGATTATTTTGGTATCATTTTCAAAAGCAATATAAAACGAACAAAATATTTTTATAAAAGCAAAAAAGCGGTATAGCAAAAACAAACATTAAAATAACCAAAAACAATTTGAATGCTGCACAACAATACTTAGGAAATCGGTCGGCGATTGATCGTCATAGAGGAAAGATGTGTTTTTGTCTCTCCTTTAAATAAATTAATATTTTAATTCAAATCAGTTTAAATTAACTAATAAATTAATAATATACATATTTGTGTTGATAAATAAATAATAATGTCAATAATAATTTGTGTGAATTTAATTAGTGAAGTGAAAAGTTATACATATTGTATAGTTATATAATTTGTGTATGGTGCGCTTGCAATAGTGTAGAATATGTACATAACAATTTTTGTTTATGTATGTATTTTGATACCGTTGCTTGAATGCATCATACGCATTGCATGCAAATCTTCATTGTGTTGAACTTTAGTGATTCCAAAGGATGCATAAGATAAGAGTGTATTTTTCATTTTTTCATTGGTTTAATACATATTAACACATATTTCTTCCAATTTTAAGTATATAAACATATTTTATAGTGGATCATTTAGTGGGTTATTCGAGTATTGTCTACGCGAGAAAGGGTTTTTCATTTCTGTTGTTCTGTTTACACGTTGATTGATTGATTGATTGATTTTGAATGTACGACCAAGTTCTTAGGCTTGAGTTCCCGGATGACGCCGGGTCCACCGTACACCCTTTTTTACACATAACAAAACCGAAGGATTGGATAGGTTAGTTAAGTGGGACAGAATCGGCCCGGTTACAGACACCTAGGTATAGCCGATAGTTAGTAACACAAAGGCAACACAATTCTAATCTACTAGATGAAGGATAAAGGCTTAATAGGTTAATGGATAACGATGGTATTGGTCTTCAACAATTGCTTCTTTAAAACGGCAACCTAAGAAAAAATATTATTATTTCACATCATCTGGAATTTTCCTGAAATTTAATTCTATTAATACTTTTCGGCTTCCTAACCAAAATTGGTTGACTCGACCCGTTACAGACACCTATGCAAAGTCGTTAGTAATAAAATGACAACACAATTCTAAACTACACAATCAGCAATTACAATGAAGCATTAATTCACAAGCATCTGTAAATTTCCTGAAATTTAATTCTAAATTCATATTTTCCGGCTTCCTAAATAATTGAAACATTTATTAATTTAATCATTCTGCAACTCCGCAACTTACAGTCGAATTTCCTGAAACCAAAGTTATTTGAACTATATTCAAAATAATTCTAAAATTCATTAATATATTTAGGACAATATATATACAATATAATAAAATTATACTTGAATAAAATAAATGTAAAGTAACGATTAGTATTAACTAAATTAATTTGGTTCTCATAAAATAAATAAAATAAATCGAATCCAGGAAAGGCATGCACGGCCTTCCTAACTTCTAAGTCTGTTGATTTGATGGATTTATTTATAAAAAAATATTTATGAAAGTCACTTGTCCTTGTCATCCCTAATCTAATACAAATATGTTTATTTATAAAAATAGAAAATGACCAAACGAAAACTGGTTCCAAAAATAGCTAATCTGGAATCTGTAAGGTAATGTATTAATAATGAATGTTTTTCACAGCTTTAGAATCCCCAATACCTAAACAAATTCAACCAAAATTAAATAAAACTATTAAAGTAATCAGGAATCTGTAAGATAACAGAATTAATAATAAGTAGCTAGCACATCTGTAGGATCCATGATAATCAAATAACCCAATTATATGGTTCAATGCTTTAATTATAAAATAAATAAAAAATAATATAAAATAAATCGACATACGTCGATAATTATTTGTCCAACCTAGAACAAGTTAACCAAAACCTTTACAATTTACAGTCTTCCAAACAATCTAGAAAAAAATTTAATTAAAAAGTGCATGATCCCGAAAAACTATCTACATATAGCAAATTTGACTGCATTTCAAATGTACTCCGTAGCTTCCATGTAATTCCAAATATTCAAATATTCGCAGAAATAGCAAAGTTATAAAGTTAAGCCAACAATTCCAATTCGATCACAGCCGCCTACCTCTACATGTCCTAAACTAGAGTTCCAAAATTCGTTAAATTATTATTTTCACGTTCAAAACAAGAATAATAAGAAATTTAAGAAATTTAATTTAATTTTACACTAAAACCTAAAATTCAAATTAATAAATTATTAATTTATACTTCTACAAGGATCTGTATATATGAATGCGATAATACGTTTTCCGCGGAACCAATCTACCGTGTAAATCGGAGGATGGGTGTATATGAATGAATGAATTCATCTGTCAAGGAGAAAACGAAAAGTACAGAATAACCACGATCATGCTTGTTTAGTTTCTATCCAATTTCGTCATATATTTATCCCCTCAAAATTTTGTTTTATGTATTTTATTTGTCTATTTCCTGTTTATTCTTTTTTAGTTGAAACTTGGAAGGGATAAATTATAAAACACTAAGCATGATCATAATAATCTATTCTCAGTTCTCACTCACGCAACAAGCGCAAAAACAAAAAATAGAAATGTATGTATATATTTAATATACTAAACCAAAACATATAAATGAAATGGTATTTTATTTTACGCTCCTCTCTTAACACGTTTACCCAAATATTTAGAAACAGTTAAATACATATTTTATATAGTTAAAATTTATTTCAGAAAAATATGAATTAAAATAATGAAAAACACTTATCTTAGGCATCCATTGGAATCAAAAAAGTCATACATATTGAAGATTTACATACACTGCGTACGTTGCGTTCAAGCAACGGTATCAAAATACATATAAACGAAAATTGTTATGTACATATTCTATACCATCACAAGCGCACCGTACACAGATTAAAATAAATATACAATACGTACAACTATTCACTTCACTTATTAAATTCACGCAAATTATTATTGAAATTATTATTTATTAAAATTATCAACTATATCAATATTATACTTTTTATTAGTTAATTAAAATACATTTAAAATAAATTATTTATTTATTTAAAGGAGAGACAAAAACACGTCCTTCCTCTACGACGATCAATCGCCGACCCATTTCTGTTGTTCTGTTTACACGTGCTAACAATTTTTGTTGTTGTTTTGCTATGGGAAGTATGCATGTTCGGTGATCGACGATTATTTTTCGTTTTTTCTGATTTTCGTATTTTTGCAACCTATCTTTTGTTTTATAAATATACATAAGTATTTACTGGAACATAATTTCTATTGTAAAATGGTTTTTCAATGTGTGTGTACGATGAGTGCCAACATTTACTTAAATATTTAAGTAGATTTTGTGAGCGCACAAGAATGAATATATAATAATCGATGAACCTGTGCCTATATGTGTATTTTCGGCCGTCTCGCAATGTATGGACTTTGTATATACATATTACATATGTATATAAAGCGTAGACACGGGAAAGAGCTTTCACTGTGCGTTTATACTTGCGGAAATTGGTGCGGCGCTGGTATGCCGCACTCGCTCCGCAGGTATGAATATATACCTGCGGGAGCGAGTGTGATATGTTGGTGCCATGGTGGTTTCCGCAGGTATAAACGCACAGTCAGATTTTATTAGCTTGTTTTTTGTGGGTGCGGTGAAGAGATAGATTTACATTCTCCTGAGCGTGAACTTTATTTGTCTTTGGTTTTGGATAATTGTTTTTTATTTTGGGATAGTTTTCGATTAGAGATTTACCATTTTCAGCAGTGATGCCTTTGATTTGGTGATCTCGTATAAAGTGTGTAGAGCGTGGTTGTCGTATGCATGAAAAGTGGGAGTTTCGTTAGTTTTTCTTCTCGAGGTCATCCACTCTACGTGCATATACACAAATTTTATTCTGTATATTGTACGGTGATCATCGGATTAGGGACATCATAGTGGGGAATGGTGAAGTTCTGAACGAGGATTGATTTGAAGGTGAAAGCAGGTTGTCGGGATTGAGGGTGGATAGGCAGAGTTTATGTTCGAGTGACTGGGGGTTTGTTTCTCCTCCGCATGTGTAGGATGTGGATGTGTAGGGTCCGGGAAAATCTTAATAAAAGATAATTTCGATGGCATTTGTGTGGGGGTGTTTTTTCGTGTCTACGTAGTTTGGGCCTGCATGCATACAAATCATATTTTTTATTTGTCTTCAACTTGCCGTATTTTCATTTCAGAGATGAACTAATTTTAGTATTATTCCGCTATCCAATTATTCAGGTTCTGAGTAATAAATTATTATTGTTGAATTAAATTAATTATAAATTAGAGTAATAAGAACTAGATTTAATTTTGCATGATATGAGTAGTTAGATTATAATTATAATAATATTATTTTCTCGAGTTGGGTGGAGGAAATGGTTAATCACTCATAATAATGAAGTTTTGTTTCAGGAAATTTACCAATTACACATTTTTTTTAGGATCTTGATTGCTGATTCTTTGTATCCAAAGGGCGGAGTTATTGTACCGTCTTGTGCTTTACGATTTGTTAACTGCTTAGGTGTCTGTAATCGCGTCGAGTCTGTCATGTCTGGTGGCCTTTCCCGTCTCAATTTTGTTATGTGTAGGAGGGGGGGGGGCGTACGTTAGGCCTGACGTATTCGGGATCTCTGCTTGGTCTTGGCCGTACATTCTGATCAATCAATCAAACAAATAATTGATTGTTTTTATTTCTAGTTACTTTAATATTTTAATATTTTTTCGTTCCTTTCTTTAAACAATTCTATAAATTGAAATTTTGTCGAAAGTCCTGACTTAAAACAATAAAGTTGTCGATAAATATAATTCAATTTATTTTTATTATTATTAAAAAAAAAATTTGAACATATCGGAAGGACAGGAAAGATTGTGATTGCAGCATTCTTGATCAGGGGGTCTATTTAATTACTTACGCTTTGAGCATAAACTCAATACAATTAAATATGTTAACGATCCAAAGACTTTTTGTTATGGAATGGTGTTTTTCGACGATCTTTCTGGTTGAATTCAGGCTATGTTTTAGTGAAGTTGTGTGAACGTCAGATAAAAATTAAACCTGCTTTTAGTTGGATGAATTTAAATATATGTAGCTGAATGACAATACCAAATTAATTTTTTTTTTACAATATCAACGGAATATTTAGGTCATCATAGGTATGATAATACTGCCGAGTCATTATAAACAAGGAAGAATAGGGAAAAATAAGGTTACAAGCAGGATATGATGAGATGACCCGTAGATATGAATTAAATAACCTAACCAGTCTATTATGACTGATGCCGAATACATATGATGAATATTAGTATCCTTTACCTCAACCAAAACTAACCCAAATTAATAAACTAACAAAATCTAATCTAGACTGTGAATATTATTGAGACTAACATTTTAATATATTTAAGTACATAGTTAGAAAAACACTGCTGCGATTCGCCCTAGTTGTTTCTGTGACTAACATTCTTTCATAACTAACCTTATCTGTTAAGGATGGAGGCAGGGCCTGGACCCGCTTGATGCTGAAATATTATTCGCATTCAGATATAATTTGTTATTTGATTGTTGATATTTCTGCATTATGATAACGTACCTAGGATCGCTGTTATGGCTGGGCTGTACGCCTCTATCATATCATATCATGCACAACAATACTTAGGAAATCGATTACTCAGCAATTGTTATGAAGAATTTTTACACCGGGCAGAGACAACATATAATTTCCATTTTAATAAAATAAAGGTAAGACAAAAAACCAAATTAGACAATATTTTGTTAAATAATTTAAGTGAAACTTCGATGAATCTAATTAGTACGAATGCAAGATGGTTAAATAACGCGTCTAATATTGTTCTTCCAAATAACGTTAAATTTATATTAAGTTTACGCAATAAGTTTTGTCCACCTACGGTTGGTAAATTTGTACCATTTTATGAAATTATCTCGGATAATGGAATTATCTCGTGCAATTTTTAATTTAGATGGAAATGATAAAATTAATATTCGAAATTGTTTTACAAATATTTTAATAAATTTCAAAAGTAATCAAAATTCACAACAACTAACACCCTCGGAAAATCAAATTTTATCGTATGTAAAATAAACTAAAACATTTTTGAGAAATAATCCTAATATTATGGTTACACGAGCCGACAAAGGTAATACAACAATTGTCACCTTACGTAGGGAATATTTAGAAAAAATGTATAGTTTATTAAACGATGATACTACGTACGTATATACAAGTGTCTAAAAATAACACAACCCCTATACAAGCCCATATCAATAAAATGGTAAAAGATTGGCATGATTCTGGAAATTTTAATTTGTATACAAAGAAAAAATTAACGAACTATAATTCAATAATTCCAAAGTTATATGGTTTACCAAAGGTTCACCAACCAAATTTACCATTTCGACCTATTATAGAATGTACCTACAAACACATCATCTTATTTAGGAAATATTTTGCAACATAGTGTCGGAAATACATATTCGTATATTCAAAATTCAGAAGATTTCAAGCAAAAAATTGGTAACATTGTAATTCCACCAAATTTTCTTTTAATGATGCACCACATTATTCACAAATGTGGATAACAAAATGGTTAAAAATAAAGAAAAATATAAAGAAATATAAAGAAAAATTCGAAATCAAAATTAACAAAATTAAAAATTGTCACTTTAGATATGTTTTATATGATTCAGAATTTTCATTTGATAATAAAGTTTTTAGGCAAGTATTTGGTTCATCTATGGGTTCCCCAATAAGCCCCATAATTGCAAATTAAGTAATGGACCATTATTTTATTATAGATATGTAGACGATATTATAACTGTCATTTGAGAAGACAAGATAAACACATTTTTAGGTGCTTTCAATTCAATCGATAAAAGTAATAGAATTAAATTTATTCTAGAAAAAGAATCAGAGAGCAAAATTTCATTTTTAGATATTCTTTTGATACATGAACCTGGTTTCAAAATTTCTTGTGATTGGTACCACAAAAAGACTTGGTTTCTAAATGTTCTTGCTATCTAAATTTTATGTCATGGCTGCCCATCTCGTACAAAATTAACAACATAAAAATTCTGAGTCGAAAAATTTTAAAACTCGGACAGTAAATTTCATCATAAAAATTTTAAAATATTACTTCAAAATTATTATTCTAAAAAATTAATAGATAATATTGTTTATAAACAAATTTATTTTAGTATAAAATTAAAATTCTAACTCTCGGCCACAAAAAGAAATTTCAAATTTTTTGTCAATTCTGTACATTAAACTGTACATAACTTGTTCGAAAAAATTAAAAATTTATTCAAAAATTACAATTTCATAGTTATTGGTCGTTCAGCGACAAAATTAAACAGCAATATATTTTCGAAACTAAAAGATCTTGTTCCTTTTAAAGCATCAATCCAATGTTGTTTATCAAATTTGTTGCGATTGTAACGCAACTTATGTTGGCCAAACCAAACAATTGATGGAAGAGAGGTTGTACCAACATAAAAATGTAAATAATCTTGGCGAAAATTGCAGTGCACTTACGCAACATCTAAGAGATACTAATCATATAATTACATTAAATAATATCAAAATTCTCAAAAAAGAAAAAATTCAAAAAAGATCAATTTTAGAAATGTTAAATATCAAACGTAGTACTAATTCGATTAATATAGTAAGTGATTGTGCTTATATTGGCAATACTTATAATTTATTTGTCTAATTATTGTTGTTTTTTGTCTTATTACACATTAAGTTTAAATTTATTTATACAACGTTTTTTCATCTATGTAGTGCAGTTCGTATATGTAGTGCACTTCCAAAAATTGTTTTTTAAAATTATTTTTTGAAAGTGTTTGAGATAGCCGTTTTTCTATGTAAAGCTCGTTTTTTAGATTTTGCTATACCGGTTTTTTGTTTTTATAAAAATATTTTTTTCGTTTTATATTTCTTTTGAAAATGACACCGAAAGGGTGTCGAAAGCTAAAGCAGAATTAATTTATTTTTGTAACATTGAGTTAAATACCGATAAAAAATTAAAATATTTTAAAAAATAACTCAAGAATTAATTAATGATCTCTCCATCGTAACACTATGGAGAGTGATTAACAAATGTTTGGTTCGAGTAGTTTATCAAGTTTAAGTTTTTCAAGTAGATAAACTCGCTGCTGTTTAATGTTTACTATTGATTTTGTATTAGTTTTACTATTGAAAAGGGCGGTTGTTAGGCTAGTATAGGTGCTAAACTACATACCCAGAAAGCTAATGGTGAGATTCGAAATGTGATCAAATCTCCTTAGAATATATATAAAGTGCACATGCGAATTAAGACAGATCTTTAAACGATGTAAGTTATCCAAACTAGGGCCCGAATTCATCTCAATGTCATAATTCTTCAAATATGGAAAATGAACACTGTGATTCCGATTGTAAAAAAGAAGAGTATCGATTCTTTGGATAATCTTAGGCCGCTTAGTTTAGTTTCTATTTATCTAAAGTATTCGAGTTCATTATTCGTAATCAAATCAACCAGCATTTGGCTAATTGTAATTATCTAAATAAATTTCTATCCGGATTCCGTAATAACCACAGTACACGACAACTCTGCTTCATGTTGTAGACGATCTGGCTTTCATCTTGACGGAAAACACTCATTTGTTGTTCTAATACTGTTGGATTATTCCAAAGCATTCGACTCTTTGAACCATGTTTTGTTACTATAGAAGTTGATGCTTTTCTTTAATTTTGACAATAGAAGACTTAGCTACTTAACAGATAGATTTCAAAAAGTCATTGAAAATGAAAAAGAATCAGTTCCTGAGCGTATACCTGTAGGTGTATTTGAAGAAATTATACTTAGCCCAACCCTGTTTTTCCTTTTTATTAATGACTTACCACAAGTCATAAAATACTCCAAATATCACATGTATGCTGATTGTCAAATTTGGCTTGGTGGATGCTAGTGAAAATATATTGGAAACCTTTAACAATATTAATTTGGATCTATCCAATATATTGGCTTGGTCCAAGTCTAATGGACTCTCACTGAACATTTGCTAAACGCAAGCAATTCTGATTTCTAGAAGAAGTTTCCCAGTAACATTCGATATCTTTATTGATGGTGTGAAGATTAAATTTGCGAATCGTGTTAATAATCTGGGAATTTGTATAAATGACAGGTTCACCTGGGTTTCACAAGTGGTTAATGCTTGTGGTAAGATCAATTCTACTTTGTAAGGTTTGAAGCTACATAAAAACATCTGCCCTAAAAATGTTCGAATTTTGTTTGTTAGATCATTAGTAATTCCTCACGTACTATATTGCGAATTTCTTTTTTTAAGATGTGATTCTACCTCAAGTGATATGCTGCAAGTTAATAATACCGTTAGATATGTTAATGAACTGAGAAAATTTGACCACATATCAGCTAAGTTCAAATAATTTGTTGGTTGCACTATGATTCAATTCCTTTACTTTAGAGCATTATTACTATTATATAAAGTCATTAATAATCGTGTTCCTTCATATTTAAATGAGAAAATAAAATTTGGGTCTAATCGAAATGCAAACATACTACAGTCTGTTAACCGTTCAAATATTTACAACAATTCGCCTCTGTTTACCTCTTTTACAATTTGGAATGAGGTTCCGATTGAGATTAGACGTGTGATGCCTTATGTAAATTTAAAAATTTATGGTGTGTTTTTATTCAAAATACATTTTAATTTATGTTTTAGTTTATTTTTTGTATACTTTTTATTACTAATTTGTATGGATAGAAAAGCTATGCTTTACTCTTTATGCTGAATAAATAAATAAATAATTCAGTAACGACATGTTTAGAGACCAGCTCTATTTGGTCTCTGATCAGTATCAACGATAATACATTATTCACAAAATATAAATTTCTGAAAACAGTCCATTCTGAACGGGCCAATCGATTCATTTATCTGAAAATTCCATGTCGGTCTCGTTTAGTATTTGCCAGGGCCCATCGAGAAATAGTCATCAGTTCATCATTAATAAGTGATAAACCCAACTCAAGCATAGAACGACTAAATAACAGCGTTAAGCAAGATAGGCCCCAAAATGGTCACCTGAGGAACTCCATTAATGATTGGTCGAAACGAAGAGCATACTACTATTTACAGTTATTACCGTCGGCTTTTGGCGGAAAACACTGAATAACATTTTAAAATCAAACACTTCTTTTTATTTCGCAAAAATTAAATAATTTTTATTTATTTAACTATCGATTTCGACTTGTTACTTCATCCTTAGGAGTATCAATACTTGTTGAAGCGAAAATGTGAACTTAGAAAAAATGCGAAAAATGAAAGATGATTTTATTACGATTAATACAAGAAAATATTTATTACAGTGATTATTCGTGCCGTGTTGCTTGGTCAATCGTTGAATAAAGAAGGAAGTTTTTTGATATTTTAGTGTTGATTGTGGTTATCTGGAATAGGCAGCAGGCAGAGCTTTGTCACTGGTGGCTTGTATACGCCATTATGATATCTTAAAGTGACGACTCGAACTAGTCCATCAGATCCTGGATTTGTATCGAAGATCCTCCCGAGTGACCATTTCGAAGGTGGTATGTTTTCCTCCTTGATGAGGATTAATTGACCGATAGCTGCCTTTGACTTTCAAGTCAATCGGATTTGTTTTTTAGTTTTCTCTAAATTTAAATTTTATAAAATTATTTTATAAACCGTTAATTTTATTTCTTTAACGTGTCCTGTTTGATCTTCTGCGTGGATTTGTGCGGGGCTAAAATTTCCGTTTGAAGGTTGAAATTTGGCAAGTAATAGTTCAATTGATTGAGAAGCAAAAAACCAAGAAAATGTAAATTATTAGAGATGCGAAATGGCAAATGTATTTGGTTCCTATGGCACACACATCTTATATAGTAATGAGCTCTACTGTTCAAAATAATGCTTGTGATTCGAGTGCCTGTAAATGTCTGTAATTAAATAAATAAATAAATAACTACTTCGGTCGTTGCTGTAGACGAGAGATTTAGTCCTCCAAATTTTCAAGAAGTGATGATACATTCTCGGCAGTTGCTGGGGTTCGTTTTCACAGTGTATTGGTGTAAGTGTTGGTTCAGGTGTCGTGATTGGTGCCTTCCCGATTAAGAAATGATCTGGAGTGAAGGTCGTACAGTCATTAGGGTGGTTTGTCATAGGACACAATGGTGGCGAGTTTAGGTACGCCTCGATCTGGCACAGCAGAGTCGTCAACCCTCAATCGTGAGAAAGGTTTCGCCCATGATACGCCGTAAATGATGCTTGACCGATTTTATGTTTGCTTCCCACAAGCCGTAAAGTACGGCGAAGCAGGAAGAATAAGGTTCCAGGTGGTGGCATCCTTCTGCTCTGCTGATGCAAGAATGTATCAGCATTGGTGTTGACGACTAGCTCCGACGAAGTTGGTTGCGCAATCGCTGTACAGGTTTTAGATTTTGCCTCTTCGTGCGGCGAGCTTTTTCAACGACGCGATTAATGGGTTTGTGGTTTGTTCGGGCACCAGCTCTAAATGTAATGCCTTCGTAGATAGGCAGACGAAAATACAAGTGTAGCCCTTTGTTGACGCACTTCCACGATCTTTGCGTAGCTTGATACGTATTGGGCCTGCATGACCTATATCAATGGCGATTGATTAAGATGATATCCCATGTGGTGACCGGTACTCCTGAAACTTTCAGATTATGAGCGGTGTCGGTCGTAGTGTCAAGGATCTTGCGCAATCGCACGGCTGATTCGGTCTGTAGTGCAGGCATGGTTCGGAACCTTCGAAGATTTCTGTCGATGATGAACCTACGGTGGTTGTATCGATCTCGTATAATGCGCCATGCTTTCTCGTAATTGTGGTTGGTGATGCTCACAACAAATTCTGAAATTCGGTCCAATAGTCGCTGTCGGAGACTGCAACCGTGGTTCGAGGCCGCTTTATAGCGACCGACTGCTGTACGAGAGTTAGCTTGGCGTCACCTTGCGGGTTCTCGACCGTGGCTCATAGATGCCTCTGTATGGTTTTCAAATTTGAAACTATAACGAGGTAATAGTCATCCGCTTGATCGCGGTTACCATACTCTCCCTCGAGTTTCTCTTCACCGCACGCGGCCTCAATCTAGTCCGGTACGCCGCAGAATTCATTATACCGGGACGTCACGAAAAAAATGCAAAAAACAAAAGATGATTTTATTGCGATTGATACAAGAAAATATTTATTAAATCAATCATCGATTAAAGGTTCAAAAGTAAAGAGAGAGTCTTGGTTTATCCAATAATAATCCAATTTCACCAACTCACTTCACAAATTGATCCACAAATTTGATCCACAATCCTTGTAGGCATTTCATTTCTACTGAATTTTCCGCGTAAATTTCTTACTGTTTGGGTAGAGCACTCACCACTTTAAAAGTAAGTTTTTAATATTTCCTAATTTTGTTCAAGTGTAAAGCCCATTTCGTAAATGTCAAACATTAAACTAATTTTCTGTCAATACGAGTGTGGTAAGTATTGTCACACTGAAATAACCGGTAGTTGAGATTGCAAACACTAGATGAGCCACCCGATATAAATCAAATACGCGCACCATAAACACAAGTATTTAGTTGATCTACTTTATGTTGGATGGGGATACGCATGATCCAGAATTGTAGTAAATAGACTTGCTTTATTTATTTTTATTTCGCGTATTGCAGAAGCGCGCACATAAATGGCCATTTTTATTTTAATAGTACCGCCGACAGAATTTGAATCACGAGTGTGTTTTGTTTGAGCCATGTTTATCGCATCGAGAGAAATTGATGGACAATTTTCTTTATGAAAATTATCGATGTATATTGTTTAATTTTGTTGATTGATTTTTTGTACGCGGCTTTATCTTTACTATTAGATAAGCGTTTCTTGTGTGAATGAAATTTTGTTGTTTTTTTCCCTCGAAATATGATTGTCATATGAAGAAATAATTGGTTATGACGTGGGACAAGTAAGGCGAGATTTTGCTCCGTTTACCTTTATTGTATTTACAAGAAATACAATCCTGGAGTGTGATAGATGATTATTTTTATGGCAGTATCTTAGAATTTAATTCAATAATTTACTTTTAATTATTTATTTGGAAAATCTTTACTATTTGAAATCGCTTTAACGTGAATAATAAAATCCGATTAAAAATTAAATTTATGTTTTTTGTAATTTTTTGCTACTTATGATTATACAATATTAACACATCAGAATTCTGGGGAAGATAGCAGTTGCAACATTTTTGATCAAGAGGTCTCTTTATTTGCAATTTTATCAATTAAATGAAATCATTTCAAAGGAAAAAGGCCTAGAACGGCAATAGAACGTTGTTATCGATATTCTTTCTAGTTGCATTCAATGGAATAAAATATATTTAATCAAGTTTGCGTTGATTTTTTTCTGACAGTGAAAACAGATTTCATATAAAACATTTAACTAGCGCATAACTAACTGCCCGTTAGTCGTTTTTATGTGCAACCGGCCATAAGAGGTGTAAGGTCGTGATATGTATATACATGCTGTCGTATCCTTAGGAAGATATATTCCTCAGGGTAATTAGTGTATGGTTGGATGTTAGTGCGTTATACAGCATAGGATGAGCTGACCCGTGGATGCAAATGATTAATTGTTCCAGACGTTTACAACTGAGGACGATAGATACATATGGTATCCTATTCCTAATCATAAATAACACAAATTAATAAAGTAAATAATTAAAAATCGTAAAAGTAATTATTAACAAAGTAGTTAGATTATGAGCGTGGCGCTCCAGTCTTTTCTTTGAATAACTAATCTTTTCATTATATTACTGAGAGGATGAATATTAGAATGAGAGGATTAGGCAGAGCCTGGGCCCGCATAATTCTGGAGTACGATTCGTTTTTCAATTCTCTCTCAGTCTCTCGCACTATAGTCTTCCATCCGCCTCGATCCATCGCTCTCATCCTCCAGTTTCGACATCCTAATATGCGTAGGTCTTGTTAGATATCGTCACGCCAGCGCAGTCGGAGTCTTCCTCTACGACGCACATCGGCTGGTTGTTGATGGACCACTTTATTAATCATTTGTTGTTGTGGAGACCTTGCAACATGACCGAGCCATTTAACTCGATTGGATTTGATGAATCCGATGATATCGCTACCTCTGAGCAGTTGCTTTATTTCGTGGTTACGAATACGATACGATACGAATCCGGTATTCGTTGTTGGCAACTTTAATTAGACCAAAGATGGAACGAATGATCTTCCTTTTGAAGGTAGGCAACAATCTACAATCGTTTCAGGTCATGGTCCAGCTCTCGCTGCCGAGAATCAGCACATGTCTTATGAAGGCTTTATAAAGTGCGAGCTTGAACGACTATAATTTTGTTTGGCGTAAAAGACTTTGTCCGGCAGCAATTCGAGCTTTTATTTCTGCTTGCATATCATTCGATGTTATAACTGACACGAGGTATTTAAAGTTTTTAACGCTATCAAAATTATGGTCGCAAATTCCGAGATTTGCCATGGAGATGTTCTTGAGTGTTGCTAAAATTTTGGTTTTGCTATTGGATTGCGCTTACTCCAGGAATGTGCATCGCCATTATGGTTGGCCTGTACGTTTCTAATCATACCATATCATATAATTTGTTTTATCGTCGGATTGAAATAATTCAGTATCCTAATGGTTTACAGCTTGCGAATGTGACATTCTCATTTGAATTATTTTGAACATCGGCAGTTCGGTAGAAATACCTTCATTTTGAGAACGCAAACAATAAATTCCAACTTTAACAGATTCTATCGAATACACTTAATAAACACATTTTTTAAATCACTTGTTTGTTTTTTGTTTCGCAAAAATAAATTTTTAATTTAAATCTGCCAAAGGGCTTATTAGTCTATCTATAAGTGAGTGCAAAGCTGACATTTTAATATTATGGGGACGCTATGAAGAGCTAGGGGATAATAGCGTCTGTATACGTTGGTTTACGATGAATACCACTTTGACAGATTTAAATTAAAACATAAAGCTTAATATAATTCTACAAATAGCAACGAATAACGGATATATAACTAATACTATTACAGTTATTGAATAAAAAGATGAAGCGTAAAACTCTAACGGGTATTTATCCACCGGATAGTCCAACTCAGAGAAAATGGCGTCATTCAGAGTATATAGGAAAAACTAGCCAACGGATCAACAACATCGTGTCCGATTATACCAAATCCAGTCCGACTATAACACAATAAAGAAAATGGTTTTTGACAATAAACCTAGAATTGATCGCCTTTCCAAGTCTGGCGTTTATAGGATTAATTGCAATGATTGTTAGTTTATCTTATATTGGACAGACTGTGCATAATTTTGGAGTTAAAGCTAAAGAACATTCATCTGGTTGCAATGTATCAACTTTCCATAATCATTTAACTTTAGAAAATCATACAGCTGGCTTAAACAATTTAGACATATTACATATACAGCCCAAAAGCAGACGTTTAGATACCTTAGAATTTTACGAAATTCGATGATTCATATTTCTTAACCAAAATATTCTTAAGGAAAAGAGAGAAATCTCTCTCAACAATTAAGGATCTCGCCCTGTTCAATTCTCACGCTCTAAATAATATGACTAATACGTCGGGTAATTAAATGTACTTCAATGAATTTTGTTACTCAGCCAATGACTAATCGCTTACTTGCTATTCCTCTTTTTTCGTTATTAATTTTTTCCTTATAAACAACAGATGGTTTGGACGAACAATAGATTAATTTTTATTGCCTATATTTTGTCTCCTTCTTTTATTGAATTTTACTTCTAGTGTTTATTAAATGTTAGTGTATTTCGCCAAGTGCCTTCGGCAAATAGTGTTAAAAATTCTAAATTGAATATTATTTAGAAAATTGCCAGTGAATGTATCTTGGTTAATGAATATATAGTCTTCATTATTTTATTTCTGATCGTACAATAATTGTTTGGACATATAGTGGCCAAATATACATTTGCTCTTTTCGTGTTGGTTGGAAATTTTCCATTTCTCTAATTTGATTAACCTGCTGTATCTTTCTTCACCATTTTTTTAAATTTTTGTAATAAATTTGTGAAGCGAAATAGACTGTAATTGTATAAGTTTCCATCTAATTTCACATCTTACGATAAATGAAGAACTCTGTTAACGTTAAAAGATGTGTTTTCAAACCTATATAAAATTGAAAATGTTCTGACGAACTCGTAACGACATTTCAGCTGCACATTCATTGTTGAAGAGAAAGTGTTCAGCATTACATAAAATCCTTATTCCACAAACGAAAAGTAGGAAGTGTGAATAGTACTCCTCGCAATATGTCCTTAAACGCTACAACGCCAATATATAGCAAAAACATCCTGAACTCTTGCTCTCCAAAGCACTACTTCTTCGAAGGTCCTCTGCTTTCTGGCGAATTACAAAGGAACACAAGTTCTTATTGATTTTAAATTTTCATTTATCGCTTTAATAGCGTTTCTTTTCAAGGAAATTGTGTTTCTATCGTCGCCTAGTGACGCGTAGGCGAAAACCATAATAGGGGCATAAGTTAAAGTGTAACAATTGTCTTGTAATTCCTAGTAATGTGCAATCAATAGGAAATTTTGTGACGCTATCAATATTCAAAATATCCAGTAAAATATTTTGATTTATATGGTGTTCTCTATCAATTCTTTATTTAAATTGCTTATCGGTCTTTAGAAAATTTTCAACACCTAGAAAACAAACTATGCTCCCAATAGATTCGGGATTATTTCTTTTATCTGACATTTTGTACAGCTGTAACAGCCTGAGTGCGATTTTACTCCTAAAATAAAATAATATATTAATACGAGTAGTTGAAACAGTTAAATGATTATTGATGAAAAACTAACATTGATACCTAATACTAAAGAACAAGTTGCAGCATCGCAGATAAATGCTCTAAAAGAAAATGTACGAGTAAGTATCTTGTCTAACACGTTACCCGTGTTCATATAAAAATCTGACTTCCTCAACGATGAAAGCTCTTCAGCACATGAGGGCTTCAGTACATTTTGGTTGTTTATTTTCATGGTATATTCCGATAACGAAAACTGTTCTGAACAGTATTATGTTCAAAGTTGACTGTTTGAACTTTTTGCCAGCAATATACCGTCTATTTCAATGTCGACACTATTTCGCTTTCATTATAGGGATTAGTTTTTATAAAATTGTCTATATTATGATTTAATCCAATGTGTATGTAATCATCGTTTTTCAAATCAACAATTTCACAAGGATTTTGTGAATTTCTTTTTAGAGTGTTATGTCTGTGTTCTGGATCATTTAAATTGTATTTTCAAAGCAGTTTTGATAATAAATTTCCACACTGCACTGAAATATTAAATTATACAGCCCATTGTGCCAGCTCTCGCAAACAATTTCATCTCATTCATCTCCGATCGGTCAAAATGTACATCGTTTTGAGAATTGATGGATTCGAATTGTTAATCGAAGCTTTCATCATTTGTAGTTTCCGAACGAGTATTCGCGATATTAACTACACAAAATTCATCTACTGATTAATTATGTTTGCCAGAACAAGATTATTTGGTTTCTTTTGGCCACACATTTTTTTTAATTCCTCCCTATTCACATATAATAATTTCGTTTTGCCATCTTAAAAAATAAATTATTACATATATTATATAGTTTTTTTAGTTTACCTAAAAACTAGATTAGTAAACGAAAATAAATACCTTTTTTATTGCACTGTCCTGTCCGCAAGATAGTTAAATTAGGAATAGTCTCCTACTTTAACAACATTTTATTTTATCACAATTGAACTAAATGGATGTACTCGTAAACTTAAGGTATATAATGTCTTTAGTTTTTAGGATGATGCTTTTATATACCTGAACGTTATTCTGTTATAGATAAATTTCCTAACTAAGTGTTTGTTAATTCAAAATTAATTTTTATTTTACCGACTAAATGGCACAGTGGTTAAAGGTTAGGCGTTTGGATCGGGAGGTGCTGGGTTCGAATCCCGATAGGGGCAGGACGCAAAAGGAAATTTTCATGAACAGGTTATAATCTGTGATTAAAAGGAACATAACTTCGACCCCCTATCGGCGTGCAAAACTCAGAGCCATCTTTCATGTCCAGTACTATTGGCAGGCATGGAGCAATGCAATCCGCAGATGGTCACTTAAATATTAAATCGGTCCTATAAGCCGTACGTCTTCGATTTGGGAATAATTGCGTAAAGTAAGACGGGAAAATGAACCGCGAAAGAGCAGGGAGTGCTTCGGCCCCAGAAAAGATAGCATAGATTAAAACAAAAAATAAAAAAAAAAAATTATTTCGTGGAGACTTAAATTAATAAAAGTCTTTAAATTCGAAAAATTTTTGTTTAAAATTTTTATTCAAAAAATAATTTGTGTCTTAAATTATTTAATAAATTAAAATGGACAACGACAGAAATTAATCGAGTGTGTAAACAATATTTTATATAATCAGGAGAACTAACATTACAATTGTAATACAGCTGTTAATACATTACAATATTAAAAAGGATAGAGCCTGGGAAAATTGGCAAACATAGTGGTAAGTTTAATTAATTATTTATTTTATTTCATATTACATAATATAATTTTCTATACCTAAGTCTTATCACTAATAATTCTGTAACCAATCAATGGTACTCGCTGCACTAAAGAAATTTGCAAATGAATCTCTAATGTAAAAAGCTGTAGAAGTCTCGCTGCCACCTTGATATGGTAGATTTCGCAAATTATTTTGCAACGGTTCGTTCTCAGCAGGCACCTCGAAATGGTTTGTCTTTATAATAAAATTATGTAAAATGCACGTTGTTAGTACAATTTTATTTACATTTTCTGGCTTTAAGTAGCCTTCTACTATAAAGCCTAAATTTTTGCGACATAATTCTAAAACTGTTTTCTGACACTTCTTGCACGAGAGTGTCGATAGTTATAATGTTGCTTAGTTTTATCTGCATTTTTTAGTTGAGCTCGGGAATATGGCATCAACATATAATTTTTTAGCGGAAACGCTTCATCGGCGACAATTACATGAGGCATGTTTGTGCTTGTGTTTGGTAGCTTACGGTTCCCTGGTACATTTAATTTATTAAGCGCAAGGCTTTTCCCAACTTAGAATGAGAAAAATACCTGCGTTGCTATTTTTCCATACGATCCTACATTTACAGCTATAAATCTGTAACGCGTATCTACTATAGCCAACAATTTAACTAAAGGGAACCGCTATTAAAAGGAGCCGTAATCGTGATGTGCTTGCCATCTAATGCTCCAATACAATTTGGAAAGTTCCACATTCTCCAAAATTCATCTGCTATTAGCCATTCTGCTTCATTTGGTATTGGCATAAATTCAGGAGAATAATTTTATTTATGGCGTCGCACACTTCAGTAACTATTTTTTTAAACCTTAGAATGTCTAAGTCTGTAGCTAAATGCTATTGTTTATATGAATCGCCAGTGTTCAAGAACCTAAAAAATATTATTTATTAATTTAATTTAATTGTAGTTATTTTTAAATTAAAATTGTATTTAATTTGTCTCTTTTAAGGATCAGAGTGCAAGAAACACTGGAACAACCTCAGAGATGCATATCACAGAGTAGTCAAAAGAAATAAGGAGACGAAAAGTGCAGCAAACAAACCGAAAACGAGGAAATATGAAGAAATAATGTCGTTTTTGACATCCTATATGAGAGAGAGGGAAACTATTACTTCTGTGGTTGTTGATCTGAGCCAAGATGATGCTTGATGCTGTAAACGAAACTACGAATAGTTCGATTAAAAGAACGTAACATGCTGACAGGACTCCAGTCAAAAAACAAGACGGCCTCATTGATGAAATATATTTTAAATAAAGACAAATCAGAACAAAACAACGAAATAGACTTGTTTTTTAAAACTTTGGCTGGAATGGTCAAGAAACGGTCACCATTCAACCAGTTATTATAAGAATTATCACAACAGCAACCATTGCAACTGCCTGGCTGCATCAGCATCCATCTAAAGAGCAGAAGTGTCAAGGTTAAGCTACAGTTCCTCTGATAATTCAATAATGCATCCGCCATCACCGGTCCCTTCAACACCATTCACTGGCAATCCGTGCAAAACTCAAAAAGAGCTTGCAGAACAGTTAGGAGTTACTCACCAAGCAATATCACTTCGATTGCATGTACTGGGAAAAATCCAGAAGGAAGAAGGGCTTCTCATAAATTGACCGAAGAAAACAAAAAACGAAGAGTTGACATCAATTTGCTGTCACGGTACAAAAGAAAGAATTTTTTGCACAAAATCCTCACGGGTGATGAAAAGTGGATTTTGTACGATAATCCTAAACGCAGAAAACCATGAGTTGATCCAGGCCAGCCATCAAAATCAGTTACCAAAATGATTATTCATGCCAAGACAATGTTACTGTGTGTCTAGTGTGATTGAAAAGAAGTTATTTACTAGGAGGTTCTGGAACCTGGTCAAACTGTTATAACTGAATGTTACCAGGTCCAATTGATCAAATTAAGTTATGCTCTGGAGGAAAATTACCATTTACGGGCCAAGGAAGGCAGTAGGTGATATTGCTGCATGATAATGCTCGCCCACATACAGCAAAATCAACCCAGGAACTTATCTTCTCCTTATTTACTAAGTTTCTATCGCGAAGTCATTCATCATTTACCTGATAAATGGCAAAAGACCATAGATAGTAATGGCGAATTGTTCGATAAATAATCTTTGTAGCAATTATATTTTCAATAAAGTTGAATTTGACCAATAAAAGCCGAGTTTCTACTTGCAAACCTAATAGTTCATAAAATATATATTATTAAAATTATACTAATACACTTTATTTAAACCCAATAATTAGTTTACAGTAATTATTTTTATGTGTATCATTCAAACAAGTAACCCGTATTCACTGGCAGCATTAAATGCTAAGGATTTACTAATTAATTACATTCAAATATCCTTAATTACAGGAAATTTCGAGTGAGTTTTCGAGCTGCAAGTGCTGTAAGCTCACTAATAAATTATTAGGTTTGCCGATTGGCATTGTGGATCTTTTCATCCACATCTTATAAATTTATTTTATTCATTCATTTTATTAGTAAGATCGTCCTGTATGAAAGCGCACAACATAATAAATATATTTGCAACTTTCAGTATCATAAGCTAATGTGATTTAACTTCACTAGTAGATTAAATTAATAATTTTTTTGATTGTTTAGGGACCCGAAAAGTATTAATTTAGAATTAAATTTCATGAAATTTCTAGATGCATGTGAAATAAAGTATTTTTTTATTAGGTTGCTGACTTAAAGAAGCATTTGTAAATTAGAATTGTGTTGTCTTATGCAGTACAATCGCTAGATGTCTGCAAACGGGTAGTTCCGGCTACAAAAAAAATAGTTTTCCTATCCTTCCCTTTTATTATTTGAAAACAGGAACTAGAAATAGGACCGGCGTTATCCGGCACATCTCTCTAGTACTTGGTCTTACAGTCCAATCAATCGAAGAAAAGTGACTGGGATTACGACCACAATTTACAATGCCATGAAAATGTGGCTCGATTACCTCCGAACTCAACAAGATGCACGGTTTACAAAACATGCACTCGTGAAAATAGACGACTTCTCTTAGGGTTTTATTGGTAACGTTTTACGGTCACATTGATTCAGCTTACATTTTGGAAAACATATCAAGTCATGTGCCTTGCAGAACATTTCGAAATCATGAGTTTTCAGCACTAGAACACCATTCCACAAACTATGGAGAAAATAACCCCATTAATAGGTTGTAAACTTTCAACATCGTCGACGACCTATTTGACTTTAATTTATCAAAGGACTACTTCAAAAATATCCTTAAGAATTATTTTAGAAAATTTAAATTTTTTTTTTTCGTGTTTTAAAGTTCTTTATCAGAATTTTTAATATTTTTGTTTTAAATTAAATTCTGAAATCAATAAACTAAGTAATCAATTTGCAAATATCGAGGCATGTTATCTCTTCAACAAACAAAATTAAACTGAAATCAGGCGGTAGGTTGTGTCGTTGTATATTAAGTACCTGATTTGGTCAGATTGACAGTACGGCATATTTCATAACAGGATGTCACAAAACAACACAAAATAGTACACAGGAAGACATCACAAAATAATACATAGTACACTAAAAGACGAGACTGATATTGAAATATTATCAACAAATGAAAGGAAAATTTTACATTAACTTAATGTAAATCTTCAATAAAAATTATTTTATAATTACTTTAATTGTAGGTAAATCTCTACTTGATAATATACTAATAATCTTATATTGTGCAACTGTTTTGTGATGTTCTTTTTTTCTAATCGGTCATCGTTTTGTGATACCCTCTTTTAATCGGTCATATTTCGTACCATGTACTGTTTTGTGATGTCCTGTTTTGTTACTTCTAGTTATGAAATGTGTTATAGTGAGCGGCTTTGCTTTAAAACTGCAACCAACTAAATAGATTTTAATTAGTTTCGTTTTGTTGAAAGAACTAATAGTAACTGGTGTTTTTTCAGAGGTTCACATCTTTAAGCTAGCAACACTGTTTTGTCATTAGTTTGATTTGCCCTTTCCTAATGAATAGATTCACGCCAGAGCAACGCTTGCAAATTGTTGATTTTTTTAATTAAAATAATGGTTCTGTAATAGTAAGTGTAAAATAATAATCGTCCATCAGAGTGGGTAATTCGGTTAACTATGGATCGTTTTCGTACCACGTATACTCTAAATGATAATACGCTTCCAGTAAGACGTCAAACAATGCGTACCGGACAAGCGATAGACGCTGTGCAGCGTAGCATTGAGGTACTCACAAATCAATCAATTCGACGTCGTTCTCAGCAACTGGAGATGTGTCCATCCCGGAATTAAAGCCATCCGACCATCGCACACGCCGCGAATTCGGCCAATAGGCTGAAGCACAAATTTATAGTTGATTTTCTAAACAAAATTTTGTTCAGCGATGAAGCTCACTTTTGGTTGAATGGGTACGTTAATAAACAGAATTGTTGGATTTGGAGTGAAGATAATCCACAAGCCTTTGCTGAAACACCATTCCATCCATAATTCCAACATGCGGAATTATTGGTCCATATGTGTTCAAAAACAATGATGGGAGAAAAGTTACAGTCAATGGTGAAAGGTAGAGACATGTGTATCGATTTTGTCCCAAAATTTATGAAACGAAATGAGTGTAACCGGAAAGATATAGTAGTAGTATTTATGTTTATGTTAGTGACGCGCGTATAATTGGTTTGCTTTACTATACACATGCAAACCACGTGTCATTGTTTTTTGTTTATTCTATTAACCCTTGATGAGATTTTTGATTCCTATATTGAGGAGCGCGATTGCGCTCCTTGGCACTCAAAGGGTTAACCATTGTAAACGCCATGTTTTTGTGTTGTTTTAAAAAATGAAGAAAAATTCGTCATTTTGGAACAATATGATTGGTCGAAAAAATTCTTTAAACGAATGAAAAGACAAACTAAAGTGGGAACTATAGATGGAATAAAAAGAATAATAAAAATAACGTAAGAGAGCGAAAGAGAGGATTTACATGCATTCGACTATACTGAGAATAATGAATATAAAAAGAATAACAGAAATTGCGTTTAATTTTTTTTCATTTTTTCTGTCACTTAAAAAGAATAACCGAGCGAAAATTTTCGTCGCAAGAATAAAAAACTTAATAACTACAACAACAAAACCCAAATAAATTTTAGTGTGTTGAATATAATATGCATGTTTATTTTTTTATATAAGGGGATTTTATATTATTCGTGTGTTTAATCTTTTCTATTTATAAAATATTCATGTATATATATAGTAATATGATTATAATATCAAAAATAATTTTCAATACACTGTAGAATTGTATTTTTTTAAACCTAACCTAAAAAAATAATTTATCGAATTGCGGTGATTTAAACCGCATATAAATAATTTTTATAATTTTAATAACTTATATTTGTTGATATAAATACGTTCATACTCAAAACTATTGTAGTTTCATTCAAAATTTTAGGAAAAATATCATAAAATATATGAATGAACTTAATATTTCAAGTTATCTATGGCCGTAACGTCAAATTGGAATAATCAATTTTTATCTTCGTTTCTTACGTTATTTTTTTTATTCATTTTATTCTATCTATAGTTCAGCCTTAACGCAACACTGAACCCGCCTTTAAAATAGTGTTACTTTTTAAATATTTATGTATGTTCGATTTTTCTTTTATAATTAATATTTTATTTTTAAAATTTATGAAATTTAAATTAAATTTATTTATAAAATTTAAACATATACTAACATATAAACATATAAAATTAATTTATTATAAAAAAATATTAAATATAAAATACATTAGCATGTTAAATAATGACACTCCACAGCTCGTGAGCAGACGTAATGTGTTGAGAAAAGGAAATAAGCACTATAACAATTAAACCAATCCACATCGCTACTATTCATCATAAAAATGACACAAATGCGAACAAAAGAAAAATACAAATCCAAAGATATAATTGTCTATTATATATTGTATATACGTATTCGATATTTGTTACTTCACTCATTTTAAATGAGTAACTCACGGGACAAAATCGATATAATGATTTCTAACTTTTTTGTACCCCAATTGGCTGGAAAAATCTTGCAGATATGTGGTTTCAACAGGATACAATTAATTCACTCAAAGAAACATTTGATTAAAGACTAATTTCACGTAATGGTCTTGTTATTGGCCACCGAGATCGTGTGATCTAACTCCATTAGCTTATTTTCTTTGGGTATATGTTTAGTCACTTGTCTACGCTGATAAACCAGAGACGATTGAACACTTGGAACACTACATTCGGCGAGTTATTAGCGAGGTACGGCTGCAATTGCTGTGAAGGGTGATCGAAAATCGGACCTCCAGATTAAGCCATGTACGCGCCAATCGCGGCGGCCGCATGGCCGAAATCATATTCAAGCATTATAGCCATAAAATTATCTATTCAATAAAGCTAGTTTCATTGATATTCAAAATGGTTTTCTTTGTTCTATTTTAATTTAAAATTGTGAACCTCAAAACACATTATTAAAACGCTTCAGCTAAAAGAACAAGGTACTATATATATTACATGCAATTTTATGTTTTATTAATTATTAAATAAGGATATAGCAAAATATAATAACAAATATTTTTGTTGTGCCTTTGATAGAAGAATATGAGGAAACCTTTACTTTTGTGTACATACGAGTACATATAATAGCCGTGGGTAAAAATGGGTATCTTTTGGGTAATTTTATTTTTTTAAATTTTGGTAATAAATGTTACTCAAGTTACCCTGGCTAAGTTTGTAATTTAATTTTTCTGATACTTCTAATTTAATATGAAGACAGAAACAAAAAATAACAAAAACTGAATTAGCCTAAAGTTACTCTACATGTTCGAAAATAGATTTGGTAATTTATTGTCAGCAAGTTACCCAAAAGTTACTAAGTGCTATTTCCGAAAACGGGTAATAAAACATCTTAAGTATCATTTTGGTTTGTTGCTATTTATGCACTGGTCGATTTTAAGTGTTCAATTCATATCTTTAGAGAAATTGGGTTTAGACAAATTAAGAAGATGGTTAAAATAACCTGGTTAACAAATTAATCGATTTGGGTCATTACTCACTACCAAAAATTTGAACGTATTTAGGGTTCGAACTAATGAAATGTTAAGTATTATAAAATAATAGTAGGAATATAAAAATTCCGTAATCTTATCAGAGATTCAAAGTCGAATATTTTATGCACTACGGAGACAGTAGACGGAGACAAAAAGTTCGAATACAAAAAGTAAAAACGCATATCTATAAAATGTAAAGATTTTTCGATTTTACGCATATCTATAAAATGTAAAGATTTTTTAAATTTTTAACCCAACATCTAATAATTATTTGTAACAGTTTTTTTCACAATTATTCCCCCTTTTGCCTTCTTAACGAGCTTCAATCATTTTCATCACATCACGCACGTAATGCATTACTGCTTGAAATTGTGAAATATTGGAAAATTGTTGACTATTAATCCATCTGATATCAAATACGACCATGCGAAATAATCCAAAGGGTTAAGTTCAGGTGAACAAGGCAGACCAATCCTCTTTTGTAGAAAATCGGTTAGATTCTCTCCGCACCACTGTTAAACTATTATAAACTATATTAGTCGTGTGCGGCGCTCCCTTTTTCTGGAAACAATAATTCTTATCTCCGTAAAGAGTATTGAGAAGAGTAATATTGGGTAACAAAGTTCTCTGCAAAATTTCTTCGTGGTTGAATTTCACTCTTTTTCTATAGATTTTATAAGGAATTTGGCTGTCTTGCTTATAGCTAATAAAAAATCTTATTTTCGTCTCTCGTAAAACAATATTCCATTCCCATAATTTGATTAAAGTGGCTAATTTGACACATATTACTTTAAAAACCCTTCTTTTATGAAATCATTACTACCTTACTAAGCATATTTTATTTATTATACAAATTGGGTTTTGAGAAAATCGATGTTAAAGTTCGAAAATTCATCGAATTTGTACATTTCTGGAATTTATTATTTTCTTTTAATGATTTTTTCTACTAATGAATCAGTTAAAAAATTGTTAAAAATAATAATTTTGACAGAAAACTTAAATTTTTTGTATATGTCCGAAACTTGTTTGTTTTTAATCTAAGCAAACTGTTCTGATGCCGAACAGCCAAGGTTGGTTGGCCCATGTGTTCTGCACTCCGACAGGGGGTCATAGTTGTGGTCATTTTCATCACCGACAGTAATTAGATGATGAATAATCCCTTTTGCATCCTGTCTCTTCGGAATTCGAAGCCGATACCTCTCATTCCAAATGGCAAAGCTTTAACCATTGTGCCGTTTGGTAGGCAACTGAATAAATTAATTGATCAATTAAACATTTCTGGCGAAGTTTTGATTTTTAACAATTTTTTAACTGATTTATTAACGACTTAAGCTTAAGTTATTCATTTTGACAAAAATGTAGTTAAGGAAAATATGTTTAGAACTGCAGTATAACTGTTTAGGCAATCATTCAGAAAAATAGAAGGAAAAATAGTTAAATGGTGTTAGCCTCAATAAATAATACCACTCGTAGTATGTTATGGGTGAAATATCCTGTCCTGCATAACTTATGGTAACCATGATTAATAGTGTTTTTATTTTTTTTACAGTAATTGGAGCCGTCGACTTTCTGGAATGTCTGGTATTTACGAAGAAATAGCTGATGATAGCATTTCACGGCAAAATAATTGTAGAATTTCCAGAAATTCGGTAGCATCTGGAATATACGAGGAAATGAAGCCTTTTTCACCTATTATACCACCTTCATCCGGAGAAATTGCACAAATAAAAACGCCACCACCATTACCACCTCGCACACGTGTTAATACGCTTGAATACGAGGAAATTCCACGGGCATATACCAATCCAGAGTCTGCTGCAATGTTCAAATTTCAAGAAGTTCCTCGCAATCCAACAGCCTCGATTAGTAATAAAAAACCGGCGATCAGTGACGATTTAATATTCATGCGAGAGCTTAAATTAAAACCCAAGGCCATTGGATTTGATTTACTCGAAGCGAAACAATACAGTCTATCTAGTCCGGACTTAACAAGAGTTAGTCAATTAAAAAATGTACATGATGATGCAAGAAGTGTCGAAGATTACGATTATCAATCCACGTCTGGATCAAACGAGATAAAATTGGAAGTTAATGAACCCACAGTTGGCCACAGCGATGATGACGAGAATAATCTAAACATCTCTGATAAAATCTTGTCGAATTTTAATTTTTCTTGTGCCAGTAGCTCGAAAGTTAATTTAATTGGAGCGAGTGTATTAAACGATGATTCGATATACCAAGGGGTGACGTTGCGTAATAAAGTGTCTGGTATCTGTGATTTAGGTTACTGTGTTATGACACCTCCCGCAATAAAAAATTCTTTATCGATATCCTCGTCTAATTCGTCGAAAATGTCGACAAATTCATCAAATACCGCATCTCCCAAAAATCAAAATTGTTTCGATATACAATTTCGTTTCGATGAAATTTTAACGTCAACGACATCGATTAAATCGAATAATTCGAACATATACGAAAACATGGGTTTACTGGATTCCAATCATTATGTCGATATGACTCAAAATTTAGTAATGAATCCAACTGCTACCACAACGAAATTTAATCAGTTATTAAATTATGATAGTCCGAAGAAATTGATGGAAAATAATAATATATGTGGAAATCGCAATTCCATTGATGATAAGGTTCCTTCGTACTATCCAAATAACTTTAAGGTGACCGCCAAAAATAATAAAAACGAGAATTTGTATAACACTACGCCAAAATTGAGTGGGCGTAAGCTCAATAATAACGATTCAAACAAAAAATTTAAAAAATTTTCGCCGAAGGTCAACGCAGCTCCAATTGCAGCTTCCCAGTCTGAGGGTACTATAAGAACAGAGTCACGAAATGAGACAAGTGCATCGACTACCACTTCTCAACCACTCTCACAGCGAATTTACCAAAAATATGCTACAATGTCACGAGCATCTTGTCGGTATTTTGGATCACCAAAATCAAGCAGCTCATTGTCAGTACCTTCTGTTACGACACCGCCTCATTTGGTTGATAGCGGAAGAAAATTTGCAACTGTGCGATTTCGTCGGATCGATTTATCACCGCTTAAAAATAAAATCAATAATGTGCTAGCGAGGCATAACTCGGGTGGTCTGTGATTGAAACTATTTAGGAATCGAAGTGATAGGTAGTGTTTAATTTTAATGTTTGTTTTGTATTGTTTGATTTAATTAAGGATGGATTTGTTGAGAGTTATGAAGTTGTTTACACCAATAAAATATATTTCGGCCAAAATTGTTATAAAATATACGGTTTCCATGCTTTATTCGTTGCTTTTATTTGAAATTGTAATATACAAAAGCTTCCGTATTCAAGGCTTTTAATCATAATTAAGAAATGCAATATTAGAAATGTTAAATAAATTTATTTTAGGATAGTTGGTCCTAGTCTGCGTCTTACTTGAAAATGATTAACGTTAGGTGAAATACCATCTCAATAATTCCATCAGATTTGATAATTTTTTGTTGCTAGATAAATATTGTAAAACAATTTTCGTTATTGTGTATTAAATTGATTATTATGTGTTAAGTTCAATTTTAATTTTGACTGGGATCTAGAAATAATTTTGAGAATATTTTTTCATGTTATAAACTATGTTATTTGTTTTTTATTATTTCCATTAAACATTTATTAATTATACATAATGATTCGGCAAGAAATAGCACAAAAATTCATATCAAAAAATTTTTAATTGTACATAATTACATAATTTAAGTAAAGTTTAAGTATAAAACATAAGACGGCTCAAACCAAAATTGATTAAGGTGCTTCCAACTTTTAACAGTGTTTCATCAGTGTACATATTTGATTAAAACTATCATTTTCCACATATCCAGTGGTGTTTAACACATATCAATATCCCACCGAATTTTTAATAAAGCTTTTTTTAACTAGCTAAATGTCGAAATCAAATGATCAATTATATACAAATTTATATCTAATTAAAGTTTGTGATTAGAAATTTGAAAAAATTATTATCAACATGTACAAAAATGTTTAATATATAAAATTAGTTTTAATAATGCTTTAAGCTTTTTTTTTATTAAGTATTTAAGTTTACAAGTGCAAATGCCAATGTATTAATCATGAATGATAATCAAATATTGTTCAATTATAAGAGAGTACAAGTTTAATAAAAATAATATTGAATAATTGTCTTAGCTTTGAAATTTGAACTCTAGAATAATTTTAAAAAAAATGAAAATATAATAATTCACATAAATATGCATTATTGTCATTACGCCGGGTTATGTAGTCAATCGATTTATTAGTTAAAGACTTGTGTTGATACCGATCGACAATCCACTCCATAGTTTTGCTTAACTAAAATTGAAACAAAATCAGCTAAATTGGATTTTAATAATTTTTTTTAAATCAACCATGACTTAATAGTAATTATAGTCAGATATTTGTTTCACATCGAGGGTACAATTTACACTAACAGTAATTTGAGAGTAACGAGAATTCATCATTTAAAAAGCTCGCTTAAAGGGATTGTAAGTTTTTTTTTGTCGCTAAGTTGGCACAACTGTCCTCTATCTTGACATGAAATTTGAGCGCGATCTATCGTTTAGTTTGTTTACAGCGTTCAATTTTGCTAGTTCATCTCAAGTGTGTTTCCCGATTTTTATAATGAATATAAATATCGAGCAAAGAAACGAGAAAAAAGTCAGCCGGAGCCAAACCAGGTGAATACGGTGGTTGTTCGATGATATTTGTTCAGTTTTTGGCTAGCAATTCGTTCACAATGATAGCCTTATGAGATGGTGCGTTTGTGGTGCAAAATTCATGAGTTTCTTTCCACAAACTTGGAGGTCTATTATGAAATTTTCGACCGCGTTTTTTTCTCGACGTTGTCGAAAATAAGCTATTATGAAATTTTTCGACAGCGTCGAATCGAAAATTTACGCCACTTCTGAAGGTGACGAATATCATTGTCAATACAAAAAATATTTATAAAATTATACATAAAATATTAAAAATTAGATTAAATAATTTTAATTATTTAAATTTAATTAGTTTATTATAAAAAATTTTCGTAATAAAATTTTATTAAGTTTTTTATATTTTCGATACAATCGAAAAATTCATAATAGGTATTTTCGACGTTGTCAGATTAGTCGACGTTGTGGAAAAAAAAACGCGGTCGAAAATTTCATAATAGACCCTGGTGTTTTTCGGCGAATTTGCTCTCTCAAACGCCGCATAACGCCCAGATAATATTCTTTATTTACCGTCTGACCTGGTAAGAATTCCTAGTGCACAACACCGCGATAATCAAAGAAAACAGTCGACATTACCTTGATTTTTGATCGACTTTGATGTGTGGTTTTTCAGTTTTGGCTTAGTTGGAAGGCGCCAATCAGCTTGTTGACTGGTTTGCATGTCAAACTAGTAAACCAACGTCTCATCACCAGTTATAATGCGTTTTATGAATGTGGGGTCGGAATTGATTCGTTCCAGCATGTTTACTTTACGCGATTGAGTTTTTGAAGAAAATTCAGATCTTTTGGAACTAGTCGAGTGGCAACGCGTTTCATGCCCTAACAATAGTGTACGATGGTACGAATTGTTTTGTGAGACACAGAACGTTCAGCGGCTATCTATCAGACCTAACTGACGATTTTCCGTCACCATTTCCTTCACTTTAATGTTAACTTCAGTTGAGTCCAACCAGAACGAGGCAAATCTTCCACCACATCTCGACCGCTTTTGAATGCACTGTGCCACTCATATGTACGTGTTTTTGATAAAGTCGATACTCCGTAATCCTTCTGTAACATTTTCAGCGATTCGGGACACGTAATTATATTTGCAATACAAAATTTGAGACAAATTCTTTGTTCGATATTTTTATTCATTATAAAACTCGCAAAACACACGAGATGAACTGACAAAATAGAGCATTGTAAACAAACTAAATGACAGATCACGCTCAAACTTCACTTCAAAATAAAGGACAGTGCCAACTTGGCAAAACAAATTACAATCCCTTTAAGCGGGCTTCCGTTACTTTTTTAACAGAGTGTATATACGTTTGATGTAGGAGTTGTTTCCTTTTCATGTCATACAACACCATTTAACCCTCATTGTACATTCTCTTTTCAGACTTCTGGTGGCTTTAAATATGATAAACCATGCTAAAATTTTCTCTAAAATTAGTTTGATTTTGTTTTTTCGCCATATTTGTTAATTTCAAATAAACTTATTCCTTTTGCTAGCGTGTTAAGACCGGGAGCACTTCTATGAAGAAAATGCGATTTTGCGTTTTCATGCGTTAACGTATTTTGATATGTTGCGAACATGCGTTTGAAATCGAACGATATGTTCGCAAAAATGTGAAATTAAAATATACAAATGCGAGTGCTCTGAGCAGTCGCCTATTGCATCATTCCCACAAAAAATTTTGTAACTGACAAAAATGTAATTCTAATCAGGTACAAATACATAATATTAATAAAACATAGATTTTAATACTAAATTGTCTCCTTCTTTCTTAAAATAAACTTTTTCGAGGTTAAAAATATATGGTTACATTTTGACATAAAAATGTTTTTGTATTTTTACTTTGTATTGTACCACCAGTTTCATAATAGGGCCTTGCCCTATTAGGTTTGGCATATCTTCTGGTTTAAATTTTGTTTTTTTCACAGCTGAATCATACAAATTTTAAAATAAATAATATTTTTTAAATAAATTGAACTTGTATAGACATTACCACAGTTCTAATGTTAGTTTTGTTCCATTTGTGTTGCTGCTGCTCAATTTCATCTTAATATTATTTATTAATAAATTAATACGTCCCTCTTCAATTCTCACCTCATCTAGAATTACTATGAGAATATGGCTAGATTTGTAAAGTCACTCTGTGAGGTAACCATCATAATTACACAAATGTTTCTAAATATAATTAACTTTTTTCTACTCCTGCGACGAAATACAATACTTTATTTGTTTAAAAATCGAAAGTAAATTGTAAAATAATTAATAGAACAAACATAAGGAAATAATCATGTATTTTAAATTTTTCACTCTAGGGACTAAAGTAGATAGTTTACTAGATATTTAATGAAAAATTTCGAATAATCTTCATTCAAAATTGATTTTTAAAAACTGAATTTTCAATGAAAATTTGATAGCCGGTGAAAAATTTCTCGCCGATACATTTTATGTAAGAAAAGTGCTTTAATCCAAAGTTCTTGATAAAAAAAATATTTTTATTAAAGTTGGAGTCGTAGAAAAAGTATCATGTAACTAGGGAGTAAATGAAGATTATTGCTCTTGTTCAGTTACTACTATCCTTGGCATTCGGCCTCGGGTGGTAATTTCTCATCTCGAGCAATAATCTCTTATTTTACTATAGTAAAGTCAAGGTATACCTTAATACGTAATGCACTATTAAAATGTGTACATAGTCTGATCCCTATGGAAACGATAGATTTCACAACAGGATCAGCAAAAACAGGACATCACACAACAATAAATAGTACATTAAAGGACATCGAGTCAAACGGTTGATATTATTTTTTCGATTTTTCGTGGTTTCCAAATGTTTGTAAATTGTAAATTATTGTAATTTCCAATATCAGCATTTTCTTGAGAAAAATTATAGGCTCAAAATAGAACTTCTCGTGTATGACTTAGGATTAAAAGACCACAATTGAAAAGCCTCGCAACGATTTAACAACCCGTTAACCAGACCATCAGATAATATCAGCCACATTATACACCAAGGGACCAATATACAAATTATTAAGTATAAATAACAAGAAAATAGTTGTACCATGAACGTTCAGAGATGTGATCCAGTCCGTATAACCGGCGTCCGTTCATGTGTTTACGAAAGCATATTATTTTTCTACGTATTTATTTTTGATTAAAATTGTTACAGCTCGCTCCAATCGGTGTATCTCATTGTGAACGAGCCACTATTTTTTTAAATGGAGAGTATTGTCCTGTGGATTGAATGTTCTTTGAAGGCCAATTAATACCCCCCCCCCCCCCTTTTCATTCACGCACACATCACCCCACATAGTTTGTAGGTAAAGCGGAAGGAAACGAAGAAAGAATCACGATGAAAGATTCAAAGTGTGGAATGTCGGAATGACTGCATATGAATTATAAACAAGTTTTACATTATACGATTTGCGTACAATATTTGCTGTATAATATTTTTTTCTGATTGCAAATCTTGACATACTTGAACGCGCCAGACCTCCTTTGCAATAAGATATTAGGGCAAATACTCCATCAGCTAGCAAGCAAGTAACTTGCTAATCGGAAACCCGACTACTCATTCAATTTTACCAGGCGAATTAGAATTTGAAATAATTTTTTTAAAATAATTTTTGGTAATTTTTGCAGTTGCACAGTAAAACAACACAAAAATTTGCTGGATAGTTTTCTAAGCCGTAAAGTTTCTTGTGTAATCGCCAAAATTTTATAAAAAAAATAATTTCAAATTTAAATTTGCCAACGCCAATGACAACGCTATGTCGACGGTTGTCAGCCTCTCTTAATCGATCGAAGTAAGGATATGTTTATTTTCATCGTAATTTGTTTTAGATATAGATGTTACTTTTCTCTTCTATTTTAATGTGCTCACAATCTCTCTCGCACAATTTTCAACGAATAAAGCCGTGTTCGATTGTTCTGAATTGTCTGAACATCAATTTTTCAAAATATGTTACTATTTAGTCTCAATTTACAAAATAGTTTATTTAATCTTTTTGGTATTTAATAAAATCAATAAATATAAATTTCATAATTTTATCGCACCATCATTTTTACGCACTCTAGGTATACAAAACACGAAATAAATGTTGAAACTATTATTTAAAAACAAAAACAATCAACTGAATCAACTAACCGAATCAAGTACAAATCGAACGCACTATTCAATTCAGTTCACTCAGTTAGTTCTGATTATTCAGATAATTCAGTGCAATCGAATCCGGCTTAAAATCGAGTAGTTGTTTGTGTTGTTGTATTAAAAACAATAGTAAAAGAGAACTCGTCCACATAAAGTTACGTCATTAGCAAAAAATGAAAGTTGTCACTGGACAGTAATTAAGGTGGCTTTGATCCACCCCATTATTATAAAGTATAACTAGTAAATTTGTTTAGAAATTCATGCGCCCAAGCAGGCCAAGTTTTCCGTACAGTAAATATTGCCAAGCAAAACGCATTGTGAGAAACATCTTTTATGTTGTTTCCTGTCACTGCATATGCTTTATTACCAATAGTAAAATTTTAATGCCAATTGAAACGTTTGTCGATAAGTCTAACGGAATTAGAAGGAGGTTCGTAGGGGGCGCGTAGATCAACGCCATTTATAAATAGCAAGTGCCTAACCTAATCCATTAACGAATATGTTAATATTCATTGAGATTATGGATGTTGCAAAAGGTGCGAAATGAAAATTGACTAATTTTCCTATGAATATTTAAAAGTATTCTTGCATCAGAAATGAGAAATGAAAGAAATATACATGCATTAATATGCAGGGCTGGGAGCTGGGATGAACTATCACTATTTTCGACTTTCGGCTTGGTTTATGTTTCTATTTCAAATATTTTTTCGTGATACGGTTATCAAAATTTAGAAAAAAAAGACCTCACAATTATATCAAGAGGTTGAAATCGCAATATACACGCAATTGTTAACGCGAAATAAAATGTTAATTGATCGTTGAAGAAACGAGCCATATTAGCCATTAATTGAACTCGTAATTCGAAAACAGTGATGGCACAACGTCACAGATCTAGTCTCGTGCCTGACGCTTCACTATTAGAAAATGTGCCGCAAGTACTTGTTTGAAACCGCACATATTTGTGGGCAGGTAGGTTTGTGTCTTTGTTTAATGAACTATCTTCTTTGATAGATGGAAGTAGCTACGCCAAATGTACTCGCTAAAAGCCGGTCAACAAGCCAATTGCATTTATAAAAATCAATTTTTTCTGCTAAACGGTAACAAAATTAGAGTTTTATTCATTTTAAGTTAATTACATCTAATTTTTGTTCGTCAATTTAGCTAAGAGACACACTTATCTACTCACAAGTACTTATATAAGACTTGCGGTTAGCGGTTGGTCAACTGGAAATCAACTAATGTAGTAATTTATTAACTATATAAGCCTACCAAATTTTTAGGGTCGTGACCCTTTAAAGATTGTGGAAAATTCTAGGGAAAAGCGGCCTAAACCAATTTGGTTCAGTTCAGCCGGACATTGTTTAACTATATATATATTTCTTACACTAGGTTTAATTATTCCATTAGGAATAGCAAATCAAAATGATGTTGAGTCATAGATATTTAAAATGACGTCTTCTTCTGGTGGCAAGGCATTTTATAATTTCTATTGAAAAGTTTATTCTAGCTTCTAAAAAGAATTTTTTTATTTTTGATTATTCTCGATTTCTGTAACACTGCTTATTTTGAAAAAGTGCGTTGTGAATGTCATAAAAGCTTTCAATAAACATAAAATGTTAATTTAGTTTTGTTAATTTAAAAACATGCATTTTGCATATCTTTTTATTAATTTGTTGTTTTTAAATAAAGTTCTCTCACGAACCAAACTTTATGTTGCATTTGAAGCATATCATCAGTAAAATAAATTTCTATCGTATATATTAAAATAATTAAGTTATATTAATTGTTATTTATGCTGGAACCAAAACTACATAATATCTTTACAGATTTTAATGCTTTGAAATTATCAAATTGTGATGTAATATTTAATTTTAGTTTGATTTTTTTTTGCATTTTATAGGTTTTGTATTAAAAACGTATATCGAATCGAATAGGTAAAATAAAAATGTATGTATAAAAAGAACACAAACTAAATGATTTTATTTATTGATGAGATATTTATTGATGAATTGGAGTTTATGCTGGTGTACCTGAGTCAGATAATAAGATAAAGAAATGAATATGTACAGGTGTCTGGTGACTGATGTATTTAACCTTATGTTTCGCTTACATACTATGTAACACGCGCCGCATTACATTTGAAGCGATGTTACTAATCATTGCAGTGGGACTGTATATTTAAAATCAAAGTAATACAGTGTTTGCTAATTCTTTGGCAAAAGTAAATTGCTAAATTGCTAAAATCGATGTTACTTTGATTTTAGCAATTTCTTTAGCAAGTTGTGTTGTTTAAAAACTAAGTTAAACAAAATCGGAAATTATAAAAAAAACATAGTGTGAAAACCACTTTCAGGTGTCTTATGAACGTTGTGTGAAGTGGTAAAAACGTGACCATAATAAGTGCGACTGAATGCACGAGTAGAGTGGCGTATAATTGTTGTTGGGCCACAGAAAATAATTGTGTGGAAAACAAATTCACATACAAGTAAAATATCCGTGAATTGTGAATACAGGGTGGTGTATAATTGTTGTTGGGCCACAGCGAAAAATCGTGTGGAAATTTACATAATACGTAAAACATTCGACAATTGTGAATACCGAGTGGCGTACCGCGTTCAACGGAATTACGTTTGGATATTTACGCGGATTTTGTGGTTGGAATCTTGCTGCTAGTAACAACTGTAAAAAAATCCTAAAATGACTGAAAATACGTAAATTGGGAGGTTGTGATTGGCTGCAGGTCGACATACTAGTGCGGTTTGGAGTTTGGGTGCGGTTAGGACACCGTTGTTTTGCAGCGCGGCTTGGCGTCGCATCGTGGTTTGGATTCCAAATTACAATTTTATCTTTATAGATGTTTTTTTTTTTTGAGTTATAATCAATTTGTTTGTTTTGAATTAACATCAATTTTATTGTTATTTTTTTGAATTCCTAATTAAAAATTACCCTTGCTAATTAAGAAAAATGGTAGGAACATTTTTTTAAGTTGTCCTGCTATTCGGTTCATATATTATTATTACTATTTTATCTGTATGTTCATTATTTAATTAATAACTTTATTAATATTATTCATTTCATTTTCATTTAAATACAGTTGCTAATTACAAAATTCTATATTTGCCGTACAACGTAGCCGGTCAAGGAAGGGCTTTCTTCACCACTTCGTGTATTGGTCAGGTGTGAATTTGGTCATGATTTTTTTTGCTGGGCTAAATTTTTCACCCAGAATAATAATAATAATAAACTTTCAATTTAATTTCAAATTCGCTTTTGCTTTATTTTTCTTCCTTCAATGAATATTTTTTAATTATAGTTTTATTTCTAAAGTAATTTTTTATATAATTATAAATTTTTTTTCTTTAAATTAAACATGTAATAATAAATAATTTGATGAGAATTCTTTATAAAGCTAAATTAATTGTTCTGGTTCTTACTACTAAAATGTGCTTGTTAAGTTTTCTTTTCTTTCGGGGTACCATGGAATGATGTGGAGTGATTAAAATGTTGCTTGTCATTTAAATTTCGTTACGTGATCATTCTAGAGTCAACCCCATGACCAAATTTACCTTGACCATGGCTGAGCTAGCAAAAAGGTGACAGACTCTAATCGTAGAAGCAATAGTTTCCGTTTCATCTCAGAACTTTTTTTCCTGAAAAACAGTTTTATACTTTTTTCCTTTCCTTTTTTTTTATTATTATTATTTGGCTAACGGTTGCACTCTGACATAGGGGCGACCCGTTACAACTAGTAAAAAAAATTGCAGAAATAGCTTACATATACGATATTCGTCAAGTGAGTGACACCATTATTTGTGATACTTGAATGCATTTATCAAAGAGTATAACAAAACAACAGCAACTTGTGAAATGTCGGCGAACAAATTTATGATTTTTCAATTGATTTTTGATTTTCAATCAATTTCTTATAGTGCACTTGATAAAAACGTAATATACTCGTATATGGGTCTTTTTACATCAAGAGTCCGCCGTTTGGTGTGCCGTTGATTAGAGATCAAAATGCAAATGTTAACTTTTTACATAGTTTTTTTCTCATACATAAGAATTTTTTGTGAAAAGTGCGAAAAATATTCAAAACTTAAAATGTCAATTAGCCTGTAGTGAAATGAAAAGTACATAAATATAAACACAAGTAATCGTGTATACACGTAAATACACTCCTTTTCACATGCATATTGAGCACAACACATCAACACAGGTAAAAAGAGAGGTGAATTAAACGAGTGTTCACAATTGTTATAATTTTATCCAAATTGTTTATTGTTTTCCACGAATTTTCATGTGCCATGTGAAAAGTAGATAATGTCTACTATACGACACATGTTATGTTCAATGCTGACACAAAACTAGGTACAAACAATCTGAAAAATAATGCAATTATGGCACACACTCGTCTAAATGGGCCTTTTTTGGTTAGCATGATGTATTGTGGATGAAGTATCAATTCAAATGATATCAACAAATCAAACCCCAAAAATAATAGAACCAAGGGCATCCAATAATTAAAGTATGAAAACAAACTAAACGAAATAAAAGAAAATTAATCAACAACTGAAAAACGAAAAATTAAAAATATGAAAGAAACCGCAGAAGATAACCGGGGACGCTGGTGCATATTCCGCCATCATCAAGGAAAAAGGAATGAAAATTAAATAATAGCCGAGAAACTAAACTAATTAACTTTCAGGAAAAATACTATCGTTAATACAGTAGGGAAGACAGCATTAAAATTCATACACATAAATTAGACACGACGAATAAAATTCTGATGAACTACAGCGAATGTGGTGTATTCGCACACACATATCATACGTACCAAATTTCACGTTAGAGACCATCGACCACACCAATAAAAAATCAATGAATACATATAAGGAAACTTCCAGAAAAAATATCTAAGTCGAACGACGGGTAACTTATTACATTCCGAAACCATTGCTTTGTAAGAATTGCATACTTACGGCCGAACGTAGGAACACTGCAGAGGCAAGCAAAACTGCTCGAATTGCGTGGAACCAGGGTGGTAATTTTATAATGGTTATATAACTAATTTATATTACTTCGAGACTTTTTTTGTGATATAATTCAAAACAAAAAAGTCTGCATACACCCCTGCAAAATAAATTTTGATGGGAAATAATTAACTAAAAGTGATAATTTGGTATTTTTGTATTAGTTATATGAATGCGTTTCATGAAGAACTTTTTAAAATAAACAATATGGTTTTTGGTTTTATACAACTTAAATGAATTATGTGTAAACAATATATATATACACTATATTAGTGCTTACGGGGAAAAAATTAGTACTAGTCCAGGAGCCGAAAAACGGGTAAAGAAAGTTTCAAATTTCGCCTGAAAGACGGAATAAATAAAACCTGATTTCTAGAAAAAACTAGAAATAATTTAAACCTAATTTTAAAACTTTCTAAAGGCCGCTAAACTGATGAAATTTGTGCTTATCATAGTAATATAATTTTCATAAATTTTCATTCATAAATCGAGGAAAACCAAACCAGCCCCAGAAAGATACTATATTAAAAAAAAACAGTCAATAATATTTGTGTTGAACAACAAATTAAACAATCAAAATAAAATGATCTAAAATCCAAGTCATAAGCTATTCAGATAGTATATTCCTGTCAGGTATATTCATTGCCATCCCAAAAATATAGTGACCGAATTTGTGGTAACCCAGAATTGGCGCAATTCCATTGAACAACAACGACCGTTGAATGACATATAATTTTCTGACAAAAAGTGTTCTAGAAACCAATGAAGTTCGCACTTCTGATTGCACATTCCGATAAGATAAGTTCATTGCCATCCGAAAAATATAGTGGCTGAATTTGTGCTAATCCAGAATTGGCGCAATTCCATTGAGCAACAACGACCGTTGAATGAACAATTTTCTGGCAAAAAGTGTTCTAGAAACCAATGAAGTTGGCACTTCTGATTATTCCTATCAGATATATTCTTTGCCATCCGAAAAAATATAATGGCTGAATTTGTGGTAATCCAGAATTGGCGCAATTCCATTGAACAACAACGACCGTTGAATGAATAATTTTCTGACAAAAAGTGTTCTAGAAACCAATGAAGTTCGCACTTCTGATTACACATTCCGATAAGATAAGTTCATTGCCATCCGAAAAATATAGTGGCTGAATTTGTGCTAATCCAGAATTGGCGCAATTCCATTGAGCAACAACGACCGTTGAATGAATAATTTTCTGACAAAAAGTGTTCTAGAAACCAATGAAGTTCGCACTTCTGATTGCATATTCCGATGAGGTATGTCCATTGCCATCCGAGAAATATAGTGGCTGAATTTGTGCTAATCCAGAATTGGCGCAATTCCATTGAACAATAATGACCGTTGAATGAACAATTTTCTGACAAAAAGTGTTCTAGAAACCAATGAAGTTGGCACTTCTGATTGCATATTCCTTTCAGGTATGTTCATTGTCATCCGAGAAATATAGTGGCTGATTTTGTGCTAATCCAGAATTGGCGCAATTCCATTGAACAACAACGACCGTTGAATGAATAATTTTCTGACAAAAAGTGTTCTAGAAACCAATGAAATTGACACTTCTGATTGCATATTCCTATCAGATATGTTCATTGTCATCCGAAAAATATAGTGGCTGAATTTGTGCTAATCCAACAACCGTTGAATGAACTATTTTCTGACAAAAAGTATTCTAGAAACCAATGAAGTTCGCACTTCTGATTACATATTCCTATCAGATATGTTCATTGCCATCCGAGAAATATAGTGGCTGAATTTCTGTTAATCCAGAATTGGCCCAATTCCATTGAACAACAACGACCGTTGAATGAATAGTTTTCTGACAAAAAGTGTTCAAGAAACCAATGAAGTTCGCACTTCTGATTGCATATTCCGATCAGATATGTTCATTGCATCTGGCTGAATTTGTGGTAATCCAGAATTGGCGCAATTTCATTGAACAACAACGACCGTTGAATGAACAGTTTTCTGACAAAAAGTGTTCTAGAAACCAATGAAGTTGGCCATTCTGATTGCATATCCCTATTAGATATGTTTATTGCCATCCGAAAAAATTGTGGCTGAATTTGTGCTAATCTAGAATTGGCCCAACTCCATTGAACAACAACGACCGTTGAATGAAAAACTCTCTGACTAAAAGTGTTCTAAAAATCAATGAAGTTGGCCATTGAAACCAATGAACCACTATATTTTACGGATGGCAATCAACATACCTGATAGGAATATGCAATCAGAATTGCAAACTTCATTTGTTTCTAGAACACTTTTGATGGCAATGAACATTTCTGATAGGAATATGCAATCAGAATTGCCAATTTCATTGGTTTATAGAACACTTTTTGTCAGAAAATTGTTCATTACCGGTCGTTGTTGTTCAATGGAATTGCGCCAATTCTGGATTACCACAAATTTAGTCACTATATTTTTGGGATGGCAATGAACATACCTGACAGGAATATACTATCTGAATTGCTTATGACTTGGATTTTAGATCATTTTATTTTTATTATTTAATTTGTTGTTCAACACAAATATTATTATTAATACCTCTGTTCAAATATAGTAATATAGTATGTTTCTGGGGCTGGTTTGGTTTTCCTCGATTTATGAATGAAAATATATGAAAATTATATTACTATGATAAGCACAAATTTCATCAGTTTAGCGGCCTTTAGAAAGTTTTAAAATTAGGTTTAAATTATTTCTAGTTTTTTCTAGAAATCAGGTTTTATTTATTCCGTCTTTCAGGCGAAATTTGAAACTTTCTTTACTCGTTTTTCGGCTCCTGGGCTAGCACTAATTTTTTCCCGTGAGCACTAATTAGCACAAATTGGGCTTAATCTGTATGCAAATTTTCATTTTGAAATTCAAAAGTTTCCCTGCTGCAGTTACCCACGATGATATATTGCGATCTTTTTCATTCGCATCAAGATACGACGTGGCGTAGTTCATCCGGGATTAATCTGAAGTAAGCTAAATTCTCTATATACAACCACGTTAAAATGGCCACCCAGATAATGAAAATTGGACATGTAAAAAGTAAGGAAATGTTACTACTATTGCGTATATGTATTCGGCCAAGAAGAAGCTGAATACAAAAATGAGGTCTATACGTATGCAGGTACAAATAACGTAAACACGAAAAACCCTTTAATACAAATGCTATGGATATTATTTTTTGTTAAGATTTTGTTTTTGAATTTATTTATGTATTTATACTTCGTGCATGTGGCGCAAAAATAAATTTTGAGTCAACTGAGCATATACTTTGTTTATTTACCTTTACTTTTTATAAATTGTTTTTCATTTTCAAGTTAGTTTTCATTCGGAGTTTTACTACTTCCCGCTATGATCTCTTTAATTTAATATCACCGTATAATACATATATAGAGCAAAATTTGCGTGTATGCACGTATCGTAGAGTGGATGACATCGGTGTTGTGTAGATGAATTACGTTACATTAATTACGCTATTATTTACACGGAAATAATTGTATTAATTACGAAATTGTTTACGTTACATAACGTAACAAATGTAAAAAATGTAATTAATTAGCGACATCTGTATGAAAATACTTAAGTTAAACAACCATTACATGCAACTACTTCTATTGAAATTTTGACATTTGAATTTTATTTTTATTCTGTTCCCAGTAAACAATTTTTCCAATGTGTGGAAAAAACAGCTCCAATTCCACGCTGAATTCCGTACTACAAATTATCAAAGACAGGAAAAAACCCGATTACCCAATATGCAATGCCGACGGAATTCCGTTTACATTCGCACTCAAAAACCACACTCTTTCTATGGAAAGATACATGTAAAATACACGGAAATCCATACTACTCAGCAAAGAAAAGTGTCACAAAAATTCCGGTGTCGGTGTGAATCTCGACTAAAAAGAGAAAAAACCAAAGTAGAAATAAAGTGGAATTTCGTCGGAACCTCTGGTATATTTCATATATATTTCTATGCTTATTTTACACACTTTATCGCACGCAAATAGAGTAGATTTCCATGGTACTTTTACATGGAATTAATTATAATTTTTTATTGAAATTAAAAAGAACTATTTGTTGTAATTTTTATATTTTTATTCAGATATTCAATACATATTTATTTGTTATTTAAATTTAAAAAATCCGCCTATATAGGGTATTGATTAACATTTTCACGCGCCATCCACTTGTTAGATTTCCACACAGAATCTTAAAATAATAAAACAAGAACACTTTACGTAAAAAATTTGCGTTGATATGTAAATGGCGACGCCATTTGCAAAACTGTTTTATTACCTCTGTAGCCCAACCCGATCACAACCATTTAACGTCATTATTTTTTATGTAAACAAAATGAAATTAATGTTACTATAATAATTAAAACTCATTAAAATAAAATACAAGAGAAAATAAAATAAACGAAAAGTGCATGCACAATCGTGTGCGTATTCATCCGTCGACTAGTCACATGAAACTGAACATAAAAGATACAACTAAAAATTACAAAAAAAAAAAATATTACCGCGAAACAGAAAGAGAAAGCAATTTATTTTTCTCCAAAATCGATATTTTTGTGTCTTTCATATTTTGTGGTACGGAATTTAGTATGGAATTTGAGCTGTTTTTCCACACTGTGGAAAAATTGCATACTGGGTATGAGTAAAAATAATTTTTTTCTCTTTCTGATTTGCAATTTTTTTGATGTTTTTTGTTTTGTATCTTCAGTTCGCCATTTCGTGTGACACGTCGACGAATGAACCATGTATGCAGTTACGGATTTTTTTTATTTTTAAAACTGTTTTGTTTTATTTTCGAAATGTTGTGTATATTTGAAATGTTTTTTAAGTATTAAAGTACAATTTTATTAATTTTAAGTGTTTTCCAATTATGATCGTATTTCGCCATCAATCACGATAAACAACTGAATTGGACTAAACAGGTAATAAAATTGAATTTCAATCATCATGTACAAATTTACGATGATGTATACTTTTGATACTGATGATTTTTATGTGTTTATTTTTTTAAGATGGATGCCGAGTGAGCGACGTAAATACATTGGCGGGATTTATTAAAATTAAATTGAAAAATTATAACGTGTATTTTATATTATAAATTAAAAATAAATAAATTTTACAAGAAAATGCAACAAAAATTTCTTTAATTTCAAAATAAAACCACAACGTGAAAAGTACTATGGAAAACTGCTCTAGTAGCATGCGGAAAAATGTGGGTAATTAGTATGGAAAAGTATATAGAATAAACCCGAATTTCCGATGAAATTCCTTCTAATTTCCAATTTGATTTTTTCTCTTTTTAGTCGGGATTCACACTCACACTGGAATTTTTGTGACACGTTTCTTTGGCGAGCAGTATGGATTTCCGTGTAATTTACATAGGTTTTTCGTACGCGAATGTAAACGGAATTCCGTCGCCATTGCATATTGGGTCAACACTATTTGCCGTAGGCACTTGGCGAAACACACTTACACTTGATAAACACATTTTTATTAACAATTGTTTTTTTAATACGCAGAATTTAATTTTGAATATTTTAATTAATTTTTTTTTTCAAAAGTTTTAAAAATCACTCTTGATAGATACTCTTGATGTTGGCTTAACAAGCCTTAATCGATCGAGTGATTTTTTAAACTTTTTGAAAAAAAATTTTTAATTAAAATATTCAAAATTAAATTCTGCGAAATAAAAAACCAAGTGCTAATAAAAATGTGTTTATCAAGTGTAAGTGTGTTTCGCCAAGTGCCTACGGCAAATAGTGTTGACCCAATATGCAATGGCGACGGAATTCCGTTTACATTCGCGTACGAAAAACCTATGTAAATTACACGGAAATCCATACTGCCCGCCGAAGAAACGTGTCATTTTTTGTGTTCCTAATTTCCTTTGCATACCAACACTCGTAAATCCTGAGTTTTCGAATTTCTTTAAATGTATGTATTTAGTGTAACACTGTAAACATATACTCGCTAAAATTTTAATTGGGTGATTCTTATTGTCTTTTGTAATTCTAAAAACATTCGTAAATAAATCACCCAGCGTTATTCCAACATCAGCAACCATACCACACAATCTACCTGATGAATTCAGCCAAATGTGCCACATCCACATTAACCAAATATGCCTTCATAACGAGATTCAATTTTTCGATACTAAAATATTTTTTGTTAAAGTAACAGTACATCGAAATTTAAAATAATTATTCCACCGTCCACGTAATAATTATTTGGCGCTTCCAGAAATTCAATTAAATTTGTATAAGCTCCCTGAATCCCTGCAAAATTGTATTGCCGCCTAAGGTGATTACCTAAGCTATTAACAATATATTTCTTCCTTTGAATCATAGATGGATCTGCTATGAGTATATCTTTCTTTATCCAAATATCAAGTGAATTTTTTTACCAACCAAATGGCACAGTGGTTAAAGCTTTGGCACCTGGTTCGGGAGGTATCGGGTTCGAATCCCGATAGGAGTAGGATGCAAAATAAAATTTTCCTCAACAGATTACGATCTGTGATTAAAAAGAATGCAACTCGACCCCTTAACTAACCCCCTATTCCATGTCCAGTACTATAGGCTGGCATGGAGCTGTTCAATGCGCAGATGGTAACTACGTCTTCGAGTTGGCAGAAATTGCGTAAAGTAAGCCTCGAAAAATGAACCTCGAAAGAGCACGGAGTGCTTCGGCCCCAGAAAAGATTGCATGGATTAAAATAAAAGTGAATTTCGCTTTTAAATAATAAAGTATGCAACGTTATAGAAAAGTGTATTGATATTTAGTAAAAATATTGATACCAATGAATATTTATGTAATAATTTATACATTAATTATTGGAGTAGCGCCATTAATTAGCAGGCCCACAAAATAACTATAATATCTTAATTTAAAAATATCAATAGATGTACCTGCTGGTTGCATTATATACTAGAAATCAATGTATTTTAAATGTAATTTACTAATTTACTAATTTAAGTATTTTCACTCAGATGTCGCTAATTAATTACATTTTTTAAATTTATTACATTTTTTACTGTAATTAATCATTATTTACATGTTTTACATAAAAATGTAAAAAAATATTTTTTACGCGTAATTGCACAACACTGACATAGAGGAGAACGATGAAATAGCGGAGAACGAAGGAAATTACTACACTTCAAGCATACATCGAAATGTAAACAAAATGGCATTAACGGCACTTGCTGGGAAAAATAGTGCCACACATTCGGAATGTAGTTATGGCACCCCAACATACACAAAAAACTATTAAACAGACATTTTACTTTCAAAATGTAAACAAAATGTCTTCAAAGGCAGCTCAATCTGATAATTTTGTTGTAAAAACACTCGTTCCCGTTTATAGCATCGGTGAAACTTCATTCAACGATTAAATTTTGAGTTCGGAATTCTTCCCTAGTCAATATGTGGTTTATAGATGTGATCGCTCACCCCAAGCAAGCAAAAAAAATCCGGTGGCGGAGTACTCATAGCCATCGTTACATCTCTACCTAATGAATTGCTAGATTTAACGAAACCATCGATCGAGCAATTATTTGTTAAAATTGTTATCAATAATTAGTCAGTACGAATTTACGTGGCGTATATTCCACCTGATTCGCCTACATCATCGTATACCAAGTGCTGCGACACAATTATGGAAATTACCAATACGGCCGATCAATCAGACATAATTTTAATAACTGGGGATTTCAATCTCTCAAGTATTAATAGGACTTATGATGAAGAAACCAAGGAGATTATGCCTGTAAACGTGAATTCGGATAATGAGTACCTATTCGTCGACACCATATTTGACTCAAATTTTAGCTAAATTTGCGAACTAAGAAATGGACGAGGCCGAACCTTGGACCTTATTTTTAATAATCAACCAGTTTTATTAAAAACAGAAGACACCGCCAACACCTTTCGTAATTAATGATATTCACCATAAAGCAAGAAATAATATTGGAAACCAATGTGAACAACAGGTTCCAAAATTACCAAAACCGGAAACCGTATTACAATTTCAGAAAGGCCAATTCGAATAACTTACAACAATATTTTGATCAAATAAATTGGAATGCCGAGCTTAACACCATGACATAGATGCAAATGTGGAAAATTTTTACACACATCTATTTAAAGGAATTGATCTATTCATTCCCGTGTCTATGAGCAAACCGAGCAAATATCCTCCATGGTATAACGATCAACTTATTAGTCTTAAAAACCAAAAAGACGAGGCTTATAAAGACATCATTAAATTATGTTCCCAGGATAGTAAACAGAAATTTACTGCATACAATCGAAATTTTGAATCTTATTTTGAACTGAGATACAGAAGCTATATTTGCAATCTAGAGGATAAAAAAATGCGATCCCAGACACTTGGAATTTTTTTAAACCCAAACGCGAAACTGATGGTTACCCTGCCTGGATGGAATTTAATGATCAAAAGTCTTGTGATCCACAGATCATAACCAACATGTTTGCTGAGTTTTTCCAATCTGTTTATAAAGCAGAGGACATTGATAATTATAAAAATCCAACCACTAGTGAGTATAGTACATTCAGATCTACTCCACACATCGAACCAGAAGACATCCAGCGAGCATTGGTAGGATTCGGAGAAGGATGTGGCCCTGATGGTATTTCGGCTTCATTTTTTCGAAAAATTTGTCAATTCTTCTAAGCATTTTGTTCAATCAGCCATTAAAATTGGCAACTTTTCCACAAAAGTGAAAAATAACTAGAGTGACGCCTATTTTCAAAACTGGATCTAGAAATGATGTTTCTTGCTACAGAGGTATTACATCTATATCTGCTACACCTAAATTGTTTGAACTGGTAATATGCAACTCATTCAAAGCAGTGCTTTCGTTGTATTTATCACAAGATCAACATGGTTTTATGCCTAAAAGATCAGTATCTACAAATCCCATAGAATTTATTAGCTATTCTATTAAAGAAATTGAGAAGAACAAACAAGTTGACGTAATATACACCGACTTTGCAAAAGCTTTCGACTCCATCAGCCATTGTAAAACTTTGGAACACATTTGAGTTCGGATTTTCCAGACAGTTTGTAGCCTGGTTTAAATCTTATTTGAGTAATTGAATCCATTATATTGAAACAGGAGCTAAAACGTCGAATATAATACAAGCAACCTCTGATGTACCACAAGGCTCTCACGTTGGCCCATGGATTTTCACAATCTTCATTAATGGTATTACTGAAGTAATAAAACATTCCAATATCCTAATGTTCGCAGACGACCTCAAGATCTACAAAGCCATTGGTTTAGTCGACGATGCCAATAAACTACAGGAAAATATTGGCAACCTAGCGTTATGGTGCGAGTTTAACTCTCTGAGTCTCAATATTGGAAAGTGCAAATCTCTGTTATTTCACCGTAAAGCCAACCCTGTTACACAAGGCTACAAGATAAATGGTGTACTCCTTCAGGTAGTAGTTGACAGCAAAGACCTAGGGGTTACTTTCGTTGAAAACATGAGCTTTACTAAGCACATTAAGTGGTGCATCGCGAACGTCATGCTCGGTTTTGTCAAACGTTGGACGGGTGACATTTTTGATGTGGAAACAATTAAGATCCTGTATTGTGCTTACGTTCGACCCCAGCTGTAATATGCTGTAAATGTATGGTGTCCGTTCTACGGAGATCATATCCGAAGTATTGAGAACATTTAAAAGAAGTTTATACGCTGCTTGACCTGAAAAGACGGATGGGTTTATGATAATGTTCTACCATATCACGTAAACATACAGCGACAACCACCATATTTAACCGGGTGCAAGACATACAATTTAAGAACTCTAGAAAATAGACACGAATTGCTAAAAATAACACGTAACGTATACGGGTCCAATTGGAAAACATGGCGGGGACATCATTCTTATTGGATTGAAATAGATTCCAATAGCCGCCATATTGAATTGTTTTAGTATTGGTGATTTGCACTGTTAATATTTTATAAATGTAAATTAGTAAAAATTTTATTAAAAATTATTATTATATTAAATAAATTCATAACTTACATAATAAAATATAAAAAGGATAAAAATACAAAAGATATTAAAGAAATATTTAAATAACTTAAAAAAAACTTAACAAATAAATAAAATTAAAGCTGTAACAAAAAAAAAATATCAAATATGTTTATTGAAAATTTTCATTCAAAATATTGAGTATTTTATCAATCTGGGCCAATAACAAGCCACTTCCAGAGATTAGGGCAAGATACCACTATATAAATTGAATTGGCCTATCTATAGAGAACATTTTCCGGTGTATGGTTTTTTCTAGCGGAGAAAATGTAACCTTGTTAATAGCAATTTTCCATTGTAAATTTTGAGTATTTTATCAATCTGGGCCAATAACAAGCCACTTCCAGAGATTAGGGCAAGATACCACTACATAGGATGAAGTGGCCTACCTCTAAAGATCTTTTTCCGGTATAAGGTTTTTCCGAGTGGAGAAAATGTAACCTTGTTAATAGCAATCCTCCATCGTAAATTTTGAGTATTTCAGCAATCTGGGCCAATAACAAGCCGGGTCGGCGATTGCTCGTCGTAAAGGAAAGACGTGTTTTTGTCTCTCCTTTAAATAAATTAATATTTTAATTCAAATCAGAATATATATATATATATATATATATATATATATATATATATATATATATATATATATATTTGTGTTGATAAATAAATAAATCATAATGTCAATAATAATTTGTGTGAATTTAATTAGTGAAGTGAAAAGTTAAACTCGTACATAATGTAAAGTTATATAATTTGTGTATGGTGCGCTTGCAATAGTGTAGAATATGTGCATAACAACTTTTGTTTATATGTATGTATTTTGATACCGTTGCTTGAATGCGTCATACGCATTGCATGCAAACCTTCATTGTGTAGAACATTTTTGATTCCAACTGGATCAAAATCTACATAAATATAAGTCGTGCTCAAACGCTCATTGACAGATTCCTATATAAAAAAAACTACCAAAGAGTGTGTGGATACACTAACAATGCAATGTAAATTTGATATATTTTTTTTCATTTTTGTTCGTTTCTGCGCCTACACATTTATACTTAGTTTAAAAAAAAAATTCTATGGAAAGAAAAATTACCAATACATCTTTAGATAGTTATTGTTTATTTCATATGTGTGGAGTTAGAAGGACTTATATTTAAGATTTTGAAAGGATGCATAAAATAAGTGTATTTTTCATTTTTTCAATGTTTTAATACATATTTTAATTCATATTAACACATACCCAACAAACAAAGCGCACGGAAGAGGAACCGTTTTCTACTCCAAAATCGCACAGCGTACTCGGAAATGTGCACTTTATATGCACGGAATTCAGTACCCCTCGCTGAAGTACCCTGTCACTTTTTTCCAAGCTTCCCCTCTTTTTATAGATTACACTTTCATGATTGTGTTGGTACGTACGTATTTTCCCCTCTTAATCCGCACTCTTTCACTAACTATTTTATACAATATTCTAAATGAATTCGGTACCCAAAATAAATATCATTCCTAGTGAAATCGAATATCAAAGCTGTACTAAATCCGCACGAATTTCTCCTCCGCATGTGCAGGACGTGGATGTGCAGGGTCGGGGAAGATCTTAACAAAATATAATTTCGATGGCATTTGTGTGGGGGTGTTTTTTCGTGTCTACGTAGTTTGGGCCTGCATGCATATAAACAGTATTTTTTTATTTGTCTACTTGTCTTTGAAAAATCAAAGTGAATCCAACACAATTTTGGAACTACTTTAGTAATAAACGCGAAATTGAAGGATACCCTGCCAATAAGACCTATAACAGTACCATCTCCTCAAACTCCAAAGATATAGCTGACATGTTCGCTAAGTTTCTCCAATCAGTCTATAAACCAAGCGTTACTAGTGGATTGTACGAACAACCCAGCAATAACAACCTATCAATAACTCCTCCTGTTATATTTGAGGATAACATTTCATCGGCTTTAAAGGGATTTGGCGACGGTTGTGGTCTTGACAATATACTCTCTTCTATTCTGAAGAAGTACGCTGACATTTTAGTAATTCAACTATGTTACCTATTCAACCACTCCTTAAGCACCGGCGTGTTTCCCGAAAATGGGATGACGTTACACGCTACATAGGAATATCAACTACATCATCAATTCCAAAATTGTTTGAATTAGTATTATGCAACAACTTTAAATCCACAATTACACGTCATATATCAATAAACCAGCTTGGGTTTATGCCTGGCCGATCCACATCAACTACTCTGATTGAATTCACCAGTAAAATAATTAATAAGATAGAAAACCATCATCAAGTTGATGTAGCGTACACGGATTTCAGTAAAGCATTTGATTCCATCTGCCATCAAAAAGTACTCCGGAGTTTTTTGGCATTTGGGTTTTCACTCGATTACATAAATTGGTTCAAGTCTTATCTATCAAACCGGCGACAATTTGTAATAATGATTATTACGTCTGGTGTTCTCCAAGGATCTCACATCGGGCCGTAGATATTTATTGTTTCCATAGATCAAATAACCGAGATAATCAAAAACTCAAACGTGCTCATATTTGCTGATGACGTGAACATTTTTCGAACTGTTAATGGAATGCTAGATACGAAGAAACTTCAGGAAGACAACGATAGATTAAGTGAGTGGTGTTATCGAAACTCGCTTTACTTAAATATTAAGAAATTCAAAATCATATCTTTGCATCGTAAGAGAAATCCGTTAATAGCTTCATCCAAAGTCAACAACAAAGTATTGCAAAGAGTCCTGAGATCATAGATCTAGGTGTTACATTTGTCGAAAATGCCAGTTTCAATAGGCATATTGAAAATTGTATTGCGAAAGCGAATGCCATGTTTGCATTTGTTAAAGGATGGACAGGTGAATTTAAAGATATTCAAACCTTATGCTCACTCTATTTCGCTTACGTTCGATCTCAACTGGAATACGCTGTATCGGTTTGGAATCCATACTATGCTGTACACATTGAAAGAATTGAAAACATTCAAAAGAAGTTTCTGATTTTCTTGTTAAAGACTAGTGACTGGTATTACGACCACAATTTACTATGCCATGAAAATGTGGCTCGATTACCTCCATACTCAACAAGATGCACGGATTACAAAACATGCACGCTTGAAAATAGACAACTTCTCTTAGACGCGGCTTTTATTGGTAACGTTTTTCAGCTTACATTTTGGAAAACATATCAATTCATGTGCCTTGCAGAACATTTCGAAACCATGAGTTTTACCACTAGAACACTATTCCAGAAAATATTGAGAACATAACCCCATTAATAGGTTGTCTAATCTTTCAACATCGTCGACGACCTATTTGACTTTAATTTATCAAAGGACAACTTCAAAAATATCATTAAAAAATATTATTTAAAGTTTTAATTGTTAAATCAAAATTTGATTTATATTTCATAACACAAAAGAAATTAAAAAAAACTAACTTTTCAATAATGCCCCTTCCCCACAAAATGTTCCAAAATATTGTTATATTGTTGCCGTTTCTTGCATTTCATAAATCAAGAAATTCATTTTCTCTTTATTGTTGTTATTTTTTAAATCTTATTTCATATACGAAATTTTTCGTATATTACGCAATGGAAATGCAATGCAAGTAAGTGTATTTGTATTTGTAGGTGTAGTATCAACATCTAGATAAACATAAGTCCTGCCAGAATCTACTTAAATATAAGTCCTGCTCTAACGATCATTGACAGATACCTATATAAAAATAACTACCAAAGAGTGTGTTGGATACACTAACAATGCAATGTAAATTTGAATTTTTTTTTGTCGTTTCTGCGCCTACACATTTATACTTAGTTTTTAGAAAAAAATTACTATGGAAAAAAAATTACCAATACATCTTTAGTTAGTTATTGTTTATTTCATATGGCTGGAGTTAGCAGGACTTATATTTAGAGTATAATATAATATATTTAGAGTATAATATTTATAAATAGATTTTGGTACTATATAAAAAATATACAACAGAAACAGAATGGGCAATTTATATCGTGTAATTTTCGTTTCATTCTAAATACAATAACCAAAACAAAAAATTTATCGTGTCTTTTCCAACTCGTTTTTTTTCTACTATTAATACACATTGTATTTGTATGAGATATCAAACATACTTACAAATGCATACATATACTCGTATATTGCATTTTAGAATGTGATTGTGGCGTAAAACAGAAAACATCAACTCAAGTATAGCAGTCTTGTGACCAAAGAGATAATACGGCATATACGTTTATCCCATTTTCACGTGTACTTCTAAAAATATTAAAGAACTTTACTATTTTATTTTCATATACATCAGAGTTGTAGAAAACATGAGTCTCTGGTTGTCTTTCTTGGTGGCATTTGAATGAACTTTTTTTTCGTGTTTACGTTTTTTAAACCTGCGAACATACAAAGTCTATATATTGTGAAACGGCCGTATACACAAACATAGGCACTGGTATTATGTATAAACAAATTATACATAAATGGGCTGGATTAAAATGTACCTAAATATAAGTCCCATCAAAACCAAGCACAATCATATGATTTGGTTTTGATCCTGCTCTAACTATAATTGACCAAAATCTACTTAAATATAAGTCCTGCTAATTCCACACATATGAAATAAACAATAACTAACTAAAGATGTATTGGTAATTTTTTTTTCTGTGGTAATTTTTTTAAAATAACTAAGCATAAATGTATTGGTTCAGAATTAAACAAAAATAGAAAAAAATAACAAAGTTACATTGCATTGTTAGTGTATCCAACACAATCTTCGGTAGTTATTTTGATGTAGGTACCTGTCAATGAGAGTTAGAGCAGGACATATATTTAAGTAGATTTCGTATTGGCAGATACCTATATAAAAATAACTACCGAAGATTGTGTTGGTTACACTATCAATGCAATGTAAATTTGATTTTTAATTTTTATTTTTTTGTTTGTTTCTACACCAACACATGTTTCTACACCATTTATGATTAGTTATTTAAAAAAGTTCCATAGAAAAAACATACCAAACATCTTTGGTTAGTTATTTTTTATTTCATATGTGTGGAGTTGGCAGGACTTATATTTAAGTACATTTTGGCTGACTTAAAATAATATGCAGCAAGACAGTATTCAAAATAATGAGAGCATGCTTGTCTATAATCTGCTTATCGTATGGATTTTGTTGTATTTACTTTTTGATAATTTGTTTTGATTTCATAGGGTAAGACAAGGCATATACAAACAAACGCACATACCTTACGCACACCATGAACAAATATTTTTTTTTCCGATCGTAGGAAAAAATATATCTTTCCGTTGTTTTTTTCGAAACGAAAAGCTCATGATTCCAATATGTTGTATTTGTTGCTAAGCAACAAGTAATAATAGTACGGGAATATACTCCAGGCCTAGGCCAGAAAAAATATTCTCGTACTATTATTACTTGTTGCTTAGCAACAAATACAACATACTGGATTCATTTGTATCCCTTAAACTTCGTTCACACTTTTTTTATAAATCAAATAGGTACACAAACTTGACAACTTTTGAAAACAAAAAACAAAATGTATTTATGTCTTATGATGTCGTGGCTAACTAAGCAATAATTTTATATTATTTTGGATTTTTTACTTTGTTTTGATTTCTTTCGAATAATACTAAAAATTATTTTGGGTTTATATTCGTTTTAAAGTCCGATCGGAGAAAAAATAGTATGTACAATTCGGAGGAAAAGTGCATTCACCGACTCCCGTGGTTGCATTTCCACTATCGTCCGGGAATGCAGTACTTTTCCTCCTATTTATACAATATACTATTGTTTCTCGTAATTTCTCGTACAATTCCCTTCTTTCAGTACTTTTGCTTGTAAAAATCAAATGCGCGCACCATAAAATCCAATATTTTCTATAGTAGTTTAGAAGGCATTGGAATGAGCATGATCTAGAATTACCTATACTAAATGGACTTGTTTTATTTATTTTTATTTTGCGTAATTCCAAAACCAACAACAATTTAAAGCCATGAACAAAGTCTCAACGTAGATACCAATATACAAAAAACTACAGAAGATTGTGTTGGTTGCACTAACAATCCCATGTTAATTTTTTCTTTCGCACCACTACTTATTAAACTAGTGCGCACGTACGATGTACACTTGTATTCTAATACAACTATCTATAGAGTAGTTTTTTCTGTATTTATTACATTATCATGGCTTTATATTGTTGTTGATTTTGGTAATGCAAATGATCATTTTTATTTGGACCCTCATGTCAGTGAAGCAAAAATATCTTAATTTGAGTGATTAGTACCAACATGTATTTTGAATGGAAACTGATTATTTCCACGTTCGCCCGAGTTGTAATATTTCTCATTTTTAAGTTTGATCGTAATCTATCAATTGAACTAGTAGTTCTCATAAAATTTAAAGTTTTTACTGTGATTGAAACATACTAAAATAGACGTCTAAAAGTGCAAAAGGTACCCGGGTACCTCGTCGTTGTATTACGAAGGTGGTTCGTTTGAGCCATGTTTGTTTAATCAGAGAAAATACTGAAACTTGTTATAAATATTATTGATGTGTTCGTTTGGTTGATTGATTTTTGTATGCGACTTGTTTTTCTTTACTCCCATACAAGCATTTCTTTTATGCGTGCTTAGAAATTTTAATGTTTTCCTCTTCGAAATATGATCTTATGAATAAATACTGGTTTTAACGTGAGGGCCAGGTAAGGCGAGACTATGCTCCGCATATCTTTATTGTATATACAAGAAATACAATCTCGAAGGATGATAGTGTAGATGGTTCTATTTATAACAGTCTTAGAATTAAATTATTAAATTATCGCTTTAAAGTAAATAATAATAGGTGTTAAAAATTAAATTTCGTAGTTGAAGCGTTTTTGATTAAGAGGTTTCTTTATTTGCAATTTTATCAATAAAACGGACTCATTTCCCTTTTACAATATATTGTTGTTTTCCATATTTTTTGTAATGGAATTCACGGGCGTTTGTTCCTGTTATTAAGAAAACATGATTGTTGTATTATAAATCCGAGTGTTTTTAATGATTGGTAATTAGTAAGGCTACGAAATATATCACAATACTGAAATACAATTTAATAATTGACGATAGACTAAGAATTGTATTCTTATGTATAGGTTTTGTACTTCAAATTCACGATTTTGCAAACGATATTCATTTCTTTAATTCATTCACAAGTTTTTACAAGTCAACCACAATTTTTTATACTTGATTGTCAATTTTTTTTAAATCAACCTCAACTATTTGCACAGCAAATCCGTGTTTTTTCAAAGTAACTTCATTTTTTTTTTTCAAAGTAACTTTATTTAAATGTAGAGTAAATTCAAATATTTTAATATTTTAAATTCGATTCAAGTTTTAATATTTCAAATTCGTAAATATTTGCATTTCAAAATCAAATTTTTGCAAAACAAATTCAGTGCTTCCAATTCTTAACCGGTTATGATGGGATTGAGTATGCTGGATGGAAATGGGATTCTTAAATTATATTTGGAAAAAGTTCTGGAATACGGCCACCTGGGATGGAACTCAATCCATTTCTTAGCCGATTATGTTGGGATTGGTTATGTCGGATGAAAATGGGGTTCTTAGATTATTATTGAAAGAAGTTCTGGAATATGGCCACCTGGGACGGAACTCGATCAATTCTTAACTGATTATGAATGGATTTGGTATGTTGGATGGAAGCGGGATTCTTAAATAATCTTTCGAAGATGTTCTGGAATATGATAACCTGGTTATGATGGGGTTGGGTATGTTGGAAGAAAATGGGATTCTTAAATGATTTTTGGAACAATTTTTATAATATGGCCACCTGAGACAGAACTCGATCATTTCTTAACTGATTATGATGGGATTGAGTATGTTGGATAGAAGTGGGATACTTAAATTATTTGTGGAAGATGTTCTGGAATTTGACAACCTGGGACGGAACTCAGGCCATTTCTTATTATTGAAAGTAGTTCTGGAATATGGTCACCTGGAATGGAACTCGATCAATTCTTAACCGATTATGATCGGGTCTTGGTATGTTGGATGGAAATAGGATTCTTAAATGATTTTTGGAAGAAGTTCTAGAATATGGCTACCTGGGACAGAACTCGGCCATTTCTTAACTGATTATGATGGGATTGAGTATGTTGGAGGGAAATGGGATTCGTCAGTTAAAAATCCTATTTCTGTCCAATATATCCAATTTCATCATAATCGGTTAAAAATTGGCCGAGTTCCGCCCCAGATAGCCATATTTCAGAACTTACTCCAAAAATTAGTTAGGAATCCTATTTACATCCAATAAACTCAATCTCAACATAATCGACTAATAAGTAGCCTGAATTCCGTCTCAGGTGACCATATTCCAGAACTTCTTCCAAAAATCATTTAACAATACTATTTCCATCCAACATACCAAATCCATTCATAATCGGTTAAGAATTACTCTTGTTCCGTTCCAGGTGGCCATATTCCAGAACTACTTTCAATAATAATTTAAGAACCCCATTTCCCTCCAACATACCCAATCACAACATAATCGGCTAAGAAATGGCCTGAGATCCGTCCCAGGTGACCTTATTTCAGAACATCTCCCAAAAATCATTTAATAATCCTATTTCCATCCAACATACCAAATCTCACCATAATCGGTTAAGAGTTGATCAAGCTCCGTCCCAGGTGGCCATATTCTAGAACTACTTTCAATAATAATTTAAGAATCCCATTTCCCTCCAACATACCCAACCCCATCATAATCGGCTAAGAACTTCAGATGGCCATATTCCAGAAATCCTTCCAAAAATGATTTAAGAATCCCGCTTCCATCCAACATACCCAAACCCATCATTATCAGTTAAGAAATGACCGAGTTCTGTCCCAGGTGGCCATATTCCAGAACTTCTTCCAACAATCATTTAAGAATTCCATTTTCATCCAACATACCCAATCCTAACATAATCAGCTAAGAAATGGCCTGAGTTCCATCCCAGGTGGCCATGTTCCCGAACTTCTTCAAAAAACATTTAATAATCCCATTTTCATCCAGCATACTCAATCCCATTATAATCGGTTAAGAATTGGATGCACTGAATTTGCTTTGCAAAAATTTGATTTTGAAATGCAAAAATTTACGAATTTGAAATATTAAAACTTGAATTTGTTTTAATAATATTTGAATTTACTCTAAATTTAATTGAAGTTACTTTGAAAAAACATTTACTTTGCAAAAAATTGAGGTTGATTTAAAAAAAATTGACAATGAAGTATAAAAAATTGTGGATGATTTGTAAAAACTTGTGAATGAACTAAAAAAAATTGAATATCGTTTGCAAAATCGTGAATTTGAAGTGCGAAACCTACGAGTATATATACGTGCTGTCGAATCCTTACGAACATATAGCCCTCAGGTTAATGGGTGTAGGGTTGGGTATTAGTGCAGCCGTGTTATACAGCATACGATGAGATAACCCCTGGATGCAATTGATTAATTATGCCAGTCATTTACGACGATAGATATATGATTTAGATATCCTATATCTAATCACACTAACCCAAATTAATAAATTAACATATCTTATCTATAGATAACGTGTGTATGCGTAAATAATTTACAAATCGGATAAATAGTTTATGAACAAAGTATGTAGTTAGATAATGACTTTGCAGCGTCCTGCCCTACTCAAATCCTTTCCTTATATTACCTTTAATGTGAGGATACAGACAGGGCCTGGGCCCGCATGACTTTAGAGTACAATTCATTTTTCAAATGCTTTTCACCCAAATTCGACATTTCTACAGTCTAGACGAATTGACTATGCGGAATCAAACTTCATACTTAACCTTTTATCATTAATTGGGAGATCCTTACGAAATTTGGTGGCCATTTGTGCACCGAAAATGGCACTAAGCAGCATGCTTTTTCAATTTTTGCAATGAAGTCGAGAAGTTATTTATTCACAAAAAATGACACAGAATTAAAAGAATTAAAAAAATGTTAAGATTGAATTTAAAACAAGAGTTGACCTTGTAGGTTTTCTGATGATTTTTGTTTATATAAGACAGTTTTGCCAAAAGTCCGGTAACTTTTCACTTTCGAAATCAAGTGTCGTGTATTCGAGATCTATGTATAAATTCGTGGCAAAAGAAAGTCGGGTGTTGGCCGCAACATATTCATCCCTTCACTTTAGGCATAGTTTTTGGCTTTTGATTTAGCGTAACTCATAAGTAAAAGTGGGAGTATTGAAACTCCGGAAAGCAATGTTTGGTTGGTGTGGCTTAATTTAAGTTGTGGCATTTTGATGCAGTGTATTTGTAGGTGGGCGCCGTTTTCGACTCGACCAGCGTACTCGATTGTATAAGAGTCATTTTTTTTAACAGCAAAAAAAAATATATTAAAATATTGTTTTCATTATTGATCTTGTACGACACATGCCAGCATTTTTCTATTTTATTCGTTGCACAGTGAATTGACCTGAAGGTTGAAAAACCAACAAGATCCAGGCTAATACAATACTGACAACATACGACTACATAACCGTTAAATTTAATTTATAATTCATATGATTAGACAAAAATCACTGAATATAAACTACAATAAAAAACGTTCAATAATAAAAACTACATAATTCAACGGCACCTACGCCAATATTCAATAAGAATCGAAACAATCAAACACGTTGGCTTTATTCGATTATATTTGTAACTTTTTAATATCATAATTTTTTATTTAATTCAATTGAATTAAAAACGCCGTATTTTATATATTTATAACTTTTTAAATCAATTAATTATAAATAACTTTTATAATAACTGCAAACGTTGTGAACATAAATTTGTAATCCTTTTTCTTTCCTTTGTAATCCTTTCTACTTGTACGAAAATAAAATATGGGGTAGAAGAATTTTCCAGTAAAAAAAGCATTATGAATAATTTTCACAGCGGATTTATTTTTATTTTGAGTTTCCGATGCTGTGGGTGTTTATATTTAAACTTTTTTCAAGAAGTAAAAATTACAAACAGAACACAAATTATACAGAACCAGAAAAAATTACACAGGTCAAATCTTTATTTAATTACATAGATGGAGTGTTTTACTAAAATGTTTTATGTTATAATGTTATAAACATACTTATACGGGAATCGCAAACACCTGAGGGTCAATTTTGTTCGAAACCCGAGACACAAGACTTGAATCGTATACGTATAAGGAGTATAGCATACAATTTCATATTAGAATTATGAAAATTTATGAATCGGTACAAATCGATTCAGGTTTTATGGTATGCTTATGCCGTTTTGTTGTAACACTTTTTGACATCTCCCTAGCTTTTGAGCAGACTAATTAGTAAAAATAGTTGAGAATTTTTTATTTGTAATTACACATATAACGATTTTAATTTATGCGAAGTAAAAAAATAACAACAAACGTTATATCGGGGTTTTCAATGCGAATTTGTAATTATTTTGAAAGTAAAATTAAATAATTAAGTAAATTAAATTTTATTTAAAACATATTTCCGTTTACAAATTTAAAATAATAAATGAAAATTTCATCTAGAAATGTCGTATCCAAAAAATTTAAATGGTGCGCATTCGCACTAACCCAAACACACATACCACTACTATATACTTGCGGTTATTATTTTGTTGTCTCGGATTTCGAACACAATCGAACCTCTCTTGTGTTCAGTAAAAACAATCTACTTCCTCTTTCGTACTTCTAAGCAATTGAAACTGTTTTGTCCGTGTATCTGTCACATTCGATTTTCACCGAATATAATAATAGAACGAAACTAATGGCTAATTTGGCACAGCATAAAACTAAAAGTCAGAAAATCAGAAAATATTTCTTTAAAATTGCGAGCGGCAAAATTGTCCACCACGAAAACAAAAATGGTTCAATTAGGTGTCGTATTTATAAAATACAGGGTGGGCCATACGTCACTCAACATTGTATTTTTGATATAATTTTTTTATTTTGTATTTTTTCTCTTTTATTTTTCAGTATTAGAAACAACGTTTGGGAGATTTAGTAGCCATGTATACGATTGGGGAACTAGCAAAGATTGTTGAATTTAATTTTGCGAGTCATAATTCAATAATTCAAAGTTAAAGAAAATTTCGAAATTTTTTTAACACCAGAAATACATCATCACGAAATAAAGTTCGCTCGTTTTCAGTCATCGGGATCTGTTAGTGACTTATCTCGGAGTGGAAGACCGCTTGAAGTACAAAGCCAAGATAGTATCGAACGAGTTCAGGAGATCGTAAATGAGAACCCTGAAACATTGACTCGCAAACGTGCCACTCAGCTTCAAATGTCCAGAACATCACTGTGTAGAATAATGAAGAAAAATGTATTGCTGTTTCTGTACAAGATACAAATGGCATATGGAATTTTGCCGCAAGACTATGCAACTCGCTTAATATTTTGTGCAAAATTTACCGAATTATTAACGAATGATCTTGATTTTATGAAAAAAATTATAATGACCGACGAAGAGCATTTCCATTAATAAGCAAAATTTTAGAAACTGGGCACTGAAAACCCAAGAGTGATTCAACAGCGTCCGTTACATCCACTTAGAGTCACAGTCTGGTGCGGAATATCAGCAGACAAGATCTACGGCCCGTACTTCTTCCAAGACGAAGATGGCAATGCATTGACTGTAAATGGTGAGCGTTAAAGGGCTATATTAGAAAATTTTTTGTTTCCTGAATTTGATAATACTCAAGAAATGTGGTTTCAACAGGAAGGCTACGTCCCATACTGCAAGAGAAACAAAGACCTTACTGCGAACGGTTTTTGGTAACCGTATCGTTTCACGATTTGGAGATGTTAATTGGTCATCACGATCACCCGACTTAACACCACCAGATTTCTTTTTGTAGGGATTTTTGAAAGATCGTGTATACGCAAATAAACCGCAAGGACTGCAACAACTTCAAGACAATATAATAAATGAAATTATTGCGATTGATCAACCAGTTTTGGCTTCAGTTATGAATCAGGTACAGCAAAAAGCAGCAGCTTGCGAAGAGGTTGGTGGCGGGCATCTAACAGATATTATTTTTAAAATTTAATTTTTTTAAAATTCTTCATGATTAAAACTATCTTTCGTAATCAAAATTATTTATTTTCAATAAAAAATAAAAAAATTGTATGAAAAACACAATGTTCAGTGACTTATGGCCCACCCTGTACAAGAGAAAATTTGGGAGAAACAAATATAAAATTGTAATTTATTTATTTAAAGAAATCTATTTCGTGATTTACATGTATGATTTTCGATAATTTTAATTTAATACAAAAATATTAAAAAATAAAAATTCAAATAAGAACTTTAAAACAAAAAAATATAAATCAAATTTTGATTTAACAATTAAAAATTTAAAAAATAATTCTTCAGGATAATTTTGAAGTAAAGATAAATTAAAGTCAAATAGGTCGTCGACGATGTTGAATGATTTAGACAACCTATTATTGGGGTTATTTTCTCCATTTTTCATGGAGCCACATTTTCAAGGAATGGTCAATTGTGGTCGGTCGTAATCCCAGTCACTTTTCTTTAACAAGAAAACCAGAAACTTTTTTTAAATGCTTTCAATTCTTTTAATGCGCACAGCACTATGCTGTATCGGTCTGGATACCATACTATATGGTATCCAGACCGATACAGCGTATTCCAGTTGGGAGCGAGCGGAAGCGAAATAGAGTGAACATAAGGATTGAATATTTTTAAATTCACCTGTCCATCTTTTAACAAATCCAAGCATGGCATTCACTTTCGCAATACAGCTTTTTAAATAATACACATACGAGTACAAGGCCAAAGCAACTACAAGCCTGATTGAATACAAAAAAAAATCATTGAGCGTTCAATATTACCCATTCGGATGTTTTCTGTGTCTTTTCGATTGAAAATGGTGACATAAAATAAAATTAATTATACAAATTATTTGTTAATATAGATTACATAATTGTTGAATTGCAACTAGTTTAAATTGCATTCCATAAATTTACCGAAAAATTAAAAACAACATTTAAATCAAAAGTTTATAATAAATTTCGTAACGCTTTAAGTTTTCGACGAGCTGCTAGAGGTAAAGTTTCATCGTGATCTTTTATAATCTAAATATCTAAATATAATCTAAATATATAAATCTTTTATATTAATACTCTTAATTTTTTCATACTCAACCCTAAAATGACCCCTAAACATGATCCGATCCGTTAGATATTTTCAAGGTAGGTCGACATAAATATTACGCTGTGCGTAGGCTTCCGAAAAATCGGAAAAATTCCACCGAGAAGTACCCGAAACGGGTATCTTAGGTGGTTTCAGAAAATGTCCAAGATTATTATCATTATTATTAGGAAGATTTAATATTTAAGAATATTTAAGAAAGACATAAGAATATTTGGTTTGGGCGCGTAAGTGATCATGTGCTCCCGAGCGCGCGCTCCCTGTTTGAGATTTGAATGTTTGGTTTGGGCGCTTAAATGGTCATGTGATCCCGAGCGCGCGTTTCCCGTTTGAGATATGAATATTTGACTTGGCACGTAAGTCATACTGTGTGAATTTGAGCGCGTGCTTGCCGTTTGCTAGGTCAGCTTCTTAACCAAAAATTCAATAAAATGTATTCACGTGGCTGATTATGCAGTCACAGGTCAGCTAGTATCGTTATTATTCTGCAATTTGTTTTCCCAATAGAAACAAATGAGTCGTTTATTTTGAAAGTGGTTTAAGTCTATTTTACAAAAAAATAGTTAATGGCAACAATAATTACAATTCTCTTAGTTAGTATCATCAAAATCGCAATGATTTTGTCATTTGAAAATTAGTTAGTTATATTTTTAAACCAATTCAAACTTTCAATATAAAAATTAATGGACTTAAACCACTTTAATACGAAATAGTTTTTCCATCATTTGAAAAGAAAATTGAAATGTGCCAGAAAATGTCTACAAATTTTTTGTTGGTATACGCGTATATTGTGTGGTTTTGTGTGCCCTCAATTTTGTACTATTTTGGTTTAATTTGTTTAGCGGATTGCACAGTCGGACCTTTGGGTGTGGTCTTATTCTTCGTTTTCCTCCCTTTATCTATAAAACCGGTTTTCATTTTTCCTCTTTTATAGGTAAAAGGGGAAAAAATCGAAGAATCAGGCCCGACCCAAAAATCAAGTGTGGATCGGGTGGCTGATGAAATTAGGTTATTGATACAGCAGCGGTAGTCATAATTAAATTTTGCGCAACTGGACTTGGACGATCTAATTTTAATTCAAGAACCTACGAGTATATTGGTATTGGTATTACAGTCAACCTAAATTAGCCGTTCCATACACGGCGTTTTGCAACAAAACTCAAGCTGCACTTGCTTTTCCACGCAAAACTCAAGTGCGGATCGTGCCTATGTATGTGTAAAATTGTTTTCATTTTATATTGAATGTTTGAGCGAAACGGATAGAAAAAATAAAAACTAAGTTTAAACAATCTAGTACAGGGTGTGTCATCTGTTGGTACTTTTTTACATCGATGAATTTTAGTACTTAATGTTATCTTATCTGTTATAAAAAATTCTTCGACATATGAAAAGTCAAAAATATGCCATTTATCATCATGAAGTCGCTAACAACACAACCATGCATTTTGATTGTCCAAATTTATTATGAAAATAATTGAACGATTATTAAACATTAACATTTCGTAAATGACGAGGAGTTTTGGGTGACATGCACGTCCTACTGAGCGTGCAATGGGCAAAATTATTGATCATTTTGAAGAAACTGATTCAGTGGAAGGTCGTAGACCGTATCAACATGTTCATCCAGTTCGTACTCCTGATGCAGTGGCAGCTGTTATTGAAAGTGTTCGTAATGCACATCAACCAGGCATCGTTCACACAGTTGGGAACTAAACATTTCACGAACCACATTACGACACATTTTGCATGTTGGTCTTCAATTGTATCCATAAAAAATTCAACTTAATCAAAAATTGAAGTCACCAGACCATTTAAATCGTCGTCATTTTGTTAATTGGATGCTTGAATGAAATGAAGATTTTTGATCAAAAATCATCTTTAGCGATGAAGCTCATATTCATCTTATAGATTAAGACAATAAGCAAAATTGTTAAATTTGGGGAACGGAGAATCCTCGTGTTATTCACGAATCACAAGTTCATCCTTCAAGAGTAACTGTTTGGTGTGGTTTATGGGCTGGTGGCATCCTTGGGCCGTTTTTATTTGAAAACAAACAAGAAAATGCCCTTACAGTGAATGGGGAATGTTATCCCAACATGTTAACTAGTTTTCTGTGACTCAAATTGAATGAATTGCGCGTCAACGACCTTTGGTTTCAACAAGATGGAGCGACATGTCACGCAAGTCGTGCAACAATCCATTTATTGTCAACAAAATTTGGTGATAGCACAATTTTAAGATATTGTGATGTTCCTTGGCCACCAAGAACCCCGGATTTAACACCACTTCATTTTTTTTGTGGGGTTATTTGAAAGGTAAGGTGTAAGCTGATCATCCACAGACAATTCAACAACTTAAAACAACATTCGAGCTAAAATTGAGGTCATTGATCCGCTTTTATTGGAAACAGTCATCGAAAATGTTGATGTTCGGATGCAGGTCTGTAGGCGAAGCCGTGGTGGGCATATGAACGATATTGCTTTTTTAAAAATTTTGACTTTTCATCCCAAAATGTGTGTTTTATTTACAAATGAAAAAAGGACTAACAGATGGCCCGCCCTGTAGGTATTGAAGCAAAATGTAAAATTCTTCACATTTGCTCAGGAATTTATTTTCTACCAAAATTCATTTTCGTACTAATCGCGTAAAAACAAAAAAATTTCAGGCCCTGAAATTTGTTTTTTCGTTTGTATTAGTGAGTATACAACACGAGCCGCACTTGAAATTATTACTGCAAACGTGCTGCAAAAACCACCACTTCAAAAATTATGTTTACAGGCGAAGAGGTACGATACGAAGAAAACGACTCGTGTTACTGCATTGTGTGGAGCGGCGCAGGTCCACACAGTGCGGCAACACGTTACACGATGCGTTTTTCTTCGTCTTTTGCCTGTTCGCCAATACACTAAAGTTTAAAGTAGGAAGTGATCTAAAGTCTCTTCCTCCTCTTCGTCCATACAACTTCTACAAAAGACATTCGTCTATAAATCCAGCCTTCTCGCATGTTCCCCAAAAAGGCACTGTCCTGCCTATCCTTACGACCAATCCGACCTCTCGCTTTCCCAGGAATACTGCAGCGTGTCCGGGAGACGAACAGATATATTAACATTAAACTGCGGCTCCTACCTTGCTGTCTAGCTTAGAGCCGTCCATGAAAAATTACACTGCCTCGTTTTCCAGTATTGATCCGTTCCTCCAGGATTCCCTCGAACGACGGATGGTCCGGGAACTTTATCGAACCACAACGTTGGTTTCATATAATCTAGATTCGCCAGTTCTTCCCTTAGCGATCTAACTATCGTCGAGTGCCCCACCTGAAGACACTTCCACTGAGAGACAACCGAGAGTCTCGTAACCACATTGGCTGCCATCTGCTTACCAAAGAATTCGATTGGAATAAGGTGGAGCATAACCTCTAAAGCATGTGTAGGTGTTGTCCTAAGCGCCCCGCTTATAAGCATGCAGGCCGTTCTTTGCACCTTCTCCATCATCTCTATATATGTTACCTAATCCAGAGCTGCCACCACACACCCACCCCGTACATCAGCACAGGTCTTACCTGTATAGTATAGAGCCAGTGTACCAGCTCTAGTTTCAAACCCCATCTTTTACCTATGGCGTTCCTATACGAGTAAATTGCTACATTTGCCTTATTCACCCTTTCCATAATGTTAAGCTTCCAGCTGAGCTCACTGTCCAAGATTATGCCCAAAAATTTCGCTCTGTCAGCATAAGCCAGTCTAATGCCCATGGTAAGAGACTGACTACTGGAATTCTTTAGTTCTTAGTAAATAGTACCAGCTCCGTCTTGGAAGGGTTGACCCCTAATCTACATTTGCTGGCCCATTTCGTAACGATCAGGAGTGCATTCTGCATAACATCCCTAATCGCATCCAAATATTTGCCTGAGACAGCTATCGCTACATCATCTGCATACGCTACCACCCCCAGTTCCGAGGTAATAATGCTGCTTACCAGCACCTTGTTTATCAACCTATTTATAGGGTAGTTCACCTTCAAAATTGACAATCCTCCCATGATCGCCTCCGTTTTTACATTATTAAAGGCACCCTCAATGTCCAGAAATGCTATCATACAAAACTCTTGCGAGTAAATTGACTTCTCAATCGTGCGTACTAGATCGTGCAAAGCTGTGTTTACCGACTTTCCCTAACAGTACGCATGCTGCGGCATTGCCCAATTTCTTGGCTCAATTTTTGTTCGAATAACTACATCTACCAGTCTTTCCAAGGGTTTCAACAGAACGGATTATAGAGTTACAGACCTCAGGTCCTTCGGGCAATCATGTGAGCTCTTTCCCGATTTCAGGATAAAGACTACTCTGACCTCCTTCCATTTCTTAGCAATATAGAGTTTCAGACATCCCCCGAAGATAAACTTCCAGCCAGGGGAGGATAACTGCCGAGTTCCTTTGGATCTCGCTGGTATAATCCGATCCGGGCCCGCCGATTTATAAGGCTTAAAACCGTTCAGGGCCCACAGGATTCCTTCCCTATCCACGATGCCCTCCATATCTATTGAAGGTGTTCCTCAATGAGCTCCAGGTTCCATCGTGTCATCAAAGCTTCCCGGAAAATATATCATATGAAAAATTGTTTCTGACGCAAAGGTCACGTCTAAAACCTCCTGTCGATTTTTAACAACAAATGTTGGTTCTCGCCCAATATTGCAAACTAAAAGGTTAATATTTAATAAATAATTAAAAAATCTGCGATCTGCTCTTCTCAGAGTTACTTGAGTATAATAATTTATACCCCTTCGTTCTGCGGCCACAGATCCTGTTATTGTTAATCCAAGGTTCTTGGATTTGCCGAGGCAGCTTTCGTGTGATGCAGGTTTATTTGTACAATATTAATCATTGAGATCTGCTTTACTCACCTCTTCCTGCACTCCTTGCGTCGGGATAGTGCTATCTGGCTCATTGCTTCGGACACCATCCGCCTCTCGTCGAGAGTTCAACAGGATGTCCCTATCAGACTCAAGAGAGAGGAGGCTACCTCTCCTCACTAAACTCTCTGAGTCCGAAACATCGCTCCCCCGGTCGTCCCCCGCCCGCTTGACCGTCTCTCGCTGGGTCCGTTCGCCGTCGCCCCCAGGCTGGTCTTCCGGCCCCGTATCGACCTCATCTTTCTTATATACTTTAAGAGTGATCGACCGGAATCCGAAGTTGATCATTCCCTTTGATTTTGCAAGGGAATCCCGGGATTCTTTATTGATTAGCATGATTGCCAATCTAAATCCCCCCTTAGCTTCCTCCTACTTTACAATCTTCCAATCTTCCGTTGGAAGATCGGGATTACTGGCCCGAATGATCTTAAGGATCTCCTCTGGCTTGTCCGGTTCGGTTGTTAACCAGACATGTGCCCTCGTCCTGCTGTTATATGTTATTGTTAACGTATATAGTTAATTATGAATGATAAATAAAAAATTTTATATTTACTTGGAGTTATGATTTTAATAGATATAATTTTATTTAATTTTCTGATTTATTTCGTTATAAACTTTCACTTATTATTACATTACGATATTAGTTACACTATGATATTACTTATAATCTATTAATGACTTAAAAAGAACTGACCTTTTATTCTTAAATTCTTAACTTATATAATGGGTATTTTCAGGAAATACCCATCATGTTTATCTTATAATTATATGTAGTTATATACAGAATTTTAAATCTTAAACTAAGTAGTATTTTGTTTATCAAAATACGGACATTTTTACAAGGTTTTTATACATTATGGCGATCTTACGCCATGTGACAGGCCAGATCATCTCACAACACTGCTCGGGATTTCCTCTTTGCAGACTACCTCAAGCCTCACGCCCTGCCCCTCCTCGCCTCCTTCGGTTACTGCCCATTTATAGAGGTCGACCAATCTGTGGTCCGAGCACGCAGTTAAGTTCACGCGCCCCTGGTACCTTCCCGCATCTCTACAGGACGTATGCTCCCATCTTCCTGACTTCTGTTAATGACATCTAGCACCGGCACGTGCTCCTTTAGGATCTTACTGAATTACTTCGGTTTGCTTTTGGTTGATCCTTAGGAGCACTCGACTTCATGTCTGTTTGCACTTTGCTTCGCTTGCTGCCGCCCGCTTCAAGCTCATCCTACGACCTCTGTCTTTTAGACCCAAGGACCCTTTTCGAGCTATCGCAGCCAACGTTTCCTAGCCCATGCCACAGATTCTTTCTGTTCTATTGTAAGCTGTTCTGTTCTACCCGCTTTCTCCTGCCTTCTTGCCACTGATGAGGGAGTCCCACCTTCACGGTTAGCGTTACTCTCCTTCTTTGTACATTACGGTTTTTGGAGGGTCCCAGCCCCTTTATATTTATTTTTTTCTCTGTCATTCATATTCCCACAAGTGTCGGAGAAATACAGGTCCACCTGCGCAGAGATACGTATTCGCAGGTAAGGCTAAATATAACTGGAGGTAGTCTAATATCCAGAGGGCTCCAGTTCATGACTGGGCTTTGTTAAATAGGCCCCCAGCCTAGTTAATTATCAGCACGGGTCGCATGACTCCTTAATCCGGCCCATTGGCTCACCGAGAACTGCGCCCCCCGGCGCCCTCTCCCCTCTCCAACATTCAACCAAGGGATGACCCTTTTATAGGGTTCTCCATTCACTACCTGGGGGACTCGAGAGCCCCATCAGTTCGCCATTCCATACTGGGTATCATAGGCACTCAGAATTTAGTGAACATAGGTTAACCAGTCCCCAGTTCCCTGAGACTCTGTTCTCAGCAGAGCTGCGGTTGGGGGGGCGGCTTATTTAATTCACCGCTAACCTACCTATCGATAGACCGTCCACTATCCACCACCTGTGACCCCCCTCCCCATAGCTGCAGCCCGCCACGGGTATATGAACTCCATATAAGTTAAGCTAGAACTTTTAACTTACTAATTTCGTGTCATATCTAGCTTCAGATGTTCTTTAACACCTTTGGGATATTGATTGAACCGACTCATGTATTTCATATGCACAGCTCATTTGTAACTATATTAAAAGTATTTAGAAATATACATCAAAATGATGTACCGCAGAGATTTTATGTGTAAACAGTCATCTTTTAATTATGGTTTAGATCTCGCGGTACGATACTCTGAGTTCAGAATATTTTATTTTTAAAATAAATGTTATAAATATAAATAAATTTTTAATTAAATGTGTTCACCTTATTTACAAATCACATTTCATCTCGGTGTCTTGTAGCTTCTTTTGTGGCTTAAAATGGGGTTAACTTTTATTGTAATTGTTTGCCATTGGTTAAAATTAGCAAAAAAATTGGAAAATCTAAATTTCAGATGAATATACGAGTACATATATATAGTATACCACCATATTTTCTCGTGATGGTCTCGTGATGGTATAACATATATCGTTATACGTCCTTATCCACAGCAATCAATAAGAAAACTATATTTGTGAGGGATTATATTTAACTGGGGCTCAAATTTCGAAAATTGGATTTATCTTGACTATTTTGATATATGTATTCATGACTGTTAAAACAAATTTTGTTGTGTTTAGACACGACGACACGGAATATAATTTAATGAGAAGAAAAGATGGAATTTGTGGTTACAATTTCTTTATTTTATGCTATAATCTTCTCTAATCTGGAGAGTTAATTAAAATATTTCTCTTGAAAACGATTAATTTCAAATTATTTTACACTTCACTTCACATATAGTTCTTGCCGTTTTATCATGTTATACACTCTGTCTACCACTTTCACCTTACCACCCACTCGTATTTGTTAAGAGTTAGCAAAAAATTAAATGAAAAAGTATATATAAATAAAATTACAAATAAAATAAATAACCAAAATATAGAGATATTAATTCGATAGACTCTTCTAAGCCATATAACAAAATATCTTCCGCTTCTTTCCTCGGTAGAAATACTCGAACATCCATACCGACCAACCATACCTTTCATTTATCTGTCTTACCCTATCTCAATCATTCAACAAATTTCAATATTAATGCATTTCTTGTGGAGATGGGCAAAGTAATAATGGTACGTAATAATAATAACAAGGAGAGCTAAACGAAACGTCGAAGGAAAATGGAAAAATTCAATTTTTCAATTTGATGAAAAATAAATAAATAAAAATAATATTCCACATATAAAATAAGAGCGTCTTATTGTTGTTGCTTCTTCTTCAATACATAATACTTATTCGTAAAATACATTTTCGTTGAATTCAATTGTTATTATAAGAAAACAAGAGCAACACAATCATGGACATTTATTATGATTATTATTCATTTGAATGGCAACTTCACCCGAATACAAAAAATTTGTTTGCTAAAATATTATTCTGTTTTATTTTTCCCAGGAATTACATTCTCATGGAAAATTGAAATATCTATTCAGCTCTTCCGATTAAATTTTTATCGAAATGATTCAATTAATACCTAAAAATAAAAATCAATCCCGATCAGTCCTTAATGAAATATGAGACTCTTTGTGATTTTATCCGTAGCCCAAGCCGAGTTTTAAGCCGGGTTAAAAAGTAAATGAAGTGAGGGATGGGTTATGTAATTATATTCAAGTTAACGAGTTTATTACAAGTTGGCTTTAAAAATCTCTCTCTCTCGCTCTCTCCCTCTCTCTAGCATTCACGTTCATGATAGAGTTTTTCCGCCGCCTGCACTGTTGTCCTTCATTCGTCTCGATCCATCTTTATCGCGCTCCCGCTTCGACATCATATTATACGTAGGTCTCGTTCGATGTCGTCGAGCCGTTGGAACGAAAACCACACTGATAGTCGTCAATGATGTTTTCGGCGAGAGGAATGAGTCTGACAAGTACAACATTAGCCAACACTTTGTAGGCAATATTCAATAGAGCTATGCTAGTACTTTTCTCATTTAAGACGGTCGCTTTTACACTTGTGAGCAATGGAAGCGGACATATGAGCGCGTGTTACGACATCCCGGATGTTCTTAACAACATCAACCACATTAGGGCTTATATTTCTTATATATATATTTCTTATAAAAATGCATTTTAACAAATTTATTCTTTGCCTTAAAATTTCATATTTCAAATTCTTGCATAAATGCTTATTTTAAATTTGTTTTTTTCCCTTTATTAATTACAAGTGAGACTGCGCTCATCTAGCAATTTATCTTTCAAATTTTTACAAATTTTACATTTGGTTAGTCCCAAAATTAATTAAACCTATTTAAAATACTACTTTTAATTTGGTATGTTTACTAGGTCAAGAGGCCTCGTTATTTGAAGTCTTCTTTCAATCTATTGTAGCGGCTCAAAAATCCTTTTCACGTCGTGGCACTCCTCGTAGCAAAACTATTTATACACCGCGCCGCTTAATTATGAGGCATAGCTCGTTTTGGTGAATAGCACTATTTCGCCACCTACATTCTCGAATCTCGATATTTATCGATAATCGATAAATATCGAGAATTAAAAATATTCATACGGGAAAAAAAATAAGAAACGAAAAAGGACAGTCGGGTTTTGGAAGTCAAAGAGACACAGTCTCACATCCATACACGCGCGAGTGAATTTAAAAGGAAAAACCAAAGTGCCGAACAATCGTCCACCATTTCAAGTTGTGGACTTATATGGAAATTAATAATTTAAATGAAAACGAAATTTATACAAAATAATAAAATATAGTGAGTGTTTTAATCATTTATATAATAAACGCGGTAACACCCGCTATACTATCATATGGCGAAAATAGGGGTTTCCATGTTCCTGGAGCCTTATTTCGTGTTGGGCGGCATGCTTTTTTATTTCATCTTTGATGGACTCCATCTGTAAGTCCCTGTGAAGTTTCTTGTGTACCATGGAGAATTTACGGTGCTACGGAGAACCTTGTTTTGAAACGTCTGTATCATTTTGGCGTTTGTTTGCTTAGTACATCTCCAGAGTTGAATGCCGTAGGTCAATATCAGCTTCAGTATTTGCCGCTATAGCAGCAGCTTGCTGTGTATTGTAAGCACAGAGTCTCTACCTATGAGCCAATACATTCTTTTTCTTTTTGACATGTTCTCTCCACTTGAGCTTGGCATCGAGTGTCATGCAAAGATATTTAGCTTTGTTTGCATGTGGCACCGGTCGTGAGTTAATTTCTATCGACAGATGGGAAGTCTTTTGATATGTAAAGTCAATATGCGTGGATTTCGTCTCATTAAGCTTGATTCTCCAGCGCTTAGTCCAGTTACAAACCGCATTGGTAATATTCTGGAGTTTGCTCGTTGCATCAGCGACATTACTTCCAATTGCGATTATTGCTGTGTCATCTGAAAAGTGGCTATGGTTCCTTCATCTGTTGTTGGAATATCCCTTGTATATAATAAATACAGGACTGATCCTAAGACACTCTTCTGCGGGACACCGGCAGAGATTTTCTTTAGTTCGTAGTATTCATCCTCATATTTCACACGAAAATATCTACTGGATAAGTAAGATCTATTGGAATAAGTCTATTGGATAAGTATGGCATAGAATTGCCTCCGCAGAACTATATGCAGCTTGAATTCAAGTCCACAGTGCCAGACTTTATCAAATGCTTGGGCGACGTCCCGAAATATGCTGGAGCATACTTTTTTACGTTCTAACGTTCTTTCAATAATGTTGATGATTCTATGCACCTGTTAAATTGTGGAGTGCTTTTCTCTGAATCCAAATTTATGTGGAGGAATTAGTCTGTTCTCAATTATTGGTTGAAGTATTTTTAGTAATAATTTGTCAAAGAGTTTTGACATAATTGGCAGCAATGAAATTGGCCTGTATGATTTTTTATCATTAGGTGGTTTATCAGGTTTTGCTATCATGATTAGTTCTGCTACTTAAGTCCCAGGGTATGACTTGACTACTTGATTACTTGTCAAATCAACTAGCTTGTGGATTGACATTAAATTTTCATTTGTCTTGGTAGTGGTTGGAAGGTATTCTCGAGATACTCCGCAAACAGATCAGAATTCTCTTTAGGACCTCTTGCCCATGTTTCATCCTACTTTTTAAGACACTTGCATTTTGGGTCTTTTGAGTCCTTTCGTCGCCTTCCACAGTGAATAATCAGAATTTTTTTCATCGGTTAGGCTAACTAGATATCTGTTGATTGATGCATTTTTAACTTCTTTAAGAATAGATTTGAGACTGTTACCTAAATTGTTGAGAATTGTTTTGTTCTCCGGTGTTCTAGTTATTTGCCAGGTTTTACGTGTCCGTAATTATTCTCTTACCAACTCTCTAACTTCCGTTGGGTAGGATATGTTAAGCTTCTTCTTATTTTGTATAATGGGGGTTGTCTACGTATTGAGAAATAGTAGATAGAATATTTGGCCGCAAATCCAAATGGACAGATTGAAAAAAAACCCAAATTATGTCTAGTCTCCAAATTATCTAGACAAACCGAAAGAATTTGTTGATGTCGTGTCGCAAAGGTGAAGTGTACGGCCTGGTAGAATTTCCATTCGTACGTGGTAAGTGAACAAAATGCACCAAATCGTTTGGTTCACAATTTTTATTTAATAAAAATATAATGAAGTGAAAGATGATCTTGCTTGGTCCACGGTTGATGAAAAAAAAAAGAGTTATAAAAATTCTTGAATTTTTATTTGTCAAAACTATGCTATAACTATAACAAATGTACATAAAATTATTCACTTATTAATAAGCGCGACTTTTGAATCGATCATTGTTATGGTGGATTCGGCATAATTATTAACGCATCTTATAATCTAGTACAATTGTTATAATTTAGTTATAATAGTACAATTATTTTGGAGTTAGTTTGACAGTATAATAAAAATAAATTTTAATTTGTTTATATAATACAAAGTGTTAAAAAATTAATTTATTTGTGAAAGTTAAAATAAAAGTTAACTGAAAATTGTATAGGTGTATATGTAAGCTAATTTTAAATGATCTTGAATTGCTAGTAAACTATAATTTCTATATTTTAGATGTACTATGTGTATTGGAACAGCTGACCATCATAACAAATGGAAAATGGGTATTATTGTGTATAAATGTTTAACTTATATAAAATAAATGTGAAAATAAATGAATGGCTGCAACAGGGATACTTTCTAAAACAGCATAGTGAATTGTTTCATTGAGTTGTTCTAATTCATCTTCCAACTGGTGAGAATTTCTTATCGGTACCTGAAATTGATTTTTTCCTCCATTACTTCACGAAAGAGATCCAGTTTGTTTTTGAATTTGTTAATCTGGGTGCACTCTCTCTTTATTACCATTTCACTGACTGTCATGATAACCGGGGAATGATCCGATACTACAGAATTACTGTCTCCAATGTGAAAGTAGTTTTGGGATAAACCTCTTGCTAAATAAAGGTCTATAAGTCACTGGACCAGTATGTTGGGAACCACCAGAGTAAAATTCACATTTTGATGTCTGTCCTGCTTGAAGCAATTCTTTGCCTTTTAGTTTAGATCCCCAATAGGCCTTTTTCGCATTAAAGTCACCTTCAATAATAAAGTTACGTCCAAGGGATTTTAATAGTTTAAGGTAGTCCTCCCTTTTCAAATTATGTCGGGGAGGACAACATATTGCAGAGACAGTAAGCTGTGTTTAATTTGGATCCTTACAGTAGTGACTTGCATTATTTCTTCTTTGATATTTGATTCTAAATGTTGTTTTTTATTTTATTTTATTAGTAATGCCGAACCACCTCTTGCTGTTTCCGCTGGATGAATGGAGTGATATAAGTTATAACCCCGTATTTTGACAAACGAAGCTTTAACTAAATAACTTTCACATATTAAGAAAATTTCGATTTTTTCTGAATTTAAAGTTGTGTTTTTACTTAACATTTTTTGTTGGATTGTGTTGAGGGAGTTGCATTTTCTTCGGTTGATCAAGTATCATGTTGTTCAGAACATGATACACTTTGGTGTATCACATGATGTACTTTGGTCATTTAGCCGCTTTGTAATAGTTGCAATGCTCTTTATAATGTTTTTCATAATTTGGTTATTTTCGGAGCCCATATGTTTGGTTGAACCGAGACCTTTCACTACCTGGGCAAATGAACTTCTTTGCCCTGGGTTGCTTGGTTTTGATCCATCTGATTTGATATTTGAACCCTTCGATTTTCGTGATTTTGCGGTTGATTTCTTGTTTTAGCTCTTAATTTTTGTAGTTGTTTAGCAACCTCATAGCCTCGATAATTAGTCGGATGTTGACCCTTATAATTTGTACACTTGGTTGGCACAACTCTCCCTATTGTACATGCCTGGGTAAAATGATTACCTGAGCATTTTACACATCTTGGATCCCGGCCACAATATCTTTGGGTGTGATTAAATGTCTAGCATTTCTTGCATTGGGGTATGTGTGTTGTGGTTCTCCTCATTGGTTCAATTTTCACATTCATGTGAAGGATTCCTTTTATTCCATAAATGTCTCTTTGTTGTCAAATACTAGCATAAAAAGAGGGAGTCCCCTTTTACTGATAATTTGGTTTTCTTCCTGAATTACTGTTCTCTATTTTTAAGCAATATTCACAGCATCTAGTATTTTAAGACCTTTATTTTGTAAGTCTTCCATTATTTCTTTGCTTGAGCAAGTGTGATGCAAACCTCTTGCCATGACTTTTATAGGTCGGGTCTGTTTGTTCTCGTAAGTGAACCACTGATGCTGTTCAGCATTCAATTTCATAGATAAGGTTCTATGAGTATCTGAGTCCAGAGTATTAATTTTCCAAACATTATTGTTTAGCGCTGTTACCTTATAGTCTTTGTCAGTAACCAATTTCATCAGTGACTGAATTTCAGGGTAACTGGTTAATGGTAAATTTGGTGTAATGTTCTTAGTAGATTTACTACATTTTGCTTGATTGGTTTTGGGTAGAACATCTTTTGAATCTGGTTTAGATTGTCTCCTACCATTTAATTGTTCAGCCTCAGGTGACGATCCAGCTTTTTTTTTCTTACTCTTGCTGGACTGTTTTTTCTTCTTCATCGTCATGGTAAAACACTGGTCAGTGGTTGGTCGATTGGTGGGAACGTATACCACATTGATAGACACCAATGATATTTGCGAAAGGGATGAATTTGGTAAGTATAGCATTAGCTAACACTTTGTAAGGAGTGTTATAGAGCTATACAACGATAGTTTCTACATTTAAGACGGTCTTCCAATTCTCCGGCAGCTCTCCTTGGTCCCAAATAGAGGCGATGAGGTTGTATAGAATTGTTGCAAGTGTAGGGCCTCCGAGCTTAATCAATTCTGCGGAGATTCCATCGAGACCGGGTGCCTTTCCATTTTTGAAACTACTAATAGCTGCGTCTACTTCCTCCACTGTGGGTATTCGACAAAGACCGCTTCATCTGAAGGACTATTGCTTCAATGGGGGTGACTAAAAGTGTCATTCCGATTTAGCAAATTTTTAGAATAGGTTTGCCATACTGAGAGAACATCAGCTACGTTTGTTCTCAGCTCCCTTGAATTTCTTAGTTCCTCTTGGAAGCTGATATTTTCGATGCAGGATCTCATACGACCGCGCTTCTTTCGTCGAAGGTATTTAATCGTGGCTTTCCTAGCGTACAGATAATCTGCTAGAGCGCTTCGAGCCAACCATTTTTCACGAAGCTTTCGTTTATTTTCGACGACCAGGCGGCATTGATCATCGAACCAATCATTGCGGAGGTCTTCTTCATCATCACCTCGGAGGTCTTCTTCCGATAGTATTTTTCGCCACACAAATACTGTATAGGTTGCCACAGCTCCTGAATGTTAAGAGGAGGTTCTTCGTTGTTATTGGCCAGTCTAAATAGTTAATTACTGTGGATTGGTAACTCTGCAGTGACGCTTGGTATTTAAAGCATCGGCATTCCATCGAACCGTCTTTTGTGCTTGTCTATTGAACAATTTTCATTTATATTTAAACATGACAAGCACATGATTGCTGTCCATGTCTGTACCTCTGTAAGATCTAACGTCGGTTATGCTGATGGACACCATGACGTGATCGATTTGGTTTTCTGTTCCTCCATCATTTGATTCCCACGTTATGTTTGTGGATTCTCTTATGTGAGGAAAACGTACTTGACACAACAGGCTGTTAGGATCGATGTGCGATGTATTTTCTGCACTCCTACCGATTTTTGCATTAAAGTCGTCCACGATGATTTTAATGTCGTGGTGCGGTATGTTATTGATGACTTCCTCTAGCTAGACAAAGAAGAGGTCTTTGATGACATCTAACTTATCTTCGGTGAGTACATTAACGGTTGTGATGTTAAATTTCTTAGTGCGAAGTCTGATCGTGCATATCCCCATGTTGATAGGGAGTCGATGATATGATGCTTCACACGCCGATAGATAAGGCAGTCAAATCCAAATTCTCATCTATTATGATGTAACCTGAAGAGTGTAACCATTGGTGTTGTCATGAATCAAGTATGTGCAAGTACGTTTAATGTGTAACTCTTTGCTTGGTCCGAAAAGTTCTGGAGATCTCCAGGTCTTAAGAGGCTAAGCACGTTCCCGGTTGCTATTTTTAAAGGGTTTTCCGTGTACAATTTCCGAGGCCGTGTTTGTGATGAATTCGATATGGTAATCCGAGGCCTTTGATTAGGTGTCATACCTTAATTGTTTTTATGAGAGAAGGTGTTTGGCCTGCCGCTCAACCCGATTGTTAGTGTGGGCCACGTACTAGTGAGAATCTCAAAGCATCCAGTCTTACCTTGAACACATTTATATAGCGAGCCGCCTGATACAAGACAGACGCCTGCTTAAGCCGCTCCTAAGCTGGAGAACATAAGCTGATTTGGTATTGGTTTTGGGACACCAATGAATAAACAGAATTTCCCCTGATATTCTCCACTACACCGCCTGATTCATTTAGAGTTACCCAGAGAGCACCGCGAGGTGGTATGAATCTAGGACTTCTCCCCCCGTGCACAATTCTAATTTTAGTAATAATGTTTAATTTACATAAAATCGTACCTCCGACACATTTATTATAAATTAGGAGTTTACTAGACTATTGTAGTTTTATCTCTAAAATTATTAATTTATAAACTTCCGCAACATTGTAAAATAAATAAGAATAATAAAACTAGGCATTGAAAAAATTTGATAAGAAACAAAGTCATAATAGATTGCTGCGTTTTTGTTTGAAAAAGCTGCTCTAGACCGCGATAAATTATATTTTGATTTTTTAAACAATTCACATATTATCAAAATATTTGTGCTTCGGATTTACTCAATCGAATCCTAAAGAGCTTATACTAAATCAATATTTTGCATTATATTATCGAATAAAGTTTATTTATGCTTGTTCTCAACAACTCTGAACAACTCTTGATATTATGTAGAGTACAACAGAGTTCATCAAAAAACTTAATAATTCCTGAACTGACGAAACAGGGACATTTTTTTAGTACACAATTTTTTGATTGTTCCTTACTTCATTTACAACTTTAAATTTGAAAGAATGAAAATGAAATGACTGAATTGTGTTTTTAATAATAAAAAATGGATATCTTAATATTTGCTGGTGAAATTAATTAATTTATTTTAATATTGTATATTATTGTGTTTAATTACAAACCAAAAATTAAATGTCAAAATCATTGACTTGAAGTTAGTTAAAGTTGTTGTTCTAAATTTTTTTGTTTAAATTTCCCTGTATTTTCCCTATATTTTATCGCGGTCTCGAACACCATATTTCAAAAAAACGCAACTGATATTGTTTAACCCTAATGTGTGTGACGAGGTATCCGGGAACCTTTTGCACTTAGACGTTTAATTTTTGTATGTTTCAGTCGTAATAAAAACTTGAAATTTTATGAGAACCTAATTAATAGAATACGATTGCAATTAAAAATGAAACATTTAAAGTAACTAAAGGTGCCCACGGGTGGGTATTACGACGATATTTGAGAGAATATTGAAACAATTTTGCCAATAATTTTTGGTTTAATATTATATTTTATTGTTTGTTGTATTTTATTTAATTCATGTTTATATTTTTATTTATTACATAAAAACTAACCAAATTTTTTTTATTACTATGAATAATCTTTTTGACTGTTTGCCACGTTGGTTTATTTACAGAATGTTCTTCGCAAACTGGCATGTTTCAGCTAATGCAAGATTATCTTTAATTTATATAATTTTAGCTAATCCTTTATACATTTCATAACTGCAAAAATAATCGAAAACAAATTAGTTTTAATAAAAACTGCATGTAGGTAACCTTAATCACACAAATTAAGATATTTTTCTTTCCTCACATGAGGGTCAATAAAATTTAAAAAATTATTTGTAGCTTCGGTGAAAATTGTTTAGTCCCACTGGACGAGAAACTTTTTCTTTCTTTTCCCGCAACAGTATGAAGGAGTAGACATTTCGTATGTAGGTTGTTTTGTAAATTCTAGTATACAAACCGTATCTCTTTTACGAGATAAATTTTAAAGTGTTACTTGTGTTTATATTGTAGGTGTGGTTTTAAGTTTTGTGTATTTTTATGGTGAAATTATTTAAGACAAAAATGTTTTTCGTTTTTAAATTAAAAGTATATAAGAACACGTATAAATAATGTAACAACAGGTGTTAAATAACACAAGAAGTAAACCAAAGTTTAATTTAATTGAAAGGAGAAAGAAGAATTTTTTGTTAATTAATTAAAATCAACTACGAAATGATGATGATTTTTTGGATAATATTTTCAATTAGATTTTGATTTGATTGAGAAAAAAGTTTAGTATAAGTAAATGAAAATTTAAGGACTTACTAGCAAACAACAAACTTTGAGGTAGAATTTTACCGTCTGGTCATCAAATTTATTTAATTACGAAAATTGATTTGTTCGTACTGAAGGTTCAGTATCTGAATAATGTGACCGAGATAAAATATTTCATTTTAACTATGTGTTTTCGTTATGAAAATTGTTTAGATGTCGAAATTTATTTTTATTTGATTGTTATCAAATAACACATATAGAGAATATAAATTATTATATATATTAGGATATGAATCTGCTAAACTATTTCTACCGTACACATTTTTTCCAATGTGGTAAAACCTACCATACTAAATTCCTGACTATAGTTTACAAAAGATGCAAAAAATTAAATTTTGGGTCAAATTAATTTTCTCCCTCCTGCTGTTCCGCGAACTTTTTGATTTTTATTATTTTTGGTTTGTTTCTTGAGTAATCAGTTTGATGTAACAAGTCGAAGTTCGTCTCTTCGAAGTGTTCCATTTATTTAACGTGTTTTATAGGTATTAAAATTTACATTTTATTAGCAGCTGTACAACAGCTATTGCACTGCCGAACTCGTTTGAATGAATTCGACGAATTCCACATACGTGTTTATTATGAGGAGCATACATATATTTTTAATTCTCTAAAGATTAATTTAGGTTAGGTTTAGGTTTCAGTGGTTGCTTACTACACACTTAGGCCAATTTTTAGGCCCATTGTGATACCACTCATTCACTTCACATCATTAACCCACCCACCTACTTCACCTACTCACACAACTACAGTATACCACCTGCACATTGCAAGCTCCATGTCAACCTGTACATTGACATGGAAGGTGGGTCGGCACGTGTCACGGAATTCTGCACTCCATCAGAGGGTCTTAGTTGTATTTATTAGCATCACCGATCGTAATCGATGATGAAAATTCGATTTGCATCTAGATGGGATTCGAACCCAGTACCTCCCGGTCCAAGTGCCGAAGCTTTAACCACTGCACCACTTGTCCGGTAAAGATTAATTTATTTCATTACAAAATACAACCTTACATTTGTTCAAAAACAAACTGCGTTTATTTTAAGCTTTACTTATAAATTATTTTCAAAATATTAGTTCTGATTTGTGATTTAAATCTAAATTTAAAAACATCGAGTTTTAACTCCATATTCAACTCTGTCCTGATTTTATTTAAAATCGCCCGCGATTTTGGACATGTGTAGCTTAGTCATTGCTGTTTTTATGACATAAATTTCAGTAATTTACAAGCTGGAACGACAGTGTGCTTCAATTTTAAGAGATGGATGTCGATAACCAACATTTACGTCATTGTATTCTATTCGCTTCATTTGGAAGAAAAATGCTACTCAAGCTAATTGATTAATTCAACTTTGATTGAACATTCTGTGAGTCAGGCTTGAGGACAATCCACGTCCAGGTGCATTAAAACAATTTGAAGACGAAGAACTTAAAGTTCTACTGGAAGAAAATTCGTGTTAAACTCAAAAGGGGTTTGCAGAACAGTTGGGAGTTACTCATGAAGCAATATTACTTCGATTGAGTGCAATGTATATACAGAAGGAATGAAAATGGGTTCCTCATAAACTGACCGAAAAAAATAAAAATCGAAGAGTTGACATCTGCATGAATTTATTTTCTCAGTACAAAAGAAAGAATTGTTTGCACACAATTATTACGGATGATGAAAAGTGGATTTGTACGATAATCCTAAACGCATAAAACCATGGGTTGATCCTGGCCAACCATTAACATCAGATACGAAAATTAATATTCATACCATGAAAGTGTTACTGTGTGTTTGGTGGTATTGGAAAGTAGGAATTTACTACGAGTTTCAGGAATCTGATGAAACTGTTATAGCTGAACGTTATCAGGCCCAATTGATCAAATTAAGTGATGCTCTGCAGGAAAAATACCATTTTTGCAGCGCTCGTCCACATACAGCAAAATCAACCAAGGAACTCATCTTCTCCTTAGGCTGGGAAGTTTTACAGCATGCAACGTATTTTCCAGACTTAGCTCTGTCTGATTACCACTTATTCAGATCGATGTCATCATATTTGAAAGACCAGCGGACTATTTTACTTCGAAACCACCAAGTTTCTACCGCAAAGGCATTCATCATCTACCTGATAAATGGCAAAAGACCATAGATAGTATTGGCGAATATTCCAATAATTAATGTTTGTAACAATTATATTTTTCAATAAAGTTGAATTTGCCAAAAAAGCCGAGTTTCTACTTGCACACCTAATATAAATAGTCATATTTACTCGTATAATCTAAGGGATGGCGGTGGGGAATGACTTGTACATTATACAGTCGCTCAACAAAGTCTGTGGGCAGTTAAGTTGGGACATTTTGTTTATAGTATTTTTTAATAATATATTTACCGTAAACATTATTGGGCGCATCCAGGACCGCCAACTGTTGGCATCATGATAAGTGAAACCATCGCCAATTTGATTTCAAAATTTCATAGTACTAAACATTTTCATTACGTTGGCTTTGATTTTACTCAACATGTTCCCAACTGTTGGGTGCCCTGAAAGCGGCTAATGATTACATTAAAACAATAAAAAATAAATAATCTCTAAATGAAATCAAGAAACCGTTATTTTAGCAATATTGTTGTGTACAATTGTTTTTTAAGCTATTGCTTCCCAAGTTTCCATTCTTTTGATCAACAAAATATAATTTTTTGAGTGTCTCAATTTTTGTAGTATTCCTAAGATTGGTTGGTAACAACCAAATTATTGTAAAAAATATAAAATTTCAAAACTTTGTATGGCTCAAAAGGTTGTGAAATTCTATCGCAAGTTCGGAAATATCAATTGACCTACATAACGAGAGTAAAATTTTTCGGGAAATTGGTGGTGTAGTGGGACAACCTCATTCCAGCATTCAGCAAATTATATAAAATTTTGAGGCCACCGGTAATATGGCGCCAAAGCAACGTGGTCGACCAAAATTTTGGGAAGAGCGAGAAATTAAGTGCACGAAATAAAGTGCTCCAAAAATTACCACCTACCGAAGGTAGTATTAGGAGCTGAATATCACGGTCGTATAGCTAAATGAAAACCCTTAATTTTACCGGCTAATAGCAAAAGAGAGCGACATTTGCGAGAGACCATTTGGGAAAGCTCAAAGCTTTTGGAACATAGTAATATAGGTATATATTTTTTTTATAAATAAAAAGTATTAATTGTCCAATGGATTTATTGTCCTAACCAAAATATTCTTAACGAACAGAGTGACATCCGTTTCTCACCCATCACGGATCCCACCTTGTTCTATTCTCAGGCTCTTAATAATATGATTAAAACATCGGGTAATTAAATGTACTTCAATATACCTTGAATTTTGTTTTCTTACTCAGCCGATGACTAATCGCTTACCTGCTACCCGCCCCTTTTTTATTATTAATTTTTTCCGCATAAACAACAGAATGTTGGGACGATCAATATATTAATTCTTGTTAAATATTTTTTGTCTCTCCTTCTTTTATTCCGTTTTTGCTTTTTTCCCACTATATATAACTAAATTTTTATTTTTACAAATCAGTTCAGATCAGAATCAGATACTCCTATTGATGACAAGCCGTAATCGATCGAGTGATGTTTTAAACATTTTTGACACATTTTTTAATTAAAAATTTAATATTTTGCAAAATAAAAAAAACAAGAATTTAATAAAATATGTTTATTAAGTGTAAGTGTGTTTCGCCAAGTGCCTATGGCGAATTGTATTAAAAGATTTAATGTTCTTTGAAGGTCAGGTCAATTAAAACCCTCCTTTTTACTCACGGACGCACCACCCACCCATTCACACCATTACAATATACCACCAGCACATGCCAAGCTCCATGACAACCTGTACACTGCCATGGACGGTGGATCGACCCTGAATTCTTTACTCAAACAGAGGGCTCTTAGTTGTGTTTATTAACATCACCGGACGAACATCACCTGACGAAAATTAGCATCCACCCTCTGGTAAGATTCAAACCTAGTACCTCCCGGCCCAAGTGCCAAAGCTTTAATCACTGCACTACTTGTCCGGTGACAATATTTAATGATGAAAGTATGTTTAATGTAATTTATTTTGACTACTGACTGTGACTCTACTCTATATATAGATGGAAAATCTGGAAGAATCACAACAATCAGTTTAGAAAATGAGAAAAATTGATTTGAAAAAAAAAACAGACACTAATTATGTTTTTAATACAAACTCTATTATAAAAAAACACTTTTATTTACTACTTTTACTAATTTACTTTATTTCATTTATTATATTTATTTTATTTATTTAATGTATTTTATGTATTTTATGTATTTTATTTATTTTATGTATTTTATGTATTTTATTTATTTTATTTATTTTATTTATTTTATTTATTTTATTTATTTTATTTATTTTATTTATTTTATTTATTTTATTTATTTTATTTATTATATTTATTTTATTTATTTTATTTATTTTATTTATTTTATTTATTTTATTTATTTTATTTATTTTATTTATTTTATTTATTTTATTTATTTTATTTATTTTATTTATTTTATTTATTTTATTTATTTTATTTATTTTATTTATTTTATTTATTTTATTTATTTTATATTTTATTTTATTTATTTTATTTATTTTATTTATTTTATTTATTTTATTTATTTTATTTATTTTATTTATTTTATTTATTTTATTTATTTTATTTATTTTATTTATTTTATTTATTTTATTTATTTTATTTATTTTATTTATTTTATTTATTTTATTTATTTTATTTATTTTATTTATTTTATTTATTTTATTTATTTTATTTATTTTATTTATTTTATTTATTTTATTTATTTTATTTATTTTATTTATTTTATTTATTTTATTTATTTTATTTATTTTATTTATTTTATTTATTTTATTTATTTTATTTATTTTATTTATTTTATTTATTTTATTTATTTTATTTATTTTATTTATTTTATTTATTTTATTTATTTTATTTATTTTATTTATTTTATTTATTTTATTTATTTTATTTATTTTATTTATTTTATTTATTTTATTTATTTTATTTATTTTATTTATTTTATTTATTTTATTTATTTTATTTATTTTATTTATTTTATTTATTTTATTTATTTTATTTATTTTATTTATTTTATTTATTTTATTTATTTTATTTATTTTATTTATTTTATTTATTTTATTTATTTTATTTATTTTATTTATTTTATTTATTTTATTTATTTTATTTATTTTATTTATTTTATTTATTTTATTTATTTTATTTATTTTATTTATTTTATTTATTTTATTTATTTTATTTATTTTATTTATTTTATTTATTTTATTTATTTTATTTATTTTATTTATTTTATTTATTTTATTTATTTTATTTATTTTATTTATTTTATTTATTTTATTTATTTTATTTATTTTATTTATTTTATTTATTTTATTTATTTTATTTATTTTATTTATTTTATTTATTTTATTTATTTTATTTATTTTATTTATTTTATTTATTTTATTTATTTTATTTATTTTATTTATTTTATTTATTTTATTTATTTTATTTATTTTATTTATTTTATTTATTTTATTTATTTTATTTATTTTATTTATTTTATTTATTTTATTTATTTTATTTATTTTATTTATTTTATTTATTTTATTTATTTTATTTATTTTATTTATTTTATTTATTTTATTTATTTTATTTATTTTATTTATTTTATTTATTTTATTTATTTTATTTATTTTATTTATTTTATTTATTTTATTTATTTTATTTATTTTATTTATTTTATTTATTTTATTTATTTTATTTATTTTATTTATTTTATTTATTTTATTTATTTTATTTATTTTATTTATTTTATTTATTTTATTTATTTTATTTATTTTATTTATTTTATTTAGTGGACAATTTAATTTATGTGCTTTATCTTAAAAGTCAACTTAACAACTGACATTAATTTACTTAATCTATCACGTTGACATCTGCGCGTGGTTTTCATGGTGTTACTCCGCGCGCAATACAAAAGTAAATCCATGTTGTTTTACGTTGTTGTTGCAATACTGGTTATACCGGTTATGCAGAGGATCGTAACTCCTCCCGCCGAAGAGAAGGCCATAAGGATTTAGTTCTTGTGGCCGGTTGTGAGCTACCTGATTGTGCCCTGTAGATGTTTATTTGCTTCTCATTGAATTGTAGAATCTCGTCCAGATGAAGTAGACGATTATTGATATTATGGTGATCGTTACAATTCCGGATGTGCTATAGCTTCTAATTGAATTAGAAAAAGCTTGTTCCTGTAGAAGTTGTATGTGTCCAATTTGTCATTTTTGGGAGGGACAAGAATGATATAAGATGACGACTTTCAACGTCGTGATATAGTAGTATGATTATTTCATCTTCTTCGTATATGTATTTCTTACTGTCGTATACGATGCCTTGGATATTGATTTCACAATTGTTGAATTCGGTTAATGATTGACCTTGGATCGATTTCATCCTTTGCTGGCATGCGGATGTAAATGGCAGCTCGCCAATTGTATAGCTATGTATAATTTTCCACTAATAAGTTCGCTAATCTCGTCCTCCAGATCAACATTGGTATGGTTACACCGGGCCGGTTTCTGAATTATTATGTTCGGTATACATTTATGTGATATTAGTCGTAGTGATTGTTTGTGGCAATAATATGTGTTTTCCACTTCGTAGCATGGTTCAAGGATGAATTGGTAATTTTTTTCATCTAGGATGATGTTGTGTGAAGAAATGGGGATAATCAATAGGTTTTGGGGGGGGGGGGGGTTAGGTTTAATATTGTACTAACTAAATACTGATTCTAAAAAGGATGGTACCTGTATGCTAAGTATAATTTTGGATTGATTGTAGTATCCCTGTAGAGTTAGTAAGTCAAAAATGTTATTAAGATTTAAGATTTCTATGTGGTCATGAGCTAATATGTCGTTGATAAAGTGAATTTCGTTATTTGTTAGTAAGTGTAGTGAAATTCGTCGGTATTTGACTGAACTTAGTGCGTCTAATAAGTCGTCGATATGCTGGGATAGTGTGTCTATGGTATTGATTAACTTGAATATGTATTGGTCTATCTTGATCATATGTAGTCCCGTTTCAGTTGTGTTAGTCGGTCGGTTTAGTTCAAACGTAATTTTGTTGCTAATGTTCCTTACGTATTTCTGTATATCGTTGAATCTATCAATCGTTCCTTGGTTAATTGCAATTTGAGCATTGTTTTGTTCGTTTAATTTATTCTGATTTTGGTGGAGATTGTGGATTGCGTTATTGATTTCTTTTAGGTCATGTTGAACTAGGTTTCCCGTGATGTCTTTGATTAGGGAACCTAATCCATTAATGAGACCTCTTTTGATCCGTGTAGGTTTCAAATGGTTGATGTTTTCGTCTAATTCTCTATTTTTATGTTCGAGGATTTCTGTTTTATTTCTGAAAGCGTACGAATACTCTTTGTTACTATTTATGGGTTTCCCTACTAGATGAATGTTGGTCTGAATAGTGCGAAGATTTTCTTCCTAATGCCGTACTTTGATTACGTGGATTATTCTCGCCTACTTATTGCTTACTTGGGCCTAACCTAGGCTGATTGGTTGGTATCAGGCCCTTGTTGTCCCACAGGTTGGTTTCACTGAGTGTTTGACTCATGGTTGAAGGACACCTGAAAAGGTTGCTTTATCAGTTTTTTGTGGTACTTGCCATCCATCGTTAAGACAGTGATTTTATTATCCTTTAGGACTTTTCTGACGACAAATCCTGGTTTGATTTTCGATCGTCTTTTGTTACGAAAATGGATGGTTTGGTTCACTTTTAAATTGGGAGGTTTGACTCGATCACTGTAAAGTTTATTGATCAGCATTGTTTTCTTTGCATGAGTTTCCTCATGAATCCGTTTGCGTAACTCATCATATGATAAGATATGGTTGAACGGATACTCCTGCGCATTTGCGAATACAGGATCGATAGGTTGCCCTAAAATGGAAGGGCGTGAATTTTGTCGCCTAATATATGTATGGTATTGTTATACGAGAGGATGTAATTGAGTATCATATTTTTGATACTCTCTTGAGGCGTTTGAATATGGGCTATTTTAATCAGTTCCTGCAAGGTCAAATGCAGTCATTCTACGGGTGAATTTCCTGTTGATGAATATGACGAGGTGTGGTGTAATTGGATGTCATAGTCCTGCAGAAAGGCTCTAAGGGATGGTGTATTCATGTTCCCTTCATTGTCTGATATAATTTTCGAAGGTTTACCATGTGCACTAAAGAATCGGATTAGTCTTTTTTGAATTTCTTTACTGGTTCGCGACTTAATGTAGAAGGCTGCAGCAAATTTTGAGAATTTGTCTAAGACTGTGAGAAATACATTGTTTTGAAAATAACAGAAAGCTATATGCAGTATTTCCATTGGCCTTTTTGGTGTTTCTGTAATTTCATATTCGATTTATAATAGGTGCCGGTCGTATTTCGTTTGCAAGCATATATTGCAATTATTGATGTATGTTGTTATGAGGTTTTTCATATTTAGGAAATAGTGAGTCCTTTTGATTAACTCATAATTCTCCAATATTCCTCGATGTTGATTTTCTTCATGACTTTTGCTGATCATCGCGTTTTGATCTTCAGGATTTAACACATCCGTTAAAAGGACGCGTGCTCTTACCAAATAATTTTTTGAAGAGGTTCCGAATTTTTATAGATAGGCTTCTTTAGCTATCTTGAACACTATATCATCACACATGATGCCTGTAACTCGATATTTTGTTACAAGTGTTCTTACATTAAGTTTTATGGTTGGTAAGTGGTAATTAGGCATATAAATTATTACCCTATGTTTTCCGAAGGGATGTTCATGAAAGATATTTGATCCTAACATTTCGGGATCAATTGTTATTATCAGCTGTGAGCTGAAATGATTTATTGGGGATTAGTTGTTGGTACAATGTATTCGGATTCACTTCCACTTTTTGGTTCCGTGGAGGATTCAGATATGTCGGAGCTGTTAATTTTGTTACCCGAGGTTCGGGTTGTATCCGTGACAGTGTGTCCGCATTTGTATTTTTCACACCCTTCTTATATACGATTTCGTAATCGTATTCCTCTAGTTTCAATCTCCATCGAACCAATTTGGAGTTTGGTTCCTTGAGGTTGAAAAGCCAAGTCAACGGCTTGTGATCCATCACAATTTTGAATTTTTAACCGAATATATATGATCTAAAGTATTTTGTGGACCAGACAATGGCTAGAAGCTCTTTTTCTATTGTGGAGTAGTTTTGCTCAGTGACCGTTAAGGTTCTAGAGGCATTGCAAATTGGATTATCTTTCCTTATTGGACCTTGTGAAAGGACGGAGCCAATAGATATATTGCTTGCATCTGTGGTAAGAATAAATTCCTTAGTAAAATCGGGATATTGCAAGATTGGTTCATTACACAGCAACTCCTTGCAATATTCGAAACATTGTAGATAATTTGTATCAAGGATTATTTCTTTACCCTTCCTTAGACAATCCGTTAATGGTTTGGTTACGTCGGAGAAGTTCTTTATGAACTTTCGGTAATATCCCAGAAGACCCAAAAGCTTTTAATTTGCTTCTCCGTTTTAGGAACGAAGAATTCCTTAATAGCTTTTATTTTGTCGTGGTTGGGTTTAACTCCGTCGCCAGTAACGGCCCAAAAAGTCAATTTCTCGATGCAGAAATTCCGATTTATCCATTTGTACTTTCAGTTTAGACTTTTTTAAGTTATTGAAGACTTGCTTTAGATTTTCTATGTGTTCTTGAAGAGACGTCGAGAATACAATGTTGTCATCCATGTAACACAAGCAAGATTTACCTTGAATATCGCCTAACACATTATCCATGACCCTTTGAAAAGTTGAATGGGCATTCTTCAGACCAAATGGCAGTACTCATAATGGCCATCATTGACGGAAAATGCGGTTTTAGGAATATATCTGTTTCTTTATCTCTATCTGGTGAAATCCAGATGCGAGATCCAACGTAGATAAATATATACATACATTTCCACAGTTTATCGAGAATATCGGTGATGTTTGGTAAATGGTACCGATCGTCGATTATCTTCTCGTTTAGCTTGAGATAGTCTATTACCAATCGCCACTTGACCTTTCCGCTGGCATCAGTCTTTTTGGGTACAATTCAAATAGGAGATGACCAGGGCGAGAAGCTTAGACGTATAATTCCGTCCTGTAACATCTTATCGATTTGTCTTTGACTTCCTCCTTGTGGGTATGAGGATATCGATAACTTTTAGTAAAGACGGGTTGGTCATGTTTAAAGGCATTTGTAAAGGACAAACGTTGTTCTGTTCTACGAAATAATTCCTCGTACTGATGACATAATTTCAAAATTGCCGTCTTTTCTTCACCGTTGAGGTGTTTAGTTCTAATTAAATTAGAAATAGTTTCTGCTAGAATAGATGTATCGCATTCTTGGATGGTGCAGAGATTAGATTCGGCTCGATAATTTTTTTTAAATAATTCGGCTTTAATCAGCTTTTCGATTACGAAAGTATGGGGTTTGTTCTAAACTTCTAAAACTGCATACCAATTTTTGCAGTGATAGATTCCTTCGGGAATAATTAAGTGTTCGTTTATTGTTGTCGGGGTGATATATATGTCACCGTTTTCGACATCAACTGGAAGTTCAGCAGTTAGCTTGCTTCGAGGTAATATGTTGTAAACTTTGCAAGCATAGTTAGGTTTGAATAGTAGCGGAATCTTAACCTTGTCTGTTTTAAGAACCGATTTATCAAGGTCTAGGGTTACCCCTAATTGTTGCATCATCTCCAGTCCTAATAAGCCATCAAAGTATTTATGAAATTTAAAGAGAAGGAATTTCAAAGATTCCTTTGTTGTAAATTCCATTGGTCCGGGGACTATAACTTAGTAGTTTATTTGGTGATCGTTAAACATAGTTTTAACGTTCACTGGAGGTAACGATTGTATCCGTGAAGGATGAACGAACTCTGTGTTCAGAAAAGATTTATTCGATCCCGTGTCTACTAAATTTTTTAGGATTTTGGTGAATGTATGTAAGGAAGTATATACGTTTGATGTTTGTTCACATTTACGTATCCGATTCCGGCTGGGAGGCTTCGGGATGATAATTTTCATCGCCCACCTCACCTTCTTTCAGATCGGGGAAGTACAGTTAACGTTGTTCTTCATCGCTCTCTTCCGTTAGTTCTTGCTGATCCTCAGCTGTATACAATTACTGCGATCGCATCTTTGAGGGACCCATCGGCTGAAATTGGTAGTTGTTCCGGTTGTTTGCGTTTGAAAATTGTTTGTATGGGTTTTGATTGGATACGGTGTCCATTGGTTCTACCCGTTTTGGTGGAATCATTGATGTCTTGAACCTGTTGTTGCCTTGGCCGTTATTATTACCAATTGGATTCTGTTTCGTAAAAGGCCTATGGTTATAGTATTGTGGCGTTGGACGGTAATTATAATTATAGTTTGGGCCAACCCTTTGCTGAAGTATTGGTGGACCGCTAATATAGTTACTTCGTGAAGGATTTCCATGATTTTCGTGAAGGACTTTTGGTACTACTGTTCTTTGTGGAACAGGTAAAATGTTAATATTTGTCCCTTACTTCATATACGTCATATTCTGTTCATTGAGGGAGTTTGTGAAAGTCTCTGTAAAACTACGTGGCTGCATGACCCACATAATAGTGCCCATAGGATCCCTAAGCCATGCCAAGAATGTGTGGAGACACATTTCCTGGTATAACTCACGTTTGGCTCTTACTACTGTTGCGTTTGTTTCGTTCAGCTTAACGTGGTTTATGATAGTGCTTTGGATGTCTATGATTCGGGCGAAATATTTTTCGGCCGTGTCACTACCTTATGTGGTACTGTACAGGTCTCTCACTAGGTTTGTTTCATTACGCTTGTCTGCGTAATGTGTGATGAGGTTGTCCTTTATGGCTTCCCATTCTAATGGGGTGCCATACATTGTAAGGAGTTCATTAGCGTTGCCCGTAATCTTATTCCTAATTGCTCTACGGAATATTTTAGAACACGGGAGACCGTCTATCGCGTTACGTAAGCTTTAAATTTCTTCCACATTTTCGATAAACTCAAACAATGGGCGCATTCAAGGCACCCAACAGTTGGGAACATGTTGAGTAAAATCTAAGGCAACGATATGAAAATGTTTAGTACTATGAAATTTTGAAATCCAATTGGCGATGATTTCACTAATCATGATGCCAACAGTTGGCGGTCCTGAACGCGCCCAATGTGTGTCTACTGCCTTCATACTTTGGCAGATCTTTAATTGCATCAGGTATTCTGAGACTTTTGAATACATCGGTTACGCCGTTATCATTAATGTCGTCGCTGTTTAATCACATTTTTGTAATTTTTTTTAAATATTTTGGAATGATTAATATTTTCACTAATTTTAAAATTTGAATTAAATTCTTTGGCTAAGTTATTAATTTCTACTGAATGTTTATTAAAAATTCTATAGCCGGTAGACTCTTCGTCCGTAAAATTGTCTTCAACCGACGTTGTATTTGTATTTCTTAAATCTTGATTCATAAAATTTCTATACTCCGTAGTATTTTAATTATTTTCGAAAGTTTATTTATTAAGATATCTAAATTTTCTACCGTAAAATGCTTGAAAATTCTATAAACCGTAGAATCTTCTTTGAATTGATAAGTTGGACTTAATGGATTTTTTTTCACGGGAATTTGAGTGGGAAATAAAGTTTAAATTAGCAAAATCAAGCTCATGATAAAGTTATGATGATAAATGCCACGAATATCGATGATCCATCGATTCCCGTTGTTCCACGTTGTTTTGGTTTATTAAATTTTTTTATATTTATTTTTGCACTGTTCTGGTACTTACGCCAGGTCGTATTTTTAGATATATTTATTATCATGCTCTATTTGCTTACCGTGGATCGGGGCAAATAGATTACAAGAAAAAAATATATTACTTTGTATATGTATTATTGTTTCACTAAATGTTCGTTATTCACTTCGTATCGATTATCCTTCGATACGAGCACTTTTACAGTCCGAAATAACGCACGCGTATGGTCTTGGATGTTTAAAAACATCCGCTAGCAACTGCCCATGAATATGTAGTACTAGCGAATTAGTTTCTAGCCTACGAAATCGATTCTTTCGTATTCTCCATCTATGTTTTATTCACACAGAACTTCGTGTATTTCGTACTGAAAATATACTAATGTATGGATTTATCTCAATTAAAAAGGCATTGCAAATATAAATACATATAGTATATGGAAGTTTAATGTATTTGTATCGGATGGGCTTACTATTGTATGGAAAAAGCCGAATTGTCAACTTAACATAGTTGACAATTTGGCCTTTTCCATACAATAGTACGCCCATCCGATCCAAATACATTAAACTTACATATATGTATTTATATTTGCAGTGCCTTTTTAATTGAGATAATTCCATACATTAGTCAGTACGAAACAATCTCAAACAGTTTTAACACTATTCGTCGTAGGAACTTACTTACAATTAATTCACACATCTTATTAAACACTTGTTATTCTTATTCTGCAAAAAATTAAATTGTTGAATATTTTAATTAAAAACTTTGTCGAAAAAGTTTAAAATATCACTTGATCGATTTCGGCTTGTTAGGCCATCCATCATCAGGAATATCTATTAGTTTGTAAAAATGAAAATGGAATAAAAGAAGGACGGACAAAAAATAGGCCACAAGAATTAATCTATTAATCGTCCCAACCATCTGTTGTTTATACGGAAAAAATTAATAATAGAAAGGAGGGGGAGGGGGGGGGTGGAGGGAAGGGACGCTGAGTAACAAAATTCAAGGTGTATTAAAGTACATTTTATTATCCGAAGAATTAGTCACATTGTTAAGAGCGTGGGAATAGAACAGAGCGTAATCCGTAATTGGTGAGAAACAGATTTCTCTCTGTTCGTTAAGAATATTTTGGTTAAGAAATATGAATTTTTCAATTTCGTCAGATTCTAAGGTATCTAGACGTCTGCTTTTGGGTTGTACATGTATATGTAATGATATGATATGATATGATATGATAGAGGCGTACAGGCTAGCCATAACGGCGATCCTAGGTATGTTACCATAATCCTGAATTATCAACAATCAAATGACCGATTATATCTGAATGCGAATAATATTACAGCATCATGCGGGCCCAGGCCCTGCCTGCACTCTTAACAGACAAGGTTGATTAGGAAAGGATGTTAGTCACAGAAACAACTAGGGGAAATCGCAGCAAAGTCATTTTCTAACTACTTAAATATATTAAAATGTTAGTCTCAATTATATTCACACTCTAGATTAGATTTTGTTAGTTTATTAATTTGAGTTAATTGTGGTGGAGGTAAAGGATACTAATATTCACATCTATGAGTCATCTCATCATATACTGCTTGTAACCTTATTTTTCCCTATCTTCCCATCCAACACCATCTAACCGAGGGACTTCACGTTCGTAATGACTCGGCAGTATTATCATACATATGATGACCTAAATATTCCGTTGATATTGTAAAAAAAAAAAAATTAAATTCGGTATTGTCATTCAGCTACCTATATTTAAATTCAACCAACTAAAAGCAGGGTTAATTTATATCTAACGTTCACACAACTTCACTAAAACATAACCTGAATTCAACCAGAAGAGATCGTCGAAAAACAACATTCCATAGCAAAAAGCCTTTGGATCGTTAACATATTGATTGTATTAAGTTTATGCTCAAAGAGTAAGTAATTAAATAGACCCCCTGATCAAGAATGTTGCAATCACAATCTTTCCTGACCTTCTGATATGTTCAAAAAATTTTTTTTTAATAATAATAAAAATGAATTGAATTGTATTTGTCGACAACTTTATTGTAAGTGTTTAAAGTAAGAAACGAAATAATATTTTTTCAATATTAATATCGATATTAAAATAACTATAAATAAAAACAATCAATTATTTGTTTGATTGATTGATCAGAATGTACGGCCAAGACCAAGCAGAGATCCCGAATACGCCGGACCCACCGTACACCTCCTTCACATAACAAGATGGAGGAACAGGAAAGGTCACCAGACATGACAGACTCGACCCGGTTTCAGACAACCAAGCAGTCAATAGTTAGTAAAACACAAGACGGCACAATAATTCCGCCCTTTGGATACAAACAATCAGCAATCAAGATCGTAAAAAATATTGTTAAATGGTAAATTTCCTCACATTATTATGAGTGATTAACCATTTCCTCCACCCAACTCGAGAAAACAATATTACTAAAATTATGATCCAATTACTCATATCATGCAAAATTAAATCTAGCTCTTATTAGCCCAATTTATAATTAATTTAATTTAACAATAATAATCTATTACTCAGAAGCTGAATAACCGGATAGAGGAATAATACTAAAACTAGTTAATCTGAAATAAAAATACGGCAAGTAGAAGCAAAATAAAACATACGGTTTGTATGCATGCAGGCCCAAACAACGTATACACGAAAAAACACCCCCTCATAAATGCCAATTTATACCTGCGAAAACCAGCACGGCACCAATATATCACACTCGCTCCCACAGGTATATATTCATTCAGTGCCGCACCAATTTCCGCAAGTATAAACGCACAGTGAAAGCACTTTCTCATGTCTACGCTTTATATACATACGTATATACAAAGTCCATACATTACGAGACGTCTGAAAACACATATATAGGCACAGGTTCATCGACTATTATATACATATTCATTATTGTGCGCTCACAAAAACTACTAAAATATTTAAGTAAATTTTGGCGCTCTTCATACACACACATTGAAAAACCATTCCATAATTGAAATTATGTTCGAGTAAATATTTATGTACATATATAAAACAAAAGATAGGTTGCAAAATTACGATAATCAGAAAAAAACGAAAAATAATCGTCGATCACCAAACATGCATACTCTCCATAGCCAAACAACAAAAACAATTCTTAGCGAGAGTAACTAAACAGAACAACAGAAATGAGAAACCCTTTCTCGCGTGGCAACACTCAAATAACCCACCATATGATCCACTATAAAATATGTTTACTCGTATATACCCAAAATTCGAACAAATACAGGGTGTCCGCCGGGAAGGTATACTACTTTGTTTTGCCGACATTTAGGCGAATATTAGTATTGGCAGTTCATACTTGACAGTCGTGAAGTAGACACGTGGCAAATTCTTCCACAAGATCATTTACGCCGCCGTACATATGCCAATAGGATGTTACAGCTCGCCCATGACAACCCCGATTTTCATGAAAAAATCATAATGAGTGACGAGGCACATTTTCATTTAAATGGATATGTGAATAAACAGAACAGTCGGTTCTGGGCAATGGAAAACCCTCACATTATTCATCAGTCACCTTTACATCCATTAAAAGTGACAGTCTGGTGTGCAATTTGGTCAGGAGGAATCATTGGACGTTACTTCTTTGAAAATGAAAATGGCGTAACGGTAACTGCGAATGGGGAGCGATATCGTGATATGATTGAAAAGTTATTAACGCCACAACTGCATACTTTGGGCTTGATTAACATGTGGTATCAACAAGACGGTGCCACATCGCATACAGCCAGGATTACAATGGAATTACTGCGAGTACTCTTTCCACAACAAGTTATTTAAAAAAATGGTGATGTTGATTGGCCTCCACGGTCGCCTGATTTGACTGCTCCGGACTTCTTTTTGTGGGGATATCTAAAAAGCAAGGCTTATGCAAACAAACCAGAAACACTTGAGCAACTCAAACAAAATATTCGTGATGAAATTAATGAAATACCGCGTGAAATGTGTGAGAATGTAATGAAAAATGTGCTCAAAAGGGCTCGCATTTGTGAGGCTAACAGAGGCGGACATTTATCTGATATTGTATTCCATACATAATTGCCGACATTAAATAAAACATTTATCAATATAAGATCCATTCTCTTTCATTTAATCAAAAATCATGAACAAACAAAGTAGTATACCTTCCCGGCGGTCACCCTGTATGTGTTAATATGTATTAAAATATGTATTAAAACAATGAAAAAAATGAAAAATACACTTATCTTATGCATCCTTTGGAATCAAAGAAGTTCTACACAATGAAGGTTTGCATGCAATGCATATGATGCATTCAAGCAATGCACCTAGAATAATACAGGCCACACTGCTTTAAACATTTTGCTATATGACGTCAATTTATGTCGTCAGTTCCTTCTTTGACTAATGTAGGCAGCACTAAAATTATAAAAATTGTTTTGATTTTTTTTCTGTTTCAGCTGTCATATTGATAAAAAAAATTGGAAACAAACAACAAGAAAAATATTTTAATAATATATTTTAAAACTTAATAAAAAGCTATTGGTAAGTATTAATTCATAATATTATTATAAAATTATGCATTTTAAATTGTGTTAAATATGTAAACACGTACAAAATGTGTACACATTTGTTGTAATTTAAGGGAAGACATAACCTTACTTTCAGCACTCGTATAAATATTTTCTTTTTTCTGTTAATTCTTTTTATGGACATGACTGCCGTCTATAGTTCAAAGAACTAACTGTAGACATAAATTTGATGACATATAAGCAGTATGGCCTGTAGTATTCTAGGTGCACTGATCCAAGCAACGGTATCAAAATACATACATATAAACAAAAATTGTTATGTACATACTCTACACCATTGCAAGCGCACCATACACAAATTATGCAACCATACAATATGTATAACTTTTCACTTCATTAACTAAATTCACACAAATTACTATTCACATTATTATTTATTTATTTACACATATATGTATGTTATTAATTTATTAGTTAATTTAAACTGATTTGAATTAAAATATTAATTTGAAGGAGAGACAAAAACACGTCTTTCCTCTACGACAATCCGCGCTCTTTTTTCGGGTTGTGCATGTATATGTAATATGTCTAAATGGTTTAAGGTAGCTGTATGTTTTTCTAAAGTTAAATGATTATGGAAAGTTCATTGATTGCAACCAGATAAATGTTCTCTAATCCAAAATTGCGCCCAGTCATCCAATAGAGGATAAACTAACAATCATTGCAATTAATCCTATAAACACCAGACTTGGAAAGGCGATCAACTCTAGGTTTATTGTTAAAAAACATTTTATTTATTGTGTTATTATTATAAAAAGCAAAACTGATATTGGTATAATCGGACACGATGTTGCTAATACGTTGGCAAGTTTTGCCTATATACTCTAAGCGACGCCAATTTTCCCGCGTTGGACTATCCGGTGGATAAATACCCGTTAGAGTTTTACGCTTTGGTTTTTTATTCAATAACTTTAATATAGTCTTAGTTGCATATCCGTTATTCGTTGCTATTTCTTTTATTATCAACAGTTAACGTTTTGGTGTGGGGCAGTGTACCAGCAGACCGCTAATTTTGTTCCAAATCGGAGACTGGACGAAATAATAACCACAAGTAAATAGTAGTGGTATGTGTGTTAGTGTTAGTTAAAATATGTCAATGCAAATATGCTTTAAATAAAATTTAATTTATTTAATTATTTAATTTTAGTTTTCAAATAAATGCAAATTCAGTGTTTTTGCGAAAAAAAACATTTATTCGACATCGCATTGAAAAAACGGGAATTAACGTTTATTATTATTAGTATGTTATTATTTTCTCATTTGCATAAATTAAAATCGTTATATGTTACAGTTCCAATTTTTTTTAACATAACTATGTATTTTTATTATTCGCCTGCTAGGCTAGTGAGATGTAAAAAAAGGAGACAGCGAAACGAGCACCATAAAAACTTAACCGAATTGTACCCGATTTGTAATTTTTCATAATTTTTGATTCTTACATTCGCAGAAAACCAACAAATTAGCCACAGAAAAGACACAATATACCGGGTTTTCCAATAGACACATATCAATTTTGTATTTTATTGCGTTCAAGGGTGCGATCACGGTATGTCAACGTCAAAATGTCAAGTTAACATTTTTATCATGGTAAAGTTCGCGAACGAGCTACGTTTGGAAATTTTTAAAAATTACTACCGCAATTCTGAGTCGGCGGTCGTAACTTTAAGAGTGCTTACTCCGACGCAGCGACAGGTGGTGGATAAATTCGAGCCAAATATTCACTATTGGATGTTCTTATTCCTGTGAGACAACACACCGGTCGAAGTACCGAAAATATCGCAACCGTAAGTGCTTCAGCTCAAAATGAGCCAAATCAGGTTCAACTCCGTTCACGGGAATTTACAATCTCTGAAACCACATTGTGGCGAATTTTGAATAAAGATATTGGCTTATACCCTTATAAGATCAAATTAAATCAAGAACTAAAGCCTCTTGATCATTTGAAGTGACGAAACTTCTTCCTATAGTCTCTGCTAAAGTTTGAAGAAATTTCTAAATTTAATCGAAAAATCATCTAAAGCAATGAAGCTTACTTTTAGCTTAATGGCTTTGTCAATAAGCAAAATATGCATTATTGGACAGCAACCAAACCCACATGTGCTTCAAGAGACTTCATTACAACCACAAAACTGACCGTGTGGTGTGGATTTCATGCTGGAGCAGTGATTGGACCGTATTTTTTCGTCGGTTAAAAAATATGGTCGCGGTGGTCATATGAACAAGATCGAATTTCATAATTAAATGTAATATGTGTACTGCACCTGAAATAAATTTCAGCCCAATATCTCAATTATTCTGTGTTTTATTTAAATACAAAATTATCAATAAGGACATGAAAAACCCTTTTCGTATATGAAAATGTCGTCTCGTGTCTCGGATTTCGAACAAAATTAGCGCTCAGGTGGTGTCAGAGAACGGGTGGTAATAGAATCTACTATGAACAAATTTATGTATTTAGATGCCAACCCCATTGGACATTTATGGGAGTTCTTATTCTAGCTCGTTTCTCTTTTGTCTACTATAGGAAAACGATAGCCTTCGAACATGAATGTCGAATTCAATCGTTAGGCCCCAGTCTAAATTGTGATCACATACTTTATTGTCGTAGAAAGTAGCACTTAATTTGAATTTCTCATTTTTTCTTACAATAAAATTTTTCATTTTTTAAACAATAATCTTGAATTAGTTTTATATTGAAATGTTTTTGTTTTTAAATTTAATAAAGCAAAATATCTCACTTTTTATTAAATGAGTTTCTTTGTCCACGGACTTTTTTGTGCGACGATATACACATTTTTACCTACAGGATGGGCCATCTGTTGGCCCTTTTTTAATCGATGAATTTTAGTACTTAATGTTATCTGTTCTAAAAAATTCTTTGACACATGAAAAGTCAAAACAATGCCATTTATCATTATGGCGTGGCTAACAACACAACGAAGCATTTTGATTGTTCAAATTTATTATGAAAATAATCGTTAAAAAACAGCAACATTTCGAAAAATATATGAGAGTTTTCGTCGACATGGACGTCCTACTGAGCGTGAAATTGGCAAAATTATTGATAGATTTGAAAAAACTGGTTCAATGGAAGGTTCTAGACCGTATCAACATGTTCATCCAGTTCGTACTCGTGATGCAGTGGCAGCTGCTCGTGAAAGTTTTCGCACTGAACCAAGCACCGTTGGGAACTAAACATTTCACGAACCACGTTACGACACATTTGTATGTTGATCTTCATTTGCATACATAGACAATTAAACTTACTCAAAAATTGAAGCCACTACACCATTTAAATCGTCGTCGTTTTGTTAATTGGATGCTTGAACGAAATTAAGGTTTTTCATCAAAAATCATCTTTAGCGATGAAGCTCATTTTCATCTTAATGGGTACGTTAATAAGCAATACTGTCGAATTTGGTCGAGCGGAGAATCCTCATGTTATTCAAGAAGTACAAGTTCATCCTCCAAGAGTCATTGTTTGATGTGGTTTATGGGCTAGCGGCATCATTGGGCCGTATTCCTTTGAAAACGAACAGGAAGAGGCCGTTAAAGTGAATGGGGAACGTTATCGCAACATGTTAACTGGTTTTTTGTGACCCAAATTATACGAATTACGTGTCAACGACCTTTGATTTCAACAAGATGGAGCGACATGCCACGTAAGTTGTGCAACAATCCATTTATTGTCAAGAAAATTTGCTGATCGCATAATTTCAAGAAATTGTGATGTTCCTTGGCCACCAATTGATTATTTTTTGTAGGGTTATTTGAAAAGTAAGGTGTAAGCTGATCATCCACAAACAATTCAACAACTTAAAAACAACATTCGAGATAAAATTGAGGTCATTAATCTGCTTTTATTGGATAAAGTCATCGAAAATGTTGATGTTCGGATGCAGGCCTGTAGACGAAGGAGTGGTGGGCATATGAATGAAAGTGTTTTTCATACATAAATAGCAACGAAGCACCTTTCCTTATCCATAAAAAATTTTGACTTTTCATCCCAAAATGCGCGTTTTGTTTACAAATGAGAAGAGGACTAACGGATGGCCCACTCTGTATTTTCCTACAAATAAATCAATCAACAGAATACAAAAAGCACTAAAAGATGGTTTGTTGTTTCCTCCTGCTAAGATACTATTTATTGGTTTCTGGACTTTTTTCTGGATTCTGGAGTTAATACTATTAATTTTTAATTTTATTTCGCTGGATCAACATCCCATTGTGGGATTTGGCCGCCTTATTTCTTAGTTAACATAATCAATTTAGCCAAGCCTCAGGGCAATTGGAAGGTGGGACATAATTTCGTTTCCTTTCATTTTTTAGAATTAGTTTTATACTGTTCCCATGCGGTCATCCAAATTTATACTAACCCAAGAAACGCTTGATAACAAGCTTGATACAAGTTTCATAGAACTAATTACGGTTGTCACAATCCATTGGATAATTCGAATCATAATTTTAATAAATTTTATCAGATGTTGTTGTTACATCTACGATAGTTGTTTATCTGATGTTAACTTTTGTTTATAATAGGTGTAGGCAAGTAGAAACTCAGCTTTTTTGGTCAAATTCATCTTTATTGAAAATATAATTGTTACAAAGATTAATTATCGAAATATTCGCCATTACGATCAATGGTCTTTTGCCATTTATCAGGATAATGAATGCCTTTGTAATAGAAACTTGGTGGTTTCGAAGCAAAATAGTAATCGAGCCATTTTTGCACATCTTCAAATTTCGTGAACCGCTGGCCTTTCAAAAATGATGACCTCGATCTGAATAAGCGGTAAGCAGAGGCAGTCAAATCTGGAGAATACACTAGGGTTAATTTTAATTAATTTTTGCAACTGATTTTGATGGCTGACCAGGATCAACCTATGGTTTTCTGTGTTTAGGATTATCGTACAAAAATCACTTTTCATCACCCGTAAGGATTTTGTGCAAACAATTCTTTCTTTTGTGCCGAGAAACCAAATTCATGCAGATGGCAACTCTTCGGCTTTTGTTTTCTTCAGTTAGTTTAGGAGGAACCCATTTTCCTTCCTTCTATATTTCGCTCATTGCATGAAATCGAAGTGATATTGCATGATGAGTAGCTCCTAACTGTTCTGCAAGCTCTTTTTGAGTTCGACATGATTTTCATTCAGTAAAACTTGAAGTTCCTCGTCTTCAAATTGTTTTACTGCACCTGGACGTGGATCGTCTTCACACCTTTACTATAGAAATTCTTATTTCCTTTCATATGTTATCAGTTTGAAAAAATGCCTTAAATCGACCGACATATTAACTGAAACTTAAAGTAAAAAAGGTAATTCTATTCGAAGTTGAAATTCCTTTTTAACTTCCTAATTAAGCTTACGTACGGCAAAAGTTTAAAATATATAATATCATTAAATTAAATTTAAAGCGAAGGTAGAAGGAATCACTGTATATAAATACAGACATTCAAAACTGAGTATGTAGATATAAATAAAATATACGGAGAGCAATGTTACTCAATTCAATTTTTTATATGATGGCGATAAAATTTAATTTTCCATAAATTAAAGAAAAAATCATTTAATTTTTCAATTAACATTCCAAAGATAAATAAAATGAGACGAAAATGTTTATTTTTAATGGCATTTCCATATTAAATAAGTGTTATTCGAGGGTGTTTATGTATGTACTGGTATACGTAACTATGTATATGTACACTTTTATATAAATAAATTAAAAGTCTCGAGGTACAGATAAAGGAGTATGTATAATTAAAATTGGTTGTGGGCATGGGTTAAATTTTTTGAAATCGATTGCATCTAAAGGGTGGCCCATCTAACGTTTGCAATTTAATTTGGCTCTAATTCAAAGACGAATGTATTTTTTCAAAGCGGTTTGTCTTAATAGTATGGAACACAATTTCTTTCAAACGACTTCCACGTCAAGCTTTACAGTACCCTATTCTGTCAATCTGTATCTGATCAATGGCAACTTAGATATAACCTTTCAAGCCTTAGGTAGTCTCTGAATGGCTCCCCATAAAAAAAGTCCAACGTAGTCAAGTCGCAGCTGCGAGGTGGCCAATTAACATCTCCGTTACGGCTGATTATTCGATTCCCGAAGACTGTGTGCAAAAGACCGATTGTTGCGTTTGCTGTATGGCAAGTTGTGCCGTCCTGTTGAAATAAAATGTGGTGTGTGTCCTCCTCTTGATTTATGGCTAACCAAAACTCGTTTATCTTGCCTCAGTAATGCTTCCCTTTGACTGAGGAGCTACCCTTATGGTTCCTGGCTTATTTTCGAAAAAATGGACCAATGTTGAAGCCGGTCCAAAATCTTCGCCAAACATTCACTCGTTGTGGATCCATCGGCTTCTCCATGGTTACGTGTGGATTTTCTGAGCCCCAAATACGACAATTTTGCTTGTTGAGATAGCTTCCGAGGTGAAAACGACTTTCGTTATATATTTTCTACATGATTTTGCCTTATTGAATCAATACTATTTTTCCTAAAATGTTTACCAACATAGTTTTTTAGTTTAATTTTTTCTCTATTGAGTAATGTTAATTGTATTAAATAAGTATTTCTTTTCTATTTGTCAATTTTTTTCAAATAATTTAATTAATAATTAATATAAAGGGTGTTTTTTTAAGAGGTTGCCGATTTTTTTTTTGAATAAAACACATATAAAATTATGAAATGACCAAAATTTTTTTTTATTTGGTAGATAATTGTTTGGCATTTAACATTTAAACACAATTTCTGGCATATGGCTACCACGACTATTTTTCACAAATGTCATTCTGGACGTCCAATTTTCCAGCACTTTTTCAAGCATTTGAGGGCGTATGTCAGCAATGACACGTTGAATATTGGTTTCCAAAGCGTCAATCGATTGAGGTTTATCCACATAAACCAATGACTTCACGTATCCCCACAAAAAATAATCGAGTGGCGTCAAATCGCACGAACGCGGAGGCCAATTCACCGGACCATTTCTCGAAATAATGTTGTCGTTGAAAGTGTCTTTCAATAAGTCGATTGTTTCACGTGCTGTATGGCAAGTGGCACCATCTTGTTGAAACCACATTTCATTCATATCCATATCTTCAAGATTTGACAACAAAAACTCATTTAACATGGTTCTGTATCGATTTCCATTCACGGTAACGCGTCGTCCTTCCTCATTTTTAAAGAAATATGGACCGATGATCCCACCAGCCCATAGACCGCACCAAACAGTACATTTATCAGGATGCATTGGTAATTCTAGAACGGCGTGTGGATTATCTTTGCTCCAAATGCGACAATTTTGTTTGTTGACGTATCCATTTAACCAAAAATGCGCCTCATCACTGAAGAGAATTTTACGGTAAAAAAATGGATCTTCGTTCAATTGATTTAACGACCAATCACTGAATTCACGGCGCAAACGATGGTCGTGTGGCTTTAATTCTTGCACCAATTGAATTTTGTATGGCACCAAACCCAAATCTTTACGTAAAATTTTCCATAAAGTCGATGGACAAAGTCCAATTTGCTGAGCACGACGACGAATCGATAAATTGTCGTTTTCTTCGACACTGGCCTCAACGACAGCAATATTTTCTTCTGTACGAACTCTTCTCATTCTTGTTGGTGGCTTGGCATCCAAAAGAGTGAATGTAGACCGAAATTTGGTAATTACGTTCTTTATGGTGGTCTCTGACGGACGATTATGTGCACCATAAAATTCACGAAGTGCTCTATAAACATTTTTAATTGAACACTGATTTTGAAAATAAATTTCCACGATTTGAAAACGTTGTTCTGGAGTTAACCTATTCATAATGATTTGCCAAACAATACTGAGTAGAAATGCCACTTTGAGCTGTCAAAACAACTGTCATAAAATAAAACGACATCTATCGGAAAAACAAACCTCCTAAAAAAACACCCTTTATAAAACATATTATTGTAAGTAATTATTACTATTTGTTTGCTAACTTTTTTATGTATTTTCTAATTTTTTCTCTTACACACAAATTGTGTTCGAAACGTCGATAAATAAAAATATGAAAGGACAGTTTAAGGACTCTACAACAGAAAATCGTTTTATTTGATTGTTAATGGTTTATGTAGTCATCGATAAGGACTAACTATGGCCAAATGGTCAATACCAGCCATATGATAGGATTTGCAATTCTCTAAGTTACTGTAAGCTTTTACTATCACCACCTTAAAACTTTAGCAATCATTTCCGACAAACGATGGTCCTAGCGGAATGAAAATTATTAATGTTGTATTGCACCATAACTAAATTGTATGACTCAAATCATAAACAATAATTTCAGGCAAATCACATTTATTGGAGAACGTTTTTTTATTTTTGTTATAAGCCAAGAGGAAAGTTATAATTTTACTAGCAGAGCGTTATTTATTAATTTTTATAATTCTTCGTTACAGTTGGTTTTGTTCGGTTTGCCAAAGTTAGTCTTTAATATAGGCTACTCAAACCATAAAGAATCGCTTGGAACGATATAATAAGAAATTAAAAAAACGAAAGAAAATCCCTACATCAAGACTCAGGACAGTGAACAGTATCACAAGTCGATGTTAAAGATGGCAAAATTGCATTAATAGAAATTCAAACTGATTCTCTATCTACCGTATTTGTGAGAACTAGCCCACTGATTAGTCTGCTCGCAAACCAAAAAAACGATGCTCCAAAGGATAGAAAAGTTGGAGGCCATGATCAGTTCATCATAGCAATATTATCCTTGAGGGTGACTAGTTGAGGAATAAATTGATATTTACTAGAGAAAACAGAATTTTATTTTCAGTCGACGGTTTAAGTGTTCAACGGTTTCGTGCTTTTTTAGTGTTAAGTAAGCCAAGAAAATCAACTGTGTAATGAATAATTTTGAAAGTTTACCTACACAGAAAGGTAAAGCGGCAATAGGAGCTTCAGCTGACAACATGGGTTTTCTACTAATCGATATCCCATTAGTATGATATATGCTACATCATCATGGTGATATGAATGATACTGAATAAACATGATTCAGAATTGAATTAAAACGCAACTAAAAGTTTTACAACAGTTAATTTGATGAAATGCAGCGTCAAAGATAATCTAAAAATACTGATGGCTAAATGTATCAACGAAATTTTTTAGTGGCAAAAATGATATTTAACTTATCTCTATTGCCATATATGTTGTGATATATGGCACTGCATTTCTTTTAGGATACTAGAGGCAATACGTAATAGTGGTTTCTGGTAATCGCTCTCCCAATATGTCCGAATATTTTCTTTTTCTTTCGGCGTGTACTTTGATGAAGGTTTTATGCAAAACTTTCCCATTCAAATAATGTCAAAATGTGATGATATCGATTCCAATGAAAATCATGCCAACGAAAAGCTTGGTAAAACACCAAGGTGGTGTAACATTCGAAAAGAAATTGCAGAAATAATAACATAAGTCTGTGAGGATGTTATGTAAATATTGCTAAAATAAGCTTAAAGATAAGATTAATTTGCGGCGCGACAACTTGACCGACATTACATTGCACACAATAATGTTAAAGATCATAATTACTAAAATATGAATTCGATTTGTAGTTATAGTGAATGTTAAAAGCTACAGAAAAAGTGCTACAGAAAATAGCACAACGTAAAAATTACAAACGAGTTTCATAAATAAACACAGAATTGACACCAAGATAGGAAAGTAGATTTTCCTAACGTTGCGGAAATTATTTTTGGGAAAGAAAGATCAATTGAATCGAAGCAAGGTATAGCAGAGAAGATTATACATTTATTAGAGAAAACTGAATGTTATAGGAAAATCATGAAAAAAACCGGGTGACGAATCTAAGAGTCTATTGTTATAAGTAAGCATAAATAAAATAAATAAATAAAAACGTCAACTGTCCTTTTGTCGGACGACGGGACATCAATTTTTATTTACAAAAACATTTAAGAGTATGGAAGGTTTTGATAATGCTACCTACAAATTGTTAAATACTTTTTATATTGTAAATCATATAATTTAAAGAATAAAGTTTATTTATGCTTGTTCTCAACAGCTCTGAACAACTCCGGATATTATGTAGAATACAACCGGGTTCATCAAAAAATTTAATAATTCCTGAACTGACGAAACGGAAATTTTTTTAGTACACAATTTTGTGATTGTTCCTTGCTTCATTTACAACTGGAAATGTGAAAGAATGAAAATGAAATGACTGAATTGTGTTTTTATTAAGAAAAAATGGATATCTTAATGTTTGCTGGTGAAATTAATTAATTTATTTTAATATTGGATATTATTGTGTTTAATTATAAACCAAAAATTAAAAGTTAAAATGATTGACTTGAAGTTAGTTAAAGTTGTTGTTCTAAAGTTTTTTGTTTAAATTTCCCTGTATTTTCCCTATATTTTATCGCGCTCTCGAACACCATATTTCAGAAAAACGCAGCTAAAAAGTGGGTGTCGAATTGAAATATCGGCGAAAAGTAGGCATTATATTCAGTTGATAAAAAATATTAGTGTAAACAAAAACAACCCATTATGTGTTATAATCAGTATTCCAGCCTGAGTTTTTGTTGGACTTCGCCTATTTTTTTTATTAAAATATCAACCATATATTAAAGTGCATTAAATAAACATTATATTTGTTAAATAAAATAAAATATTTCAATAGTTTTTAAAATTCATTTTAAATAATGTTTTGCCCTAAAAAAAATTAAGTAATTTTTTAGATGTTTTTTTAAAATGAAACATGGAAATGCTTAGATTTTTTTCTGGTGTTTTTTATTTATGATAAAAATATGGCGTTTAACAATTATATGTGAAAAATTACAGCACTTAAATGTCCATCACGGGCACGTCTACGGGATTCTATACGAAAATCAAAATTTTTAAGAACTAGCTCAAACATTACCGCAATAAGTTCATCAATTTCGGTCCGAATGTTGTTTTTCAGCTGTGCAATTGTGGTTGGTTTATTTACATAAACTTTACTTTTCAAGAAACCCCAAAGAAAGTAATCTAATGGCGTTAAATCGCATGGTCTAGGAGGCCAGTTTATGTCATCATTACGTGAAATTAATCGACCTGGAAACTTAGACCGCAATAGCTGGATGTTTACACGTGTTGTGTGACCCGTCGCTCCATCCTGTTTAAAGTTACAATACTCTGTGTTTATTTGTTCGAGTTGAAGCCACAAGAAATATTCAATCATTTGTCTACAGAGCTCTCCATTGACAGCTCTTTCATTTGCATCTTCGAACAAAAATGGACCAATGATTCCGCCAGCCCAAAAACCACACCAAACAGTACATTTTTGTGGATTACATCTATTCTGAAATAGTTCGACAATGTTCTTCTCTTCAGATACGACAATTTTGTTTGTTGACGAAACCATCCAATGTAAAATGAGCTTCTTCACAAAAGTTGATTTTGTGTGAAAACCAGGACCATGTCCTAACAACCAATTGATGAATATTCTCCCTTGATAATGATCTGTTTGTTTTAATTTTTGTGTTAATTGAATTTTGTAAGGATGCAATTACAAATCCGTATGTAAAATTTGCCAAATAGTCGATGGATGAATGCCTAATTCCTGAAAACGTCATGATATCGATGTTGAAGGTTCCTCCGCGACACTTTCGGCCACAGCAGTAATGTTCTCACTAGAATGCCCACTTTTTGGTCTGCCACACCTTTTTCGTTCCTCGACAGATCCAGGCTCTTCAAATTTGTTCACTAACCTTGAACTGTTAACTCAGTTGGACGATTATTTACACCCAACAAATCACGAATTTTACGATACGTATTTTTAAAGATCTATGATTTTCATAATAAGTTTGAATAACTTTAATGCGTTCTTCTAGCGTGGAAGTATCCATCGTTGTGTAATTGTACATCAGTCTACTTCACCAATGTCAAAGATGATTTAAAAAATGACATCTAGGTGTGATTTTTATTGTGCATTCGATTGATCGAGCACTCGATACCGATCGAGATTATATTTTAAAATATTATCTACAACTGTTAAATGAAGGAAAACGTTACTTTAGTTTAAAGTATATCTTCAATTTAAAATGTTTTATAATCACTTTAGGTGAAGACAAATTTGATAATATTCTAATTGCTAAACGTATTTAATATAAAAACATTTAACAAATTAAGCGATAGAAAATGTCTATTTTTGTTAACCATATTTCTGAACTTTAACCAAAAGTGATATTATTAGAATCGCATAATCGGTTCGGAAGACCGCTCTAGTTATAGTCATATTACAGAACATGTCTCTTGTATGATTCTAAAATCCCATTTTCATTGAACATGTAAAATAAAAGGTGTTCCATCTGTTAGTTTTTTTTTTTTGAAAATGAAGTTGGTTCTATGCCACTTATGCATGGAATACAACATCGTTCATTTGACCACCACGGCTCCAGTCACAGACCTGCATACCAACATCAACGTTTTTGTTTTCGCAAGATCTTGGTGGCCAATTGACATTTTAGAATTTTTTGAAATTATGCGATCATCGAACTTGGTTGCCAATAAGTCGAGTGTTTCACGATTTGTGTGACAAGTTGCACTGTCTTGTTGAAACCAAAGATCATCTAAATCAATTTCATCCGATTTTGGCCACAAAAATCCAGTTAACATGCCACGGCAGTGCTCATTATTCACTGTTACCGCATATTCACGTTCAGTTTCGAAAAAATAAGGTCCAATGATCATGACCAGCTCATAGTTTACACCAAACAGTAATTTTTTTTTGGATGAATTGGTTGTTCATAAATAATTACTACAGCTTGTAAATGAATGAAACTTATGTCATAAAACAGCAATGACTACATATACCCAAAATGGCGGGTGATTTTGATGCGTTCAAGAATATTTTAATGCAACCAACTTCAGAGCCGAGTGTCTACTTGCGCTCCTACTAAACCAAAATGGAAAAAAATAAAAAATGTTCAGTGTAAGGATACTCGAGAAACTTATCCGTAAATAAGATATCACAACAAAGATAAATAACACTACCTATCGGCACCACCTATCGGCTAAATATTTACGCTTGAGGTTAAGACAGGTTACACATATTTAAAAATGATAACCATAAATTTTTTAATAACAAATTAAAATATTTTGAAATGACATTGGAATATATTTCTTAACTTCAATTCTATATCTTCTTCGACTTGTATGTATATTGTATGTATGTATATTTAATATTATGATTGTGAATTATTTATATTTGATTGTTTGAAGCAACAGAGTTCAGTGTTCTGTTAAGTGATGATGAACGCAAATAAATGCGCCAACAAAATTACTTGAAATTTCTGTACAAATGTATGCGAATCTTAAATATTTTTTTGGAGAAATATGTGGTACTAAACATGTGTATGCTAACCTTTCTGAAACCACTTTAGACATGGTAGGTTGGAGATACAAGAACTTTATTTATCTATTTTGGGAATTTATGAGAATTTTATTTTTTCAAGCGTACAAGTGTATATTATTTTTCTTTATACAAATTTTTTAAATTAATTTATATCAAATTATAATTAATCATTCACGGTGCATTAACACCATTATAATCTTGTCTAATCGATTTTCGAACCATCATTTATATGATAGGCAAAAGCACAAAGTGTTCTTTGACAGAACGAGTATGTGACAAATTCATTCATTGTTTGTTACTCGTAATATGGGTATGCGTGCGGGTCGAAATTCAAAACGCTAATTGTCTTCTCGAAATCATGATGAACATTTGAACCCATATTGAAATCAGTACAAACAATTGACGTTTTGTTCACTTTTTAATGCGAGACTGCGTGTTTATGTTTAGTTTATCAGGAAATAACCTGTTTTTAGTTTATCAGGAAATAACCTGTTACCATTTGAGAAAATGGGTAAGAAATAGTTTGTTCTGTATGGTGATTTTGTATTTTTCTGACTGAATTGATCCTATCGAAATCAAAAGTACATTTAGCTGTCCATCCTAAGAAACTGCATTATCGCAATATATTCGTATTAATAGAGAGTGTAAAGTGGCTGACACGAATGGTACCGTTCAATTCCTTGGTCAACGGTGAGGGAGAGGTTACTTCTATCACTTCGCTCGTTAAAGCCCCTTTATCAAGTTATAGACGTTTAAAGAAGGGCCTTCCAATACAGCACCAAGTACAGGGTGGGCCATAAGTCACTGAACATTATATTTTTGATATAATTTTTTTATTGAAAATGAATAAATTTGATTACGAAAGATAGTTTTAATCATGAAGAGTTTTAAAAAAAAATAAATTTTAAAAATAATATCTCTTACTTGTCTGCCACCAGCCTCTTCGCAAACTATTGCTCTTTGCCGTACCTGGTCCATAACTGAAGCTAAAACTGGTTGATCAATCGCAATAATTTCATTTATTATATTGTATTGTAGTTGTTGCAGTCCTTGTGGTTTATTTGCGTATACACGATCACAAAAAGAAATCTGGTGGTGTTAAGTCGGGTGATCGTGTTGGCCAATTAACACCTCCAAATCGTGAAACGATACGGTTGCCAAAAATCATTCGCAGCAAATTCATTGTTTCCCTTGCAGTATGGGACGTAGCTCCGTCTTCTTGAAACCACATTCTTGAGTATTTCAAGTTCAGGAAACAACAAATTTTTTAACATAGCCCTGTAACGCTTACCATTTACAGTCAATGCATTGCTATTTTCGTCTTGGAAGAAGTACGGGCCGTAAATCTTGTCTGCTGTTATTCTGCACCAAACTGTCACTCTAAGTGAATGCAACGGGCGATGTTGAATCATTCTTGGGTTTTCAGAGCCCCAGATTCTAAAATTATTGCTTATTAACACAACCACTTAAATGGAAATGCGCTTCATCGGTCATTATAATTTTTTTCATAGGTCATCCGTTAATAATTCGGTCAATTTTGCACAAAATATTAAGCGAGTTGCATAGTCTTGCGGCAAAATTTCATATACCATTTGTATCTTGTACGAAAACAACAATACATTTTTCTTCATTATTCTACGCAGTGATGTTCTGAACATTTGAAGCTGAGTGGCACGTTTGCGAGACGATGTTTCAGGGCTCTCATTTGCGCCCTCCCGAACTCCAAAAATGCTGGAAATGGATTTTAACCATTATAGCACAAAAACAAGTATGTTGGTACAAATATGAACTTGAATTAAATAATATTATTTACGGTTACACATTTCAAGTACCTCTTCATAAACGAATTGCGAACTATTGCAAAAACGTTTCTGTCTCGTTTGATTTCGTTACAAGCATCACACATAGTGTCTTTATCTGGGATAGATGAAGAATAAACTTCAGTTTTTAAATGGCCCCAGAGGTAAAAACTTAATCGAATTAGATTCCGTGATCTTGGCGACCATCGTAAAGGTCCTTCGCGGCCAATCCACTGCCTTGTAAATAACGTATTTAAGTGCGATCGTACCAATGGAACTTCTTTCAATAGATCTTCAAATTGTTTTTTTTAAATTTAAATATTTTGGACCATACAATCTATCTGGAAGTATGAACGGTCCTAGTAATTCATCTCCAAAAATACCACATCATACAATTACTGTGAATTTACGTTGATAATGATTTATAATTTTTAAATGGTGATTGCTTGATGACCAGAAATGTGAGTTGTGTAAATTTCATCTCGAGTAAAAGCAGCGTCGTCTGTGAAAATTATCTTCTTCGAGAACCGAAAGTCTTGGATTAGCTGCTCAATTACACATTCACAAAATTTTTTCTAAATATTTTATATAAAAAATGTCTTGTACTATTTGATAATGAAAAGGATGGAGATTTTCTTTTTTAATTTGCCTGTGCACTATAGATTTTGAAATTCCAAGTTTGAAATTTTGTAAACTTCACGCAGCACTCTCTCAAGATTATACTGTGATGTTGATGTACGTCCTGCTAGGTTCCTTGATTATTTGTCAAAGAGCCGTTTTCCCGTAAATTCCGGTTTGCATTAACAAAAGTGTTAAATAATGGCAATCTACGATTAGAGTATCGATCTCGATATATCGGTTGAGCAGTCGTTCGAGCTTCATTAGCCTCTTACAAAACGCGTACCATGGAGCTATAATGATTCATTTTTTAATAAATTTAAATTTTAACTAACTCACGTTTAAATTCACAGATTGCCCAATGACTAATTTACATTTAATTATTTTATGAAACAAAACCATTTTGTTCACAGTTAACGTTGACCATTTTGAGAGTTTACTGTAAATATTTGTAAATAATATTATTTAATGCTAGTACATATTGATACCAACATGCTTGTGTCTAATAAAGAAAATACCAAATTTTTATTGTGAATTTTTAATTTTTAGATAACCCGAAAGCTAAGAGTCTGAACTACATTTCCATCAAAAATTTTATAGAGAGTACAATAATTGTTAAAGGTTAAATGGTACTGGAATAAAAAAAATTCTTAAAAAAGATAGAATTCTGAAAGTTTTGTTTAAATTTTAAATACTTTTTAACTAAAGTCATAATTATTATACCTTATTTAAAAGAAAATGTTTCAGCTTTCTAATGAAATCGGTACTTGAAAATAAAAATGGTTATTTCTCAAGATATTGAAGTTTTCTTAATACAGGGTGCTGTGTTGGAATGATCCTCTTTAAACGTCTATAGGGGGGGGGGGGGGGGGGGGGTAGAGGGGATTTATCGTGCGAAGTGATAGAAATAACCTCACCATCGGTTTGATCAGGTTTGATCAAGGAATCCAACAGTAGCATTCGTGTTAGCCACTTTAGGGACACGCTGTATAGCCTACAATGATTAATGATGACCTCAAATTCCAAATGTCTCATTAGAAAAATAAAATGGTGCCACAATATTGTAATCTTGTGAGGTGTCGATTGAGTTGATATTCCAGTTTATATTTACAATACATTAATAAAATAATGATCATCGATCATTAAACTGATCTCTGTACCTATCTTACAAATGTATAATTTTTTATCGATCAATCATTATTTTCTTGCCCGATCAACAATTATTGCATATTATTTCGTGCAGTCAGCATGTTATATAAAAAATTAAAAATACACACATATAATTGTAATTACTCTCTCTCTCTCTCTCTCTCTCTCTATTCTCTTTGATATGATGGTAAAGGTAAATTGTGTTATGACTTTTTGAGTTATATCTCACTCGATCTTTATTTTATTTATTAAACATTTTTACAGTCATTCTCTTTGTGGTTAAAGTTTCTTAATATTTTGTTTGGTATTTTTACACAAGAAAGCACATTTCAGTAGAAAAGAAAACGTTTGATCATAAAGAAACGAGCGCGGACTTATACTTTTTCTGTTTATAGTTTTAGTGTTTGGTAATTGTTGTGAAAATTATTTAATAATAATCGGTGAAATCTAACAAAAATTATTATCAATAAATTTTAAGTTTCGTGACCCAAGTGTAGTGTATTTTATTTTGTGGCGTCCGATCTTCAGTATAACACAACCCGTTCGTGTTATTTTCTATATTGTTTGATGTGAAAATAATTAATTCTTTTGTTGTGTGTTTTATCTGAAGCAATAGAAAAATAATAAGAAAAAGAAGAAATAAATAGAAAATAAATTTATTTATAGTGAAATTTATTATCTGTGTATAGAAGTGAATCTTGTGTGCAGTGTGCCCATTACATATTCATTCAGTGGTATCATCTTGTGGATTGATCTAGACTGATCAAAATACTGTTACATTATAAAAAAATTTCATGTACTACGTTTATTAAATTTGTTTGATCAAAAAAGGTAAGATTTTTTTTCTATAGCTTACCTTAAATTACGTCATCATCAGGTGGTTAGTTCATTGATTGTTGAGTTTGTACATAGAACATAAAATATGCTGTTATAACAGGAAAAAAATTGGAAGTTGAAAACATAAAATGTTTTTATTTTGTATGTAAGAAATTATAAAAGAATGGCACCGCAACAGGTGGTTTGCTTAAGTATTTAAGAATTTTTTGTATATGTGCTTTGTCTCTTCATATAACATATTATACGAATTATACTGAATCGTAAACGTAAATTGATCGTTTCATAATTTCTCTGTTGTTAATATTTTATGCACAAATTGCACTATACACACGCATATTTTTTATTAGGTATGTGGTTGAATTACTATTATTGATACCAAATTGTTTTTGTTTAATTAAAACAATTGTAGTTTACAATTACAACCAACACAACAAACAAACCTTGAAGATTTGAGAATTTATTAGTTCTTTGAAGCAGGAAGCTTAAACGTCATGCATGAGATGAATTAAGAGTATTAAAATAATTTTGAAGGTGTCTTATACATAAGTACAACATTAATTTACGCCGGTGGTTTTTTCGTTTTTTGTATAAAATCATTTTTAATTCTGTTAGTTTAGTGTGTAAGTTGAGTGAAAAACAATAACAACATTTGATTGTTATTATTGCATTGTTGTTGCTATTTTATTATTCTAAATTGTTTATTTTGAGGCAATTTGATAAAACTTCCACTTCATCCGAATACCGTGATAATTATTTGTACTGTAATAATTTTGGCGTTGTGCTGAATGCAACCAAATTATTACAGCAGGTATATGTTATAATTTTTGACACAACCGAAATAATACGTCCCTTAAGCTAGCAGAACCCATACAGCAGAACATTACAAGATAGTATGAATAATTTTAGGCTAATAATAGGCTAATTAAATGCTCTACTAAACAATTTTGGGCTCCACCCCTTCCAACAAAAACGATGGGTTCTGCTATCTTTAGAAAAAGTTAGCAGAACCCATATCGATAAATATTTTAAAAACAATTGGAAAATTAAAGGTTAATTTTAGGCTAATTAAATGCCCTATGTAAATTTTATTATTCTGCTCATTCTAGAAAAGGCATAAGATTCTATCATTTCAGAGCTAGCAGAACCCAAATCGAAAATCGAACCAAAACCGAAATTGGAACCCAAAACAAGATCAATTAACATGCAAATAATTTTAGGCTCATTATGGCCTAATCAGATGCCCCAATAAAACATTTTGGGCTCCACTAGTTTTGGTCAAGAACTTCAGGTCGTTTAGTCTAAAGCTATCGTGACTAGCTCGCCAGGGCGAGCAAATCTTTCATCACATCTATGAAATTTAATTGGAAATTCAAAATATGAGACCAATTCTTTGTTCGATATTCGTATTCATTATAGAAATCGTGAAACTCACTTGAGATGAACTGACTAAATAGAGCACTGTAAGCAAACTAAATAACAGATCGCACTCAAACTTCACGTCAAGATGGAGGACAGTTGTGCCAACTTACTGATATTTTTACAATCCCTTTAAGTGGGCTTTTTAAATGATCATTAGCCGTCACTTTTTTGAATGAGCCTAAAAATATTTGTATGTTAATTGATCTTGTTTTGGGTTCTAATTTCGGTTTTGGTCCGATTTTCGATTTGGGTTCTGCTAGCTTTAGATTAAATGACCTGAAGGTTGGTCAAGAACTAGTGGAGCCCATAATTTTTGATGAGGCATTTGATTAGGCCATAATGAGCCTAAAATTATTTGCCTGTTAGTTGATCTTGTTTTGGGTTCTAATTTCGGTTTTGGTCCGATTTTCGATTTGGGTTCTGCTAGCTTTAGATTAAATGACCTGAAGTTTGGTCAAGAACTAGTGGAGCCCAAAATTTTTTAATGAGGCATTTGATTAGGCCATAATGAGCCTAAAATTATTTGCCTGTTAGTTGATCTTGTTTTGGGTTCTAATTTCGGTTTTGGTCCGATTTTCGATTTGGGTTCTGCTAGCTTTAGATTAAATGACCTGAAGTTTGGTCAAGAACTAGTGGAGCCCAAAATTTTTTAATGGGGCATTTGGTTTGGCCATAATGAGCCTAAAATTATTTGCCTTTTAGTTGATCTTGTTTTGGGTTCTAATTTTGGTTTTGGTCCGATTTTCGATTTGGGTTCTGCTAGCTTTAGATTAAATGACCTGAAGTTTGGTCAAGAACTAGTGGAGCCCAAAATTTTTTAATGGGGCATTTGATTAGGCCATAATGAGCCTAAAATTATTTGTATGTTAGTTGATCTTGTTTTGGGTTCTAATTTCAGTTTTGGTCCGATTTTTGATTTGGATTCTGCTAGCTTTAGATTAAATGACCTGAAGTTTGGTCAAGAAATAGTGGAGCCCAAATTTTTTTAATGAGGCAATTGGTTAGGCCATAATGAGCCTAAAATTATTTGCATGTTGGTTGATCTTGTTTTGGGTTCTAATTTTGGTTTTGGTCCGATTTTCGATTTGGGTTCTGCTAGCTTTAGATTAAATGTCCTGAAGTTTGGTCAAGAACTAGTGGAGCCCAAAATTTTCTAATGGGGCATTTGATTAGGCCATAATGAGCCTAAAATTATTTGTATGTTAGTTGATCTTATTTTGGGTTCTAATTTCGGTTTTGGTCCGATTTTCGATTTGGGTTCTGCTAGCTTTAGATTAAATGACCTGAAGTTTGGTCAAGAACTAGTGGAGCCCAAAATTTTTTAATGAGGCATTTGATTAGGCCATAATGAGCCTAAAATTATTTGTATGTTAGTTGATCTTGTTTTGGGTTCTAATTTCGGTTTTGGTTCGATTTTCGATTTGGGTTCTGCTAGCTTTAGATTAAATGACCTGAAGTTTGGTCAAGAACTAGTGGAGCCCAAAATTTTTTAATGGGGCATTTGATTAGGCCATAATGAGCCTAAAATTATTTGTATGTTAGTTGATCTTGTTTTGGGTTCTAATTTCAGTTTTGGTCCGATTTTTGATTTGGATTCTGCTAGCTTTAGATTAAATGACCTGAAGTTTGGTCAAGAACTAGTGGAGCCCACATTTTTTTAATGGGGCAATTGGTTAGGCCATAATGAGCCTAACATTATTTGCATGTTAATTGATCTTGGTTTGGGTTCTAATTTTGGTTTTGGTCCGATTTTCGATTTGGATTCTGCTAGCTTTAGATTAAATGACCTGAAGTTTGGTCAAGAACTAGTGGAGCCCAAAATTTTTTAATGGGGCATTTGGTTAGGCCATAATGAGCCTAAAATTATTTGCCTGTTAGTTGATCTTGTTTTGGGTTCTAATTTTGGTTTTGGTCCGATTTTCGATTTGGGTTCTGCTAGCTTTAGATTAAATGACCTGAAGGTTGGTCAAGAACTAGTGGAGCCCATAATTTTTGATGAGGCATTTGATTAGGCCATAATGAGCCTAAAATTATTTGCCTGTTAGTTGATCTTGTTTTGGGTTCTAATTTCGGTTTTGGTCCGATTTTCGATTTGGGTTCTGCTAGCTTTAGATTAAATGACCTGAAGTTTGGTCAAGAACTAGTGGAGCCCAAAATTTTTTAATGAGGCATTTGATTAGGCCATAATGAGCCTAAAATTATTTACCTGTTAGTTGATCTTGTTTTGGGTTCTAATTTCGGTTTTGGTCCGATTTTCGATTTGGGTTCTGCTAGCTTTAGATTAAATGACCTGAAGTTTGGTCAAGAACTAGTGGAGCCCAAAATTTTTTAATGAGGCATTTGATTAGGCCATAATGAGCCTAAAATTATTTGTATGTTAGTTGATCTTGTTTTGGGTTCTAATTTCGGTTTTGGTTCGATTTTCGATTTGGGTTCTGCTAGCTTTAGATTAAATGACCTGAAGTTTGGTCAAGAACTAGTGGAGCCCAAAATTTTTTAATGGGGCATTTGATTAGGCCATAATGAGCCTAAAATTATTTGTATGTTAGTTGATCTTGTTTTGGGTTCTAATTTCAGTTTTGGTCCGATTTTTGATTTGGATTCTGCTAGCTTTAGATTAAATGACCTGAAGTTTGGTCAAGAAATAGTGGAGCCCAAATTTTTTTAATGAGGCAATTGGTTAGGCCATAATGAGCCTAAAATTATTTGCATGTTGGTTGATCTTGTTTTGGGTTCTAATTTTGGTTTTGGTCCGATTTTCGATTTGGGTTCTGCTAGCTTTAGATTAAATGACCTGAAGTTTGGTCAAGAACTAGTGGAGCCCATAATTTTTGATGAGGCATTTGATTAGGCCATAATGAGCCTAAAATTATTTGCCTGTTAGTTGATCTTGTTTTGGGTTCTAATTTCGGTTTTGGTCCGATTTTCGATTTGGGTTCTGCTAGCTTTAGATTAAATGACCTGAAGTTTGGTCAAGAACTAGTGGAGCCCAAAATTTTTTAATGAGGCATTTGATTAGGCCATAATGAGCCTAAAATTATTTGCCTGTTAGTTGATCTTGTTTTGGGTTCTAATTTCGGTTTTGGTCCGATTTTCGATTTGGGTTCTGCTAGCTTTAGATTAAATGACCTGAAGTTTGGTCAAGAACTAGTGGAGCCCAAAATTTTTTAATGAGGCATTTGATTAGGCCATAATGAGCCTAAAATTATTTGTATGTTAGTTGATCTTGTTTTGGGTTCTAATTTCGGTTTTGGTTCGATTTTCGATTTGGGTTCTGCTAGCTTTAGATTAAATGACCTGAAGTTTGGTCAAGAACTAGTGGAGCCCAAAATTTTTTAATGGGGCATTTGATTAGGCCATAATGAGCCTAAAATTATTTGTATGTTAGTTGATCTTGTTTTGGGTTCTAATTTCAGTTTTGGTCCGATTTTTGATTTGGATTCTGCTAGCTTTAGATTAAATGACCTGAAGTTTGGTCAAGAACTAGTGGAGCCCAAAATTTTTTAATTGGGCATTTGATTAGGCCATAATGAGCCTAAAAATATTTGCATGTTAATTGATCTTGTTTTGGGTTCCAATTTCGGTTTTGGTTCGATTTTTGATTTGGGTTCTGCTAGCTCTGAAATGATAAAACCTTATGCCTTTTCTAGAATGAACAGAATAATAAAATTTACATAGGGCATTTAATTAGCCTAAAATTAACCTTTAATTTTCCAATTGTTTTTAAAATATTTATCGATATGGGTTCTGCTAACTTTTTCTAAAGCTAGCAGAACCCATCGTTTTTGTTGGAAGGGGTGGAGCCCAAAATTTTTTAGTAGAGCATTTAATTAGCCTATTATTAGCCTAAAATTATTCATACTATCTTGTAATGTTCTGCTGTATGGGTTCTGCTAGCTTAACGGACGTGAAATAATTTGTGAATAATATTTCATTCACGTTGTGAATGCGCCATATTTTGAATTGCGAAATTATAAATGCTATTGTTAAAAATTCAACAAATGATTAATTTTTAAACTGAATTTTAACACATTCAATTTAATATTTAAACCAAAATAAGCTTTAGTCGCCTTATTTTCTATAAGCAATCACAATTATACTCCATTTACATGTGTCCAACATTTTTTATCTTCTGCAAAATGAAAGAGATATAACATCGACTTTTTGCACATGCGAGACAAGAAAAAAATATATCCAAACAAAATTTTGCAGCAGACTTTTTGAGCCACTACACCGCTAAAATCACTATAAAAATGTTGCCATGAAATATATTCGATCCGAGTATTTTTATGGCAACATTTTTAAAATTAACAAAACAAAATTATTTTATATTTATAAACGTTAAGGATTCATAATAAAAACAGACGCCATAGATAAAACTGTAAATATCACATTTGAATTAATTAAAAACAAACTAATAATTTTCCTATAAAAAAATTTTGGCATTGCTATATATGTTTATTTCTTTCTCGCATGTTGAATATTTTTATATACCGGATGCTTCTTATTTGCTTGCAAGAATTTACAGAAGAAAGCATTATTCTACATGTAAATGGAGCATTATTCCAATTTTTAAAAAATCTCAAATATATTTTTGTATTCGTAATGCAAATGAACTTGTTGGTTATGTGGAAGTTCTGCTAATGGCAAAATTATCACGGGAAAATTATTTATTACAGAAATCGGACACGCCCTTAAGTTGAAATTACTAACATTATAAACTAATTTATAGATGTAATTAAATATTGACAAGGTTGTAAAGATTCAATTTATTGGTTTGATTGTTATTTGTTCTTATTGATCAAATATTATAAACAGTTGCAGTTAAGTTAAGAATTACTTTCTTTTGCGTAGTAAAATAAAGTAGGAGTGCAAATTTTCCATTCGCTATATCCCCTAATCCTGAAAAACTGGTTTTCTGTTTGTTTGTAGGTGTATATGTTTGTGGCGCCGTGCATGCTAAATTTCTGTATCCTCTCAACAGCTCAGACGGATTGATTGCCGCCGGAAGTGAAGTTGTTTTTCGTTTTTGGTAATTTTTTTGAAAAGTATATCATTCATGAGAAACAATAGGCTATGAAATAAAAGATTCTTAATTAATTTGCAATAGTATTGGTCCTCATCAGTTTTCGAAAATTTAAGCGGAAATGTCGTGACGATTTGTGACAATAAACATTTTCTACAGAAAAACATAAAATGTATAAATTGCCGAGTGGAAAATTGAAAATTTTTACGATTTCATAGTAATAATAATTTTTGTAGGTTATGGTAATATAATTTTAGCATAATTTTTAAATTTAAACAAGAATTATACTTAAGATAGAAATATATTAAAAATGTTCTATTTATTGTGTCAGTCGATGTATGCGTATGCGAAATTTTAAATCATTTCCATGTAGATGTATTCTCGTACATCTTATTACGTCATCAATTCCCCGTTTTGATTGATGATAATTAACGTCTTTGTTAGTTGTTATTTCTAGTATTTTCCATGATGACTATACGCCGCCATTTACAATTGCTTTCGTTATTTTCATATTTCCCTCCCCATTCAAAAATCAAATTCTCAATCAGTATTGGAGGAATACTTGATCCGATAATATATACATTGCCTAGTTAGAATAATAATCGCTTAATTTAACGATTGGAGACTGGAATCGAACCTGCGAGTTTTGGAATGATAACATTTAGCGGTGTACACCTTAACCACTGCACCACCAAGTGTTATACCTAAGTTGAGTTGAACTCCTAACAACACTAACAAAAATAATGCAATTCTTAGGCATGCAATTCTTAGGCATATGTAAATTTTACTTTTAGAAAAATAAAATTATCATAGACGCTATGAAATCTTGGTCCTTTTGGATAATAACTAAATATTTGTTATCACATCTAAAATTATATTAAAAATGCAATAATAATTAAAACATTGCCGATGTAAATTTAACACACCAATTTGCAAACTTTTTTTGCAAAGTGTAAATTTTCATTAAAAACTTTATTTTACATTGCCTAAGTAAATTTTACTTGTTAACGATAAGAATAAGAATATAATGAGGATTGTTTGATTTTCACGTATGATAAAGTTCTATTCACGTATGATAAAGTTCTAGACTATTTAAAACGTTTTATTCCGCTTTGTTTCCACAAATTGTTTTTACAATTCAAAGATTGTTATTTAAACTTAGGCTAAGTAAGAAGAACTTTTTAAATGTTTACCTACCATGCGTAAATAATGTAAAATATTATGTTATGTTTCCAATTTTAAATTTACTTAGCAGAATAAGTAAAATCGGATCATTGTGAAATATAAAATTAAACTTTAAGTATAATTAATTTGGTTTATTGCATTTGCTGCAAACTACATCAGCTTATCAACATACATACAAAAGACCACGAAATACGATTTTCAGCACGAAAGTATTGATGCGAATATCTAATTTGATGAAACCGACAGCTTGGACGAGAACACACGAAAAAATTAAATCAAAAATCTATGGAAAAATAAACTTGTTTAATTTAAGTTTTACTTTTAAAATACAGTATGTATTTTAACTGTGTACATACTTGGTATTTCACCGAAATATAAAATTTGGTTAAACAGCAATTTTTAATTAGAATTTAATTTATTTTATCCTATCAAAATACTTGAATGTGTTTATTATGCAAACTAAGATTTTAAGTATATTTCTGTTTATTTTTGATTAAAAAGTAATACTTAAAAATTCAGATTTTATCAGTAATATTGGTTATTATCGTGGAGTATAATTTAAGCTTACTTTATTTAAGTTTATCCAAATTATAAAATTTAGCACACTAGTTAGTATTTTTTCTATCTAAATTAGTTATATTGACTATTGATTGATTAATTTGTTTCTTAAATCGTCGATTGTTTCCAATAGGGTTGAGAGGTCCCAGTGAGATTTGGTGGAAATTAGCAAACCAGAAGAAGAATTCATAGAAGCTTCTTCGTTTAAATACTTTAAAAAGTGTATCATTTACTTAAGGAATAGATTAGGAACAACAAGGTTCTAATTAAATTAATTACATTTCGAGATTTACAGCGCATAACCGAAAACATAACTTTTGCCGTACAGAAAACTAAGAAAAATATTTTCAGTAAAACAAAAAATTGCTCATTAGGTTGGTGGTTGCCTTACAGAAACAGTTATCGTACTTTTAACTTTTGCCTTTTGAAAAATACAATGAAGCTAACCGCGTTTTGAATTTGATTCCAATTATTACCTTTTTATTAAGTAATATAATTTTTAAAGCTATATTTGAATACATGTTTTTGACATTTAATAGAATTAGTGTTTAAATAATTAATTTTATGCAAATTTGGAGGGGTAAAATTAATATGCCAAAATTTTATTTAAAAATAAATAATAATGAAGTATAGTTCAATTCGATTTTATTTGTTCTATAAGCTTCTAGTGGGTTTTTTGCATTGCGAATAACCTGTCATACGTCAACAATAAAGTGTCATATCTATATTATTAATTTACATGTCAGAATGTTTCACACAAAAAAAATTATAATTAGATTTTTACTTTCTTCTACTTTGTAAAATAAGTAATCATGAATAATTATGACATCGAGATTTTTGTAAATTTATCATTCGCTCTATCGCCGACGTCAAAAAAGTGGTTTTTAAAAAACCTCTTTGCGGGCGAATTTGGTTCCGTTAAATGTTTGTTGGTTCTCTATAGCCCAGACGGATTGATTGATCGAAATGAAAATTCATACTTCAACTTTTCTCATAGATCTGGAGATCCCCATTATTTTTGGTTGAAATCGGTTTACCGGAAGTGACAGCCTCCACATGTGCTTTTCGTGGAAATGACGTTTTTTTAACAAACATCTGTTTTTCAACAAAAATTCGGCCTTGTACAGCCCAGACGGATTGATTGGGATGAAACTTCATACTTAAGTTTTTTCCACAAATTGGGATGTCTTAGTGATTGTTTGTCGCAATCGGTCCATCCTAAGTGGCAGCACCCATAGGAGCTTTTTCGTTTTTTGCTTGTAATTATTTTGAAAAGTACATACATATACGTATAACATTTCCGTAAATCGATTAAAACAAAAAAATTCAGATTAATTTTTAAAATTTTACCGGAAATGACGAGTTTTGATCCAAAATTCGGCATCTCTAGAGTCAAGATGGATAGACTCGAAAGAAAACTTCATACTAAAGCTTTAATAAAAATCCGGTAGGTGAAATTTTTTGATTTAACAATTAAGTGTGGTGTTTTAGTCATCTGTGTACATTTGTCGTAAAAGAAAGTCGGGTGTTGGCTACAACATATTCACCCCTCCATTGACGATTGACTTGGTTTGAAAAATACAATTTTTAAAGATATTTTTATACGTTAATGCAGCAATCATTGTGAGTTAATTGCAAAGTGAATATGGGCACGAGTTAATGGATCAGTCGCTAAAGTTCCAAATTATGTAGGTCTGAGGTCGCAAACTACATAAATCAATGTGATGCTTGAATTTGATTAATTTTTTAGTAGGTCCTGCAATTAACTTCCTGACGTGCCTTGACATCTTTGAATATTTGCTAACGCATGGCTGTGTTAAGATGGTAAACAACATAAAATTCGGGTTTACAGATGTCTCCTGGTGATTTGTGTAAGCAAATAAATACTTAGATCAGCCATCGCATAATTAACGGCAAAGTCAACTTCTGACATTATTTAATTGACATCGATGTCCAAAGCATGCAACTTGTGGGGCAGAGCCTGGTTGATCGGTTTCTTACCAGAAATTGCGACACACCCAACTGTTTTCGTTGAAACTGATAACCCATCATTCCATCGCAATATTGTTTTATTCTACCTAGTTAATTTTACCGTCACATACCCGACCATATTCCACAACTTAATCTAAAATGAACTAATAAACAAACCGAAATTCATGGAAATATAATTTAATTTATAAATTTTTTTAGTTTTAATTAATTACTAGTCTTGATGTCAAAGAGTGATATTTGACTTATTTAACAAACAAAGGTAAAATTGTAAGTAAATATGACTATAATACTAATAGCGTTGTTACACTCTTAATCGTTATCGTGAATTGACATGAATTACATTACAAAAATATATCATGGTAATTGTCGCGGCAATACCGTTGTAAATTGTACCTCCAACTAACAAGTAAGAAAGGTCGTCGTGGTGCTAGTAAGCTGGAAACTTTCATAGAATATCTAAGACAAATTCATTTCTTATCATAACAATACAAAGCAAAATTTGTACATGGTGTGGCCATTTCGCTGAACGTGATTTTTTCCGTGATTAACTGAGTCTTGGACTTTAGCAAAATTCAACCAAGTTTTGTTGTTGCCTTTATGGAAATTGTTGTCCTTCAGTTTTTTTTATTTTAAAATCAGCGGTTCCTGGAGAAAAGTGCTTTCGAAATGTTTCGTACTCGTATTTATATGTCTATGCGGTGGGTGTGGTTTATTATCCTAGAGCGAAAAGCCTTTTCGCGAACTCGTCGAAGTACTCATTATATTCGCAATTTAAATATTAGTCGTTAACAAATGTCGGCTGTTGTCTACAACATCTTCCCCCGCAATTTGTTTATTCGCGGCATTTATTGGTGCCGATAAATATGTATAAATATTTATAAGTTTCGTTAATTCGTTCTTTGTTCCTCGCTAATAGTATTAGTAGAGTAAATAACTCTTCAGATGTCCAAAGCTGCGTTTTTGTAAAACTTGGTTCGAGTTCGCAATAGCTTATCTCGAGTTTATAGCCAATTAAGGTTTTTTAGGTTTTTAATCAAATAACTTAGAATAAATAGTCTTCAACGAAAAAAATCTTTCATGGAAGGTCTATAGCTTCGATTCATGACAATAAATTCAGTGATAAGTATGTACTTTTGATAATTGCTACTTCTCGAAACGAAGTAGCACTGTAACTTGTTTACCCAATCTGGTATGTTCATTTGTATACTTATTTTCGGCACCAAATCAAAATTAAACTTCCTTGAAAACGCGGCCGCGTCGGATGCGGCGACCATAATTGCAAATCTTGCTGTAGAAAACGAATGTGTGAGAAGAGTTGTGAAGCAACTGATTTTGGCAGCTACTGGTGTATAATCGACAAAATTAATTTGATTAGATATCACTAAATTTACTTTCAAGAATTCGTTCAAATTTAACAGAACTGTACAGAAGAAGATATGACAAGAAAACTATAGAACTTTTATGATGATTTTTTTTGTTACACTTAGATAATTGGATAATCAATATTTTTTAAATTATTATGTTGAATGAATTACTACAATAGCTAATAACATTTAAAATAGTAAACAAATGAATTAACAAAACAAAACAATATTTGGCCTATGGAGTAGTTCTTCCAAATTCAAAAGTCGCCAAAAAAAATAATTTAAACAGAAAACTGCTGCAACTATTCAAGCGATATAATAGTAAATTATGTATAAAGGGAGTAAAATATGAGATTATTGCTCGAGTGAAGAAATTATCACCCGAGGCCGAAGGGCAAGGCTGATCACTGAACAAGAGCAATAATCGACGTTTACTCCCAAATATACAAATGCTATTTTTTCTACGCCTTCAATTTTATTAAAAAATTATGTTTTTATTAAGAATTTTGCAGTAAATACAATTTTGTTATATAAAATCTACTGACGCAAAATTTTTATATTGCTATCGAGTTATCGTTGCAAATTCATTTTTTAAAAAACAATTTTGTGCATGCCTATTGTATAAAATACTGATTAAAGCCCATTTTCTTGTGACCAACGATTTCCTTCTGTAAAATGAAGAGTGTATAATATTACTTATGTAACACACGCGAGAGACAAGAAAATAAATATTAACATGCAAAATATTGCAGAAGGCTTTATTTTATTTTTTGAGGAAAATCCGCCACAAAAATAAAAATCGTACCATAAAATATATTCGGTCCGAGTATTTTGATGGTAACAAAATCAAAATTAACAAAATAAATTATTTTATGGTTTTAAGGAGTAAGGATTAATTAAAAAATGTAAATGTTGTTATTGAATTAAATACAAATAAATTAATAATAATCGTATAAAAAAATTATGGCATTACTATATATGTTTATTTCTTTTTAGCTTATTCAATATTTTTATGTAGCGGATGCTTCTTATTTACCTGCAAAAATTTATAGTCAAAGCAATTTTTTCACATGTAAATGGGCTTTTATGCTTAATTTTTTGTTCGAATATTGAGGGACCCCAGCACTTCTAACGAAAAACTATTCATGCACTTTAACTAATTCGTTAAAATAGTTTACAATTATATTTCAGCTTTTATTGCTATTTTGTAAGCGATTTTCACTCTGGTTCCTCGAATTTGAAGTTAAACAGAAAATAAATTATGTTCCCTATAAATGATGTATTGTTATTTGGATCAGGTGGTGCCTATTGATTGTTTTTAAGAAAAGATTACTAGATAAAATTTGCAATAAGATAATAAAACAACTGTGGTTGTCTGCGAGTATAATTTGGAATAAATAATAATTAAATTGGAACATCAACATCGTGAATTTTATTCAAATTTTTAAATAAATAAAGTGCAATCCTTAAGAAGATCTAATAATTATTGCCGTCATTTTTATTGTAGGAAACTAAATTAAATTCTTTGATTAAAGTTTGTTATGATTAAATATTATTTTAATTGATTTTGAATTAAAAATTAAGCATGTTTTAGGGGTTGGCCAATAAATGACTTGGGCTTCATTTCGGTCATTAAAGTTCCTCGTTCAGAGAAGTATAATTACAGATCTTGAATTCTTCTTAACTATTCAACATTGGTGGTATTAAATGATTGTTTAATTCGTAAAGCAAGCCCTTAATGCGTACTTAGGGTTAATAGGGTAATAGTGTTTCTTAAAATTCACTATTTAGTTGGTTGTACTGGGAGCTAGCTTATGTGTTTATGGATTATTTTGGTGACAAGCGGCCTTTAATCATGGTAGTTTATGGTACTATAGGACACATTTTTCGTTCTAAGAGAATATAATTTTCTTCGACTTTTGGTTGCTTTAATTTGTATGGATCGTTTTATTGTACTTAATAGTTTATCATTTAAAATAAAAATTTTACTTGGACATATTTTTAAACTTATATGGTAATCATCTAGACATTTTTCGAATCTCATTTCAAAACTTCTTGTTTGCTACTCTGACGTACAAGTTGTTCTTACTCATGCGGTTGTCGTCCTCGATTTTGATTGGTCCAGCATTATTTCGCATCTAAGAAGTTGCCCTCGTTCTTGTGAATTAACTATTTTAAAATATGCATTTTACATTTCACTGTGTGTAGCATATATGTATATCTTCTGAATAAGATTCGTCCATTGATGATTCTATTATAGGCGACATAATAAAATTACATTTTAAATTGGCAAGTTAAACAAAATGAATTACCTCGCAAACAATTTAACATTAAGAAACAATATAGCGATAGACGCAACATATAAAATGCCAAAAATCATATTAGCGTGCGGTTAGATTACGTATACACACCACACATAAGATACAGAGATGCATACTGGTTCTGTAGAAACAACTTCAGCGCTCTATCGTACAGCAAAAACTAAAAGTAAATTCAAACTCTTTCATATTTCCGAATCAATTAGACAATTAATTACCAGACTTTCGAAAAAAAACTATAGCATGATGGTTGATACCAATTTCATATACTTGTATTAGATTTTGTTGTTCTCCTTCAGTTATTTATACTTTCTTTCTTTTAGTGTTTGCTATATATTGTATATGTAGCGAGCTATCTTTTATGTTATCACACCAAATAAATCATAAGACCAGCGTTGATGATATTTTATCTAAGCTATTATACATAAGCTTTCTTCTATGCAAAAATATATTTTTTTTTTTAGAAATAAAACGAATGTTAAATAAAAATCGGAGAAAAAAATGTTTTCTTCGTCACCGAGAGCGACAAAAGACCGAAAGAATAGAGAAAGAAACGCCAAAAGACCTGTTAGATTAGTTAAGATTTGGTCATATCAGTACGATGGCATTTGAAAATTATTTTAAATTCATAAATTTTATACTCCGACAGTTTTTTTATTATTAGTTTCACACTCTGCATGTGCCATTATTTTTCGAAATAATATTACAACCAAAAGTTTCAGCAACATGAATAGTGTTTTTTTGAATAAAAATTGGTAATGTTCAGCAGCTACTTGTTCAAGTTACTCGTTGATGCTTACAAAACAGTCTATTTATTTTGAGGGGTTACCGAGTTAAAATCAAAGAAAAATTTAATTAAATAATAAATTTGTTTTAATTATAGTTTTTGAGAATATTATGCTTTTCATAATATTTCCAAAAAAGGAAAATCTCCTTTGGAAGGTGCTATTTTCGATGAACATATTTCGCCCAAACCGCTTGGTAAACAGCTCAATTCTGAAGATTTTCCACGATCAGTCAAACTATGTGGGCTCTGGTTTGAATAAACACAAATAAGATCCCTTTGAAAACCACGTTTCCATAATTTTGGTAAAATATTTAATGGTAAATCTTTAAAAATAGGTTGAAAATTTTCATAAATTCTATATTTTATTTTGAAAAATAAAGAAAAATTTGTAGTTATCTTAATCTGAATATGACAATCAGCCGCAAAATTCGAGGTTTGTTTAGGAATTTACATATCGCTGTAAAATACATAATATTATTATATAATTAATAATATTATTGTTATTACTATTTAATATTATTTAATATTTTTATTTTACCTTGGAAGAATACCGGCACAACTCATGCTGTATAAGATAGCAGAAAATTCCCAGCAGAAAAAATGTGTTTTTGCTATTCACCACTAGAGGCAGCACTATCACAAAAAGGAAATTTTTCTGCTGATATTTTTTGAAACCATCAGAAATTTTTTGAAATTTGTAAGCAAATCAATAATTCTAAACAGAAAGTTTGATGAAAAATCAAATAATTAATGAAAAAGAAGAGAAAATATATGTTTAAACGTTTTGAAACGAAAAAAGTAAATTTTCTTTAAAGAACGATTTGCGGTTGTATAAGGACTCTCAAAATATATTAAAATTATTATAATCATCGTAATGCAAATACAGGGCAACACAAAAAAAATCGCCTACGTTGATAGCACACCATTAATTTTTGAAGTCATTTTAATGTGAAATGTTTTCAGTTTTTCAACTAAAGTGTTAGAAAAACCTCCTTGTAACTACCATGGGCTTATGTTTTTATGGTAGCTGAGATCATAGTCTATATACATGAGTAACATTAGAATCATAACTGGCGTCAGTAGCGTTCCATAAATTTTTGAAATCATTTTAATGTGAAATGTTTTCAGATTTATAACAAAATTGTTAGAAAATCCCCCTGTAACTACCATGGGCTTATGTTTTTATGGTAGCTGAGATCATAGTCTATATACATGAGTAACATTAGAATCATAACTGGCGTCAGTAGCGTTCCATACATTTTTGAAGTCATTTTAATGTGAAATGTTTTCAGATTTTAACAAAAGTGTTAGAAAAACCCCCCTGTAACTACCCTGGGTTTATGTTTTTATGGTAGCTGAGATCATAGTCTATATACATGAGTAACATAAGATTCACAACTAGCGTCAGTAGCATTCCATAAATTTTTTGAGTCATTTTAATGTGAAATGTTTTCAGTTTTTTAACAAAAGTGTTAGAAAACCCCCGCTGGAACTACCCTGGGTTTATGTTTTTATGGTAGCTGAGATCATAGTCTATATACTTGAGTAACATTAGAATCATAACTGCCGTCAGTAGCGTTCCATAAATTTTTTAAGTCATTTTAATGTGAAATGTTTTCAGCCTTTTAACAAAAGTGTTAGAAAAACCCCCTTGTAACTTCCATGGGCTTATGTTTTTATGGTAGCTGAAATCATAGTATATATACATGAGTAACATAACAATCATAACTGGCGTCAGTAGCATTCCATAAATTTTTTGAGTCATTTTAATGTGAAATGTTTTCAGTTGTTTAACAAAAGTGTTAGAAAAACCCCCTTGTAGCTACCCTGGGCTTATGTTTTTATGGTAGCTGAGATCATAGTCTATATACATGAGTAACATTAGAATCATAACTAGCGTCAGTAGCATTCCATAAATTTTTGAAGTCATTGTTATGTGAAATGTTTTCAGCTTTTTAACAAAAGTGTTAGTAAAACTCCCCTGTAACTACCATGGGTTTATGTTTTTATGGTAGCTGAGATCATAGTCTATGTACTTGAGTAACATTAGAATCATAACTAGCGTCAGTAGCGTTCCATAAATTTTTTAAGTCATTGTAATGTGAAATATTTTCAGCTTTTTAACAAAATTGTTAGAAAAGCCCCCTGTAACTACCATGGGCTTATGTTTTTATGGTAGCTGAGATCATAGTCTATATACATGAGTAACATAAGATTCACAACTGGCGTCAGTAGCATTCCATAAATTTTTTGAGTTATTTTAATGTGAAATGTTTTCAGTTTTTTAACAACAGTGTTAGAAAACCCAACTGGAACTGCCCTGGGTTTATGTTTTTATGGTAGCTGAGATCATAGTCTATATACATGAGTAACATTAGAATCATAACTAGCGTCAGTAGCGTTCCATAAATTTTTGAAGCTTTTTAACAAAAGTGTTAGAAAAACCCCCTTGTAACTACCATGGGCTTATATTTTTATGGTAGCTGAGATCATAGTCTATATACATGAGTAACATAAGAATCATAACTGGCGTCAGTAGCGTTCCATAAATTTTTGAAGTCATTTTAATGTGAAATGTTTTCAGCCTTTTAACAAAAGTGTTAGAAAAACCCCCTTGTAACTTCCATGGGCTTATGTTTTTATGGTAGCTGAAATCATAGTATATATACATGAGTAACATAACAATCATAACTGGCGTCAGTAGCATTCCATAAATTTTTTGAGTCATTTTAATGTGAAATGTTTTCAGTTGTTTAACAAAAGTGTTAGAAAAACCCCCTTGTAGCTACCCTGGGCTTATGTTTTTATGGTAGCTGAGATCATAGTCTATATACATGAGTAACATAAGATTCATAACTGGCGTCAGTAGCGTTCCATAAATTTTTGAAGTCATTTTAATGTGAAATGTTTTCAGTTTTTTAACAAAAGTGTTAAAAAAACCCACTGTAACTACCCTGGGTTTATGTTTTTATGGTAGTTGAGATCATAGTCTATATACATGAGTAACATAAAATTCATAACTGGCGTCAGTAGCGTTCCATAAATTTTTTAAGTCATTTTAATGTGAAATGTTTTCAGCCTTTTAACAAAAGTGTTAGGAAAACCCCCTTGTAACTTCCATGGGCTTATGTTTTTATGGTAGCTGAAATCATAGTATATATACATGAGTAACATAACAATCATAACTGGCGTCAGTAGCATTCCATAAATTTCTTGAGTCATTTTAATGTGAAATGTTTTCAGTTTTTTAACAAAAGTGTTAGAAAACCCCCGCTGGAACTACCCTGGGTTTATGTTTTTATGGCAGCTGAGATCATGGTCTATATACATGAGTAACATTAGAATCATAACTGGCGTCAGTAGCGTTCCATAAACTTTTGAAGTCATTTTAATGTGAAATGTTTTCAGCTTTTTAACAAAAGTGTTAGAAAAAACCTCCTGTAACTACCATGGGCTTATGTTTTTATGGTAGCTGAGATCATAGTCTTTATACATGAGTAACATAAAATTCATAACTGGCGTCAGTAGCACTCCATCAACGAATACCCACGGTAGTGACAAGGGGGTTTTTCTAACACTTTTGTTGAAAAACTGAAAACATTTCACATTAAAATGACTGCAAAAATTAATGGTGTGCTATCAACGTAGGCGATTTTTTTTGTGTTGCCCTGTATTTGCATTACGATGATTATAATAATTTTAATATATTTTGAGATAAATTTACTTTTTTCGTTTCAAAACGTATAAACATATATTTTCTCTTCTTTTTCATTAATTATTTAATTTTTCATCAAACTTTCTGTTTAGAATTATTGATTTGCTTACAAATTTCAAAACATTTCTGCTGGTTTCAAAAAATATCAGCAGAAATTTTCCTTTTCGTGATAGTGATGCCTCTAGCGGTGAATAGCAAAAATACATTTTTCTGCTGGAAATTTTCTGCTATCTTATACAGCATGCACAACTCAAACATTTGTTTTCTGGTTTTTTGAGTACCAAATTGTCCTAAATCGGATCAAGTTTTATGCGCAATAGTGGCACAAAGTAAACTAGTGTGGTCATTCACCAGAGAGCATTTATATCAGTCTTGAGAAATCGATCGTTCGAATCTTTGTTTCAACATCGTTACAACTTCAGTTGTTTCAAATGAATGACACCTCGTACTTCTTTACTTATACTCTAATAAGACTGATATTTTGAATTATGTCTTTGGGTCAATCATTTTTTATGTCAAAAGTGAAGCATTTTGAATTTTATCAAAAGTGATTTATTTGTATTTTATAAAAAAAGAGGTGAATTAAAGAATTTTGTATTATAATTTTGTATTATTTAATATCAATAGTTATAACAAATAGTTAAGTATTAAATACTTAAGGATTAAGTATTATATTGAAAATAGAGGGCTAAACGAGGGTTTAGATTTTTATAGGATTTTATAATTAACTTACATTTAAAATAAAATAAAACGTTTAACTGAGTTGTCGAAATTAAGATTTTTTGAGTTGAACCGCTATTCTTCCAAGGTATAGTCGCGAATAAACGGGAGAAGTTCAATAAGTTTCATAAATCTAAGCGTCGCTTAATAAACCCATGTTGTCTTCTTATGGAGCATTATCTCGATATTATTTTTGTTCTATAGAACATTCGGGGAACCATCTTGCACTAAATTCTTTTCTCTTCGTGCGAATACTGATGGGCTCACTTTGTTATTGTTTTATAAGAAGGACTAGATTCTTCGTAAACATTATTTATTCGTCTTCGATATCCTTAAGGTGGGTCCACATTTACAACAATTTGTGCCGAACTTGTTCGGTGAAAACATTTTCGCCGCAAATTAGGAAGTGTAGACGTCTGTGGAGCACGACCACAAATTAGTGAGAGGTAAGCTAGCTTTTGGCCGAGAGTAACAATTAACAGACAAAACCAGAAGATCGTGGTGATAGCTAATATCAACAGATAATTGAACGTAAATCCAAATGAAGTTTTCAGCGGAACCGACAATATAATCAATAAAGAGAATAAAATCCACCACTTGCGGATTCAAAGTGGGCGTATTCTTTGAATTGTTTTGAATTTACCATTTTGGTTATAAGTTGGGTGGATTATAAACCAAATCGAAAACGAATTGGTCAATGTTTGAAACTAAACTTCGAACGTTTAAACTAACAACATTAGTGAAATCGCATGCGCACCCACCAAAAAATTAATTAAAAAACCAAGCATGTGTCTTTCCAATAAAATCATTTCTATAAGCTGGTATAAAAAATAAAGTTCAAATAAAATTTGTCTTCTGCCAAATAAAAATAAAGGTTCTGTCAAATAAAAATAAAGGTTAAGTAAAGTTGTTTGTTTCTCAAATTTTTTTGTTGATGTTTAAGTGACGCCATCGAGAAAACAATGTACTACAGAAAGTTGACCCATTATCAGAAAAATATGCGACACTAATGCAGATTTTAAAATGGTATCACACACCGGGCTATTCACAACAGAATGTTTTTTATCAATTTTTTCCACAAAGTAAGTCGTGTTTATTAAAAAATGCACTTAACAAAATTTCGATTTCTAAAATCGATGCTTTGTCAGAAATAAAACAAAATGATGAAAACAATAGTAAACTAAAGTATTACAATTTTTTAAGCAAATCTAGTATATCTTTTGTATATACTCGAACGTTTATAATTAAAACGTTAATAAGCGATGTGGATTGTTCCCACCGCGAATATGCAGAAATGCATATCATTTATGGCTTAACGCCCGAGCAGCAGCAAGAAAATACCAGAGAAGATATCCAAATGGGGACCGCTTTCCCGATTACAGAGTATTTAAAAACGTACATCAAATGTACAGCGAAGGCGAAGTCCCTGGTCGTCCGAGAAGATATGAAATAGCCGGTCTATATCAAAGATGAAGATAGAGTAATTCGAATAGTGATAGACGACCCGTCTATAAGTGTTCGTTGTTTATCAAGACGCTCGGGAGTACCACGGTCTACGTTGCATCATATTTTAAAAATAAATCAGTTGCAAACTTACCATGCACAACGTGTACAAGTCCTGTTACCTGCTGATCATGAAAAAAGGATGCAATTTTGTCAAGCGAAATGCTGCGTCGATGCCAAGAAAATTCTCAGTTTTTAACAACATTTTATGGAGTGAGGAAACATGTTTTAAAAGAGAGAGTATATTCAATATCCATAATTTGCACTATTGGGCCCGCCTAAATCCAGAAAAGTGCGGCGTAGTCGGTTTCAACATCAATTTGTAGTGTACATGTGGCGGGAATGGTCGACGGAATATTGATTGCCCTATTTGAACTGCCACGGCGTATCAACGGGGATGTCTATCTAAGTTTTATACAACATGACTTGGATGAATTACTTGATGACGTTTCCCTACAAACACGTGGAAATATGTGGCTGCAGCATGGTACAGCTCCCCCTCACTATGCCCAAGTAGTGAGACAACACCTGAACGTAAATTATTGAACCCGCTGGATTGGAAGGGAGTGTCCATTGCATGACCACCGCGGTATCCAGATCTAAATCCTTTAGACTTTTATCTGTGGGGTTGGGGTTACTATAAAGAGCTGGTTTATGAAAGCGTAAACCAGACCGATAAAGGCCGATTTCTTCACCTTCACTCCTTCATATGCTCAAGAAATTCTGTTGCTGTGTTGTTCGGAAAAATCTGTGAACATTTAGACAGGGGCATACTTAGCATGAAGTTATAATCAGCCTAACAGCTGCACTGGGTTGTAAACATCTTATCTTATCTTTTCTATGTATAACAGACATGTTTTTGTTGATGCTCGTCGCGCCAACATTTTTTTAGAAAAATTAAACTTTATTTATAGTTTGCACCATGGTTCACCTTTTCATTCTCATCTTTTAATTCATCTTGATCATAAGCATCTAATTGTCAATATGTTTTGGAATTATACGCTTACCTTTCCTGGAAGGACTGGAGGAGGAATGGTTCTGGAGGAACGTTATAAAATATCAATAATTTGTTTGTCGAGCCTCTAATTAGCATGTTATCATTCTAATTGATCAACGTATAAATACATACATACAAAATAAATTTGTGATTAATTTAAAGAAGCAATTTATTGAAAGTGGAGTAGAGTAAATTATTATTTAAAACCAGAGGCACGCCCTATATGGTTAAAGACAACTCACTCACATTAACTTTGATATAATCATAAGATCGGTTTATTTATAGATGTAATTTATGTGTGAAACAGAATAAGCACGAAACTTTTATCTACATAACTTGCAATGATGTTGAGATGCAAGTTTTAATAAAAACTTTTCGTTTCTTATTAGAATAAAAAATGTAAAGTTTATAACTACCAAAAATGCGTATCGTACTCGTATATGCTTGCATGTTTTTTGTATAAAAATGAAGTATAGGTGTACATATCGTCATTGTAGGAGAGAGGCATCCATAGCAACATAAGCTTTTATTTCTCTTCGTAAATTGTAACGCTTCATCTCATCAATCATTCTTAATTTTATTTTCTAAATTATGTACCAAAAAAGATGAATTGATTAATTTAATTTAATATTTTTATATAAGCGAATGAAAATTATGTAAATTAATGCTTAGTTTTTAGTGTGCAAACAAATATTTACTTAAATTTTTTAGGTAAAACATTTACAATTAGGTTAGGCTTTAGGGTATTAATCCAATATCCATACACACTCTCAGCCAAATTTGTAACGTTTCCGCAACTATAGTACAAACTGTGAACTGTGTGACTAATGTCATAATATACTCCATCATCAACCGTTGAAATGCTATACTGAAACTTAATGAGCTAAAAACAAACTGTAACCCCATTGTAAAAAATCAGTTTCGTCTGGAGTGATGATGATGGGTGGCTCAAAAAAAAAGTCACGCTTTGTTTTATGTTTTCGATTTAAAATTAATTGAATTTATTTGTTGTGTGACGTATTGGGTTAGTTTTCTAGATTGTATATGTATATAAATTTCCGGATAGATATGTTTCAATAAGGAGTGAGTTATTTATTGATCAAGAAATAGTAAACACTGAATTAGTAAACTTCTTGGGATATTAAATTCACCTGTCATTTAAAAGTTGGACTACCCAATCTATGATATCAATTTTATTGATCATTATGTGTAAATCAGAAAAACTATAGTTAAAAAATAAGAAATTGAACCTCAACTTTAAGACAGTTGACAAAAAACCAATGCTCTAGACTATAGGAATATCTCAATAAGTGCGAGAATTTCAAATAGTTTTTTTATTATGATTACACCACTAATTTCCAGGAGGATGTCTTCTGGTTATGTAGAACGACACTAATTATGTTGGCACCGACGGGTGATTTTTCTACTTGTACTGAGACGCCTCTGTATGTAAACTTTTGCTCAGCTACGGCCCTACGGCAGATGAAAGATGGCACCTGCTTAATCAAAAAAGCGGCTAAACAGCATGCGAAAAAATTCAACCAAAAAATTACGATGTATTTGTCGTTGATTATCAATTATCGTGCGACTCTCTGACTCCAATCAGTCTAAACTCTTATCTATTTTCCGCTAGGCCGGTGAGTTGTTATTTTGACAAATACAAAAAATTGTATGCTTCTGGTTGTGTCAGAACTTTCCGCTAATCTTTGTACTGAGATGAGCGTACCATTTTTCAAACAAGGGAATTTTCAGGTTTACTATGGGCAGGTATTTCAAACAAGGCGATGACACATGTACAAATTTTGTCTTTAAGGCATAACAATTCTGCGCGCTGATTGGTTCACAGTACCTTATAAGATGAAAAATTTAATTCTTTGTCTTGAATACAATGGTATTTTTTATGCAGTTCAGTAAAATTTTTTTAACGTATTTATGTACCTAAATAATATGTACACCAACCTTGGTATAATTTTTGAAAATGAACAAACTAGAAAATCAAAAACGTCACTGCGATCAATGTGACATTGATATATGTTTTATACGAAAATATAATAGAAGAGCAGGTTTTAAATAGAAGACCAAGAAATCGATGGGTTTCGCCAATTTTACGAAAATGGCATGTAATGGAATCGGAAGCAAGAAATTCGATTAATCGACCATCATTGGTTCTAGGGTCTAGCTATATCACAGAATGAGTATAACATAGTTTGATAAGCGTTCTTAGAATTGTTGGCCCAAGTTTACGAAAATTGGACTTAATTCGGAAGCCCGTTCGGCCTGAATTAAGATTGAAAATTGTATTACGGTAAATAAATAAATATACGTACTATATAATAATACGTACTTATAATATGCGCACTAAAACATTTATTATAGATACTCTAAGAACCAGGGCAATCCAGACAAGTTGCCGAGTATGAGCACCTTGTTGGAAGATCGACAGTATAGGACAAAAAATCATCGAAGGGTGTGAAATAATTTGGAATATGCTTCTTCCTAAGTTATTTTGTGCGAATATTTTTGATAATAAATTCTTATATATTGATATTGCAGTTCCTGGGCGTGGCAGCGATGGAGGTGTTTATGAGGCAAGCGAGTTGGGTAAAAACTATGAAAAAACATAAGCATATACTGCTACGCCAAAAAAGTAATGGGAATTGGTCAGTAAAACATGAAATATTTATTAATCATTATAATTTTTTGTATCACCTTGAAAGTGGGCCCCTTCTGAAATAAAACACTTATGCCAACGAATAATCCAATCATCAAAACATTTTCCAAACGCATTTTCCTTAATCGAGTTAAGTTTTCGCCGCGAATTCTCTTTTATGTCTTCTATCGACTGAAAACGGATGCCTCGACGTGTTAATTTGAATTTTGGAAAGAGAAAAAGTCAGCCGCAGTTCTATCAGGTGAATACAGCGGTTGTTCGATGATATTTGGCCTGAAATTCGTTCAGAATAATAGTCTTGTGAGATGGCGTGCTGTCGTGGTACAAATTTCATGAGTTTTATTTCCACAAACCTGGTCTTTTTCGAAGAATTTGCTCTCTGAAGCGCTGCATAACGCCCAGATAATATAATAGTCTCTATTTAGCGCCTGACCTGACAAGAATTTCGAGTGCACAACACCGCGATAATCAAAGAAAACAGTCAACATTACCTTAATTTTGATCGATTTTGTGTTTTTTTCGGTTTCGGCTTAGTTGAAAGACGCCATTCCGAAGCTTGTTGACTGGCTCATAAACCCATGTCTCATATAAGTTATAATGTGTTTTATGAATGTGAGATCGGAATTGACTCGTTCTAGCTTGTCTTCAGCGACCTTTACGCGATTGAGTTTTTGAAGAAAATTTAGGTCTTTCGGAACTAGTCAAGCGGCAACGCGTTTCATGCCCAAACAATCGTGTACAATGGTACGAATTGATTTGTGAGGCACAGAAAGTTCAGCGGCTATTTTTCTCAAGCCTAAATGACGATTTTCCATCACCATTTCCTTCATTTTATTGATGTTAACTGCAGTTGAAGCCGACCAGAGCGAGGCAAATCTTCCACCACATCTCGACCGTTTTTGACTCACTGTACCACTCATATGCATGTTTTTTTGATAAAGTCGATTCATCGTAAGCCCTCCGACACATGAAATTGCATTTGCTATACAAAATTTGAGACAAATTTTTTGTTCGATATTTTTATTCATTATAAAAATCGCAAAACACACTTGAGATGGACTGACAAAATAGAGCACTGAAAACAAACTAAATGAATGATCGCGCTCAAACTTCACGTCAAGATAAAGGACAATTGCGCCAACTTAGCGACAACAAATTGTTACAATCCCTTTAAGCGGGCCTTTTAAATGACCAATTCCCGTTATTTTTTTGACAAAATGTACATAATTATTTTTAAGCTAAATATGAAAATTAATGAGTCAATTAAAATAATTTCAGAGTACCAGAATATCGTATTTGTACAGACGAAGGTATACAAAAAACCTATTTTGGGGAATGAAAATACTATTAAAAATGTAATAAAAGCAACAAATTGTTTGCATAATTTTCTATTGAGCGGCAAACAAAACATTATTTAGACAACACGTATGTATAATGATAGAGATAATCCATCTGGTGGAATAATTCCAATTGATAGATGTGTCCCATGGATTAATAAACATACTAGGTGCAGCATGTCCGTAAGAGAAAATTATGTTAAGTAAGAGAAAACTATTTTGTCAGATGGAGCAGTACCTTTCCAATTAGAAAAAATTTAAAATATCTACGTAAATCAAATCAGAATGTTTACGTTTCTATTCCAAAAATATGTTTTATTTCAAGATAATGAAATAACATAAATTTAATGCGAGTTGTGTAAAATATTAATATCTATCACATTTTCACTAAATTACCTTAGTTTCAAATTCATTATAAATACAAATACAACCTAGAACAATATCACAAAATAATATAAACTATTTTTTCTGTTTTGGTTGATTAAAGTTATAATCTCCAACTCCGTCTCCTCCCTCATATCATCTAGCAAAGTGGCTAAAAGTCTTGTTATATAAATGGCGAACGGATCAGCGATCGGTTTTTCTTGTTGATCAGTTGGTGTTACTGTGGATTCCAATTTTTTCGATTAGTTTAATAATCGATGTGTGCTCATTCTGGAGCGACCCTAACTTTCCTACATGATTTAGAATATTACTTCATAGTAGTTAAGATAAACATTTAAAATATCGTATCATGTAGGATATTCGATTACATACTAATATTCATAAACTATTGTAATACTTTACAGTTTTCTTTCAGACATATCATCAAGGAACGACAATAATTTACTATATTTATACTCTTTCCTCTGCTTGCCACTTGCTCCTCTTGGAATTTTCTCATTTTGTAAAATTTCGAATTCATATTCCATAAAAATTCTCGCCTTCGCACAGATTCGATTATTTTCGCTATAAAAGTAAAGGTGAATTTTTACATTATATTTGTTCACAATAAACATAGAAGATATTTGGTAATTAATCACCATCAGTAGCTTTTTCGTTCGAATTTGAGACATTCATTTCTTGGGTAGCGACCGAATCCTCATCGCAAAGGTACTTATCCTCGATAAATTCGTAGAGACATGGTTCTAAACCTTGTGAGTTGGTTTATCCAAATTACTTTTCGATGATCCAGGCCTAATACTCGTATTGCACAAGATGCTAATTGTTTTTTTGGGACATTTTTGATTTTTGACGGCACTTTTTATTTGGATGTACATATGCATACACTGTTTGTGATTGTTTATTGTTAGCTCAGTCACTTTTTTGAGGTTAGGAAAATTAGCCTTATACCTCAACCAGCGAACACTTAAGAGCTTAAGTTACATGCTGTTTGTATCATTTTAGCTAGTGTTACAATCACCAAAATTGTATAGGCTTCTCGTCACTTATAAACAACTGACCTCTAAAATTTTGGTGGAGGTACCGCTCCTTTAAGTGGTCCAAATGGAGTACAACTTAAGCTCTTAGGTTATAGCTGGTTGAGGCTTTATTCAAAATTGAGAAATGTTCAATTTAAAATTTTTGCCTTTAAGGCGATTCAAGATGGCTGACTTTTAACCAATCAGCACGCAGAATTTTTATGCTTTAAAGGCAAAATCTGTACATATATCACCGCCTTCACTTTGCTAGACAAGTTATAATAAAATACAAACAAAGGTGGGGCAAAACTCTGTCAAAAATGATTATTTCCTCTATAACGTATAAAGTAAATGGGTTACTAGAAATCTAATTAAATAAATTGAAAATGGAAAATGAATGGATTACTGTAAATACACAAAAATTATAGTTCAATTTCAGTAAAAGCAATCCAACTTAAACCGGATTTTTTGTTGTTAGATTTAACTAATTCTCTTAGAAATGATGTATGAAATAATAGACATATACTTTCCATGTCGATTTTCTAAATTAAATATGCAGCAAATAAATCAACCTATTGAGGCAAAATTGCTTATAAAATAACTTTGGATTGAAATGGAGTTATCTTTTTATCGTGTATATCGGCCAATTATGTTGAGATCGAATCAAAGAGTTGATAATTTGATATAAATGTCAAACATATATAATTACAAATCAAGTTTTCACCGACCAAATGGCACAGTGGTTAAAGCTTTGGCGTTTTGATCGGGGGAGGTACCGGGTTCGAATCCCGATAGGAGCAGGCTGAAAAGGGAATTTTCATCAACAGATTACGATTTGTGATGAAATGGAACACATCTATGACCCTCTGTTGGAGTGCAAAACTAATGGACCGACTCATCTTCCATGCCAATATAGGCTGGCATGGAGCTATGCAATATGGAGATGGTTAAAAATTGGACCTCCTTAAATTGGCCGACACTGGCGTAAAAGTAAGGACGGAAAAAGCAAAACCGCGAAAGAGTTGGGAAAGAATGGGCCTCAGAACAGATTGCATGGGATAAAAAACATCATGTTTTAAGCAAAATAAGTTTATAGTCGTACATAAAAAATTGTTAAAATTGAAGGTACACTAAAGCTAATATCTATCGTAAACGAAATAAAATGATGCTCTTTTATTATTTGTTTTTATAATATTTATTGTTTTTGTTTTTCGACGGGAATCCGTATCCATTTAAATTAAGACTGAGTTACCTCAACTCTACAAATTTTGTGGATTGAGTCGAGTTAACGCAAAGTTGACTCTATCCCTTAAAATGTCAAAATTTTAATCCGGGTTCAATTGTCAAAACAAATTTTCAATGATAACTCGATAGCACATACGCCTTTTTGTCGATTTATTTATGTAGGAAATAATAGAAATTATGTGTCAAGGAACTAAAATTGGAGATTATTGCTCGAGTGACGACATTACCACTCAAGGCCGAAGGCTAAGCGTACTTACAAAATTGTTTTTTAAATCTCGAATTTTCAATGAATACTCGATAGCAATATACTCGTAAAAATTTCTCGTCGGTATATATTATGTAAGAATGGGTGGTTACGATAAACGGGAGTAAACGTTGAATATTGCTCTTGTTCAGTTACCACCTCGAGATATCGAATCGGGTGGTAATTTCTATACTCGACGAATAATCTCTTATTTAAAGTGTAAAGTTTATTATAGAAGTTCAAGAAGAACGTAACTTTTAATTCTTTAATAAATTGCTTAATTAAAAAGAAAAATTGTGAAATTTTTATTTTAAATTTTAGTTCACAAAAAATTGTTTTTGTTTTTAAAATATTTTAAATTTTAGTTCATGTCCACCAGAATTTATTTGGCGCGCTCCTACTCTCTTGTTGAAATTTTCATCAGTATCGCTAATTTGTTGATCAATTTCCAAAAAGAAACGCCAATTTCACCTTACAGTTTTTCTTATGAGTGATTGGAATATACGTGAGACTTTGCGAAAGTTCACAACCATTAGGTAGCCAATTTTGTATAATATTACAGGAGATAATGCTGTCCGGAAGTCTATCTTGAAATAACATGATTGTTTCTCTTGCGGAGTGACAGATTGTCCTTCTCTGCTGGAACCACGTATGGTCCACAATAAGGCCATAGAAACATCGTAATTTGCGAACTTCTCTAAAGTTTTATAATTATTTCATATTGTTCATTTGTGTGACGATTTTTAATAATCGGGATATATCTAACTATTACACAGTTACGATGATTTGAGTGCAGCATACTTATAAAATTAAAGAAAAGTGGAAAATTAAATACTGCGTTCTTCTTGGACCACAATTTAATTTCAGCCGACACGTCACTCCAATTCTGTAGCGGTGGAATTGTAAATAGTATCTGACGGTTTTACAACCTAAGCTCGAAGTTACCACGTTCATATTTTGTCCTTCGCTATATAATTTAAACATTTTATATGCGATTCAAAAAGTATTAATTTGCAAGTAGAAACTGGGCTTTTTTGGTCAAGTTCAACTTTATTGGAAATATAATTGTTACAAAGCTTAATTATCGAAATATTCGCTATTACTATATCTATGGTCTTTGCCATTTATTACGTGGATGATGAATGCCTTTGCGATAAAAACTTGGTGGCCATTATTGCACATCTTCAAGTTTCATGAATAAGTGGTAATCAAAGGGAGCTAAGTCTGGAGTATACGCCACATGCTGTAAAACTTTCCAGCCTAAGGAGAAGCTGAGTTCCTTGGTTGATTTTGCTGTATGTGGACGAGAGTTGTCATGCAGCAGTATTACCTACCGCCTTCCTTGGCTCGTAAATGGTCTTTTTCCTCCAGAGCATCACTTAATTTGATCAATTTGGTCTGGTAACGTTGAGCTGTAACAGTTTGACCAGGTTCCAGAAGCTCGTAGTAAATGACTCCTGTTCAATCCCACCAGACACACAGTAATACTTTCTTGGCATGAACATTCATTTTAACAACTGATTTTGATGGATGGCCTGAATCAAAACATGGTTTTATGCGTTTAGGATTATCGTACAAAATCTACTTTTCTTCACCCATAATAATTTTATGCAGAAAATTCTTTTTTGGTACCGAGAAAGCAAATTCATGCAGATGTCAACTCTTCGGTTTTTATTTTCTTCGGTCAGTTTATGAGGAACCCATTTTCCTTCCTTCTGTATATATCCCATTGCATTCAATCGAAGTAATATTGCTTGATGAGTAACTCCTAACTGTTCTGCAAACTCCTTTTGAGTTTAACACGAATTTTCATCCAGTAGAACTTTAAGTTCTTCGTCTCCAAATTGTTTTACTGCACCTAGTCGTGGATCATCCTCAAGCCTACAATTTTGAAATTTTGCAAACCACGTTTGTACTGTTAAAGGACTGACAGAATGTTCAATCAAAGTCGAACTAATTAATTCCATAGCTTGAGCAGCATTTGTGTAATTTGAAAATAGAACATAATGCAATGACGTAAATGGTGCTTATCGACATCTATCTCTTAAAATTGATGCACACAAAACGATAGCTTGTAAATGACTGCACCTTATATCATAAAACCAACAATGACTAAGCTACATATATCCAAAATGACGAGCGATTTGGATGCGTTCAAGTATATTTCAATGCAACCAACTTCAGAGCCGAGTTTCTACTTGCACACCTTATATTTTGAACAATTCGTTAAGTATCTGAACATAATAATGCCGGTAAGTTTAAACGATAAACTGAATATATCTATCTGAGACTGTATTATCTTGAAAATATTGGTGATAACTGTATAACTGTATATCCTAATGTCAGTTATAAAGCTTGTTGATGAGTTCTACGAAATCTTTTATACTTCAAATTAACGACGGGACTAGCTTACTGTATGAGCGAACGATGTGTGAAATCGAATTTCACATATGATTTAAACGCTTTTCACGGATCTGTAATGTTCGTATATCATCGTAACGTTTGTGTATTATCGTTAAATCACTATTAGACCTAAGGGGCCTCTGTCAGTGTCAGTAACCTCAAAATATATGTTCATTCGAATCAATATAATCCCCGATATGACAGGTTCCTTCAAATCTCTTTATAATAAGATCTCATCGGAATGGGTTAAATTATTTTTAGTTATCAATCATTTAAAGTTACTCTACAGAGCTTCCTAAACAAAATCAACACTCCCTATCTTCTTTTTCATCCGTCAGATATTATTGTACTTTCAGACATGATTGTTATTCTTTTGCTATACATTCGGTGCTCTGTTTCTTTTAATGTAAGCAGAATTAATAATTGTTATACAAAAATACTATTATATAGAAGGGTCGTCGTTCACTCATAAATAAATCTGAACATTTCTGATCAATCGCATAATTATGCCATTCCCATCCCACTGGAACAAAGTTACCCCATCTCTAAATAAGCACAATGTAAATCATTAAAATTATGAGTATCCATCATCTTTTGTACGCATAATTATGATTTAAATGCAAACGGAAAAAATCTCATGAGAATTCTACTTGCCTTTCAATCTCGTTGAATAATAAAAAAAATCAATTCTAACCTTTTTTAGATTACTCTGGTTTGCTTTATGTTGTGTTTTAATTTTTATTAAGCTTTAAACTGGGAAAGCTCATTTCATTTACCCGTCTTCTAGTATACATATTTTAGAGTTTATTCTCTTATTTACTTTATTATATAAAGCATCAGCTTTGAAACAAATCAATTGTGCTTCTGTTTGGTCGCTAAACAATATAGTGCGATTTCTATGTAATGAGAATAAAGTACTTTAAGTAAATAAACGTTGCAATCATAATGTATGTTTTATTAATTAAAACGAAGATGTTTTATTTGAAAATCAATCCAAACATAATATTACGGCGTTCATGTTGTTATTTTGTATTAAGTTGCATGTTTAACCAAAATCCAACCGAATTTTGAGTTTATAGAATTACATTTTACATATTCAACTCAACTTCCAATTTAATATTTTTTTAGTGCAGCGTCCTGCTGTAGCTTACATTTTTACCTATGGATGTTTAGTAACTCTATAAAATAAAAACTTTATTGGTTCAACTTTATCTGCTATATAAAATTTCGTGCTCTTATTTTTATTTTTTCATTTTATATGAAATCATTCTTTAAGATTACTGTCGATTTAACTCAGAAAGAGATTTAAACGTTCGTTCCTTTTTAAAGAAAATAATTTTGTTCTTCAATTGAAATTAATGATGTTTAGTATACAAACAGGTAAACTTGAAAAATGTATCTTTAATTTTAATAAGATTTTACATGATACAAGTAACGTCGAGCTTCTTTGCAGAATACCACAAACATAAGGAATAAAGTATTGCTAAATAGCTTGTGCTTGTATACTACAAAATTTTTCAAATTAACGTTTGATGGATATTGAACAATATTATACCAACAATATATAATTGAGCGTACAAAATTTTACCACCCGGAAAATTCATGCATGCCAGTTAACTGTTTTATTTTTTACATGTACCGTTCGAAGAAATTTACGGTTTTACTATTTTCAGTGTATTTACAAATTTATTTATCTTTTGACTTTAAGTACCGATATACTACTGTGAGCCGGAGCCGTTTCTAAACTGACCTTTTAAAATAGTTGAATAATCATTCGTGCGAGTACCACTAAGTGCCACTTTCTGCGGATATGTTTATAATAGTGGCATCGAATACGAGAAATAAATGGTTGCTTTCAATTAATGTAGTTAGCATAAAAAACGTTTAAAATTAAGTACACTTATGGAACGAAAAGTGCTTATTTTGGCCTATCCTACTGTCTATCGTTGTTACTGTATATGTTTTGAAACATAAAAACAAAATTGTAAATAAATAAAACCATCTGCCACTCGAGCGCATATGTTAAAAAAATAGGTTGTATAGTACCGTGCATTAAAAATGTCGCTCAGCCGTTAAACTTAGAATCTTATTTCGAAAATGTTTGTTATTTTTATTTAAAGGAGAGTTTCCGGTTGTGAGCACTCCTGCATAACGTTTGACTGCTGATACTTGTATTTGACAGTACGCAGTTTTCGAGCTAATATCAAAGTAAATGGACGAGCTTGTTCATTAGCCGATCACATTGAAAAAAGTCCGTAAAAATCAACGCAATTGTATTTTTCCAATGTTTTAAAAATTCGATAAATTAAAGGGAATAATCCTAAACAGGTGAGTGTTATTGATATTTCTACAGTATTTTCGTTGTGATTTGGGATGTCACATCGATTTATAGTATATCAAAATCATGACGCATCACATTTTTTTGGTTAATCCGAGAATGGTCGTGATATCCGGTTGTGGACACTTAGATGTAACCGATTATGGGCACCCTCCCGTCAGATATCATCGTTTATGATAACATAACATATTCTATTAACATTTTAACGTATTTTAAAGCATTTGAACTATGACAACCCCGCAGAAGTCAACTGAAGCTTCAGTTGATTTTGATGCGCTGGTTCATGCCATCAAGGATTATTTAGTTAAAAAAAGCCTATTAATTCGACTGCACGAACGTGCATGAACATGAATGCAACAAACGGACTCCATAAAATATGGTGAGTTTATGTTTACTCTTCCTTTCCTTCTTTGGGTATCATTTTGTGCTCAATTGGAATGTTTTTTAAAGGTTTTCAAACCGATCCACAGGAGGAACCTTTTCCAATATATTTTGAAGTACGTCAACCATTATTTCGGCCTCAGCATAAACGAGTTGCATGAATTGGTGTATCAATTCGCTAAGAAACTTGAAGTTGAATATCCGCCGATTTGGAATGACAACGAGAAAGCGGGCAAACATTGGTATTACAATTTAATGCGCCGCCATCCTGAGCTCGTTTTACTTTTGCAAATCAAATGTCGAGAAGTTTTTTCATTTAGTCACAAACTACAGCCACTGGATGTGTCTATTTTCAGACCGATAAATGACCTATTTCAAGTCACATTGTTCTGCATGACAAAAAAATAATGCCCAACAAGGTAGGACTTTGGATCTTTCAACCTTGCTTTCTCGATCTGAAATTTTTAATCTTCATGTCGTTGTTTTAGGTAATGGAGATTCGTCATATTGCTGGCCTTGTTTGTAAGACTCTTGATCTGGCATTGACACCCAAAGCCATTAAATCGGGCTTTAGAGCAATTCATCCATACGATCCAGACATCTACTCTGACGTTGATTTTATTCAAGCGGTCGAGCGGAATGTGAAAGAAGCTGGCTACGAGGATCGCATTGATGAAGAGGAGCAGCATCGAATCGCCTTCCTTGGGACAGATGTTGCACATGAAATGGAAGTGGTCACCACACCCAAACCTTCCACATCTGCAGCGTCTTCAACGAGCCGATTATCAGTCTTGAACAAAATTGGTCCCCTGCAAGCAGCTCCACCAAAAAAGTTTTCTAATCGTGGTCGTAAACCGATGCAATGCACCATGCTTACTTCCCCCAGGAAGCGTTGTTGCTTTAAAGGAGAAAGCCGCTAAGCAAGCAGCGGTCTCCCATTCGAAGAAGAGTAAAAAAAGAGGGCAACTGCACCTACCAAACCGTCGGCCAAACGCTCTAAACAAGAACTCTGACATGCATTCTAGCTGTTTCGCATGCTAACATTGTGTTCCTGACTTGGAAGATGAGAAAGACGATAAAAAATTAAAAAAAAAGTTTTTTTGTGTTATTTTTGCCACTGAACGCCTTTAAAATTAATAGACCTCGAAATCTTTCGAATTAGGTGCGTTTTCTTTCAACCATTCCCATTTTCAGCGAATTTTCGAAGGGTGTCCAAAACCGGTTACGTTTTTTTCGGTATCAAAGTAGTCACTTTAGCAAATAGTTAACTAAGGCCTCTAGCTTTTCATTGATATCCATATCTCCGCGTAATATGAACACAAAGGAAAATTATTGGTCAAAAACTAAACTGTTTCCCAGGAAATTGAGTTGTGGGAAATTTGTAAAAGATGATTTCTGGAGAAATATATAAAAGATGATTTTAGATTTTGACTCATGATTTTTTCAATATGAATTTCATACACTCAATGCACATAATTCGTAGATAGAGATGATCAGGACCATTTAATTTCAAATTGGTTTTGAATGTAAGAAACGGAGTTAGAATCACTCAACTAAATTAACCAGTACGCAGACTTGAGTTGTTTGCAGAGAGTCAATGATGCTCTCTCTAATACTCGTATATATAGAACCTATTCAGAATAAGGAATTCGATGCATCACAAAAATATACCATAATATTCCCAACTAAAAAGAATGCATCTAACCTTGTGCATTATGGATAACTGTATGTCTAATTGGGACTGTCTCAAACCACAACCTGGCGGATTTTGAGAAAGGATTTGGGTTTGCATCCGTATAAAATTGTTCTCACTCAAGAACTAAAGCCATTGAACCACCGTAAACGTCGTGAATTTGCTGAATTTGCCTTGGAACACCTTGAAAACGATAACGATTTTTTTAAGAAAATCATCTTCTCCGATGAGGCTCACGTTCAACTGAGTGGTGCGGTAAATAAACAAAACTGTCGATTCTGGTGCGAAGAAAATCCACAAATTATTCGTGAAAAACCATTACATTCACCTAAATTGACAGTTTGGTGCGGTTTTTGGTCTGGTGGAATCATCAGTCCGTCTTTTTTTAGAAATGAAGCTGGTTACACCGTAAGTAACACCGTTACTATCAATGGAGATCGGTATAGATCGATGATAACCAACTTTTTATGGCCGAAATTGGAAGAAGTTGATCTTGACAACATTTGGTTTCAACAAGACGGGGCTACGTGTCACACAGCAAGTGCAACAATTGAATTATTGCGAATCATATCACTCTTATTGAAAAACCCTATTTAATAAAAAACTAAGTTAATAATAATTAAATTATATTACTTATATTAAAATAAAAGTGTTAAAGATTTACAGTTTTTATGCACTTTGTAGCATGTAACCGTTGCGTTTTATTGTTTAAAATAATAAAAGAAATTTAATTCCGTCTTACATAATCAACTTTTGAAGTCCCCACCCTCTCTGCAAAAAGACGTGAAAGAAGTTCGCTCCTAGCTGCTAAAATAGATCATTTGCGTTTAATAAATTTAGACTCTGTGCGTTTCATCGCGAAATTATCAAATTTATTGATTACAATTTTTTAAATCATTTTCGAACACAATAGGTTACATTTTCTTGACTTTTTTGTGATTTAAAATTATTTAAATAAATTTATAATGTTGTGCTTTAAATCGAGGTGCGAAATTTGCCGTCGAAATTACTAATTATTAATTATTAATAGAATTTACACTTTTTGTTGGTATAAATTTTAAATTTCTTGCTCGTTTGATGCATTAGCTTCTTACAACTTTAATTAAAGTACTGCTAATGAAGAAGCAGAGGTGCTTTATAAAAATTTAGGGTCGAAGTGGTTGGCATACAATTTAATCAACCTCTAAGTGACTGAGTGAAGACAATTTTGGCAACTGTATTCTTCCACCAATAATACTCATATCCCAATTAACGAGTTTGATTGTTTTTGCATCGAGCGACTAATTCAAATAGTAGTACGAGAGACTAGTATTAAACTTTGCAATCTTATTAGACTACGTATATATATGTGTAACTTCAAGATATTGACATGAATTATGTGAAACTTTTGTGTAATTTTAATTGATTATTTTTAAACCAAGATAACCTAAAAAAATGCAATAAAATAACTTAAGCTGTAAAACAAAAAAAATAAACCAAAAAGCACCGGTTTTACACTAGTTGCGAATGGGAAAATGTGGAAATATGTGTACTTCTCCATAAAAGGACGACCAAATTGAGAAGACTCTACTAATTAGCTTTAGCTAAATAAGTCTCTGTTAATTACTAATACTAATTAACCGACTAACTCTTCGATTTAAGATAAATTCAAAAATAGATTTGTGAAATGCTTAACAAACGTAATACTCTAAAATTGTTTTACAATATGTGAACTCACAGTTGACATGAAACGCTGGGTTTGTTTTACGGTTCGTCCGGCTCACATAAAACTAGTAATTTTCCCAATTTCATTTCAAGTTCAGCATTTTGCTTTGAAAAAGTTTGAAACACTTTTTATCTACTACTACAACCAAAAACACGTCTTTATTTCTTTAAAAATCGAAACTAAAATTAATCATTGTGTCATAGAAGAAACATAAGTAAATAATGATATAGTTTAGTCCTTAACCTTTTCTCTGCATATACGATTAGTAAAGTGAAACATTATCTGTGCATGGGGTAAAAAAATATCCCAATGTATTTTGTACTTAAAAATTATTATTTATAACAAAAATTATTATTTTTACTTACTTATAATTTATTAAAAATACTTCTAATTTATAAAAAATACAAGAACTCGATGTAGAAGATAACAAAAGATACTTATAATTAATTCACTAAATTTTGACTATTAAAATTATTAAAAAGAAGAGTCATCAACTTCTTCATGTTGTTCAATATCATCATCAACTATTTATAAATTAATGCAATCATCACACACGGTTTGATGATGCCTTTTGCATGGTGTTTGATCACAGAAGTGGCAAGTTACGTTTGTTTTCACGTCAGCACTCCGCAGACATAAATTGCATCTATGTGTTTTACGACTTTTGGTTTATTGGTTTTGAGCGGTTGGTGCTAATCTCAATTCTACAACATAGTACAATCCTATTTGACTCTTTTCGATTTTTACGCTTGCGACTTTTCAAGACCCGGGGAGTGGCAAGTCGCTTCTTGATTTTATTGTCCACCAATTTGTTCCTTTCTTGAGAAATTCTTTTCGTTCTGACGAAACCGATGAGTCATAGAGATGCTGGTTTGCTAATTTATGAAAATTATACTCGGTAAGACCTGCCGCATCTAACATGTTGAAGAAGAGTACCATTGGCCATCTTTTAATTTTGCTCTTGCAGGTATATATTTTAACCAATTTATCAAAAGTATTTACACTGCCTTTAGTTTGGTTATAAACGATTATGATGTTCGGTTTACCAGTGGTTTCATCGCTTGTGGTGTTTTTGTGTAACGTGGATGTAGACAATAATAATACGTTTTTTGCCGCTTTAGGAATATAGCTAATATAGCTAATGTCATGTTTCCATCAAAACAGAAAAGTGATCAGCCAATATTTCTTTTTTTATGTCATCGACTTTTGTCAATTGGGCAGGCAGATCAGGTTTGTTTGATTTTAGGGTACCAATAATCGATGTTTTTTTCTCCATCCTTTGTTCTGCTAGCTGGCAACTTGTAAAAAAGTTAACAAAGTTAAAAAGTTAAAAAGCTAACAGCAAAGTTTGAAACTTCCACTTCATTCGGTTGACGTTCAACATATATTTCTCCTTTCAGAGGATAAGCGCTTTCTGAGTGACACACCCAGAATATTTTTATACCGCATTTCCCTGGTTTACTGGAAATATATTGTCGGAAATTACATCGACCTCGTGTTGCAGTTGTTTTAAAATAAAAGCCTACTTGCTTTTAATTATTTTTCTGATCACTTTCACGCAACTAGGAAAAACATCAAATTTATTTGATTTTAACTACATAAATATAATACGAAAAAAGTTTTCTCTTTTTTACTAAATTTATAACAAATTCTATTAAAGGGTGATTTTTTTGTGGTTAGGATTTTCATGCATTAGTATTTGACAGATCACGCGGGATTTCAGACAAGGTGTCAAAGAGAAAGATGCTCAGTATGCTTTGACATTTCATAATGAATAGACTTACTAACGAGCAACGCTTGCAAATAATTGAATTATATTACAAAAATCAGTGTTCGGTTCGAAAAGTGTTTCGCGATTTACGTCCGATTTATGGTCTACATAATCGACCAAGTGAGCAAACAATTAATGCGATTGTGACCAAGTTTCGCACTCAGTTTACTTTATTGGACATTAAACCAACCACACGAATGCGTACAGTGCGTACAGAAGAGAATATTGCGTCTGTTTCTGAGAGTGTTGCTGAAGACCGTGAAATGTCGATTCGTCGCCGTTCGCAGCAATTGGGTTTGTGTTATTCGACGACATGGAAGATTTTACGCAAAGATCTTGGTGTAAAACCGTATAAAATACAGCTCCTGCAAGAACTGAAGCCGAACGATCTGCCACAACGTCGAATTTTCAGTGAATGGGCCCTAGAAAAGTTGGCAGAAAATCCGCTTTTTTATCGACAAATTTTGTTCAGCGATGAGGCTCATTTCTGGTTGAATGGCTACGTAAATAAGCAAAATTGCCGCATTTGGAGTGAAGAGCAACCAGAAGCCGTTCAAGAACTGCCCATGCATCCCGAAAAATGCACTGTTTGGTGTGGTTTGTACGCTGGTGGAATCATTGGACCGTATTTTTTCAAAGATGCTGTTGGACGCAACGTTACGGTGAATGGCGATCGCTATCGTTCGATGCTAACAAACTTTTTGTTGCCAAAAATGGAAGAACTGAACTTAGTTGACATGTGGTTTCAACAAGATGGCGCTACATGCCACACAGCTCGCGATTCTATGGCCATTTTGAGGGAAAACTTCGGAGAACAATTCATCTCAAGAAATGGCCCGGTAAGTTGGGCACCAAGATCATGCGATTTGACGCCTTTAGACTATTTTTTGTGGGGCTACGTCAAGTCTAAAGTCTACAGAAATAAGCCAGCAACTATTCCAGTTTTGGAAGACAACATTTCCGAAGAAATTCGGGCTATTCCGGCCGAAATGCTCGAAAAAGTTGCCCAAAATTGGACTTTCCGAATGGACCACCTAAGACGAAGCCGCGGTCAACATTTAAATGAAATTATCTTCAAAAAGTAAATGTCATGGACCAATCTAACGTTTCAAATAAAGAACCGATGAGATTTTGCAAATTTTATGCGTTTTTTTTTAAAAAAAAGTTCTCAAGCTCTTAAAAAATCACCCGTTATTTTTTGTAGTCTGCTTTGCGTCTTTGCTAACTAATTTTTTTGCTATTTATAGTTGATAATACTAAACATAAACTATTATATATGATGAAAATTAACTACAAATCTTTTTACATAAACTAGATGCAATACAATTTTTCTAACGAAATTATAATATGCTTCTAGTTAAAATCACTAAGCTAAAAGTTGAAATAACTATATCCATTATTTGATTTTACTATTATTTTATTATTTTAGTTGATTAATTTTGATTAAAAGATTATAGTTAAAATTACTATCTTGCGTCTAATGAATTCAATTACAAAGCAACTCTACTTCTTAGTTCAGTTAATTTTGTATCCGACATGATTGTTTATCCAATTTTTTTTTTAATTTCTAAGAAATAATACGATTCTAAAACATAACTATAATTAAAACCTATAGTTTATTAGAAAAAATGTATATACAAGGTTATCCAATTCAAGCTTGATAAAGTAAACTTAAAAAAAACACACAAAATATTCGGAATGTATTGTAATTTTTATTTCATTTTACAGATTGATCCTTGCCATTTTTAGTTAAACAAGATATCATTCAAATGTCCTCCACGGGACTTCTTACAGGCCTTGATTCTTTTGCGGTAATTTTCAATGACTTTTCGGCACATTTCGGGCGGTATCTCGGCCATTACCTTACGAATATTAGTTTTCAATTCGTCAAGAGTTTGAGGATTGTTTGCGTAAACACGATCTTTCGCGTAGCCTCACAAAAAGAAATCCAAAGGCGTTAAATCACAGGATCTTGGAGGCCAATTGACATCAGCCAATCGCGAAATCAAACGTCCAGGAAATTTCTCTTGCAAAAGATCTCGATTTGCTCGTGTTACGTGACTGGTTGCTCCATCCTGCTGGAACCACATATCGTCAAGATCATAATCTTCGATTTTCGTAAAAAAATAATCGGTTAACATGCGGCCATAGCGCTCAGAATTGACGGTAACGGTTCGTCCATGGTTGTTCTCAAAAAAATACGGCCCAATCACACCACCAGACGACAATGCGCACCAAACAGTGACTTTTTCCGGGTGTAATGGCTTCTCTACAATCAATTGTGGATTTTCTGAGCCCCAAATTCTACAGTTTTGCTTATTAACGTATCCACCAAGCGAAAAATGAGCTTCATCACTGAAGAAAATTTTGTTCGAAAAATCAGCATCGACGGCCTGTTTTTCCAACACCCAATTTGCGTATGTTCTTCGTTGTCCATGGTGAGCAGGCTTTAGCTCTTATGTCAAATGGACTTTATACGGATGAAGATGCAAATCCAGATGCAAAATGCGCCATAATGAGCCATAAGATAGGCCTAAATGTTGAGCTCGACGAGGAATTGACAAATTTGGATCTTCTTCCACACTTTCAGCTACAGAAGCGATATTTTCAGCATTGCGAATGTTTCGATGATGCACAGACCTTACAATATCAGTAACAGATCCAGTTTGTTCAAATTTATTCACTGTATTCAATATGGTTTGCTTTGTAGGACGATTATGACGACCATAATCTGCTCGTAAAGCGCGAAATGTGGATACGGCAGAATCACTATTTTTATAATAAGATTTAATAATTTTAACGCATTGGTCGATTGTTAAATGCTCCATATTCTTAAATGGCAGAATGTCAACTAAATAAATGACAGCGTACTTGACGTTTATCTTTGACAGATGTCGGTATACAGATTTCTACTTTATCAACCTCGAATGGGATAACCCGTTATAATATTTTGATCGAACCATTGCAACAATGGGATAAATTAAATAATATACTTAAATAAATCAGCACTGTAACGTCGAACATGAAATGCGGAACAAAATTACGATGTGTGAATGAATCTATCCTTTTACCTTGTTACTAGATTTAAAAGAATACACTAATGAAATATATCCATTATTTCATTAATACAAAGAAGTTACAGATTTGTATATAAACATCATTTTTGTCATTAATTTCTTCTTGAAAATAAATAACACTAAAAATTTATGTACAAAATTAAATATTATATTTAAAAAAAAATAAAAAAAAAATAAAAACTCCTAATTTCATTTTTAGTAGCACTTGTGCAAACATTTTGAATTTAATTCTGTAACTGTAATTCCTGAAGAGACTTCATCGACGATTTAGCACAGGATTCTGTTGTTGCAGCTTGGTACCAACTAGTTGTATCTATTTTCTGTAACGTTAAATATTATTACATAACCTCTATTTTTGAAAATAGAGATATATGCTTACATGTTTTCTTTTCAATTCCAAGAGTTGTGGTCGAAAAAGTATGCGAACTTCTAACACAGTCCGGAATTAATACGGATAAATCTTCCGTTTCCATATAAAGCAAGCTTTCGTTTGAAAATTTTAAATCTGTTGAGTTGCATAAAATTAAATTATTGCGCACGCTAGTTTACAATCATAGACTGTTTTTTAAGATCAGTAGCTATAACGTTATTTATTAGAAATGTTTGTTTGAATCTTACCAATTAGGCACTGAAAAATGTTTAACTCCATTTTCCATTCAGTTACGACTAAATCGTATAATTTTTAAATATCACTAATATTTGATTTATCCGAGGGTGGACTTATTATGACAACATCTTGTGTTTGAATTTGGTCTACATTATTTTGATTTTCATCTTCACTTACAATCAAATATGTCTGCTCAGGTAGATTTGTTTCGTTCATTGAAGTCCCGTGTTGTTCATTTTCGTTTTCCATGTTTATCTGAAGCAAAATCAACGATATGTAGAGACTACACTTCATAGAATAGTTCGCAAACGAATCGATTTTGCAGCTCAAAAATGAACCGTTTTCGATGTTCCTATCCCAAGATAATTAGACTTTTATACGAAGTATTCGTTCGCATATTGTTCATTTTTAATGATGCGCAAACGTAACACTATTGCGATTCACTAACGCAACACTTTTGCATATGATTTCCAATAATTTTTCCGAAGTTTAAAATAATGTTTGAAATAGAAACGCAAAATTAAATTTAAAATTTATATTATTTTATTTTCATACTAGATCATTCATAGATAAGATCCAATTTACAAAGATCACCGATAAAAGAAAATAAAAGCAACTCGGTAGCTGAGCAAGCTGACGTTTTTCCTAACGTAACAACTAGATGCACTGAACAAAAAATACAAGAAAATCTGAATCAAAACGAACAAGAACAATACGACCTAACTACTGATAAGGAGCGTAATCTATATACCTTACTTTGTAAGGAACGTTTTGAAAAAATAGAATTAATGAAGAGTATTAATGACCTTCAAACAAGAATAAAGGTCCTAGAAAACTCTCAGTCAAAACCAACTACAGCTAGTCCGGCTGCTCAAGTGACATATGAAACGGATGAGGAAGAACTCAACAAAGAAACGGGATGGATTTTAAACCGTAGCAAAAAAAATAAGAAACGAAAAATGAGTAAATCACCACTGGTTTCACCCGAACAGAACCAATCAGTTGAGCAGCTTCCAACCGGAAGTAAGCATGTACAAAAAGTAGAAAAATCTCAGGTTTTATCAGATCAGGAACGATCAAATAAAGAACCCCCATCCGGAGGTAAGCATATAAAAGTGCCACGGCCACCTCCAGTTATAATAACAAACTGCAATAATTATCAGAGCATTAGAAACATTTTGGAGATCAACCGGATAAAATTTCAAGCTGTAGCGTTAAATAGTGGTGACATCAAACTAAATGTCCCAGACAGTGATAGCTATAGAAAGTTAACAAAAGCTCTTAATGAAGAAAACTCAACATGGTATTCATACGAAGATAAGCAGACAAGACAAAACAAAGTCATTGTGAAGAAACTACACGCATCATGCAAACCAGATGAAATAAAAGAGTGTCTTTTGGAGAAAGGATACAAAATAAACGAAGTTACACAACTGCTAAAAAGAGGTGACAAAACACCACTTCCATTATATATGTTATCTTTCGAAAGAACAGAAGACATTAAAAAGATTTATGCAATCCGTGAAATACTACACATGAAAGTGCAAATAGAAGCAGTGAAAAAATCTAAACTGATTCCCCAGTGCAAACGGTGCCAAGTCTACGGACACACGCAAAACTTTTGTAATAAGGAGTACAGATGCGTGAAATGTGTTGGAAAACACTGTACGGCTGAATGTACGAAACAAAAAGACACTCCACCAAAATGTGTCAACTGTGGTGAGGCACATCCAGCCAACTACAGAGGTTGCATTGTTATAAAAGAGTTGCAAAAAATTCGCAACAAAACAGGGGAACCTTTAAAAAATTCCAGACAAGAAATTAACTCAGCTTCAACAAGAATATCCACAAAGTTGAGGCCACACCAAACATTAAACACGCCATCAAGAACTAATCCAAATGTAACATATGCTGATGCAACCACTATTGGAAGTTCGAGAAGACAAAATTGTTCTGCTTCAATCAATGATTCAAATAATAACCAAACCAACAAAATACTGCAAGATATTCTTAATAGACTTAGTTCACAAGAAGAAAAGCAAGAAAGAGCCCTCATATCAATCTTGCAAAGGCTCACCCTACTCGAAAAAAGTCGAACAACTTCGGATTTAGCCGCCCTTTGTTAGTTTAAGATGGCAAATAATCTAAAAATTCTTGCATGGAACTGCAATGGTATATTGCAACGACAACATGAAATACAACTATTTCTTGATTTAGAAAAAATTGACATATGCTTATTATCTGAAACACACCTTACTACTCAAAGTCATATAAAAATACGTGGCTACGAAGTTCACTCTGCAGTACATCCTAATAATAATGCGCGAGGGGGCAGCGCCGTGATTATTAAAAAATGTATTAAATACGATCTGCAACAAAAATTTGAAAGTGATGAAATACAAGCAATTAGCGTTAGCATTAATACACGAAACCATAAACTAGTGGTGGCCGCAATATATTGCCCACCTAGATATAACATCAAAGAGAATTCTTATACTCACCTCTTCAAGCAGCTAGGTGAAAAATTCATAATCGGCGGTGACTTTAACGCTAAGCATACAGACTGGGGATCAAGACTAACAACAACGAAAGGGAAAGAGCTCCATCAAGCAATAATAAAATACAACTGCAACTGGCACTCTACAGGAAAACCAACTTATTGGCCCAGCGATCCAAATAAAACACCAGACCTGATTGACTTCTTTATAACAAGAAAAGTCCCGATTGATTATATACAAGTGCAGGAAGGATTTGACTCCACATCTGACCACTCCTCTATTTTAATGACAATAAGTGAAACAATAATTACAAATGATAAACAGCCAATGCTAACAAATAAATACACTGATTGGGAAACATTTAGGAATGAACTTAACACTAGTATCATTTTAAACACGCAATTTTCGTCAGAAGAGACATTAGAACAAGAGGTGGAAAAACTAGTTAAAGATATACAGGAGGCAGCGTGGAAAAGCACTAATCCAACAAACAAAAAAATAACTGGCAAATGCTACCCAATGGAAATTAAATCACTAGTCATAGAGAAAAGAACTATCCGAAGGGAATGGCAACGCACGCGAGACCCAGTCGTCAAAAATAGATTGAATAATCTAACACAACGAATACGCAGAGAAATACGCGAATTCAAAAACAAATCAATAAATTCATACCTAGAATCTCTCAGCTACGATAAAGATACTGATTACTCATTGTGGAAAGCAACCAAATATTTAAAAAGACCAGTTACCCACATACCACCAATAAAAACCAATAATGGTCGCCTGGCTAAAACCAAAGAAGAAAAGGCAGAAAATTTCGCAGATCATCTCGAGCGTACTTTTCAGCCCAATTTAACGACACTGAATCAACACGATATACTAAATGTAAATCTTACAACCATCTTGAGACAGGAAATTCCATTAACCAATGCTAAAGAAGTTAAACACGAAATAAAGAATCATATGGTACTTAGAAAATCACCAGGGTATGACTTAATAACTGCTGAGATTCTTAAACAACTACCAAATAAAGCTATTAAGAAAATATCTGACATAATTAATGCTTCCTTCAGACTCTGTTATGTCCCTCTATCTTGGAAATTTGCGGAGGTAATAATGATACCTAAACCAGGCAAGCCACTAAGTGAATTAACATCGTACAGGCCAATATCACTTCTTCCAATTATGTCAAAACTGTTTGAGAGACTATTATTAAAACGAATTAAACCTGAAATTGTTAAATCAGGAGCTATTCCTTCCCATCAGTCTGGTTTTAGAGAGAAACATTCCACAATTGATCAAGTCCATAGAATAACAGATTTAATAGAAAAGTCTTTAGAGGAAAAAAAGATTTGCTCAGCCATATTTTTGGACATAGCGCAGGCATTTGACAAAGTCTGGCTAGATGGTTTAATATTTAAATTAGAAAAAACTCTGCCATTTGAATATTGCGAACTACTAAAGTCGTACTTGCAAAGAAGATACTTTAGAGTTAAACAGGAAGGAGCTTATTCCAGCATTAAAGAAGCTAAAGCGGGAGTGCCGCAGGGCAGTGTCCTAGGGCCATTCCTTTTCCTACTTTTTACAAGCGACTTACCGCAAACTAACAATACAACTACCGCCACGTTTGCAGATGACACTGCAATTCTAGCTGTTGGTGACACAATCGGTGAAGTCACATTCAAATTACAAATAGCCATAAATAATATACAAGACTGGCTAACTAAGTGGAGAATTAAAGTGAATGAATCAAAGTCTACTCACATTAACTTCACTAACAGATCAATAGAACCACTGCCGGTGACTCTCAATAATATTCCTGTACCACATGCAAATCAAGCAAAATACCTTGGAATGAATCTTGATGCAAAGTTGAAGTGGAAAGTTCACGTGAAAAAGAAAGCAGATGAACTTCAATTAAAATATAGAAAAATGTACTGGTTAATTGGAAGAAACTCTCAGTTATCCATTCATAATAAACTTATGCTTTATAAACAAGTTCTGAAGCCGGTCTGGACATATGGCATTCAACTATGGGGATGTACCAAAACCAGCAATCAACAGATAGTTCAAAGATTTCAAAATAAAGTTCTCAGAGGGATCGTAAACGCCCCGTGGTACACTCGTAATAGTGATCTTCATAGAGACCTCGGAATGGACACAGTCGCAACCGAAATAAAGAAGTGTGCTCAAAAACATCAGGAGAGGCTCCATCTACACCCTAACGACGAAGCGGCTAGACTACTTCATCAAGAGGGTATCATAAGAAGACTCAAGAGACTAAAACCTTTTGAGTTACCCGAATAGACCGCATAATGCAGAAACAACAAAAACAACACTTCATGGAATGAATACTCATACATAGAAGTACTTTATTATATTATATTATCAGAGTCAAACGCTGTTAGTCAAAAATGACTAGTTACTTTGTAATTTCAATTATAAAATAAAAAAAAAAAAAAAAAAAATTTTCATACTGACTATTTTTCTATTTTTTATAATAAAAATAAAATTCCATAAATCATTGTACTACGTCGTTCTCATAACAAATCTAGTGATGTTTCGATATTCCTTTGTTGACTATTCGGCTTGGATTATAGTTGATTTTCGGCACAAATTTTATTAAATTTTCTATTTATTTTATAATTTGGTCTCTTTTTATCTTCAACAATAGAAATAAAAATTAACTATAAAGTTAATAACATAAATACACAATATCTCGTCTTCGCTCGAGTCAAATAGAGTCGAGTCATTAAATGATTTAGTTTATCGTTATTCGAAAGAAAAAAATGATTCGTTAATAGTTCGTATACGCACCGTATTTTTCGAATTCGATTTTTTGTTTAGAGGGTAGAAACAAAAATAATTTATACATGATGATCTATTTTATTACTTACCAAATTTTTTCTTAATTTTTTGGATAAACAATGCAAAACGTCCATACGTCTCTATTAGCTGCACAAAAATGACGCTTATTCATGAACTAACGGGAATAATTTTTTTTTCTATCTCATCCTAATTTCAACTAAATACGTATTAATATTTATTGTGTGTATAGTTATTTTGACTAGTTTCTATTTTAAAATACATAGATATCATATAGTAATTTTTACTAGAAAATGTTACGATGTATGTTTATCGACAAGTTATAAATACAAGTATTCTTGCAGTAAAATCAATTATTTCCTTATTTGATGATATAATACGTAGTAATTTATTATAACACTTTTAACTATAAACTTAGTTCTTTCTAAGTAATATTTTAATTAAATTTTAAACAAGTATTTAGTTTATTATACTATTAAATATTAATATTTATGCAATATTAATTAAGTAGGTTAGGTACCTATGTATTACACCAAAATATTCAATTAATAATCTTTATTTGAAAGTCTTGTTTTACAACATAAACAGCAATTCAATGAAGTTACATTCGTATCAAACAAAATGTTTAAGTCTTAATGCTTTAATTACTTTTGGTAAATAATATAAATGAATCGGAAAACCGACAAAATCTGTAATACTCTTAAGATATATTTCCTTACTTATTTCCCCAGCAATATATGATCTATAATGAGAATCGTATAACGTTACTTTCACATTTTTCCAATAAACAAAAGGTTCTGTATTTTTACTTAATAAGTGTTCAATTCTATATAAAAATACAATATTGTTTTGAATATTATTTAGAAAATATCCAGTTTTATATAAAATATTCTTAAACTTTACAGAATTAGTTAATTTTTCGTTATATGCTAAACTTTCATTATTTAAAATATTTGATATTTTTCTTGTGAGGGCTATCTCTTCAAATTCTAGTGCAGTTGCCCAAGCGTTGGTCAAACAAAAGAAACTAAAGTTTAAAATTGATTTTATAGATAAAGATAAACACAAATTTAAAAGAGAAGTAATTGATCGCGCGAGTAAATTATTTTTAAGTCTCTAAGTTTTGATTCGTAACGAAAACACCATAAGTACCTTAACGATCCACTGCATTTAATGGCATTAGGGTAGGGTAATGAACCAAAAAATGATGTTTTGGTTTCAGTTTTAATTTAAATAATTCTTGGTACATATTGTTATGCCTTCTAATTATAATTCGTAGATTATGTAAATCTTCGTTTGTAAGCGATGTTTTCAAAATAATGATTATATAAATTAAAACCAGTACAAATTCCCAAACAGGATCGCCCCTTTCGACTTTGTCTCCAACCATAAATGGTAAAAAGTGCACTATCGTCATCATTTCACGAGTTGAGCATTTAATACTATTATTTTCCAACGCTTTTAAAACTATTTCGAGGGGAATATTTCCAATGTCTGTTTCACCATAATTAAACATTTGTTTTCTTTGATTTAATTCATCGATTGTAAATGTTTTTTGGTTTTGATAAAATATAAAAGTACGGCACAAACGTCGTATTTACAAACACCTTCGAAAATATCATGCATAATATCGAAAACGATATTATCTGTTACATGGTAATTTTCTATTTCATTAAAAACATAATTTTCGATTAAACCCGTTTTTGATGTATTATGCAATTTCAAGTGACACTTTTAATTAGCCTCATTTCTTAAAAAGGTTTCGTACTCTTCACAGTCAGTTTTCATGACTCACTTACTTCGTTTACATCGCCCACAATAAAAATTTGCCGTGTCAAGCAATTCGAGACTCGTATCACAAATCATCACAACATTTTCAAGTGTATAGTAGTAATTTAAATTAACTAAGCTAGTAAAAAAATTGAAAACTGTTCTAGTAGAATAATAGTAAAATAAGATATGCGTAGTAATTGATTTTAATACGCAAAAAATAAATAAAATTTATTATTTTAAAAACAAGTTATTTTAAGTATGTTAGTTAAGACAACCATATTCATTCCAGTAAACATTTTAATTTTATTTATGAAGAATCATAGTAAAAATAAACTTGCTTGTAATAATTTTTAATACAAAATACAAGAAATAACTACAATGTAGTTTTTTGTGAGTTAGTAGTTTTTAATAAGTATTAGTTGAAACAACCACTGATTTTCTAACACATAGGTTTTCTTTCTTTAATTCATAAATAATAAAAACAATTATATGATAGTGTGTTCAACAGCAAACTAGTTAATTCAACTAGCATCTATTGCTATAAAAAAAAATTGATAAATTAAATGTAGTAGCTTAAACTAATTGTGTATTAAAAACAATCATACATGAAAAATAATTATTTTATCGGCGAAGTATAGTAAAAACAAACACGTTTTATAGTTAATTTTACAACCAAATAGTAAACTTAACTACATTCCAGTTATTTCGTAAGTCAACTACGACTTAGTTATCGAAATATTACATACTTTTTTCTCGGTGTATAGCTGCTCGTCAATTGTGAGATTAGCTGATGGCTAATATGGTTGTCTTAAACTATGTAGAAACATGTTCCAAATATATTTCGTCCCAGTTTTTACGTAAACCGGCGTACATAAGTACCCAATCAACGCATATGTTTCATCGGTTTCCGTATTGTATCACATCCGAGGGCGTTTTGCTTTAGCTGTAGATGTAATGTTGTAGTAATAATCTTTGGCTTTTCTGTTTGTCTCACATACAATAATATTTATTAACGTTTCTGAAAAAAGTCGTTTGAAACACATTAGTGGTGTATTTAGATTTTCGGCCAATGAGGTCGATGCTAATCCTTTCTTTTCTTTTAAAATGTGAAAGTTTAGAACTTTCGAAAGAACACGTAAAAGATATGTGTAAATCCATAACACAGTCCAAATACGCAGAACATCTGAATCATCAACAGTACACTTACACAGGATATGACAGCAATTTAGAAATCCAACACAGAATGAAAAAAGGCGAAAAATGAATAGAATAGAGGAGTATAAAATTTATCAGCACATGAATAACCCACAATTATTGAATCATGCATAAACCAAAAAATGATTTATTTTGTTATTATTCACTAATATTCACTAAAAAAATCAACATAATATAAAAATTCGATAGCCATAAAGGCGGTAAATTTTTGACCCCAGTAGACAGAAATGCGTTTAGTTTCATTCTAACTTCTTTCTAACACTTATAACTCGTTTTTTTATCCGGTGTATATCTAATTGAAGAAAGTATATCTAAATGGATTTTCAATAATTTTTAGTAATTAGTTTTTTATTTACATTTTTGATAGTCTGGGGTAGGTTTTCACCCCAATATACAGATTAAGCGGCCTTTACACGATCATATTAATGTTATACTGTTTGGTAATGACATTAATATTGATCGCGTATTTTGAATTAATATTGATGATTGGTGGTAATGATGTAAATCCAGAAATTCTGATTTCGATGACATTCATTGACATTATTACTGACCGTATGTATCATTACTGCTCTCGTTAATTACAATAATTTTTGCTATTTACAAAAATAATTTTAAATTATTAATTTTAAATTATAAATTTTAATTAACCGTATAAATGTGAAAATGAATTATGAAGTAATGTTGCTCGAGGTATTTTGATATTGTAATGACCGCTTTGGTACTTAAATAGATGGCTTATTAGATATCTAATTATAAAAATCGAATAATTCTCATACAAAACTGTTTTTAAAAAAACGCATTTTCAATAAATTTGATAGCAATATAAAAGTAAGGAAATATATTTACTACAAACTTCTTGACAAAAACATTAGACTTGTATTTTTAATAAGAATGAAGTCGTAGATACGTATTGTAAGTAACTCGGCAGTAAACGTCGATTAGGGCTTTCATTCGGTTGGTTACTAAGGTAATTTGTTAGATAATGTACTATTATTTTATTATATCGTCTTTGGAAAACGTTTATTTTGAATATTTAAATTTACGGCCATTGTAATATATAGTATGCAATGCAATTTTTACCACGTCCTATATGAACGACTACATGGACAATATATAATTTAATAAAATAAATTAAAATCCAGTGCGGCATTAAAGTAGATATTCAACTATTTAAAGAGAACGACATCGAATAACTTTCAGAACTTTCTATTCAGTTCTACATTTGGTAAGACATTATCTGTTTTTGCGAGTGCATTTGGAGACTTTCTAAAGCTTATTAAAAAATATACTCTTATTTTGCAACGAATAGTCATAACCATACTACAAACTTTTCCAAAAAATTTATGTGTCGATATTTAACTTTGAGCTGTGATGGGAAAATCTATTTTGATCATAACGTATACGTTACGATCAAAATAGATTTTCTCATCACAGCTCATCACTTTATAAAGTAATGATTCATATTTTTTGATGGCATTTCGTCAAACTTAAATAAGAGTTTGTCACACATAAATAAATGAGTTGTTTCATTTTGATTCTCTTATTTGGTTCATTTAATCGAACTAGTTCTACGAAATTTTAAAAATAGCTATTTAAATATTTATATATTCATATATTCGAGCCCCTTAAGGCTCGAGTCCTAGGGTTAACAACTTAATGTATACATATGTACTTGTTAAATTAATATATAAATAAATTATAAAAAATTAAGACCTACCATTTACGATTCGTGGCGTCATTATCATGGAAATTCCAATTATTTGGCAAACACTATTCACTTTCAATCCAATTCAATAATATTATTACAAACCTTCTCCTTTGTTTTCCATCACTGATTTGCCATTTAGAAAAGAAACCCCTTACCTTATAATGAGCTTTAAATTGAAAGTTTGGCCGAGCAAATAGTTCGTTTTATAGAATGGTGTTGGGCTATTGCCTTTACAATGTTTCATAAAATCTTTCGTAACTGTAATAAATAATTCAAAAGTAAACTCTTTCATAAAAGCTTGCTTATCTAAATATTTGAAATCGAATTACAAATATCCATATTGCAAATTTCATTTAATGATTAATTCAGTGTGATAAATAAATTATAACGCACCATCTGGACACGTCATACGAATCATCAGTAAACCTTAATTTAATCTACCCCTCATTTCAAAATCATAAATAATTAAATTTGTAATTTTAATTCATTTACAATTAAATTCTAATTTATACAAAAATTTTACGATTTTCAAGCAGCAAGCAATTCTTCCGACCTAAAATATGAAAATATTTTGGATACATCACCATTACCACTCATTTAAGCGAGAAAATGATTTATTTTTGAGTTTATACGGACACACAGGTAGCGAGTAAAATGGAATTTTGAATTTTCATATTTTCCTGGCCATAAATTAACGTAATTTTATGCATTCATTTTAAATATTGAATATTATTATATACCTTTTGGCCTTTAATTTAAATTCCATATTTTATGTATCTACATTACTTTGGTTTTTCTCGAACAGTGAACATAATACGCAAAATTGGGTTGGTTTTAATTTTTACTCTCCTACGCACCTCCCGAACAAATCAACAATTTCGTTAGTTGGTTGTGGTTTGGAAAACAAATTACAAATCCGTTACTACCTTATACCAAACATCTATAATTACATTCTGGTGGTAATGCTTAATCATTAAATCCTATGTAAAGTCAACCCCAGTTTAGGTGAACTATTATAAACTGCTCTATCCAAGCATCCTTCAACTTCGTGGCGTATATACATGGTTATACCGATGCCAATCAAATTATTTTTCATTTTATTTTTTGTGTGCCAGACACCATAAATACAAATCCATAGATAGATGACCCAAAATTCAATTGAAAAAGGTCACAAACATAATAAAAAGAAAATTCTTTTTCATCACCATATCCACCTTTATTTCTTTTATCTGTCTGTATTGTACCTGTAGGTATGTATTCGTATATAGGAAAGTCGTATAGAACAACAAACATGATTTGATTTTCTGTTCCAAACTCGAAAGTTTAGTTTTAGATAAATGATACACATACACCAAGTAACACAAACCCGAAATCAAATTAAATTTTCCCCAAAATTTTCATTCACTCAATTGAAAAAATTATAATAGGGTGATACAGGTCTCATTTAAATTGATGAGATTGGCAAAGGGATTATAAGCTTTTCGGATTATTCATTAAAAATAAAGTATATTTTGTTATTTCCAATATAGATAATGTGTGCAGGGTGCCGGGAATCCACGAATAGTTTTAGAGAAAAGACAAAATTTTCGAAAAGAAAAACACCTGTACAGTGTACATTACCGTTTATTAAAGCTATTAATAATTTGAATTGATTAATGTAAGGGCTTGTTTGAATGGGTATGTAAAAGGTTCATTACCTTTATTTTGACAAAAAACCTACATGAACCGAAAATTAATAAAAGCGATGTATTCAATCAATTTGTTTTGTATTTTGGTGAAATGAATTTCAATGATAACAGTCGTTATTCAGAATTTATGCATAATTTGCATTATTTATTGTTATTAGCATCGAGGAATAAATATATGTGTGTGTGTGTGTGTGGGTGTACAAAGAGTAGAGTAGATAAAAGATACGAGGTACGATTTTTACCGTTGCAAATATTCATTATACAAACACCACCACGATCTTTTCATTCCTTTGCATGACCCTTCTTAATACATATATTCTTCTATGCTATTAGTTATATTTTGATGTACTGGGTAGTAGAATCAATGAAATAAATATTAATGAATTGCAACTTCAGTTTCATACGAAAACATCAAATTTCTCATGAGCCGGAGTGATTGAAATTTCACTGCATTTTAAAATTTTTAAGTTTCAATTTCTATTTATTCCAAATAAAATTTAAAATACCTGCAATATATTCCCAATTGCCCCATTCCAAATATTATTTCAGAAGAATTGTTCCAAGCGAATAAAGTTTTAGTTTGCGAAAATAAAGTGGATTGATGATACTATATGAGTTTGATTTTTAATATAGATTGATAAAGAAACCGTCAAGTTGGAATGCACAACCTCTGCTGTTTGGATTTTTCAAAAAATTTAAGCTAATTCGCTATGCTGTTTGTCATCATCTAACCTGTACTTACATATTTGTTTTGTCATTCTTACGTACCTAGCCCATAAAATGAGTAACTGCACTTATTTTCTCCTATTGGTAATGCTAAACCTCATACCTTTACTTGATTTAGTAGAATACATACAATATATGTTTACCACACTCAGGCAGCCAGAAGAAACGACCTCCTTGGAATAGATATTAACCAAATAATAACCATTGTTACCAATTTATCTTTCCTGCGCATAATTTCTCAGTATTCAGATTGAATTTAGTGAGAAATTTAAGAAAATAATAATAATAATTTATCATGATATCGCAAAAATTAAATAATTTCTATGAACAAATTCAGCTGATTATTCATTTAACTGTACATACAAATACATTTTTTTACCTCGATTCATCTCAAAAAAGACTTGGTGTAGGTTATTCACCCAATTTGCCTTGGAATTAAACATACAATATTTCTAAATATTTTGGTGATCGTACGAATCGTAACTTGAGACCAAGTTGTTGTTTTGTTAAAATACGTAGGTGTAGTTCACCTGAAGACGTATTAATACTAATTAATTTAATTAAGTATAATAATTATCTGTTCTCGTGATTTTAATAATAGGCATAACGTCTTTTACACATTCAGACTGTGTCCGAATTGTGTGATAAAAATTTTCTACCACAAATATTTGACAGTTAATGATACTAATCGTTAAAAATTGAGATAATTTGTCTAAAATCTTTAAATTTAAGATTACGTTATAAACCAATAAAAAAGTTTGAAATTTTAAACACAATCGCCCTTATTGTGATTGTCGCGTTGTTATCGACTGACTGATGGAAGTTTACGAGCTCGTCAAAATGCCCGATGATAAATTTAGGTTGTGACTAGACATTTTGTTTTAATTTTAGATAGACATCACTTTGGAGTCGATTATCCATCGATACCGACACGACATTCGCAATAGAGGTGATTATATACTTGAGTCCCAGATCCTTTACTATAAACAGCTTCTAATCATATTAATCCATTAAACATAGATTAATTGGTTGTGGTCCATGTTGGTCCATGTTGATGGTCCATGTTGGTTGGTCCATGTTGAAAGTATTGGTTCTTTTGTTTTCGATAAAACAAATAGTAAATCCTTCTTTTTAGCACGAGCTGAATAGTAGGGGTTTGGGTTAGGGTTTTGTTGAAAAGTATTATAAAATAAAATTAATCAAAAATTCAAAAGATGGTGGTGGTAAGTGGTTTTTAAGTTCGTATTTTATTAACCTCATTTCATTATATCAAAGAATTTGAAAATATTATAATTTAAATTAAGAAGTTTTTAATTCGTCTATATTAGTTAATTTATTTAAGATTTTTTCGGATTTTTATCATTGAAAACAAAGGGACCATTTACTCACAATATATCTACCACAAAAAGTAGAAACATTTACTCCGCCCCCCATTTTTAACCCCAGGGTACTTGTGTAAAGATACACAACCCTTACAAAAAATAGAACTATACCTTAAGTTTCTTCTTGGCAACTCATTGCAACAACCAAACTCCAAAAATTCAACTCTTGCTTTGTAACAGTGGTACAACAAAGAACTTATCGGTTTGGCGAATTATATCATCAAATCAAAAATCTCTGGAAATGCACACTATGTGTGTGTACTAAGCCAACACTAATATAATTAAGAAGTTTTCAATTTCATTTGTATTAATTAATTAATTTAGATTTTTTCGGTTTTTTAGACAAACTATTATTTTTAATGACATTCACAATGTTTGTGAGTAAACGGTCTCCTTGTTTTCAATGACTTAAAAAAGTCGTAAACATTGTGAATGTCATTAAAAATAATGTTTTGTCGAAAAAGCCGATTTTTTTTTTAAATAAATTAGAATTTAAAGTTTTTTGTCTGCAAAATTATATTCAGGACCTTATTAGTTTCTGGTAATAACTAATTAAAATTAAAGTTATTTTATTCAATAAAATAAAACAATAAAAAGTTGGATATCAGAAAATGCCAACAATTTTATGCTCGCAATCAGATGTCAGTAAAAATAAAAAAGGCCCAGAAAAAACTAAAACTGTACGGAAACTCTAACTGAGTTAAGAACAGAATTAACAGAAAAAATTAACTACATTGTGCTCGTGTTCAAAACAAAATCCGCTAATACAAAAATTGACCACTTGACCTGTACAAGTGGCATTCTATAATTTCCCTATTGTGTTGCTATCTGGTGTATAGCAATAAGTATCAATTTCCCATGTCCATTAATTTTCTTTGTTGAAGAAGTTTCACGGGTCAAATAAATTCGTATCACGGGATTCAATTCTATGTATATATAAGCTATGGAATTGGACTTTGCAATAATAATTTTTAATTATTTTTTATAAAATAAAGTTTTCTGTAGTTAAAAAGCACATCTAAAATTAATTCATTGGACTGAGGACCAAGCACTGGAAAAGTATCTCGCATAACGCCTGGCCTATTCTCACGTCAAAGGTGTTTTTTTTAGGGCGGAACAGCCCGTTTGTAGACACCTAGTGACCACAAGACAACACAATTTTAATACACTATAAGAAAGGATCAAGGTTTAATGGTTAATAAAGCTATTGGTTTTCATCTATTGCTTCTTTAAATCAGCAACCTAAGAAAAAAATATTATTATTTCATATGCATCCGGAGATTTCCTGAAATTTAATTCTTAATTAATACTTTTCGGCTTCCTAAACATTATACAACTTTATTAATTTAATCTTTCCCGAACGACTGAAATTAAATAAATTTAAATAAATGTGTGTGGTACTGAAGGTTGCAAAATTTATTAGTATATAGTTCCAATTCACAGAGTATGGCTGACTAACAAAATAAATGTATGCAATTAATGTATTAATATTTGATGTGTAGATAGATCCCAACACCAATCATCGTGACATAATAATTTATCTACGAGATTATTGTTAGCTGCACCTGCATCTCGAAAACTTATATCGTACATACAGTTCCTGAAATAATATTCTTATCACCAGGTGAAATTTCTGAAACCAGAGCTTATTTAAGATTAATTAATACCCAGTAAACTATTATCATTTAATGATGCCATAGTTAATTATATTTTTTTTTACCCAATCTGAAAACAAAACTAAGCTTTGAATGGTGAGACGGAATCATCAACGCCTCACGAAAACTCCAAACGGCAGTCAAATTCCGTAAGGCAAACAACAACAACAACTCCAAAAGGCTCGTAATAATGCCATTTTTTTTTTATTTTTCCAAAATAATATAGTTATAATGAAAAATTGGAGCTGTTGGTACAAACAAATTTTGTACGATTAATGGTTAATGTTTGGCCCGCAGTTATGTGACATTTGAGTGTTATCTGTGTGCTCGAATTGGCAACCAATGAAAGTTGGTTATTTTATTGAAAGCGATGTACATTTACATGAATGTTTTCCTCATTGTTTTCGATGTTGTTTTCAGATTGTAAAATGTTGTTGTTGCATGTCCCATGTAAACAAATTATCGTTTTTCATAGTAAAATTAGCAGTAATAGTAAAATTCATAATAAAATCAGCAGTGTACAGAAAATAACGCCGAAAACAACCAAAATATGTATGCCGTAGTAAGTTTTGGTTGTTTTCGTAAAAACTTATCGATAATATTTTGTACCGAAATTAATTATTTAATAAGTTAAATTGATTTTAAAGTGTAAAGTGTATAATCCGGTGATTATATATAATTCCCAGTGCGTTTGGTAAATTTGTGAAATATCAATGATCGCCGCCACGCCACAAGCCGCACCAAACAGTAACACGCAATGAATGCATTGGCTTCTCATTGTTTGTTTACGAACCCACCGAGAAGGAAATGCGCCTCGTCCGAAAAGATAATTTTTTGAGCAACATCCGAATGGAGTACGCCAAGGCCAGCCGCGGCTCCCATTTGAATGAAATCATTTTCCATAAATAACCAGGAGGATTGTACTTTCAAACAAAAAAATAAATTTGGAAATATATTAAGCCGTTTTTGTTTTATTAAATTTTTAAATCTGAACTTCTTATTGGGACGCCCTTCATTGCCCATTATTAGTTATACATTTTTCCCATCTTTCTCGTAATGCGTCGATGCCACGCCAAAAAACTGTTGTTCTTCTGTTATTGAGCATTTTCGTATATTTTCGTAGGAAGTGAAGTAGTCCTCAGCAAGCCCGTCCCCCATCGATGCAAATAAGTGATAATCGGACTGAGCTAAGTCTGCCGAGTAAGCCGCATATGAAAGTATTTCCCAATTAAGTGCTTCCAACGTTTCCATGCCCTGTTTTGTTTTGTGTGATGGTACATTATCATGAAGCAACATCACTATGTGTTGCCTTTTATCAAATTCTGGTCGTTTTTCACGCAAAGCTCGATTTAAATTGATCATTTGTTGTTTGTAGCGTTCATTATGTACGGTTTCACCAGGTTTTAGCAGCTCAAAACAAATCACACTCTTCTGATCCCATCAAATATAGAGCATTGTCTTCCGTCCAAAGCGATTTGGCCTTGCAGTCGATGTCGATGGTTGTCCTGGATCAATCCAAGACATTTTGCACTTTGGATTCTCAAAATAGATCCATTTTTCATCGCTAGTCACAATTCGATGGAGAAATGAATGTCTTTTGTATATCTGGCGAGGAACATTTCGCAAGAGGTTTTTCTATTTTCCTATTGCCTTTCATTCAGTTTATGCGGAACCCGTTTTCCCAACTTTTAGATTTTCCCCAAACGTATGAAAACGGCTTCTCGTGACACATTCAATTGATCCGTGAGTTGTTTTTGTGTTTGAGCGTCATCCTCATCCAACAATGCTTGCAATTCACTGTCCAAACTTTTTTGGTGGTCTTCCACGTTCTTCGTTTCTCACGACAAAATCCGACTTTTGAATTTAATTAACCACTCAGAGCATTGTGATTTACCAAGATCATGCTCATCGTAAGCTTTGACAAGCATTCGATATGAGTCTGTAGCAGTTTTCTTCCGCAAATCGTAATATGTAGGCATAAAACTCGAAATTTTTAACACGTCAAAATTGTATGAAATTTGTATGGCTATGAATTGGATGTTGTTGACAGATGGTTTGTCGAAAGATACATTGACAGGTGGCGCCATTTAATGGTAAATTCCGGTTTCATATTTACATACTTGGTATAACTCCTTACTGAATTCCTAATGTACAAATTTCTTAAATATATATGTATTCCAAATCTATTTTGAAATAAAACAAATGAGTATTATAAGTATTATTTTATTACTTTAGCGAAAAAGTGAGAGCTATATAAGCCGTTGCCCCTACACTTAAAGTATTGCCAAAAAATCAGCCAAATTGGTTTCACAAATAAATTTAAATTGGGTAAACAGTACTAAATAAGTTCCCAAGATGATAACTGCAGATCTTCCACATGGTCAAAAATATTTTCATTGTTTTTAATATTCATGTATAGCCAGCCACATCTAAGCGCACCAAACTATTTGCAGTTTTATGCAATTGGCAGACATAATGAATTATTATTATTATAGTTTTAAACTTTCATATTTATCACTTTAACCAAAGAGGTTTGGTAATTATATATATCACAGGAATAATTCTAAATAATTTATCATATTTACCGACGCAGTTGGTAATTATGTGTAATAACCGGTAATTATTTATAATAATTAATTATGCGCTTTGACCCTAGCATATATATGTATATTTAGAACATGTGGGGGGGATGTCAAGGAGCGTAATTTTCAAGCAGCCAGATAGTTTTTATGCGGAAGATCGGGTGAAATAGTCGTTTAAAGTGATAATAATTAGAAAAATTGTTTTATTACTATTAGGATTTTCTTTTTGTTTGTATTTCTTTCAATGTGAGTTTGTGGTGTTTTATATACATACATACATAATAATAAAAATAAATGAAATCAATAAATCAATCATTCTTTCCAAACAAAGAAAATGATTTGAAAATCAAAAAAATTGACCTGAGATCAAAAAATTTTGATCGGAAGTTCGTGACCTGTTCTCTCCAAGTAAAAAAAATTGATTTATTTTTTGATCGCAATCAATTTTGAAAATCTCAACATTTCGGGAATTTTTTGACGTTTACAAATACATAAATATGTTAACGACAAAAGTATAAACATAAATACATATTTCAAAAAAGTATCACTTTTTGACTAGTTGATCGTGAGATTTTGACATACAAAATAATTTTATTTTTCGCTTTAAAATAATTGCTTCGTTATCACTGTGTTAAAATAATTGATTGATTAATTGATGATTGATTGGACTGTAGAACCAAGTACTGGATAAGTGCCCGGATAGCGCTGGGCTTATTCCTACAGCCTGTTTACATATAACAATAGGAAGGATAGGAAAGGTTTTTTTTGGGGACAGAACGACCCGGTTTCAGACACCTAGCAATCGTACGGCACAACACAATTCTAATCTACTAGAGAAAGGATAAAGGCTTAATAGGTTTAATGGATAAAGATGGTATCGGTCTTCAACAATTGCTTCTCTAAATCTGGAAATTTCCTGAAATTTAATTCTGCATTAATAAATTCCGGCTTCCTACAAAATTGAACAAAATTGATTGATTGAATCGGCCCGGTTACAGACCCCTAGATAAAGTCGATAGTTAGTAACACACTGACAACACAATTCTAATCTACACAATCAACAATTAATATTTCAAAGAAATATTATTTCACAGCATCTGTAGATTTCCTGAAGTTTAATTCTAAATTAATATTTTCCGGCTTCCTAAATAATATTGATTCTGATTGATTGATTCTGAATGTACGACCAAGTTCTTACACACAAGCTCCCAGGTGACGCCGGGGCCACCGTACACTCTTTTTTACATATAGTAAAACCAAAGGATTGGGTAGGTTAAATAAGTGGGACAGAATCGGTCCGGTTACAGGCAGCTAGGTATAGCCGATAGTTAGTAACACAACGGCAACATAGTACTAAACTATGGGGGAAAGAATAAAAGTTTAATAGGTTAAACTATTATTGATGGTATTGGTCATCAATAATTGCTTCTTTAAATCAGCAACCTAAGGAAAAATGTTATTAGTTCATATCTATCTGGAAATTTTCTGAGATTTAATTCTGCATTAATAAATTCCAGCTTCCTAAACAAAATTGATTGATTGAATCGGTTCGGTTACATACACCTGATAAAGTCGACAGTTAGTAACACAATGACAATATAATTCTAATCTATACTATCGGCAATTAAAAATACATAGAAATATTATTTCACAAGCATCTGCAGGTTTCCTGAAATCTAATACTAAATTAATATGTTCCTGCTACCTAAATCATATAAAAAATTATTAATTTAATTCTCTCCTCCTGCAACTTACAATAGAATTTCCTGAAACCACAATTTCCTGACAATATACGAAATAATAAAATTATACTTGAATAAAATAAATGTCAAAGCAGGAAAGGCACGCACGGCCTTCCTAAATTCTGAGTCTGTTGATTTGATGGATTTATTTATAAAAACTATTTATGAAAGCCACTTGTCCTTGCCATCCCTAATCTAATACAAATATGTTTATTTATAAAAATAGAAATTGACCAAACGAAAACTGGTTCCAAAAACAGCTAATCTGGAATCTTAACAAATTAAACCAAAATTAAACAAAACTATTAAAGTAATCAGGAATCTGTAAGATGACAGAATTAATAATAAGTAGCTAGCACATCTGTAGGATCCATGATAATTAAATAACCCAATCAATTGTTCAATGTTTTAATTATAAAATAAATGATCAAGTTAGGCGAACCGTGTTCAAAAAAGGAACTTACTTATCTGAAAAGGAAATTTTTGATATGGGAAATGCATCCGATTAAGAGCTGTCAGATACTGGAGATCTGGATCATGGTGAACCACATAATTCCAATCAAATTAATCAAGAAACCGTTGGAATAAAAAATGACGTTGATTTGTCTACAGTTACTTACACTAATAAATTCATCAACCTATAGCTGATGTGATTCTAGACCAAAATCATTGTAATGGTAATGTTGGAAATTTGAATTTTGAAGAGCCGGAGGACGAACCAGAGTTTATTGAGGTTACTGCAATATTAAAAGCAGATGCGGATATTCTATTTGGAAATAATATGGATTGTTCCGATAACACGACCAATCTATCGCCGTCAACATATTCCTTTAAGTATATAGTAATTATTTTTTTGATAAAATGGTGAAGTATACGAATTTGTATGCTGCAGAAACCAGTGGTGGGAGCGGTTCATTTAAAAATACTAACCAGGCAGAATTGATTAAGTTTGTTGGTATTCAAATTATGATAGACAATTTAAAATTGGACCGCCTTCGAACATATTGGAATAAAAATTTAGGAATTAATCCAATAATGAACGCAATGTCGTTTTAAAGGTTCATTTAATTACGAACGAACTTGCACTTTTTCGATAAAAAAAACAACTCGCTTTAATATCAAGCTACAGCCATGCCAAAAAGTTGCCATGAATATGAAATCGAAAAAAATTATTAATATAGACGAGCAAATAGTCCCATTTAAAGGCCATCTTAGTATAAAACAATACGTAAAGGGAAAGCCATGCCCATGGGGAATTAAAGTATTTGTTTTATGCGATAAGGGTGGTTTACCTTACGATTTTTATTATATATCAGAGTGCAAGTACTGAAATTACACAAACAAACAAATTTAATTTTGGAGTCGGTTCAGAAATAGTTGTGCAACTAGCCAAACGAATTTTCCAACCAGGACATTCATTACATTTTGATTACTATATTTCAGTAGTTAAATGCTACGGATACTATACGAATCAATCGATTCGCTATTCCACCATATTTATCGGATAAGGAGTAGAAATCAAAAGGGCGTGGAACCTCAGACGAAACGGTTAATTTGGTCAGCAACATTGGCGTTGTAAAGTGGCAGGACAACAAAACGGTATATTTGGCTTCAAATTGTGTCGGAATTGGTGAAAAATGTATGGTATCAAGATGGGACAAAAAAAGTATATACAATAAATATAAATCAACCAGAAATTGTCTATCGATACAATTTTGGAATGGGAGGAGTTAATTTTTTAGATCAGTTAATCTCCTACTACAGAATTTTTATTAAAATCAGTAAATGGAGATTACGTATTTTTACTCATTCTATCGATTTTACGAATGCGGCTTCTTTTTTTTTTTTTTTTTTTTTTATTTATTTGGCACTAGCTCCAAAAATTTGGTGCCATATGGCCCGTTTCAAAATTTACAATTTTTAATTTTTAACATTTTTTAACATAATAATAATAATTTAATTTTAATTTCTTTTCATTCACCTAGCCTCCACACATCGATCCCCTTTCACACTTCTATCTGATTTGTTCTAATAAATTCATACATATTCTTATATACGTTCATTCCCATTCGTAATAATTCAGTTAAACTACTTGCACTCAATAGAACATCGAACATTTGTCTGCTCTGGTTAAATGCAGAACATTTCAGAATCAAATGTTCGATGTCCTCCACAACCAAACAGCTTTCACATAATTCACACACAACCAAATTGCGTTTCTTCAAACATTCTTTCCATGATTCAATCTCACTCGTTCCATAGTTCGTAACATTCTAGTATCTCCTTTGAGCACCTTAAAGAACGGTTGCCTCAAAGGAGACCTAACCAACTCAAAGTACTTCTTACCTTTCACCTGACATTTTTCAACAAACTCTCTCTCCCATTTTCTCCACAGATTCATCTGAAACATGCGAAGTACGTCTCTGGCATCCATGAATTCAAATTCATTTACATCCTCAATCAAACAACCCCGTTTCGCAAGCATATCGGCTCTTTCATTACCTTCAATCTGTAGGTGTGAAGGTATCCATTGAAGGATGACCTCCCTCCCATAAGATTGAAGATACTTATATAGCATTTCCACATACACATTGCCATGAGTTCCCCCACCCTTACTAATTAATTCCAACCCACTCCGGGAGTCAGAGAATAACACTATTCTCCTTCTCCCTTGTGTCATTGCCAACTTGATCCCTTCCATAATCGCTATCAATTCTGCATTCATTATACAGATACTGTCATGCACTCTTACCATTTTCTCTTTCTTCATTGAAGGAATATAAATTCCCACACCTACGCGATCATCATTTACACTAGCATCTGTATACACTTCCACATGTGCAACATAATTCATTCGCATTTTGCAAAATTCGCTCTTAACCGATAACTCATTCATCATTGCTTTTGTTGTGTCACCAAACTTCAACCGCACTATTAGATTGCTCGGAGGGACTTTCGGATTTGCCGGACGAATCTTGGAGAATATGTTAATATTTTCCAAGATTACCAGTGATCTTGTTGTCTTTTTGTAAACCAACCCTCTTTGCAATCTCTCTTTCATTTCATTCACTAATTTATTGTCCTTAGTTAACATTCGCACAGTCTCTCGCACGGTGATCCATTCCCTCTTAAAATTAAGAGGCGAATCACCCAATTCAGACCACAGAGTATGTATTGGTGTCGAATTGATCGCTCCCAATACCACTCTAGCACACGCATTCTCCACAAGCAGCAACTTTTTAAACCCAACCTTGGACCCATCACCATATATACTCATTCCATACGCAATTTTAGTTGACACTAGCGCCTTTCGTAACATATCAGTCACACCTGGATGAGCTCCCCATTTTGGTTTGCTCACCCTTTTAATCACGTTCAATCTACTCTTACAATTATCGGCCAATTTTTCCATATGCACTTTGAAACTCATCCTTCTGTCAATCCAGATTCCCAAATACCTAGTCAATTTCACACACTCAATTCTCTCATTATATATTCGCACATCAACCATCCGATTCATTCTAAAAGCCATACTACAACATTTACTCGATTTTACTCTCAAATTAAGTTCACTCAAACATTCGGTTACCTGATTCACACATTCTTGAGCCCGACTCAAGGCCTCCTCGATGGTACTCTCCTTGCCCATCAGGACAAAGTCATCTGCAAATTGCAAAATGACTTTGCCCGAGGAGTTACACCTATGTATCGAGCTCGTATACAGGTTGAAGAGAGTCGGTGAGATTTTACTGCCTTGGGGGAGGCCGATAGTCACCGCCCCTTCCAACCTATACCCTCTACCACATAAAACTAACTTTCTCTCATTCATGAACTCATACACCCATTTGCAAATTTTCCAAGGAAACCCCAAGTCCATAAGGATCTGATAAAGTTTCCCTGGAACCACGTAATCATATGTCCTTTCTATATCCAAAAATACCGCCACAACATACTTATTTTCCTTTTGTACTTCCCACACAAACTTTTCTACACACTCATTAGCAGAGTGGTTGTGACGAAACCCAAAGGTGGTTTCCGGCAACAAATTTCCCTCATTCACAAATTTATCTATACGACCTTTCATCATACCATTCACAATTTTAACAAATACATTCAACATACATATTCCCCTGTAATTTGTTGCCAGATTCCTATCCCGATCCCTTTTAGGAATAGGTACCACTCTGCTTTCCTTCCATTTTTCCGGTATCTGAATACTCATCCATACTTGATTGAGAATTCGAAGCAAGGCCGCCTTGGCTTCGAATTCTAATCTACTAATCATTTTATAACTCACTCTGTTGGTTCCGGGGGTAGTAGATTTGGATGTTTCTAAAACCCCTCGGAACTCTTCCCATTCAAACTCCTTACACATATCGTTCATAAATTCATTTTCATTATCAGGTAGCAAAACTTCATACCTATCACTCAAATTGTTACGTACGTCCGTAACCATTTGTAAAAGGAAACCTCCATTCTCTCTGTCATCTAATACTGCATTTCTGCCTTGCGCTCTATATTCTCTCACTCTATTAAATTTATCCCATACATCCTTAGTTGTGGTTCTATGTGTCATTTTTGGTACATAGTCCCGCCAACTTTTTCTTTTCGCTCTACGGATAGCCTTTTTCAATTTTGCATTCATTCTTCCATAATTTATTCTGCATTCATGACATATACACCTACTGAATTCTCTCAATGCTATCCGTTTCCTTTCATACCAATACTGGATTTCATTGTTCCACCAACCATTCACCTTGTATTCATTCCCTCTGATATTTATAGTGCACATTTCATTCTCTCTCTCTATTTCATCCTCAAGTTGGTTAACCTCATTTACTTCTTTCATTGTGAGAGTCTCATTCATACGTTCGACCCATTTCTTACCATTCATAATGACCTTACGGTCTATGTCAACATTTATACCACCTAAGCATGCCCTGATCAAATAATGATCACTACCCAAATTCTCATCTGTGACATTCCAAGTGACTTGGCCCGCCAGCCCGCTAGATATTAAAGTTAAATCTATCGCGCTGGCTGTCGACCCCACTCTCGGCATTCTAGTCGACCCACCATCATTCAGGACTACGAGATTGAAATCCAGAATGAGGCGGGTCAACCAGTTGCCTCTAGCATCAGTTCTTTCACTCCCCCATATTCTCGAATGCGCATTCATATCACCCGCTAGAATCACGTCACTTTTGCCTTCCACCCATTCAAACAAAATTTGAAAATCTCGTTGGCTTCTCTCTCTGTCAGACGTAGACAACACTGGAGTTGCATAGATACTAACAAATAACAAGTTTCTGTCCAGATTCCGAGTTTTGGCCGCGATGACTTCAATGTGCTCGAAGCGCGGTATGTCACAAAGGACCAGGCTGATATTGGCACGTGCCAATATCGCCACCCCGCCGAAGCCATCAGCCCTCGGTCTGGACAGATAATTGTATCCTTTCACCCGAAACGTCTTACCCTCACGCTCCCAAGTTTCACACAAAATCATCACATTCACATCATTATTGGTCAGATAATTCCGCAACATATCGCCATTGGCATATATACTGCGAATATTTATCTGACCAATTTTCATGCATTCATTGGATCTCAGCATTCGCTCTACCATTCAAAGAAATGAAGAAAGGATAGGGCATTTATAAATGCAAATGCGTTCTCTCTCCTCCTTCCCTCATTCATCATCAATCATACTTACATGGTTATTTCCAAATAGTGTTAATTCTTTTGGAGTTAAATTAGAATATCTCATTGCTAGCCATGCTTCATTTTTTTTTATTGTCTCTATGTCCATTGCTGTATTACAAGTTGTTTGTTGATTTGATTGCGGTTGTTGTTGTAATCTTTCTTGTTGTCGTTGTACTTGCTGTATTTGTGTTGTAGTTTGTTCGTTTCTAGTAGTTGTTTTAGTTGTTGCGGCTGTTGTTGGTTTTGTTGTTGTTGTACTTGATCTTTTTGTTGCTGTTGTTGTTGTGGTTGGTTTAATTGTGTCTGTTGTTGCCTTGAAGTTGAAATAGTTTTTGGATGTGATTGTGGTTTTGTCTGTTCTAGTTGGTTTTCTTTGTTTTGCGGCTTTTGTGGTGTGTTTGGTGGGTTAAAGGAGGTTTTTAGTGTATCTGCATATGTTGTCTGGTTAGCTGGTGTGGTGTTTGCATATAATCGAAAATATTTGGCTTTCGCCTCGGGAAATGTTAATCTATCTACAGTTTTAATTTTCACTATTTCTACTTCTCGTTTATATACTCGACATTCCTTACTGTTGCTGGTGTGTGCCTCTCCACAATTTATGCATTTTAGTGTAGTGCACGGCTGGTTGTGTGGTGTTACTTCACTACATTTGTAGCACTTAGGATCACTTGTGCATCTCTTTTTGGTGTGACCAAATTTGTGGCATTCGGTGCACTTCAACGGATTTGGAATGTACAATCGAATGCTTAGTTGTATAAAGCCTGCCCTCACATATTCCGGTAATATTGGTGAATTAAAAGTCAGGATAATTGCTGCTGTGTCCGTTAATTTATTTTCCACCCATTTCTTTATTTTGTATACCTCTATGACGCCTTGGTCCTTAAGCCCTTCTTTGATTTCCTCCTCAGTTAAACTTTTTAGGTCGTGGCAGAAAATGATACCTTTGGAACTGTTTAATATGGGGTGTTCCGTCACTTTTATTTTGGCTAATTGTCCCAGAGATGTTGCCTTCAGTAATGCATCCGTCGCTGCCTGATTTTTTGTCAGAACCAAGAGTTCTCCAGCTCTCGAACGTTGCGTTTTAATGATACCTTTGGTTATCATATCCAGCGCTTTTTGTATTCCAAAAGGTGAAAAATTTGACAGGTTTTGTCCCTCCTGCTCGTGCTTGATTATTAAATATTTTTCATTTACTCCATTGCAATCCATTATATCTGCACCGCCACCGAATCCTAATCTCTTTGTTCGCATTTCTTCGATCTTTTTCCTTTTGGAGGGTTGGGTATTATTTCCCAACATCCTCAACGGTGCGAATCTATTTGGGCTTTCAAAGATCGCCCCTTTTAAGGGCCGAAGCCCTCCTTTTGCCCACACCTGCCTTTACTTACTGTCTAAAAACACGCCGCTTAAATATAAACAAACACTTGTTGTTGTTGCCACCAAACAATAATCCACTTAAACACTATATATTTACGTCCACCACCTTTTTTTAATATTATAAAATTGTTCGTACACCACTATAAAACTATTTTAACTTAATAAAAACCCAAAACCACTTTAATTAACTATTTATTAAATGAAAACTAAATTTTACACCGAGCTGTCAATTTTTATATGTACGCTTGATGTCGATTCACAAGAAGATGAATGCGGCTTCTTGGATTGAGTATAAGAACGACATAAAATGATTAAATAAAAAAGATGGAATGGATCTATACGATTTTCGGTTGCAATGCTTTAATAACCGCGAATCAAACAAAGAAGCGTGGAAGACGCTCACTGGTTCTAAAAAGAAGAAAAGCGAATCGCAACCAATTGATGAACTTCGGTTTGATTCAGTTAGTCATTTACCAAACATGACCAAAGCCATAGCGTCAAGATGTAAATATCCTAAGTGTACCGGGTTATCAAGAATTTCTTGTGTTAAATGCAACGGTTTTTTAAAATATCATACAGAAGACTGATAGCTTATTATATAAAGTTATATATAGATTTATATATATTTTTTTAAATTTAGTACGTACATGTACCTTTATAATTTTAAATTATATTTATTTTAATTTTGTGATTTACGTACATTATAATTTATTATTTTCTTGACATATAAAGGGTGTCCCAATAAGAAGTTCAGATTAGAAATTTAATAAAATAAAAACGGCTTAAGATATTCCCAAATTTATTTTTCTGTTTGAAAATACAATACTCCTGGTTATTTATGGAAAATGATTTCATTCAAATGGGAGCCGCGGCTGGCCTCGGCGTACTCCATTCGGTCGGTCCAATTTCTGAGCACATTTTGGATTGTGTGCGGATCTATTTCGGCAATGGTTGCTTCAATATTGGCTTCCAAATGCTCAATTCTTTGTGAATGGAACACTTTTCCTTCATGGCACCTCTCAAATTAAAATCCAAAGACGTCAAATCACAGCTCCTTGCCGGCCAATTCACGTCACCATTTCAACTGATAATGTGGCCATCGAATTTTTGACGCAGTTTCGCTATTGTATCGCTCAATGTGTGGCATGGCGCACCATCTTGCTGGAACCAAAAGGTCGTCCAAACCATTATCTTCAAGATACGGCCACAAAAAGATATAATATGTGGCGGTAGTTGATTCCGTTGACCATAACGGTCGCGCCGGGCTCATTTTGGAAGAACGAGACAAGCCGCTCCAAACAGTAACACGCAATGGATGCATTGGCTTCTCCACATATCCTTGTGGATTTTCCGTTCTCCAAATGCGACAATTTTGTTTGTTTACGCACCTACCGAGATGGAAATACGCCTCGTCCAAAAATATGATTTTTTGAGCAAAATCCTATTCAATTTCGAGTTTGTTGCAGGCCCACACAGCGAATCGATGTCGAAGCGGGTAGTCACGGGCTTCAATTGCTGGACCAATTGAACTTTATAGGGCCACAAACCAAGATCTTTACGCAGATTTCGTTGCATGGAAGATCGGCTGATGTTCATTTCCGATGCACGATGACAAATTGATGTTCTCGGCCGTTGGCGCACATTTTCGGCCACCGCGGTGATATTTTCGGCTGAACGAATACGACGAGCACGGATACGCGTTGGATTGTTGACTAGGTAGCCCATATCACGCACTTTATGCACAAACTTCTTGATACCGTTGGGTGTGAGTCCCGTGTTTTGACCAAATTGTGTACGACATCGAGCTTCTGCCAAAGAAAGAATGGCATTAGTGTTGCCAGAACCAAAATAACCGATATGTCAAATCTGAACCGGTTATTGTGACACTCTATACGAGTATATGTGATTGCGGTTCCTTGATTCATAAAAAATACTGGTCTTTTTTCTTTTACCTTTTGTATGATTTGTCATCATATTGATTGATTGATTTCAAAGGGCTCCTGAGGGCTTTGCAAATCAATTGTTTGTAGATAGGTTTGTTTTTAACTTTCTTTCCAAAAGAAATCGTTATTTTAGAAAGAAACAATTTATTTCCAATGATGGGCAAAATATTTCGACTGAAAGGGTTAATGTACGTTTTTCTCTTGAATAATCAGTTGCTATTTAATCTTCACAGTTTTTTTTACATGGTAATTAAAAATCCAAAAATCATCTAGAATGATTTACAATAAAAATTAGGAAAAAAGTAAAAAATATTTTTATTAATAGCAGCCGTATTGCTGCTACTATGTCTGTTGTTGTCGTATCGTTGTTGTTGTTTCCGATGCTGTTGGTTCGCTGCTATTATTATTGCCACGGTTATTGTCGCGTATGCTGCTCCTGTAAGTGCTATTGTTATAGCCGTTATCCGGCTCCCTCGTGGGTAAGTGTCGTCATTGTAGGGCAAATGTAGGTCCAAAACTGGTGTGGCGGCTTTTCTGCGTTCACCTGTTGTTGTTGTTGCGTGGATGACGGCTTTAATGCGCTCGCCATAAATATATTTCATTCACGTTGGTGGGTCGGCCTTATTTATTTTTTGGGCTTGCACTAAAAAAACTTCATAAATTATGTGTGTCATGTCGCGTGGGTTTGGCGGCTAAATTTGTACACACGCAAAATTTAAACACCCACGTTTGCACTGCAAATTTTATACCACTCACACAATGTCAATTTTCAATTTACATATTATATTAATTTTAATGTTAGTATTATATTTACGTAAAACCGGACGTCGAGGTCACCACTTCCAAATAAATATTGTTTATTATTAATTTTAATGTTTAATTTATTTATTATATTATATTATTATTAATTAATTTTATTAATATTAATTTTAATTTAATTTATTAAATTGTCTTATTTATTTTATTTAAATAAAATAAATTTGATATTTGTTTATTAATAATCCACCATGTACCATGGCGGAGTGGTGTGTGTACGGCATGGTGTGAGCAAGCGCAAGTTGTTTTGCGCGACTGGTTTTGAGCGGCTGATTTGGACGAACCGAATGGGAAAATAATTTTATTTTATAAATTAAATTTGTTCGTTCTTTTTTGGTTATGCCATAGACAGACTACTGGTTTCATAACTATAGTTTCGAGTTAACCATGATTTCGTTGTAATGTGTCATGCTTAACCATTATTTACAACTAGGTTGCGGAAACAATTTTTTTTCTGTTCTGTCAATAGAAAAGTTATTTCTCACAATTTAAAAGTCAATTGAATGTCAATCTTGACGTTTTTGTCAATGCCTACTCCATTACTATTTAAAACTAAATGAGAAGACAATGAATTGTAGTGTGTCATGAGTTCTCATTTGAGAAATCATGATCTCGAAACCATAGTTATGAAACCAGTAGTCTGTCTATTGCATTACGTAACTGTTTGTTGTGTTGCTTTTGCTTTCGTTGTGTACATCTGTAGATGCATTTACTCTATTTGCACGTACAGAGTGAAGACTGGTGAACTTGCAAGATTTTAAGTTTGCTATATGTACGATTAGAATATTGGTTTGAATATTCTAACCGCTACAAGACATGCTTATTCGCTTTTTAGGAACACTACATACATGACCGACCAGCCAAAGGTGGTTACAATTGAGACGAGCAGAGTAAATGAGTTGAACAACTGAATTAGCTGAGGAGGTAGTTTGTTCATTCACATATTTCTGAGGAGCTGCTTGTTTTTATTTTTGACGTGTGCATTTTTTTGAAAATTGTGTTATAAGCAACATGTCGTGACAGGACACAACTTTATATTGTGTTTTAGCTAGGAAAATCAACCACTTGCTGTTTTGTATCGGGATCGAAGGAAATACAGATTTGAAAGTTAAAGCACAGAGGTTCGAATCCCGATAGGGATAAAGAACAAGATCGAGATGAAAAAGACATTTGATCTTCTGATTGCGATCGGTGAAGAAAATGAGGACAATTTTGACCTCCTGTCGGTGTAAAGAACTCAAGAGCTTACTCGTCTTCCATGTCAGTACTGACTGGCATGGAGTTATGTAATGCGCAGATGTTTCTACACACATTGACCATACGTCATCGATTTGGCAAAAGCGAACTGCGAAAGTGTGGGCTTCAGCCCCAGAACAGATTGCAAAGATGAAAAAGATACAAGTTAAAAAATATGAGTGAAATTAAGATGTAGTTTCTGGCATCCTAAGACATATAAAATGTACAAGCGAGAATTATCTACGAAAAAAACTCAAATAAGTGAATAAGACGCCGATCGATTTCAATTTTGTTTATTCATTAAATAAAAAAATAAATATGGTTGATTATTATTTTTGATATAACAAAAAATTTACAAATATTTAATTTTAGAAATATAAGATTGTTAAAATTTATTTCTTAGACACCTGTATTAACACGTTTACTGCTGTGTGATTTACTAGTGAGTCATCACGTGCATATGTTTTTAAAGTAAAATATTTTTCCGGCACTTGATTGAAACACTCTAAACATAGTGCTGGATTACACTCGCGGTTGTAAGTTTTATTCAGGAGAAACAATTACATTTAACCGTTATTTATTATTTTTGTAATACATTTTCTAATACATTTTTTTCCTATGGTGGCAGCAAACGTGTTAATATTGAAATGGTAGGAGATATAAGTAGCTATTATTGTGTTTGTATCTACATGATAGATATTCTTGACAACCCAAAACCAAGCAAATATATTTCATATTTTTCCTAATGTAGTTAATATCTAGATAAATAGTAAAAAAAATCCGTAAAACCTCATCATCAAGTCAAGTATCATTACCACATTGGAACAATATAAAATTTCTTTCTATAATTTGTCCCTCAACATCAATTTCTAAAGATAAGTCTGTATAAGTATAGATACATTTACAACAACAATAGATAAAGTTTCAATGATTACTTCTTTTTCCATCATCTTAAGTAGATAAATTAATAACAATATTTAATATATAGAAAATTAAACATCCAATGTATTATCATGTTATTGTTAATTAATTATAAAACTATAGCAACTTCACATGAAATTAAAGATGAAATTATTTTTTAAAACAAAACAAAACTTAATTCGAAAATTTTTCATTTTCATTACAAGGAAAAGTTTGAGATTTTAATTCAATTTTTTTTTTTGTAAAGTTAAGTGAATTTTTCGTCGTGTGTATTATGTACTCTATATGTACGTATATAGTTATAGCGTATGTACTATAGTTTATCATTCTACAAATTTTATGACGTAAAATGTAAAAATCGATATATATGAATTTTTTGTTTTTTATTGACGATTTATTGCAACACTGGTGATAGAAGGAAAATGGGCTTAATTTATTATTTAATATTACGAATAAAGATGCGATGTGGACGTGGCAAATACATACAATTAAAGTATACGGCTATTAAACGAGGATTTTAAGTTCTTATTTATGCTCAGTCGAAGACATAAAATACATTTTATCCTAGGGCAATAAACTTAAGATCGATTTTTATTACTTTACAAATATTATTAGGTCGGGGTTAATTTCGTTTCTTAAATAAAAAAATAATCATTTTTTGGGTTTAACCTACAATGTAACAACAACACAAAAAAAATTTCACATTCGACAAAGTGAATTTAAAATTATCCTAAACATTAATCCAGTTAATTATTTGCTTAAAAACATATTTAGCCAAGTGGAAAGCCCAATTGGTAACATGGTTGTTTTATAAAATGATTGGGTTTTTTTTTAACAAACTTTTAGGAAAAGACACACCGTATAACTTTTGACGGACGCTAAACATTATCACTGTATAATTGTTTCCAACACTCAAATTTACAAGAGTGACTGGAGTTTTTTCAACTTCACCCAATCCATATTAACTTAAAAATGCCATTAATGTGGTATCAATTTTTATAGATATTCCATATTTTATTTTGTCGAAAATATTTTGCTAACTTCAGTAACATGTAATTTTCGGCTAACATCATTATAATTTTGTCCTTGCACCTGATACAAAATATGTGATAATATAGATTACCTCGGATAACTTCAGTATCATCTATAAAATGTCACTATTTGCTATTGCGTATTCTTTTGAAAATGTTTACTCGCACAGATTTGCATTGATAATTTCTTTATATTATTTTAAGAACAACAATAGTTATTTTAAAGAATGAAAGTATTTCTTATACACACAACAAAAACCAAACTAAAAGGGGCTCAACAATATCAACTCTGGTTGAATATTTTTTATAAGTTTTTGGTACATTAGACCAAATTACTACACATTTAAGATTTTATTTATTGGGATTTTGTTGTAGAAAAATTGTGTTTAATAATTCTTTGAGAATTGAAATTGTTTTCGTCAATAAACATCTTCATTTTATGTACGAGTATGTAAATACAACAAATTACTCTATTTTATTACACAAAATTGCATAAAAAGTTTTTATTTATGTATAAAACTCCATTTACATACAACAAAATTTAATTGAAAAGAAATAACTTTCGAGGTTACTTAAGTGGTGGTGTATCGAAAAGTTTATGTTTCTAATACAAAAAAAACGTACATTGAAAAGTTGATTGAACTGTACGAGGTACGACGTACCGATCTTGCTTTATTCTATGGTTAAATTAAATTAGGTATGTTATTAGTTATATTTGTTTATTTATCTTAATGAATCAGAATAATTATGGAATTTATTCGAATTTCATGTTTATATGTTAATAAATTTTAATTAAAATGATGCGGAGAATTAAGAATTTTATTTCGAAATAATAGTACAGCTTTATTGGTTATTTGGAATAAAAACGCAGTTGGGTTACGTGTGTTTAACAGATTTGTGTAATTTGGAAGAGGTGCATCTTAATAAATTCAGAATGCCGAAAATAATAGGTGCTAGTTGAAGCGCGGCAATGGTGTATCTGGGTACATACATGGTTTATAATAATATTCACTTTTATATTTGTGTTGCCTTTTTGTTTCTTATGCAGAAACAGTTGAATTTTTATAATGCTGGCACCCATGAATTATTTTCTATTTTAAAACACAGGATTTTAAATCTTCGTGGTCTCGATATCATTCGTTTGGTTTTGAGCATTCGAAACATATCATTTTACTTTCTTATACGTAGTAAAATAAAATATAGTAAACATTCATTATATCGCCGCAATAATAAAATGATTTTTAAAAAAAATCTCTGTGTGTATATATGTAGTTCCGTGCAGACTAAATGTCTATAGCTTCTCTAAAGCCCAGATAAAAATAATTGGAATTGACAGCCTCCACAGGAGCGTTTTCGTTTTTGCAAATATTTTGAAAAGTGTATCATTTACGAGAAAACGATTATGAACTAAAAGAAACGATTATGAACAAATTTTAAATTATTTTTGCAACAAAACCGGTCCAGATCATTTTTTCAAAATTTAAGAGAAAATCACTTCCCATAGGAGCTCTTTCAATTATGCAAATATTTTGAAAAGTAAAAAACGTAAAAAACGATCAAAAACCAACTGACAATTTTCAGAAAAAACTGTTGTCGGCAACATATTTTCCCCTGTCTATATGGATTCATTGATTGGGATGAAATAGGAGCTTTCGTAGGAGCTTTTTTTGAAACTATTTTGAAAAGTATATAGCATTTCAGAAAAACAAAAAATAGAAAGTTTTTAAATTAGATATAACAGTTAGTGTGAATAGAAATCGGATTTTTGTTTTCAATACCCTTGTTAGCATTTATACGCTTTGTTATCAAGATTTTGTTTATTTAAAAGTATCTACTTTCGATGTATGTTTTGAACAGAAATGTATACAGTATTATTTACTTTTAAGGATTTCAAATTGCTTAAAACACAGCTAATTAAAAAAAATTAATTTACGCAGGTCATTGGCATAATTCTATGTCAGACTGTTGTTATTGACGTTGAAGATGCACCTCCATTTGCCTGTGCACTCCAATCCGCCCGAGTATCTTGGCAGTGTTCATCATATCGTCGACTGTCAATGTCTGTATATGTATAAGTGTACATGTATATATATATTCATGTATATATGTTTGTGCATATATATGTGTAAGAATATGTGTATATACACATGTATATTGTCACTTGTCAGTAATAGAGTTTTACATATTAGATAGACTTTTAAACTAAATTTATAATTTCTAACGCAAGAATTTCTTTAAGATTCTAAAATAAATTTATTTGAGATAATTCTCCCTTGTTTAAATTTAATTTTAATTCTAAATAACTAATATTTTTCTTAAGAAGCTTTCAAATAATTTTATGACTTTTTATGGGACCCGACAAGATAGGAATCATAATGGTTATTTCGTTTGCTAATAACTTTGATATGTCAGCGGATATTTGAATTTTTTGAATTACAGATATCTTGGAAGCTGCAGAGTAAATGCAGTTAAATATTGCTTTACTTAGTTTTTCGAGGATCATGGCACTTCTCTAATTAGATTGTTTTCTATGTTATTCGGGAGACTGTAAATTGATTAAGTTTTTGTTTAGCTCGCTCTATATATATATATATATATATATATATATATATATATATATATATATATATATATATATATATATATATATATATATATATATATATATATATATATATATATATATATATATATATATATATACGAACAAGGAAAACAAAATTTTTTTTTGCCAAAAACCATTTATTTCTCAACATAGTCTCCATTTAGTTCGACACACTTAGTAAGACGATATTCCAACTTTTTTATACCATCTGAATAATACGATTTCGGGAACCCTTCAAAATACGCGTTAGTTTCGATAATCACTTCTTCGTCTGAGATGAATCTTTGTCCTGCGAGCCATTTTTTCAAGTTTGGTAACAGGAAAAAGTCACTAGGAGCTAAATCTGGACTATAAGGTAGATGATCAACCAATTCGAAGTGTATTTCACGTAATTTTAGCATCGTATCTAATGCTGTGTGAACCGGTGCGTTGTCTTGAAGAAAGAGCACTTTTTTCTTCTTTAAATGTGGTCGTTTTTCCTTGATTACATCAACCAATTGATCCAATAATGCACGATAATACTTTCCTGTGATTGTGGATCCTTTCAGCTTCCACCAATTGTTTCGATTGATTTTTGGTTTCAGGTGTGTAGTGGTGGACCCACGTTTCATCAACAGTAATTAATCGACGCCAAAAATCAACAGGATTACGCTTTATCATGTCTTCTCTCCGCGTTTGCTCAGTATCGAACGTTTTTGTTCGATACTGAGCAATCGCGGCACCCATCTTGCCGATAGCTTTTTCTTATGCAAATGTTCATGCTTCAATGTTGAACACACGTTCATATGATATGTTTACCATTTCAACAATCTCACACAACTTGACTCGGCGATCATTCATAACGATATCGAGGATTTTCTTGATATTTTCTTCAGTAACCACCTCGTTTGGCCTTCCTGTTGATGGTATTGTTGCAGTGCTTCTTCGGCCGCGTTTAAATTCAGCAATCCAATATTTTACCATGTAATCTGACGGAGCAGACTCACCGTAATGTTTATCGAGCTTTTCTTTTGTCTCTTTCGCCGTTTTCCCTTTCAAATAATAGTGTTTAATCACTGCACGAAATTCGTTTTTTTCCATTTTTCAAGAAACACAAAAGTTGCTTACTTCAAACGACTACAACAAATAAACTAATCGATTCATTTGGGTGAAATTTTAACAGCTGACGTTTGACAGATCGCCATTTCTAAAAAAACAAAAAATTTTTTGTGTTTGTGCTGCCATCTAGTGCTAGGTAGTTTCATTTTCAATCCGCCCTCGTATATATATATATAATTTATATATATTAAGGCGACTCATTTCCTCATTTGATTTTCTTCCGAGCTCAGGGCTAAAAATATTCGTTTCTATGAATGAGAAACGAATTCACGCAAATTTGCAGGTCGATCGGCTCACGTTAGGGGTTGCTCAAATTCGTCAAATCCAATGAAGTAATAAATAAGGTGGTTGGCCTAGTAGAAAATTAATTTTCAGGTTGTTTCAGCGAATATTTGAAATAGCACCTGCTATTTTATTATAATTTTTACTATTTGTGGTTATAGAGCAACGAAACACGAAACAATGAGACATTACACGTCATCATAACTAAAAAATAACAGTTTTGTAGCACTTCACATAATTTTTGGCCACTTGCTAAATCATTGGTTAGAGTTTATTAATAAAAAATTAAAGAGAAACTTAAATAGGTAAAGAAATGTTACTAGTACTATCCTTGAAAATTAATTAATGTCTTAATAATGTTTCTAAGATACGTATATAGCTTATCACAGTGAAGTTAGATTCCTTATTTTTAAACGATGAAATTTTGGTTAAAGGCCACGAAAAAGATTTAAAATAGAAACACTTTTCATATGTAATTAACAAAATTTTTATATTTAATTTTTTTACTTGATTTTGTGTTGCACAGCAGCGTTAATATTTGTTTTTGTTACTAAAGAAATTGTCTTATAGTTATATTCTACAATTTGTAGTAGATACTGCTTGTATTCTTCTTGATGCATTAAAATCGCTTGTTAATTTAAAGAGCCCAATTCCTCTTTTAGCAACATCATTTACTATATAAAATTTTCTTACAATTTCCTGCATTTTTATATACTCCGCGTCATCCTTCCAAGTATTATGGAGTTTAATAAAATTTGGCATCGGTGCAAACAAATTTTCAAAAAACTGCTGCGTGGTTTTTGCCATAAAATCTTCTATTTGGGAATATTCCACATTTTTAGGTACGACCGCTTTCTTCAAATGTAAAACTTTAAACTATTTTCTTTTTCTAACTTTCGAACCATTACCGTTCTTTCTGGCTGTCTGGATCCTCATTGAAAAATTGAAAGAGCTATGAGAGTATCACTTAAATACCATACAAACCATTTATGGTGTTTTGGCACTTTTCAATGCAACTGTTGGATTGATATTATTGTATGCAGCTAGCTCCTTCAGTAGGCTTAAATCATTTCTTGGTGCTGAAGTTGGATTCGTACATGTAAACTATCTTGGCAAATAAATCTTAATGATAAAGATGTTAAAGTTACGCAGCACTTCGGATTCAGATACTGAAAAAATAAAATTTAAATTAATTCAGTTTAAACGAAACAATAATTTTAAAATAATTTAATGGAACTTACGACTGAATTTAAACTGGTTTCGAAACAAGTATATTTTTATGCTATAATAATTTTTGACATCCATCGTGCTCTATACTGACTACATCTATTTCGTTGTTGGTCGGGAAACCACAACTTTTACGGACCTGCTGTTTTTTCAGTATTAAGAGCACGAGCAATGTCAAAGAGTTTCCATCCATCTTGCAAGAAAACTTCACCTTTACTTGTTTGAGTTTCACTTTTAGTTGTTTCAGTTTCACTTTTTCTGCTAATATTTTTTTGAGATTCCTCCTCCTTGCATACTTATACTAGTATTTGTCAGTTTGTGAAGGATCAAGATTTTAATAGATTCACCTATGAAATTATATAACGAGAAATAACAGATATGAGATTAAAAATACTAAGTGACAAAATGTACCAATCAACCTGTACGTTATATCTACGATTATTAACCACCAAAACTATTTCAGAATCTTCTTGCAAAACTAATGAATTTTCAAACTTAAAAATCAAAAACAAAAAACAATTAATATTTTATAAAACCTATTTTATTATTCGAATAAAGATGTTGCTGGTTCAACTCCTAAAAGAATAATCATTTTGTGCTGTAATGGTTAAAATTCATTTCTAACATTTCTGATAACTTTCGTCACTTTATAAAATTGAGTTAAATTGGTTTAATGAAAACACTTGTAAATCTCCTTTTCTTCCTTCCTCCTCGTAAATTTCCCAAAAGGAACTGAAGAAGAAATTAATTTCGAAATATCGATTTCGAAATTAATTTCTTTTTCAGTTCCTTTTTACAACGAATAAATTTTTCTTAAAATTATGTTGCTTATTACTAATTCTAGGTCTAATTTGTTTTGTTTCTCTTACTGTACTTGGTGTTGTCTATAATTAAGTTACATGTCCTGTTGGTTTTGGTGTTCAATTTGTCAATATGTTATTGTCTGTGAATTTGTAAATCTCGAATTCTTGAAGTCTGTGGAGTGTGTGTTCTTTTCTGGCCTTATGCAATATTGTTAAGTTGTGGTCAAAGTCTGTGAATTGATGTTTTTCTGTTTCGATGTGCGTAGTTCGATTTCGAAAAAATATATAAACAATACAGCACTTTATTTATCTCCACAGAAATACCCTTAATAAGTACCAGTTCATTAGACTAGATATGTTCTTGCAGATATGTACGCATGGCAAAACGACCTTTTGGGCGTTTTACAACTATAAAATTGTAAATATTTAGTTATGTTGTTGTGTAATGCCTATTTTTTTCGTTATTCTTTGCTCTAGAAGCAAATAGTGAAATTTAGAAAAACATGATAGGTACTATTTTAAAAATTAGCTGGACCTCACGCCAACCACCTTGTTTTATTATTTCATTGAATTCGGCATGGAAAATACTCATTTCATTGGAAAAAAGTCACTAAGGGTCGTTTTAGTGTTTTTTTTTTGCAAAAAACCAATTTGAGCGACCCCTAAACGTTGTCCGATCAATTTGGAAATTTGCATGAGATCGTTTCTAATAGAAACGAATATTTTGAGCTCTGAGCCTGATAGAAAAATGAGACAAGATTTCCTCCATCGCCTTAATATATACTATATATCTATATATATATATATATATATATATATATATATATATATATATATATATATATATATATATATATATATGTATATATATATATGTATATATATATATATATATATATATATGTATATATATATGTATATATATATATATATATATAATATATATATATATATATATATATATATATATATATATATATATATATATATATATATATATATATATATATATATATATATATATATATATATATATATATATATATATATATATATATATATATATATATATATATATGAATATATAAACCAAATATATGTCAATTTGATCGATGACCTTTTTCCATTTTTTTGGTTGCGCCATGATCCCATCACTATAGAACTTCTATAGTTTAGAGGTGAAAAATCGAGATAACTCATTTTCGCAGGCCTCGTTTGAATTTAATGTAAAACCATTGAGATGGTTTGTCATGGACCGGAGAAAATGGTAGTCCGATGGTGCAAGGTCATGGCGGGTATATGGTGGGTGCATCAAAACTTCCCAGCCAAGCTCTCTCAGTTTCTGCCGGGTCATCAATGATGTGTGTGGTCTAGCGTTGTCATGATGGAAGACAACGCCCTTTCTGCTGATCAATTCTGAACGTTTTAACTGAATTGCTTGCCTGAAACGCGTTAGTTGCTTACAATAAAGATTATAATCAATCGTTTGGTCCGGTGGTAGTACCTCATAATGCACGATTCCCTTTCAATCCCTTTAAACACACAGCATTACCTTTCTTGGCGTCAATCCTGGCTTTGATAAAACGTTGTCGTATCTTATCCACTTTTCATCACCAGTAATCATTCGTTTTAAAAATGGCTCGATTTCGTTCGGTTTCAGCAGCGTTTCGCAGATAGAAATCCGGTCCATTAAATTTTTAACTGTTAATTCATGTAGCACTTAACGTCAAGCTTTTTTGTATCTAGCTGTTTTCAAGTGGTTTAAAAGTGTTTTGTGATTAATATTTAGTTCTTTATCAATTGCATGGCTGCTTATATGCCGGTCTTCTTTTCAATTTTCTCCATGATTTCATCGACTTTAGTTGGTCAACCAGAGCGAGGTGCATTTTTGACATCCATATTTCCAGAACGAAAGCGCTTGATCCATTTCTTTGCTGCTGAGTTTGATAAAGCACCGTTTCCATAAACAGCACAAATTTTTTTGCAAGCCTGAGCCGCGCTTTTACCTTTGTCGTAATAAAATTATAAAATTTATCGAATTTTTTCGATACTGAGAAGGTCGATATTTCAATTGCTACTGAGATATATGAATGTAAAGCCATCTACCGGCAAAAGGCCACGAACTTTTTCTCCTACCTATTATATTTATATAATAGTTGACGACCATGGATTAATTTCGAATGTAATATTTCCTGAATCATTTATTTTATAATTGAAGCGTTGACTAGTTGATTGAGTTATTTGGTTATCAAGGATCCTACAGTTGTGCTAGCTACTTATTATTAATTCTATCATCTTACAGATTCCTGATTACTTTTATAGTTTTATTTAATTCTCGTTTAATTTGTTTAGTAGGTATGGGGGATTCTAAAACTGTACCAAATGTTAATTATTGATATATTACTTTCCAGATTACCAATTTTTGAAACCAGATTTCATTTGGTCATTTTTTATTTTTATAAATACACATATTTTTATTAGATTAGAGATGGCAAGGACAAGTGACTTTCACATTATATACTTTTATTTAACTATTTAACTTTTATACACTTATTTAACTATTTTTATAAATAAATCCATTAAATAAACAGATTCACAAAGATTCTATCCCTTGAAAATAGCAAGGTCAAGCGTTCCTTTCCTGCTTTCATACTACAATATTTGGTTTCGATGGTACTACTGCTGATATTTTCTTTATTTCTGAGTATTCGCCATCTAATTTAACTTGAAAGTGTCGGTTAGGTTATGTAAGATTTTAGAATTTCATAAAACTGCTTTGGTAAGTCTCTTTGTAATTTATATTCCAAACCTTTATGCCATACTCTGTCAAAGGCCTGTGCTACATCCAAGAAGACGCTTGAACATACTTTCTTTTTTTCAAGTACGTCTTCAATTATGTTTGTAATTCGGTGTACTTGTTCTATTGTTGAATGATTTTCTCTGAAGCCAAATTGATGTGGAGGAACAAGATTTCTTTCTGCTATTATTGGTTTTAGTCTCTTTAGGAGTAGTTTCTCGAATAATTTTGAAATTATTGAGAGTAAGGAAATCGGCCTATACGAATTTTTGTCATTAAGTGGTTTGTTTGGTTTAGGTATCATAATTACTTCTGCTACTTTCCATTGACTTGGAACGTGTTTAAGTCTGAACACTGCATTAATTATTTGGAGTAGTTTACGTAGACCTTTTTCAGGAAGAGCTTTTACTATTTGTCCAGTAATTAAGTCATATCCTGGAGATTTCTTTGTATTTAGGTTGAGATTGATTTCCTCTTTTAATTCTTGTAGTGTGACAGGAGATATATTGCAGTTATCCATTTTATATACTGGTGGTATGTTTTCCTCTGCAGTTTGTCTAGGTAGAGGCTGAAACGTGTTCCCGAGGTGAGTTGCAAACAACGAAGCTTTTTGCTTTGCACTTATAGCCCATATGCCATCTTCATTTTGTACTGGTGGAATTTGTAGTTTAGGTCGTTTTAAACTTTTTGTCGCTTTCCAAAGGGAGTACTTGGGATCTTTGTCCCCAGTAAGGCCACTCAAGTATTTAATGGATTTGTTTTTGATTTCTTTAATTAGCAACTTTAGTTTATTGGATAAAAAAATTAGAGTTGTTTTATATTCTGGCGCTCGACTTCTTTGCCAGGCCTTTCTTGCTTTTCGTTTTGCTGCAACCAGTTCTCTAACTTCTAGAGGATAAATAGCATTTCGGCGCATTTCCTTTGAACTTGAGGGGGTACTACTCCACGCCGCTTCTTGTATACTGTTGTTGAGTTGTTCTAGTTCTTCTTCTAGCTCTATCGGGTTTTTAATTGGCACCTGAAGATCAATATTATCCTCAAAAAGTTTCTGGAATTTCTCCCAGCTGTTTTTTTTGTTCGTTAGCGAAGGTGGACTAGTTTTTTTTAATAATCGTTGCACTGATTGTCATAATAACAGGCGTATGATCCGACATAATCCCCTCGCTGCTTTCTAGGTATATGTAGTTTTCGTCTATACCTTTGGTGATAAAGAAGTCAATGATATTGGGTATTTTGTTTCTATCCGTAGGCATAAGTTGATCAACCAATAAGTAGGTTGTTGAGTGGGTTGTTGATCAACCAATAAGTCTTCCTTTTTTAGAGGTTACTCTTGATCTGCAGTAGGTGTTTTTGCATTAAAATCACCTCCGATTATGAAACTTGATTCAAGTGATTTAAATAACATGCAATAGTCTTCTTTAATTAAATTATATCTTGGGGGGCCATATATTGACGATATACTATATTCTTTGTTGTTATTTATAAATACTTTTAAGGTGACTACTTGCATTAATTCCTCTTCAATTTTAAGATCTATAAAGTGTTTGATGTTTTCTTTTATAACCATCGACGATCCTCCCCTTACTCTTCCTGCTGGATGAATGGCGTGGTAACAATTGTATCCATATATTTTAAGATATGAAGTTGAAGTAAAATGGGTTTCCGATACTAGGCATATATCTATTTTTTCAGTATTTAGGAAAATTTCTAATTCTGTAATATGTTGCATTAGCCCATTTGCATTCCAGGTTACTATTCTTAATGTTTTATTTGTTGTTGTTTGCATCATTTTAATAGAGCATGGATTTCATTTCATTTAGAGTGTCTTGCTTATCTAACCTGTTGCTTAGAGCTTGAAGGCATTTCTCTTGTTTAGCTAGACGAATGTTAAGAGCTTCCATGCTTCTTAGTATCTTTTGGAGCACTGCTGTACCTTCAGTAGTGTGCTTCGAAATAATTGGTTTTGTCATGACTACTTGCGAGTACAGTTTTGGTTTTGGTTCTCCCGTTTTACTAGCATGAGGTTTAGGTTCCTCTTTGGTGGAAGTTTGATAATTTTTTACCGATACTCCTGGACTTTGTTTTCGCGTTTTATTTCTTATTCTTTGTAGCTCCTTAGCTATTTCACATCCCCGGTAGTTTGCGGGACGTGACTTATTGCAATTGACACATTTTGCAGCAATATTTTTACTAGCTGGGCATACCTGGGCAAGATGCTTTCCGGCACATTTCACGCATCTAATCTCTCTTTGGCAATATTTCTGCGTATGATTAAAACCTTGACATTTTTTGCACTGCTGTATTAATCCGTTATACTTTTTCAATGGCTCTATTTTAACTCTCATGCTAAGTGTTGCCTTGATATTATACACATCTTCCACTTTTTGTGTGTGTTTTTAAAAGTGAGCATAAATAGTGGAAGTCCTCTTTTGTTAACTTGAACTCCTTGTTCAGTTTCGATTTTTTCTTTCTTAATAATGTTTACGGCATTTTGTATTTGATAACCCTTTTGCTTGACATCCTCAATAATTTCCTCTTTTGCACAGGTTGGGTGAAGACCTCTAGCCATAACTTTAATTGGGCGATCATTCTTATCCTCATAGGTATACCACTGATGCCCCTCGGAATTAAGCTTGGTAGCCAAAGCTCTATAAGTTTCAGAGTCTACGACATTAATTTTCCAGACGCCGTTGTTTAGAGATACGAGTTTGTACTCGGCTATCGTAATCGATTTCATAATCGATTGTATAGTGGAGAAATTTGATATCCCTACGACATTTATTGGTGGAGGTGATTTTTCTTTCGATTTAGCTGGTTGTTGTTCTAGAGCTAGTTGTTTCTTGATGATTAACTGATTTCTGGAAACCTCTTTTGAAGTTGATGGTAAAGCCACCTCCATTTCTGGTGAGTGTTGCGCTTTTCTTTTCTTACTTGGTCTTTTATTCCGGTTTAACATCCAATTTGTTTCTCTTTCTAATTCTTCTTCATCCGTATGGAATGAATTAATGCCATCATCGACTGTTGGGCTAGGTGTCGTTCCAGTTTCTGCAAGTTCTCCAAGTTCTTTCTTTCTTTAAGATGGCAACTTAATTATTTATACATTTTATTAGGATGCTGATTGCCGAATATTTCTATCCAAAAAAAATCAAAAATAATTGTGCTGTCTTGTGCTAACCGCCTTACATTTTATTTTAAACTATAACAATTTACTATTGACTACTTAGGTGTCTGTAACCGGGTCAATTCGGTCATATTTAACAAGCCTATCCTATCCTAACATCCTGTTAAATGTAATAAAGGCGTATGGCGGGCTCAGCGTCATCTGAGAGTCTCGCTAAATTGCTTGGTCATATATTTTAATCAATCAATCAAAAAAGTGATGATTGCTTTAAAGCGGTGCTACTGGTAGAATTCAGTTAGTAGTCGTTAAACTTAATACGCATTGTTGGTGACCAAATGTTTTATAATTGATAAGCAATCAAGCCATCCCAAAAGCTGCTACTTCACTGTTTAATTTAATTTTATGTAGAATTCCCAACATTAACAGCTGCTGATTAGGTCCCAAAGCGCGAAGAGCAGTAATGGGTGGCCCATCTAGCGTTTGCAATTTCAACTACCGGCTATTTTGAGTGGGACAACGCTTACGTCATTCGTGTTATGACAGAAAATTAGTTTAATGTTTGCCATTTACGAAAAGGATCGCTTTACGCTTAAACAATTGGAAAATATTGAAAACATACTTTCAAAGTTGTGGGTGTTCTACCCAAACAGTAAGAAATTTACGTGAACAATTCAGTAGAAATGAAATGCCTACATAGCAATTTGTAAAGCAAGTTTGTGAAACTGGATTGTTATTGGATAAACCAACACGTGCACGTACATTTACATCGCGTACAGCCGAGAACATTGAAGCTGTTGCTCACAATGTGTCTGAGCATCCATAAACATCAACTCGCCATCGTGCTCAAGAATTGAACATTTGACGCAGTTCAGTGATTAGAATTTTGCATAAAGACCTCGGTATGAAGGCGCACAAAGTTCAATTAGTGCAGGATTTGGAGCAAAATGACCATCCGCAACATTTTCGGTTCGCTAATTGGACTGTGGAAAGCTTGGAAGGAAATGAGCATTTTTACCGATAATCGTTTTTCTCGAAGAAGCTCATTTTCACGGCGGCATCATTGGTCCATTTGTTTTCGAAAATTAGGTAAATGATAAACGACTTTTTGTTACCCAGAATACAAGACGGCGGCGCCATTTGCCACACTACAAACGCAACGGTCGGTCTTTTGCACGGCGTTGTCAATTGGCCACCACGCAGCTGCGTTTGACGATTTACTCCGTTGGACCTTTTTTTGTGGGGAGCCGTTAAGGATAAGTGAAGAAAGCAAAATCGTAAGTTGCCATTGATGAAATGGGAGCCATACAATCGGAAATGTTCTGAAAACTTTGGTTGACAGAATAGGATATTGTAAAGCCGGCCGTGGAAGTAGGAGGGCTGCCCTTTAAATAAAATGCTAAGAAATAATAAATTTTGGAATAATTATATTAAATATTTTCTCTTACACAACCCTGTGTTAAGCGAGTTTTCATTGAATTAATAACAAGCAAACCCGAAACAACTAAGTAATAGAGTCAAGTAGAGAATATCGACATCTAAAGTTAACCTGGAACCAAATTTATTCCTACCTTTCTAATTTTAGTAATATGTTCCTACATGAAACTAAGATATTTACTAAGTATGAAGTTACTTTAAATTATACCATGCATTATATATGTTTCTGTAAATGAAAGCTAAAACACAACATCTTTTATCGATGCTGTGAAAAGGGAAATACTTTAAGATAAACAATAAAAATAAATATTTCTTAGAAAACATTAAACATAATCATTTAACGCCAATAAACCTCGTATTTCATGATTTGTTATAAAAATCCATCAAAACAATAAAACTAAGAATATGACGTATTCTTATATTGAGATTTGAAGAAGTATAAGCAAAGGAGAATTGTAGAAATTTTAATGTGCCTTTGTACATATGAGCACACAATACGCTTTTACCTTATATATGTATAAAGCCAATATTGTTTTCAACAATTTTGCAGAATAAAAACTAGCAAGTGTTTTTGACCTCGAATAAACCTCTTCTTACATTTCGATTACACTTCTTATGTGTAGTATGCTTATTTATACCTACATACCTACAATATTATTTAATTCCCAACAAAACAAAAAATAATTTAGCTGAAATTACAAAAGAAGAAATTTTTGTGTACTTTGCCGCGCCTTCTTATTCTCATTATTGTACAACCTTGAAGCTGGAAGTTAGTTTAGTGGTACTTGGATAATTGAGGATGTATGAACATCTTTTTATGTTTTTCTCAACTTTTACTTCCATTTAATAGTTTTTTTTATTATAACAGTCTGTTCAACAAGTAAAACATAACCTTACACATAAATAAAATTGAAATTGGAAAATTCCCAACGAGGTTAATATAAAATTTAATCCAAATTCGTAAACGTACTCGTATATACATAAAAACTCACCTGTAGCTGCCGAACCCTCATTTTATGCGTTGCAATATAAATTTACTTTCGACAACAGTTTAGAGCGCATATTTAACGTAAATTTCATATTCGGTACGAAAAAGATACTCGATGTGTATTAAGCGTAAATCACAGTATCAGGTTTTTAAATCATAATTTATGTCTCTACAATATGAGTATGTATATATTTATTATGTACTACTACTACACTAATAAATTACGACGTATTGTATAGAGGTAACCTTAACCTTGCGTATTTCAAAACGATATGTAACTACTCGTTGTGTAATGAAACAAGAGAATAAAATCTCAACACAGTAATAAGGAAATGTTGTGCTTGGTAATTTAATTATAAATGAAGGTACTCGTGTAAGTGCTTACAATGGGGATAATTTCATTTAGTCTATTGCGTTTAAACTCATGATCTTTCTACGTTCTTACAAAAGGTAAAATATGTTTAAGTATTTCAATTAGTTTTCCGTTCTTGATATTTTGAAACCTTTGAAAGGTGAAGTCCCCTTTTTTAATATAAAATTTACAAAAATTGAAAGTAAAATGAAATGTTATCGGTTATTGAGTATGCTTGCAGATATTTTTACGTGCATCATTTATTTACAAACTGAACCATCTGCATGTTAATAATCTCACGTCCCTGTCACTTTTTTCTGACATAGGCGAAAGCCAGGCACTTGCTTAGAAAATCGTCGCATAGTGCTTGTGTAAAGGTGGCGTAACTTACATGTTCTGTTAGGGCGTCCGCAAGCAATTTTAGACATTTTTAGCGAATTGTTATTCATCGATATATATGTTACGGTTAAAGTCCGAAATCGTTAAATGTCCGAAATTAAAATTTTTTAAATTCATTTACACGATTAAAACCGATTATCCAGAGGTCCGATGATTACGAAATATTTGTTGACCTTCCCGCGTACATCCCCGTAGTTTCATTTCTTCTCCATCTGAGGGGTAAGCGTCATGAGGGGCTCAAATAGCTCCGGCGAGCCACTTGAGAGTTAGTAAATCTGTTAGTCCCTACTATTCCAAATTCCAATTTGCACTAATACCATAAAAAATACTCCGTAGAGTGAAGGGTAAATCATTTTAAGAATATGAGACTGCTTTCATAGATTTCAAAGCAATAAAACAGTTTTCTCCAATTTTTATTCGGACATTTACCGATTTTGGGCTATTACCGTAACATATACATACATTTATTGGTACGTCTAAGAAAACTAATAAAATTATGTTATACGAAATTTCAATAATTTCTGAATTTAATTGTTCAATTCAATTGAGCAGATAATATTTCGAATTTTTTCCTTAAATTTTATCCGACAACTGAAAAATAATACTAACAAAACATTCAAAATAACATCAACTACAATCACAATATCAGTCAAATTCACTAAAAGTGTATCAGTTATTTATTTGCCGATATTAGCAAATACCATATACTTAACTTTTACAAGATATGAAAAAAATCAACTAGCAGATAAATTTCAACTACCTGGTTCAAGTAAAATATTAACCATCCATAAGGCTAAACCTTACCGCTCACCAAACTTATGCAAAGAGTTATTTATTATTCACCGGTGAATGTAGATAAACTTTTCTCATGTTCGAATATTAGGATACTTACACGCAAATCAAATTAATCTCGAAATAAATGATTTGTGGGACACGAATGAATGTAGCTTCTTCTAAGATTGATTCGGGAAGTAATTAACAACCATCACGCCTCTAGTATTACCACCACAAAAAAGAACCATATATTCTATTTTCGAAACATTAATAAAATGTCATCAAAAGCATCTTAATTTCGTAATTTTGTATGTAAGCTTTAGTTTCCAGTTTACGAATCATATGTGCGGCCTCATTTATTAAAGATATACTGTGCTTTAAATTTTTTCCAAGCTTATACGTAGTTTATACACGTAGATGCATTCGTTGAGCTCTAACAAACACAAAACAATGTGGACGAAAAGTTCACATTGCTGTCAACAGCAATACGCCGTGGCACTTTTGCAGAAATTCAAAACTCTGCTGAATGAGCAGCGAAATTATTCTCGTAACGGGGTATTTCAGTTTAACGACAATCACTGCGTCGATGACGAGGAAATTTATGCAATGTTATCATTGAAGGTATCTTCGATTCCCGAAAGTCTCTTGATTGATACCGTTTTGGGCTTTAATTTAAATCAAATTTCCTATAGATACGAATTGGTCTGAATACAATTTTGGACTTACCTTCACCAATAAACCTGATATCTTTAAGATATATGAATCGTCATCAGTGTTTGTGGCCAATGGTGTTCATCATATACCTCCCAACTAAATTAACAATAACCCGATGTGGTGTGATGATACTCTGATAAATCTAAAGAACAAGAAAGATAAAGCTTAAACATAAATTTACAGAGAGAATAACCACAATTTTGAAACTTATTTCCAGCACTTTCATAAATTCTACATTCAATTAAAAAATTGCTGATTTCTCTACTTAGGTTTACAATTTCTTTACAACTGAAAAAAATCAAAATTTTGCTTATTTACTGAATTAAATTACTGTTATGTATCTAGATTTTACTTGATATTCTTAGGGCATTTGGAAAATTTGCGAAACCAACAATATTTGAAATTTCAAATTATCTATATATTCCTTGAATTAATAAATACTTTCATTAAAAATAGTAGTCATTTGGTAGGCATTATTATTCTAGATTACCTAGGCATGTTGGTTAAAAAAATCTTGATGAAAGAGAAATACGTTTGTTATACATTTTCATTTTATTTAAATTTCAATCGAGTACACACCCTAAGACACTCACTTAGCTTTTATGAATATAATGTGAACATTAGATGGAGGTAACGAAAACAATTTTGTTTACATTTAGTGCCTAGACTGATTGTAAAATTTTATTCGGAAAGATATTTAGCACTGTTTCTGGCAATCTAGCACTATTTTGACTTCAACCCCATTGAAAATAATAGTTGGCAACATTGCTTCTGGAATATTTTAAATCAATACATGAAATCATGTTCATACATGAACTGATAATATGCAACTCATTTAAAATTTTAGCTAACATAGTTTCATGCAGATAAGCAGATGAACAACTATCAACCTTTTTGATATCACAAGAATTTTCAAATATTTATTGTTTTAGAAAACACTCATATCACAAATATTTGCAGACAGCACCATAGAGATTAAAGTTCATAAGTAGCCTAACTTAGTAAGGTTTTTGATTTTATGGAAAGGCACTGGAAAATTTATATAAATTCGGATTTTCCCATGTGTTTGTTACTTGGTTCAATTCATGGAAATAAAAGATCCATCCATTAGAGTTCTCATGTGGGCCCTTGGATTTTAATTATTTTAAAATGAGTTACCTCATTATGCATTTATGAGATCCCAAATTAAATATGTAGTAAATTGTTGGTGTTTTTTTGACAGTGGCGATATCTAAAGACTTGAAATGAAGGAGGGCAGAAAAGGTTGGCTCGCAATGTCATTTGAAAAATTCATTGGGCGTATGATACCTATTTGCCAAATCGTGTAAATATATATAGTTGTTACTGTTGTATGAGGCTAGAGTAAGAGGTATGCCGGGCCATAACATCTTTGGCTAATAGAAATGAGCGGTTTTTTTAGCTTTTGATGAAAACCTGTTTCTAAATCGTAATTAAAGTTCACAATGTGAGGCATCCCTATCAAAAATTAAAGTTTATCTTTGTTACATAATTTGGATATCAAAAATACACATAATGTATTTGGAAAAATTAAACATAATCCAGGTTTCAGTCTCCTGAAATGAGAGAAGACCTTTGTTTATGCTAAATTTTAGTCAGAGATCGCTTTGTTATACTACTATGTTTTTTCGGACTATTAATAATGGTCCTGAATTCTAGTTAGGTATCTACATAATTAATAAACGAGTAGACGCTTTCCTAGACATGACATTGAAATTTTCTTCAAAGTGATGCTTTTTTTTAAATTGAATCGTGCTAGAGTTGCTAGAGGCATACATGTTGCTCTGATTGGTTTCGCTGAATCACCTGTGGTAACAAAAGAGAAAATAATATAATTCCATGACTTAAATTGACAAATGATGATGACGCACCTGCAAAAATAAGTGTTTACAGTATAAAAGAGATATTTTTCGAGTGGTATTTTGCAATCAAAACATTTTTAAACTTTAATTAAACGTAATAAAACTAAATCGAACATAATTTCTCAAATTTCTTGTGTTAGCTCTTCTAGCCAGCTTTCCTTCATAAGTCCGTTGTGACATATTTCAAATATTGTGTATTAATATTCTTGTAAAGTAGCTCAGAGCTCTATTGGTCTTAAATTTAGACTTAGATTGCATCAAGAAAATTATGGCAAAATAGTACGTATTACCTAAATAATTATTTCGGCAACGCTATGTTACCTTTTGCTGGAGACAACATGTCCTTTCAAACGGTGTTTCAGCAGAATAATAATTTTAAATACATGGAAAGGTGACAAAACATTGGTACTAAGACAAAAACGTTAATGCTAATTCGATTGAAAATCTATGGGAAAATGACCCGCAAATTTGGGTGACTTTTAACACCAAACAATGACATGATGAAACTTTGGAAAAATCTCAAGATAGTTTGGATGACCTTATACCACCGGAAAATGTAGAAATTTAGTAGTTTATTTAAGCTGCAGATTCAACTTAGTAATTGAAACTGATCATTTCGCCATCGCTATTTATTCTATTAACTATTTTAGCGCGCAACTTAAAATTACATTTCATCTTGCTGGGAATAAAATATTTTACAGACGTCTGTATTTTTGAAAGACGATTTTTCACCTGAATGCAAGGGTTTATATCTGTGTATTTTTTTAGCGCACACTTTTGACCGATCATCTACACATAAGACAATGTAAGTGTTGGAATTATTTTGAATTTATTTTTCAAATCTTTTGCTCAGTAGTTTCCTGGATATAACACTCGCAGATCAGCCGTGCGCTTGAGTCTGTGTAAAGTGGCGGCAGGAAAAAGTTAATGCACTATTTGGTAAGACCAGAGGTTATTAAATTGGTTTAAAAACAGGCTTGAGAAACAAACTTCAATGACAAATTTCTCTGTTATTTTAAATTGTTCGGTATTCAAGTGACTATTATTGTTATCTGCATAATTCTTATCGAAGTTTTCAGTAATAAAGTAATCACTGAGATTTAAAAACCTTTCATTCGTTTCTAAACAGGTTCAAATATCAAAGTAATATAGTAAATTACGATTTTTTAATTATTAAGAAAAACTTTAATTTTTAAACGGTCTTTCTCATAATATCTGGAAAACTTTTTATTGTAATAAATTTCCTTGGTGACAGTTGATATCGAGAGCTGTACACCATTGTATATATTCTGTAATTTATATTGTATATATTCTGTAATTTTATTTATAGCAGCATTGTAGTAGAAGTCAGAGGGCGCGTGGCAGAACGAGGTAATGCAACAACATTATCACAATCGACGTCAAGCAACCGTTGCTTGCGCTAGTACAACTTTGGCTGCATTCACCCAGAAGCAGTGTGTCCCTTACAGCAGTCCTGGGACCTCGCTAGGATGCTATTAACTTATCAATCATTAAACAGAAAAATGATCTGATAACGTAACCGTAACCGTAGCTTAAGCGAAATAAATAAATTGTGGTAGAAATACGAGTAGAAGCTGTTGGCTAAATAGACGTGTGCCTTTTACCTATAATTGCGTTTTTGATTTTCAATTTGAGGTTCTTTCCACTCACTTTCGTCCTTTATCCTAATTGTTTTATAAAGCTTGAAGTTTCGTATTTCGGAGTCCGTTCCACCTCGGGATAATACTCACACCATTACAGTTATGTGAACTTCGAGTGAGTAGCTGTAAAATGCGCCAGTATGTGTTGCCGGTAAAGTTGTAAACTTTAAGACAATTTTATATAACATAAATATTCAATATGGCAAATTGAAAATTGTTTTCGACTGAATAAATACTAAGCTAGTGGAAATAGTTTTTTCGGCACGAATAAAAAATAAACATTGTTGATTTAGAAAAATAATCTGACAGTGCCCAAACTTTCAATAAATTTAAACGTAACATTTGATAAATTAATACTGAACAAACCAAATATGAACAAAATAAATTATCGCAAATACATAAATATGAGAAAAACAAGAAAATATGACCCAGATAAAGAAGGTGCGTGTACTTTAACGTATACTCGTAATAAACTTAATTTTTTTCATATCGTTTCTTTCGATTTTCTTTTAGTACATACTTAAATTTGTGCTCTTTTTACCGCACATAAAATTGTCAATCAAATTTCCAGTTCTAGACTCTGTGCACACTTTGTATTTTTTAAAAAGACAACAGTTTTGATGAACTGTACTCATCTCACCATGATAGTGCGTCATTAGTTCATCTAAGATATATAGATATTGTAGATATTTAAAAAATACATAAAATGTTTATTTAAAAAAAATGAAAATGGGTTACAGTAACACGATTAGTTAGCAGTGCCATAGTGATTAGGAAAATATTAAGAAACATATATATGGATAGAAGATTTGATAGGGGTATAGCAAAAGAAAATGTTCTTATTTCATGATTGTATTATTGTTATTAATACTATTATTGTTATCTCCTAAACATTCTTATAATACGTACATCCTTTAAAAAATAATTTTCTTAAAGAGGGCGGTTTTATTTTTTACTAGAATGTACATCAGCGTTTTGTATTTATACATACTCGTATATTCAATACATACATAAAATATATATAAAGCTATCGTTTCAATATGTTTTCGAGATTTTTATTTTATTTATTTTTATTTTTTTGGAAAAATATAAATGAAAATCTTTTTCGAAAAGCATTTACAGAAAGGAAAATATGTATGTATATGAATATTGGGAAATTGGATTATTCGTATAAAAATATGGGAAAACAAAGCATAGGGAAAATATATTTATTGGAATGTTTTGATTATGAGTTTGTAGATATTAGATTCTGTTTAGTTTACCGGTCCTTCACAATTCCTATATGTATACCTCGAAAATGAGTATTGTAGATGTACATAGTTACTTACTCACCATTACAAAGGATTTAAATGGTAAGTATGACGAAATTAAAAAATAATTTATGTTTACAAGTAGTTCTGGTAAATAACCAATGATCTTTAATTATGACTGAAAAGTGTCGATTGATTGAAATTTTCGGTATCTGATATTCGCAAATTCATAAATCCATCTTTTTCTGTGGCACTCTATTCAATGAAAGGATTCGGCCGCTCCAATTATGTTTCTCCAGATTCAGTTCAGGCACCACTCAGTTTCAACCAAGTACATGTAATGGTCCGGCTCAACATCGTCGAACATTTTTCCTTCTTTAATGTACAATTTGCCAGGTGAGTAAATATGAAACCGGAATTTAAAGTAGTAAAAAGTACCATCGTATGATAATGATTAAGAGTATGTATATTATTCAAAGTATTGCTCACTATTAGTTATACATTTTTGCCATCTTTCTGCCAATACGTGGATGCCGCGCCAAAAAACTGTTCTTCTTTTGAGGCAAACCAGTTATCGAACTATTTTCGTAGGAAGTGAAGTGGTCCTCAGTAAGCCCGCACTCCATCGATGCAAATAAGTGATTATCGGACGGAGCCAAGTGTGGCGAGTCTCGTCATAATCATGAAGTAAAATCACTTTGTGTTGCCTTTTATCATATTCTGGTCGTTTTTCACGCAAAGCTCGATTCAAATTGATCATTTGTTATTGGTAGCGTTCAGTATTTACGGTTTCACCAGATTTCAGCAGCTCAAAATAAATCAAACTCTTCTGATCCTATCAAATACAGAGCATTGCCTTCCGTCCGAACCGATTTGGCTTTGCTGTCGATGTCGATGGTTTTCCTGGGTCAACCCAAGATATTAGATCCATTTTTCGTCGCCAGTCACAATTCGATGGAGAAATGACTTTCTTTTGTACCTAGCGAGCAACATTTCGTAAGTAGTTTTTATGTTGCCTTTCATTCGCTTTATGCGGAACCCATTTTCCAGCATTTGGATATTTCCCATGGCTTTTAAACGTATGGAGACTTCTCGTGACACATTCAATTGATTAGCGTTTTTTTTGCGTTTGAGCGTCATCCTCATCCAACCATGCTTGCAATTCACTGACTTCAAACTTTTTGGTAGTCTTCCACTTTCTTCGTTTCTCACGTCAAAATCACTACTTTTGAATTTATTAAACCACTCAGAGCATTGTGATTTACCAAGAGCATGCTCACCGTAAGTTTTGACAAACATTCGATGTGATTCTCCAGCAGTTTTCTTCAAATGATAACAAAAAATCAATGATGTCCGCAAATCGTAATACGAGTATGTAGGCAAAACTTGACAAATCTTGACATTTTTAACACATAAAAAACATGGTTTATTGAATGAAACTTATTGATTGATTGATTTATTGATTGATAGATTGACATAACAATTTTAGTAGAGGAAAAGCACATATGGAAGCATAATAAATGAACATCAATAACAAAAAAATACTTCCATTAGGCATAAAAACCTAAGATTTTTTCAAAAAACAAATCCACTCCATGCTAATACCCTCCATGTTGAGCTCAAGCTCATTTCTTATGGAGGATACTGCAAGAAGTGAATACTTGCAAACTACGTACAAAAACAATATAAACAAATATAAAAACATTATAATAAAAATAGTACTAAACATGTATTGTCATTCAAGCGCGCCACGCTAAATAACTCTTTTTAAAAGATCTAAGCGACGCCGATCTCTTAATATCTAATGGAATAGAATTCCAAAGAGAAATACTTCTAACATAAAACGAGGTATTTAGAGACCTACACAAGTTTATAGGTGGAACTAAACGTAAATTTGAAGAATAGGATCTACTGAACAATAACTTATTAAATAAATAGGGAGGTTGCTTAGCCCTGAGAAGCTTAAAAATAAAAATGCAAACGCGAAGTTCATAAAAATCAACTAAATTACAACCCAGAATCGAATTCAAAAAGGGAGAAATGTGATCATATTTCCTAATACTAAAAACAAACCGAGTACAAGCATTGATACATCTTTGGAGAACACTCATATTCTCCTGAAGCATACCAAACAAAACAACATCCCCAAATAGAAGAAGAATGAAATGTGGAAGAAATGTGGAAGAAGGTGCGAGAGAAACATACGCTTTTTAAAATTACTATCAGTAAACCCAACAATTTTATACAAACAACTAAGCATTCCAAAAACCGTTTTGCTAACCTTAACCAAATGATCACCCCAAGTAAGAGTTTTATTGAAAATTAACCCTAAATTTCTAACTGTATTAGAGAATGGAATTAAAGAATCACTGGGAAAAATTCCAGGAAAAGAGGAAGTATCTATACATTTTTTATAAATTATAATAGACTGATATTTATGAGCATTAAGAGCGAGCCGGTTAGATAGTGACCAATTATCAATTCTTACCAAATCTACATTAATAAGAGAAATATCAGAGTTAATGGAATCATTATCTAAGCGACTACTCCTATAAATTTGTACATCATCAGTAAAAATATCAAAAGAAGAATGGCGAATCGAACATGCAACGTCGTTAATGTACATTGAGAATAGTAAAGGACCAAGAACCGACCCCTGAGGAACGCCAGAAGAGACAGGTAAGAAGTCAGAAAACGAATTGTCAAAAACGACTGCCTGAAAGCGACCCGAAATATAGCCTAAAATTAATTTAGGAGCAGAGAGAGAAAAATAAAAGTTCGAAATAAGCTTATTAAACAAAATTTGGTGATTAATTGAATCGAACGCTTTAGAAAAATCCAACAAAGTAAGGCAAGTAATTTCTCTTTTACTCATACTACGACGAACATCATCACAAACATTCAGTAAAGCAGTGGTAGTACCGTGGAATCTTCTAAAACCCGATTGAAAAATACTAAGTAATTTAAAGCTATCAATATGAGATTGAATTTGGTGTTTTACTACCAGTTCAAACGCCTTGGACAGAGAACTTAAAATACTAATAGGTCGGAAATGGGAAAACTCAGAAGGATTGCTAATTTTAGAAACAGGAATAATTTTAATCAACTTCCACTGAGCGGGATAAAACGAGGGCCGTTAAAATAAAATTAAAAATATGTAACAAGTATCTTGATACATTAGGAAAAGTACGCTTAACAAATTTTACGCTTTCCCAAATTGCAAAATGCAAATCGGCAATAGATATATTTGCAAACGAAAAAGAATTTAGGGATTCTACGGATACTAAATCAATATTGGAAATATCATCGTTGGAACTAGAATTACTTAGGTAATGGTTAAAATCATTTGCTTTGAAATTTACCGAAGTACTCCCTTTGCAACTACTAAGGCAAAAATTTCGAACGTTACGCCAAAATATTTTAGAGGGAAGTGAGGGATCTAACTTATCCTTAAAAAATTTTGCTTAGCGATACGAATTAAACTTACCACTCTATTTAGAGATTGCTTATAAGCTAGATAAGACCAAGAATTAGGGTTCATTTTCCAAAGACGATATTTGGAAAAACGAACAGAAATAGCATTCGAAATCTCTTGCGTCATCCAAGGGGGGGGATCTAGATCTAAAATAAACAGTAGTGAGAGGAACGCAATTATTAAATACATAATTAATAGAGGAGTTAAAATAGTCAATTTGATCGGTAGAAGTACTAAGAAAAAAAATATTGTCCCAACAAATAGAGCCACAAATTGATGAAAGGTGAGATTCATCAATTATCGAAAAATCTCTAAAGCTGAAACTTTTAGGTTTAGGACGAGAGTAATAATTAACAGAAAAAACAAGGTGATCGTGATGAGAACCAATACCAAGAGACAATTGATTGAAAAAACAAATGGAATTATCAGCAGCAGCGACAGCATGATCAATGAGAGAATAAGAACCACCACTTGCGGTTGCATAAGAGTAAGTGGGCGCTTCAGTGTTATAAACTGAAATATTAATGCTATTTAAGATATGTAAATAGCTACGAGAAAATAAAGTCTCTTGAGAAATATCAAAATTGAAATCACCCGAAATGAAAACCTCATCATACCGACAAGAAACATATCTAAAAAGACACTCAATGTCTAAAAGCGATTTTTTAAATTGAGCATACGACCTCTTGTTCGTTTTAGGAGGATTATAAACCACACCAAAAAGGAATTTCCGCTTATTGACGAAGACATTTAGAAAAAGAAACTCAAAGTCAGAAACGAGCCTTTGAGAAATTGAAAAACTTGTATGGTTATGAATTGGATGTTGTTGACAGATGTCAAAAGAACACAATGGTGCCAATAACGCGGTTTATCGAAAGGTACATTGACAGCTGGCACCATTTATTGGTAATTTCTGGTTTCATATTTACCCTCCTCGTAACTTCATACATTTTTACTCAAATTGGACACACCAAAAACAACTACCAGCTTTTAATAGTCAAGATCATCAGATGTTTAATCATCAGAAGCTTAATACCATAATACAAAAATTAAGTTGTTTTATGTATTTACTATAAATCAATACTTGAGATTATAATATATAATATAATATATATCATCCATTTTCACTTTTACGGAGCGAGTGTCGCCTAAAAAATTATCCGTGCCTTCGTTGCGTTGATATAGAAGCAATTAATTCTGGGAGCTATTTTGCAAAAAGATACGTATTTATAAATAAAGTAGAAGAGTTTACTAGATCTTATTATGGATTACTGCATATCCATTTTCCAAATTTAATAAAACCAAAATGAAAAAGGCAAATGCCAATAATTCAAAATTGAGACAAAATTGCTTGTTAAAATCAATTTTCAATGAAAACTCGATAGCAACATAACAGCTTCGTCTGGATATAGCAATTTTACGTAGAAAAAAGTGTATTCACTCGGCGTGTTCAGTCCGACCAAAATGATAAAAATTATCATGATATTTTTTGTGGCCCTAACTTCACTCGGTATGATTTTATGTCAAAACCGAGTGAACCAATATGAAATAAAATTGTAAATTAGTTTTGTACGTCAAAATACACTTGTCAAAATCATTCCTGATACTCGTAAATATGGACATAGTTTTCTAGTGTTTCTTGCTGTTCATTTAAATATTAATTTACGTTGAATTGATAACAATTTAAAGTGTAAAGATCACATAAATGTTAGCAAAATCGTTACCTCTCATCACAATACAATTGTTTAAACAAAATATGTAAATATACAAAAACTTTGACAGTTAGAATCAAATAATTTCATGTTTTTTTTTGTGATAAATGAGTGCGTTTTATGGCAAAATGTAATAAAAAATAACATGATATTTTTTATCATTTTTGACTGACTGAACACAAGGACTGTAAACTATTTTGACTAAAATATTTTAGTCGAGCAATTATCTTTTATTTTATTCCCGTGATCTATTATTTTTATATTATCAATATACTTACGAATTAATTAAATGCATTCTATTTTCTAGCAAGTATCAATTTTACATTCGCTCTGCTTAACTGTAATGCATGTTATGTGGCAACAAAAAGCTTTAACTAAACTTAAAAATTACGTTAACTTATTTTTTTATGTTGTTTGAATATTTAATTTCTTGCGGGAGGTTATTCTATTTGGGTAGGTCTCGCGGGATAATGTATTATTATTGCAAGAACCTGTTATAAAACATTCATAACAAAATGTAATCTTCTTCTTGTGCTGCATTCATTTTGATTCTGAATTTTGATCAGCTTAAAATCGTGCTTGATTTCATTATTTAAATTAACTAGTAAACTGTAAGAGATAGCGCAACGAACTCTTCGAAAAATTATTATGTCGGCTTCAGGTTTGTGTATCGTTTTTGTACAAATATATATTTAATTTACTCTGTATTTTACGCTTCCACTTCAAATCGGATTTAGATAAACTAACTGCAATTAAATGTATGCGTCGTATAAAAGTAATAAAGATTTTTTTGGGAATATATTGTTTTTTCGATTGATAGTAGAAGTGTATGGTAGAACGGTTTTCTTTTAATTTAAACAGTTATTATTATTATGTATTTAAAACAGTTACTTCTAGGCACCTATTCCCTGTTAAAAGTAACAAGAGATGTTGCAGTATACTTTAGATATTAGAAATTTAGAAAATCTATTTAATTTAGTACATCATTAATACTGTACATATACGGTATGTACAGTATTAAGGATGTCCTAAATAAAGGATCGAATATAGAATATAGTTGTATTCCTATACTCGACGCGTTCTCATCAGAACTGATACTATTATTAATTAATAACTTTTAATTCCTCTGAGAGTTTGATATATAAAATATAAATAAATAATTTGCACCTGCGTAAGATCGTGATTAATCGTATCTAAAGTTTTTCGTAAATCTAACCACAAAACAGATGTTATAATTACTATTCATATTTCACCGTACTAGAAATAACAGTGAAACCAAATTGTTATGATTTATTTAGTCGACGAACTATATTATAAACCATTTATTCTACAAGGTGGCCCATCTAACGTTTGCAATTTAATTTGGCTCTAATCCAAAGACGAACTAATATTTTTCAAAGCGGTTTATTTTATTAGAAAAAATATATATTGTCATTAAGTGTGGAATACAATTTCATTCAAATGACTTCCAACCACGGCTGGCTGTACAGTACCCCATTCTGTCAACCCAATTTTAAAGAACATTTTCGATTGTATGGGCTCCTATCTCTAGTCTTGAATAGTCTCTGGCTGGTTAACGTAACACTTATTCTTAACGGCCCCCCACATAAAAAAATCCAACGAAGTCAAACTGCAGCTGCGTGGTGGCCAATTTACATCACCGTTACGGCTGATTATTCGATCGCCGAAGACAGTGTGCAAAAGACCGATTGTTACGTTTGCTGTGTGGCAAGTTGCGCCGTCCTGTTGAAACCAAATGTCGTGTATGCGTCCTCCTTTTGAATTCTGGTTAACAAAAACTCGTTTGTCATGGCTGGGTAACGCTCCCCATTGACTGTAAGGGTATTTACTTGCTAATGTTTGAAAACAAATGGACTAGTGATGTCGCCGGTCCAAAATACACACCAAACTTCTCCATGGTTACGTGTGGATTTTCTGAGGCCCAAATGCAACAATTTTGCTTGTTGATGTAGCCTCTGAGGAAAAATGAGCTTGGTCGGAAAATTTGATTTTCGGGAAACATGATCATTTTCTTCCAAGCATTTCTCAGTCCAATTAGTGAATCGAAAACATTGCGGATGGTCATTTTGCTTCAGATCCTGAACTAATTGATCTTTGTACCGAGGCTGTAACCGACTGCTCGATTACCGAAAATTTATTTTGGGATTATTCATTCAGAGGCTTTGAACGATCATCTATGGCCAGCTATAGCTCAGGGTGAAGGGCGTGGTTTTTCAAAGCTTAAATGAATCTTGCTAGACCGTATGATTTTTAAAATAAATAAAACAAAAAAGAACAAAACTAGACGATTGCATTATGAAATAATTAATTACTACACCATAACTATTATATGCTTTACCTCAATTTTACCTCCTCACCTTTAAGACACTTAATTCATATTTTGTTCGGAAGTCTCATAAAACTGATAAAAAATATAAAACCCGAAAACTTCAATTGTAAGTAGCATAATTATTGAAACCAAATTAATTATATTATAAATTTTGAAATTTAAAAATTTAGAATAGAAATTAATGTTAATTTATAATAAAAAAAATTACTAACATACGTAAATCTAAAGTATTAAATATAAAAAAAAAATTACAACATTACATTTTCGTTGGGCGCCGTTGCTGATGATGACGTACGACGAATCTGATGGATCATTGATGATGATGATGTACGAAGAATGTTGGTGGAATTTGGTGATGTCCTTTTATTTTTGTTGAGTCATTAAGAATAACGTACACTCGTAATTCTTGTACGTTATAATTATTTTATGATCAATAGCGTAAAGTAAGCGCACGATGTAAAAATGACGCTGAATTTTTTTATTACTTTATTCACAGAATTTAATAAATTTTACGACGATTAATTAATATATTTATTACACTTATTATTATTATTATGATTATTATTATTATTATATTATTAGTTAGATTATCATTATTTATTACACTAAGTTTAGTTTAGATTACTTATTATTAGTGTTTATAGTAAATTAGATTTTAGAATTATTTATTATACGGACTAGATTTTACTAGTTCTATTATTATTATAGTTTTTATTATATACTATATTATTATGCATTATTTTATTCACATCGCATAATTAAAATTAATTAGAACTATAGAGTTTCTAAATTTAGGAATGTGGTCAGGACATGTCTACAAAATTTGTAGTAACGTACATTTCATGGTTTTTTTCACTGACCGTTAAATCGTCCGGCATTTTCACAGTTTTTTTATTTTTATTTGTAACATATGATTTTAAAGTTTCTTTTCACTACTTAAACTTATCTTATTATAGCTTTTATTATTATACAATTTATTATTATTAAATATATTATCGCACTTATTATAATATTTATTATTATAAAACTTATCGCGATAACCGATTAATTTTACACAAATTTTATGTGTTCCGATTTAAAAAAGAAAAGAAAATTTAAGTCCTTCTATAAATTATAGAAATTTTATATTGGAATCAAGTTATATTGATTCTAGTAAATTTTTAATTAATTTTCGGAACACCACGTTAACTTAATTTTTAGATCTTGACTCGATCACGTTTTAAAATCCACCTCCTCGATCTTTATTTTTTTTTCCAACCAACTCATTTCCAAAAACCAACAAAAAAAAACGATTTACTGTAGATACTTGCAATTCGTTGTATACAAGAACAAATGATCACTACTACATAATCTATATAATTCAAATCCCTATATATTTATATACATATTTATTATATACAACAACAAAAGAAAAACTTTACTTTACTTTAACTTAAGTTACAAGGCCTTTATGCAAAATTCTTATCACTGACCTGCGTCAAATGTTCAATTCTTGAGGACGATGGCGATTTGATGTTTATGGATGCTCAGACACTTTCTGAGCAACAGCTGCATTGTTCTCGGCTGTATGCGCGGGAAATTTTCGTGCACTTGTTGGTTTATCTAACAACAATCCAGTTTCACGCATTTGTTTTACAAATTGATCCACAAATTGCCCTGTAGGCATTTCATTTCTACTGAATTGTTCACGTAAATTTCATATTTTGGGTAGAACACCACTTTGAAAGTAAGTTTTCAATGTCAAACTTTAAACTAATTTTCTGTCATAACACGAATGACGAAAGTGTTGCTACACTCGAAATAACCGGTAGTTGAAATTGCAAACGCTAGATGGGCCACTCGTTACTAAGGATTGAAACTCAGGATATTGTATTAAGTAAATAATCAAATCGATAGTTTTCTAATTAGATTCAGTTCCAAATTTATAAATTGGTGTAATTATAGCAGATTTAGAACAATTTGGAAAAATACTAGTACTAATCGTATCTTGTATGTATTTTAAAAGGCGTTATCTTATTTACGACATTTTTAACAGCCTTGTTGGATATATTATAAACGGGTTCTGCCGAGTTTACATTTAAACTCCAAACTAAATTATTTATTTTCATTTCCGTTTTTGGTCAAAAATTATGTCAAAATAGCTTTTAAAGTGATTATAACAATGTTCACTTGTTGTCTAAATTTAGTAAGATAGAAATATATTGGGAAATCCCCACATGGTTTCTGATGTATTTATGCTATAAGGTTAACATGTCTTACATAATCAACTATTCTACTACTATTCTTATTACTGGTAACAAGCATTGAGCATTTTATTACATCTGTCATTGGGCACTTTCAGGACACCCAGCAGCTATGAAAATGTTTAGCACTATGAATTTTCAAATCAAATTGTTCATGATTTCACTAATACTCCCCGTCGACTTTTTCAAATTTTTTTCAATGAGTTCGCATTCATCACCTTTTCATAATTTGGGAACATCAGAAATATGTAACCTGTGGTGGAGTATGAAGAGACACATGCAGTTGGAAATAAATTCTGGTGCTCTAATGGCCTTTGCGTTCTGGTTAGATAAATCGGTACAGCGTGAATAATAAACTTTAAAACACTTGAAATTACGTGTATTTCCTGATGAACCTCACTTACATTCATTCACTACCTTTAGGAGTTCCAGCACTGATAACACAAACAGGCTTGAACAAAACGAATTATTTTCAACACCTTAGAAATATATTTCGTTAACGATTCCTCGATCGTTTTTATAATAAGTTTAAATTGTAGATAGCAATCACATTTAATATTCAATAAATAATTAATTAAAATATATTATTTTTGTATGTATGATATTTTTTCAATTAGTTATCAACTTGAACCAAAAAGAGATCTGGAAGCTTCAATTTATGAAAAATGGTACTTATTCTAAAGTGCAACAAATTATCTTTAATCGTATTGATGCTAAAATGCGTAGTCGAAATATCTAAATTTCTAGTTACTGATATATGGGTATTCTACATAATATAGAACACGAAGTGAGATCATTGTGTTGTAATATTCAGTCGGCAAGGAATGATGAGATATTTGAACTTTTTCAAGATCTTATCAGATCGAAACTGGATATTATTTCTGTTACAAAACTTCATCTAAAATTTAGCTTCAAATAACTTGATCAAAAAACAAAATAGGGGGTGTGTCTATGAATTGGTCGTTATATATTTGTTCTAATATATTCCGTGTTATGTGAAAACACAAGCGAATGGCTATGTTCGACATGGTTTTCAATTAAATTAATTAGTTAATTAAGTTTTATAAATTTGAGGAAACATGTTAAAATAGAAAATTGAAATTTGTAATTTGTAAATGTCCTCAACATTCCCAAACATTTCGAACTATAATACTACCTATTATATAGTTTGGATGGCAGTAAAGGTAAAATTGGTCGCTATGATATCGCTCAGAAGTAGAACATTGTTGTTACAGAATTTATAATAATAACTTCTTTCAGCTTCGTTAATTAGGTTTCAGGGATGGCCTAAGACACCTATCTTATGACATTTGAGATTATGAGATCGTGCTTTTGATACACAAAAGTACATGTGTGGTCTTTACTTAGACGTAAAGCGTTTGACCGTACTATGAAGTGCTTCTAATAAATTATTCAATCATGGATTTCGTGGTTAAACTTATGAGCGTTTGTGTAATTTTCTTCATGGCCGTAAATAATTTTGTGACAGCCGTTTATTTTGAAAGTGGGAAAAGTCACTTTTTTAAAAAATCAAGTTAATGATAACATTAGTTACAATTTAACGATATCTCTTCATTTAACACAACTTCCAATCACTATGATATCAATAATATTTTAAAATAAACGCTCAATTAAAGATGTGAGTAGTGGCACCTTTTCTATTAAATGTGGAGTACAACAAGATCTTTATTTTCTGAGACCATAAAGCCCCACTCTTATGAGTCAAAATAGGCTGTTTACCGAAACGAAACTGGTCGTCGTCGAAACTACGGATGATATGGAAAGCGATGTTATCATGCTCATGGAATTTTTTATTTGAATAAAATATCTGTTAACTTCACTAAGAAGTTCAGGCAGATCACATATTTTCTTATTGACGTTTATTTTTGTAAATATTATTTTATAAAATTTTACTCGTAAGTTAATAAGAATGTTAATATTAATTTTATAATTATAACAATTGTTTCTTTGCACTAATAGGTACGACCAGTTAAGGGTCGGAAACCTGTGGTTCAAGTCCTTGAAACAAACTAAAGCATGTGGTAAAACAAATAGTTTAAATGGTGAAATAAAAAAAAAACATGTGATACCGCATTTACATCTGATAAAATAAAATCGTAGATCCGGTGGTTTAGATCTTATTGGTCTTAGCAGCGCTTTATGTCTGCGATTCCGATTTGTACATGATTCTTTAAAACTATGCTCACATTGTGTTGGGAAATTTGTCTTAAAACAGCCATTAGTGGTTTACGCAGAATAAATTGTACGACTAGTCATTTCAATTATTATTTACATATCAAACTAGTTATATTATCTTGGATTACTCCACTTCATTTTTGCAGCCTCTTTTACATATGTACATACATATAGATAATTTAACAAATTCATAACACTTGTGAGCTATTCAGCTGAACATAAAGTACATAAACATTTCAAACTTGATTACAGATGAAATATACTCCATACATTTAATTCAACATCTTCTCTCTCGCCAACGCGACGTTGCTATGTTTTCATAAACAAATCAAAGTTTTATTTAGATAAATGAATACGGTTTTTATAGTACATTTGCATTGTAAAATCCAGTCGATAATTTCTTTATTGAATGGCATCCCAAATTATCTGTTTTCGTATCGACGAAACATCTATGTGCGACGAAAGCAACACCAATATATTATATGCTGACTTCAACATGTCAATAACATAAATTTTACATTTTATTTCTGTTAACTTGTTCTGTTAACTCGTAAAGAGTATAATACGTAATTTTGTTAGTTAGTTTGACGATGAAGTTTGTGAAATAACAAGTTCAGCAGATAAAATCAATATGCGCTTCGACTTGTTGACCCAGGAATAACTGGCGATCATAAACATTTTTATTATACGAGTATTATGGAACCCGCAAATTGATTGAAATTTTAATTTCAAATTTTTTATTTTATCGTATGATGAAATGGTTATTAACTTCAGTTGTATGTTAATTCGTATTTCTTGGTATATGCTAATTTGTTGCGGACTGATACTTTCCAATATTGTGGCTTTTAAACCAGTACATACGAGTATATATTATTAGTTCTAATTCGTTTCACATCTTCGTTACACATATTGCTAATTTTAGCTAGTTTAAGACTCGTTATTAGTTATTCAATTAGGTATATGACTAACTTCGACAAACTGTTTAAATTCAACATAGATTTCTATAAAATTAATTACTCAATCAACAAAAAGCTGAAAGCTCAATAAATTATAGTTTTTGCTAACAATAGTTTGCATACGACGGTAAATCATTTCTTAAATTATTGACGTCATATTATTTAGAGGCTGAGGTAAAGATGTTTAGCAAACTATTTTTGGTTCGAACTCTCGGCAAATACATATTTTGAAGTGGCCTTATAGTATTTAAAAAAAATTATTTTTTGAAATGAGTATTCCTTGGGTGTTTTTTAATTTTTCATCAAGATTCAATCTATTATCTTTGCATATTGTACTCCTATAATTTTGGCATATGTAATTACTTGAATTAAAAGTTTTATTTAATTGGTTATGTAAAATCACATTTAAACGACAAGGTGGGCCGATTATAATTTATATTTTCACATCCGATAACTTCAACCTTATTAAAAGATTTATAAAAACTTTTTGTTCGAAGAAGATTATTTTAATTTAATTTTTTTTAATTGAATGTATTGTATGTTAAAAATCATTTGTAAACTATGTTATTTATCAGAACTTCACTTTCTGATTATAAAAACCTAAGATTTTTTTATCAAAAAAATTATTTCACAATAAAATTACTTAAGTACAAAGGTACGAGGGTTGTCTGAGAAATCTCCGACCGCAACATTCAGATGGCAGCATTCGTCACCAAAAGTGGGGAAGTGTGTTTGCGCATGTGTTAGAAGATACTCACCGAAACATCAGCCGTTTTGGACGCACAGTTGTTGTTTAACAATCTTTTGTGTGAAAACACCCACATCGTGTTTTTGTGAAAAGGAAAAAATCGAGTAACGAGTGTTTTAAATATTTATTTTTGAAAGGTAATACGCTTACGCAAATGAGTATGTCCAAAAAATGTGTTTGCCGTATATTGAATCAAGATTTAGTCATGAGGAAGCTGTCCACGTGCTGGGAGCCGCGCGTGCTCACTTTGGACCAGAAGCGTGTTCGAATGAACATTTCCAATGCTCTATTGACGCAGTTTAAAATCAGAGTTTTGGGGCCGGCTAATTACTGTTGATGAAACTTGGATACATCATTACACTCTAGAATCCAAAATTGGGGACTCTCCTAAAACATTGGACTGCCAAGGCTGGGAAGGTGACGGCAACTCTTCTGAGACTGTCGTGGCGTTATCTTAATCGATTATCTATAAAACAGGAAAACCATTACGGGAGCATACTACACATCACTACTTGACAAGCTGAAGACAGAAATTGAGGAAAAACAGCCAAATTTGGCGGAAGGAAAAACCTTGCTCCCCAAGATTTGGTGCGGTGGTCAATGCGCCGGCTCACACGTCAGTGGATGAAATGGCAAAACCCGCGAATTACGGTTTGTACTGGTTGACCACTCTTCTTGCTTACCAGATATAGTCCCAAGCGAATTTTTTTGGTTCTCTAAACTAAAAGTTGCGCTCGAAGGACAGAGATTTTCGGCGAATGAGGAGGTCATCACTTTCGTTAACAACTATTTTGGAGAGCGTCCGTTTCGTTAACAACTATTTTGGAGCATTACTGGGAGAGGCATAAAAACTTTCAAAGAGACTTTGTAGAGCTATGTGTAAATAAAAATAAATTTGAAGAAAAAATGTCTTCTCAGACAACCCTCATACGAGAGCGGATTGAAACTGAAGCTACCTAAGTAGGAAAACAAATTTTTTTTTTGCCAAAAAACATTTATTTCTCAACATAGTCTCCATTTAGTTCGACACACTTAGTAAGACGATATTCCAACTTTTTTATACCATCTGAATAATACGATTTCGGGAACTCCTCAAAATACGCGTTAGTTTCGATAATCACTTCTTCGTCTGAGATGAATCTTTGTCTTGCGAGCCATTTTTTCAAGTTTGGAAACAGGAAAAAGTCACTAGGAGCTAAATCTGGACTATAAGGTGGATGATCAACCAATTCGAAGTGTATTTCACGTAATTTTAGCATCGTATCTAATGCTGTGTGAAGTGGTCAGTCGAACTCGTTTTTGTTCGATACTGAGCAAACGCGGCACCCATCTTGCCGATAGCTTTTCATATGCAAATGTTCATGCAAAATGTTGAACACACGTTCATATGATATGTTTACCATTTCAACAATCTCACGCAACTTGACTCGGCGATCATTCATAACGATATCGAGGATTTTCTTGATATTTTCTTCAGTAACCACCTCTTTTGGCCTTCCTGTTGACGGTATTGTTGCAGTGCTTCTTCGGCCGCGTTTAAATTCAGCAATCCAATATTTTACCATGTAATCTGACGAAGCAGACTCACCGTAATGTTTATCGAGCTTTTCTTTTGTCTCTTTCGCCGTTTTCCCTTTCAAATAATAGTGTTTAATCACTGCACGAAATTCGTTTTTTTCCATTTTTCAAGAAACACAAGAGTTGCTTACTTCAAACGACTACAACAAATAAACTAATCGATTCATTTGGGTGAAATTTTAACAGCTGACTTTAGACAGATCGCAATTTCTAAAAAACAAAAAAATTTTGTGTTTGTGTTGCCATCTAGCGCTAGGTAGTTCCATTTTCAATCCGCCCTCGTATGTAGTACAGTAAACACAGATCAGTTAAAAATAATAGTATTCCTATGTTACACACGGTCGCAGTCGCGGCAACCATGTATTAATTTTTTACAATAAAATTTATAATTAAATATTAATAATAATAAACATTATGTTTATATAATAGTTAAATGAAATATTAACGGCTAACAATACAATAATATTAGTTTTAAAAAATATGACTTAATCAATATTATGCCTTATATGACATTTGAAAATTGTTTAACGATCACAGAACAAAAGCTAACAACTTTATTGTCAAACGGCCCATCTTTCTCAAATTTTACCCTTATTGAGCTATTCGAGTTAAGCCGAATGTAGTACCGACGCGGTAGTGCAGCTTTTTCTTTCAATTATATTACGATAACTAATGCACAAATTATAAGCTGATATTGGTCGAATGATCCTGTGGCCACTTCTTGTGAAGCACAATTTAAGCAAACGAGATGCTGAATCGGTTGTATTCGAGAAAATATAACACGAACTAGGTGTTTCTGTTAGGTTAATAATGGATTTTATATTATTTTTATAAGCACCTGCTCAAAAACAATACCATAATTTGTCCATGAACCAGCGCAAGTGTGGTCACTGAGGACGTGAAAGGTACATTGCACGTAAAACAAATTTTAATTCTTGTTTTAGATTAACTACTAAATTAAATTTGCAATACGTCGTTTTTTTATTAAAATTCGGATAATTCCGAGGTTCATGATTACTGATTGTGGCTCTTGCTTAAAACTGGAATTATCTTATATACTAAAATGTAGAGGAAATGATGATGTTGTACAGTTTTTCCTGTATGTTTTACAACTACGGTGCCGGCAAGATATTGGTCTTTTTTACGCAACGTGGAACGCCGTTCAAAATAATTAAAAAGAAGTAATATTGAAACATTGGCGAACAATGCTAATTATTAGTACTTTTGAGAACAAAGCTTTCAACCCAAACGATTACTGTGAAAATTCGTGAACTACCACCACAACTAATAGTTTCGCTTATGCTCCACAGGGCAAATCGATCTCTAGATTGCCGGTAAACTTGATATTATTCTTTTTTTTATTTAGACATATTCGGGACTCGTTGGAAAAAAGAACCACACTTGATTAATCCTAATAACCAATTCACATGATTTGGAGAAAAATGAAACGGGAATAGCCGGTGAACTTTGACTAGCTTAGAACCTCTCGCATATATGTGTGATATTGTATTTTTCTCTTTGAACCTAAGCCTTATTGTCTATCTACTGCACGCCACTCCGCGGACCTCAGGCTGCTCAGTATTAATAATAATGCGGGGTTCGTAACCTCACATTTGTAAGTAACAAATTATTCATCAGATGGTTCGAAATATTGGTCAATTAAAGTTAAAAATGTGTTTGACCACAAATCTTTCAAATCTTTTATTTTTATTTTCTGTCAATTAAACACGTGTACCAATCATGAAAATCTTGACCTACAGATTTTTGCATATTTCGTTGAAGTAAAAACAGCAAGTTTTTTAAAAGTTTATATGTATATGTACGTGTGACGGAAATGACGATTTTTCCAAAATAAACTGTTTTTAAACAAAAATTCAACGTCTGTATAGTCTAGATGAATTGACTGATCGGGGTATACCTTCATACTTAAGATTTTTTCATAAATTGGGAGGTTTTAATGATATTTGGCCGAAAGTGGTCCACCGGAAGTGGCAGCTTCCAAAGGAGACTTATGAACATATTTTGAAAAGTACCTAGCATTTATGAAAAAGTGATTAAAAACAAAAATAAATTAAATGTCAAACAAAATTAGTTCAGATCATTTTATAAATTTATAGGAAATGACGAATTTTCAAAAATAATATTTTTGTTTCACCACAGTTGAGCGTCTCTACACAAGGCGGATTGACTAATCGGAGTACGGGATTGACAGCCTCCACGAAGTATTCATAAATGGATACGGGCGTACTATGGGCAATGTTTTATAGAACGAATGGTTGTGGTACCCAATACCTTCGCAGTAGTGAAGCAGAATAGCTAATTAGCCAATCAAAACTATGCAATGGTACAAACAAAAGAAAATAATACCCCAGGTGATACACCAATATCAACTTTGGTAAAACCACTCTCTGTAGAGACTACCCTATGGATTCTGGGGAGGGCCATCTATTGCATTACCAGGGAACATCAAATCCGTTCCAGAGAAGACCAAATTTACAACGATCACCGATAAAGAAAAATAGAAGCAACTCGGTAACTGTCCAAGCCGATACTATTTCTAACGCTATTCCTAGACAAAGATTACACGAAATAAGTGATGTCATCGGAAATTTTACTTTGCAAATAGCCGAATCTGGTAAAACAATTATTGACCTAGAAAAGGAGAGTATAAATCTCTTGGCGAGGCTAAAGCATATGAAGCAATTATTTGCCAAGCTAAGCGAAGAAATTGAGTATCTAAAGCAAGAAAATGAAAACCTAAAAATGAATCGGGATTCAAAAGAAGATTGCGAAATAGGAAGCATTGAACCAGACAAACTCACCTATTCCACTGATGAAGATGAATTACATAGAGAGAGACGGACTGGATTCTAAAGAAGCAAAACCATTCCAGGAAGAGTAAGAAAAGAAAAGCTGAATCGTCACCTGAGGCTGAGCAATTAAATGGTAGGGGACGATCTAGTACAGATTCAAACGATGCTCAACCTAAAGAAAATCAACCAAAAGGTAGTAAATCTATCAAGAACACTACACCAAATTTGGTACAACCGAAAGAAAAATCATCTCCACCAATAAATATTGTGGGTGTAACCAGTTACCCAGAAATTCAGTCACTGATGAAATCGGTTACTGACAAAGACTATAAGGTAACATACTCTGGACTCAGAAACTTATAGGACCTTATCTATGATATTGAATGCTGAAAAGTATCAGTGGTTCACTTACGAGAACAAACAGGCCCGACCTTTGAAAGTCATGGCAAGAGGTTTGCATCACACTTGCTCAAGCAAATAAATAATGGAAGTCTTACAAAATAAAGATCTTAAAATACTAGATGCAGTGAATATTGTTAAACAAGAGAGAACGGAAATCCAGGAAGAAAACCAAATTATCAGTAAAAGAGGACTCCCTCCTTTTATGATAGTATTCGACAACAAAGAGAATGTTCAATACATTTATGGAATAAAAGGAATCCTTCACATGAAGGTGAAAATTGAACCACTGAGGAGAACTAAGCACGCATACCCCAATGCAAGAAATGCCAGACATTTAATCACATCCAAAGATATTGCGGCCGGAATCCAAGATGTGTAAAATGCTCAGGTAATTACTTTACCCAGGCATGTACAATAGGGAGAGATGTGCCAGCCAAACGTAAAAATTGCAAGGGCCAACATCCGGCTAATTATCGAGGCTGTGAGGTTGCTAAACAACTAAAAATTAAGAGATAAAACAAGAAATCAACCGCAAAATCACGAAAATCGAAGGGTTCAAATATCAAATCAGATGGATCAAAAGCCACAATCAAGCAACACAGGGCAAAGAAGTTAATTTGCGCAGGTAGTGAAAGGTTTGGGTTCAACCAAACATATGGGCTCCGAAAGTAACCAAATTATGGAAAACATTATGAACAGCATTGCAGCTATTACAAAGCGGCTATATGACCAAAGTAATCTGAATGTTGTTAATGATACTTGATCAACTGAAGAAAATGCAACTCACTCAACGCAATCCAACAAAGAATGTTAAGTAAGAACACAACTTTCAAAATAGCAATCTGGAATGCGAATGGCATTAAGCAACATATTCCAGAAATAGATAAATTTTTAAATTCAGAAAAAATCGACATTTTTTTACTATCTGAAAGCCATCTAGTTAAATCTTCGTTTGTTAAAATACGGGGTTATAACTTATGCAAGAGGTGGTTCGGCATTACTAATAAAATAAATTATAAAACACCATTTAGAATCAAATATCGAAGAAGAAACTATTAAAGTCACTACTGTAAGGATCCAAATTAAACACAGACAGCTTACTGTCTCTGCAATATATTGTCCTCCCCGGCATAACTTGAAAAGGGAGGACTACCTTAAACTATTTAAATCGCTTGGATGTGATTTTATTATTGGAGGTGACTTTAATGGGAAAACACCTATTGGGGATCTAGACTTACGACGTCACAAGGCAAAGAATCGCTTCAAGCAGGGCAGACATCAAAATTTGAATTTTACTCTGGTGGTTCCCCAACATACTGGTCCAGTGACGGAACGAAGACACCTGACCTAATAGACTTTTATGTAGCAAGAGGTAATCGTAGCAAGAGGCTACGCGAAAGATCGTGTTTACGCAAACAATCCTCAAACTCTTGACGAATTGAAAACTAATATTCGTAAGGTAATGGCCGAGATACCGCCCGAAATGTGCCGAAAAGTCATTGAAAATTACCGCAAAAGAATCAAGGCCTGTAAGAAGTCCCGTGGAGGACATTTGAATGATATCTTGTTTAACTAAAAATGGCAAGGATCAATCTGTAAAATGAAATAAAAATTACTATACATTCCGAATATTTTGTGTGTTTTTTTTAAGTTTACTTTATCAAGCTTGAATTGGATAACCCTATATATACCAGAACTACATTCACATTGAAGACAATAATTCTCTAGTATCGGATCATCAATCTTCAGGTACCGATAAGAAATCCCCACCAGTTGGAAGATGAATTAGAACAACTCAATGAAGCAATTCACTATGCTGCTTTGGAAAGTACCCCCATTATACAAAATAAGAAGAATCTTAACATATCCCGCCCAATGGAAGTTAGAGAGTTGGTAAGACAAAAACGACGGGCACGTAAAACCTGGCAAATAACTAGAACACCGGAGAACAAAAGAATTCTTAACAATTTAGGTAACAGTCTCAAATCTCTTCTGAAAGAAGTTAAAAATACCTCAATCAACAAATATTTAGTTAGCCTAACCGATGAAAAAATTCTGATTATTCACTGTGGAAGGCGACGAAGGGACTCCAAAGACCCAAAATGCAAGTGCCTCTACTTAAAAAGGAGGATGGAACCTGAGCAAGAGGTCCTAAAGAGAAGGCTGATCTGTTTGCGGAGTATCTCGAGGATACCTTCCAACCACTACCAAGGCAAACGGCCAATGATAATATAATGTTAATCCAAAAGCTAGATGATTTTGATATACGCCCAGTAACTCTCAAAGAATTAAAAGAAGAAGTAAAAAGCAAGATGAATGTTAAAAAAAGCCCCAGGATATGACTTGATTACTTGTCAAATAATCAAGGCTCTACCAGGTAAAGGATTTCGTAAGCTATTACACATAATCAATGCAAGCTTTTGGTTAAAGTATGTTCCGTGGCAATGGAAAGTAGCAGAAGTAATCATGATAGCAAAACCTGGTAAACCACCTAATGATAAAAAATCATACAGGCCAATTTCATTGCTGCCAATTATGTCAAAACTCTTTGAAAAATTATTACTAAAAAGACTTAAACCAATAATTGAGGACCGACAACTAATGCCTCCACATCAATTTGGATTCAGGGAAAAGCACTCCACAATTGAACAGGTGCATAGAATCACCAACATTATTGAAAGAATGTTAGAACACAAAAAAGTATGCTCCAGCATATTTCTGGACGTCGCCCAAGCATTCGATAAAGTGTGGCACAGTGGACTAGAATTCAAGCTGCACAGAGATCTGCCGAGGCAATTCTGTGCCATACTAAGATCTTATTTATCCAATAGACATTTTCGTGTGAAATATGATAATGAATACTCCGAGCTAAAGAAAATCTCTGCCGGTGTCCCACAGTGGAGTGTCTTAGGACCAATCCTGTGTTTATTATATACAAGGGATATTCCAACAACAGATGAAGGAACCATAGCCACCTGGGGAATCAAGCTGAATGAGACGAAATCCACGCATATTAACTTCTCATATTAAAAGGCTTCCCATCTACCGATAGTAATTAACTCACGACCGGTGCCATATGCAAACAAAGCTAAATGTCTGGGCATGACTCTCGATGCCAAGCTCAAGTGGAGAGATCATGTCAAAAAGAAAAAAAGAAGAACTTAATATTAAGTTCAGAAAAATGTATTGGCTCGTAGGTAGAGGCTCTGAGCTTACAATATATACCAAGCTGCTGCTATATCGGCAAATACTGAAGCCGATTTGGACCTACGGTTTTCAACTCTGGGGATGTACTAAGCAAACAAACGCCAAAATGATACAGACGTTTCAAAATAAGGTTCTCCGTAGCATCGTAAATGCTCCGTGGTACACAAGAAATGAAGACCTTCACAGGGACTTACAGATGGAATACATCAAAGATGAAATAAAAAGCATGCCGCCAAACACGAAATAAGGCTCCAGGAACATGTACACCCCTATATTCCCCATACGATAGATAACCCTGTCGTTGAAAGAAGACTCCAAGGAACGAGGCCACTTGACCTAGTAAACATACCAAATTAAAATTATATTTTAAATAGGTTTAACTAATTTTGGGACTAACCATTGGTTTTCACCCCAACAAATCAGAATTATTTAAGAAATGAATAATTTGTAAATTTGAAAGATAAATTGCTAGATGAGCACAGTCTCAGTTGTAATTAATAAAGAAAAAAATACTTAATCTTTTTTTCTAAATTGGGATATCGTTGCGGAATATAAAGGAGATTTATGTGCCGGAAGTGAGAGATTTTTAAGTTTTTGCAATGACGTTGAGAAGTATAGCATTTACAACAAACGACAACGAATTAAAAGTTCAAATAGATTTAAAGACAACTACAATTTTCAACAATGGTGGACCTTGTTGGTTTTCTGACCAAGACAGTTTTTACCAAAATTTGTTTAAGATTAATTTTTCACTTCATCAATCAAGTGTATATCTATTTACAATCATGGTAAGCGAATGTCGGATGTTGACCACAACATATTCACCCCTCCATTTTTTAAATTGCATGCCCCCATAATTTAATTTTTTAGGTGGCACGTACAGGACTTTTTACTCTAGCGTAACCAGCAAACCTATTCAGAGAGATTGATTTCTCTAGCCGTTTCGCCTTCGTAGCGTCGTTCAGAGAGTGGTAGTCATTAACGTACTAACTGCAAATATGAAACTTTCTTCAAAAGCAAAGCGTATTTTGTTAATTTTCTTTAGGTTCCTAAATAAAGTCTACTTCTTTCGATAGGTAGGAAGCAATCCAATTGCACTTATCTTGGTTATAAATACAGTTCTTGAAATTTTCATAACATTATTAGAGGCCAATATTTGCTTCTGGGGCCGGCTCAATGCTACAGCTAGCATATTGAGTCGATACCCACATAACTTTGGCGTTACCTACGTATAATAATAACAGTAAATAAATGCGTTGTGATCACTCGAAAAATTATCATTATTAACTATAAAATAGTTCTAACTCTTTCATGGTAGCATCTGTCTGCCTGTGGTTACTTGATCTCTCCATTCCTAAATGGTTAAAGCATTAGTAATTATTATTTTTTCTTAACTTACTATACTGTGAGTCAAAACTCCTTTGTTTTCGACGTAGTCTCACAAACAAAAAATGATAAAAAATTTGTCCTGCCTACCGTTAATACAAAATACTTATGCATATAAGAAATATTTGTAATCTTGATTTTAAAATTTGTAAAATAAACCGAAGCAGTCGATACTTAGAGAAACCACAAATCGTTTTTACATCTCACACGGAGTGTAAATGTCTCTCTTTCCCACTATACGAATACGTGAATAAGCAAAAGTTTTACTTCTGAGGCACTGACTTAGAGCGATACAGTTCCATGATGAATGACTTTTAGATGTCGCAAATTAACGAAATTGGTCTAGAAAACAATTGGCTCCTGCAGAACGATACAATGAGATACACATCATTACGGTAGACTTTCTAAAACATGAGTTATCTTCATACTTAATTTCTTGTATTGTCTATCTGCGCTAGCCTATGAAATTGTTCAATTGAGGTTACAAAAATTCATTTTTCTTAAGTCACGGGCCTATAATTCTATATGAATAAGCCTCGAATCTCCAATCCATCTTCACGATTTACCAGAACAAGATTAGAAAAGTTTCTTTTGACTTCGTGGTATAATATTAAATTTGTACAATATTAATTATTATTTTATTGCTTTGTAAAATCACTTTAATGGGCAATAAAACGCAATGGGCATCACAAAATAAGCGCCATAATTCAGTAAACCTCGCTTAACTGCCAACTGTGTTCAATTAATGACAATAATTTGGCTCAATTGATGCTCTTTAGTAGTATTTCAAACGTCCATTATTGGACAAAATAATATTTTCTAAGTTGTTACTTATCAACTACATGTCTTCATACAAGTGTTTCTGTCAACAAAGAGTTTTGCAGGGTTTCCGTTACACAATATTTTAACTGTGGTTTCGAAACATAAATAATAGGTAGGGGAAACAGTTTGCAGTCTTTTTCCCGGTAGATGGCTTCACATTAATATAGCTTAGTAACCGTTGATCGTATCGGGAAATGTGTGAATGAAAGGCGACATTTTAACATGTACTTTGACATACAAACCATTAAAATCAAAGAAGTGAATAAAAAGTTACAACATTTTAAACATGGAGATAAATAATGAAAAAATTCGATATACTTTACAATTTTATTACGACAAAGATAAAAACGCCGCTCAGGCTTGCGAAAAAATTTGTTCTGTTTATGGAGAAGGTGCTTGGATGTCAAAGATGCGCCTCGCTGTGGTCGACCAACCAGGATTGACGCCAAGAAAGGTAATGCTGTGTGTTTGGTGGGATTAGAAGGGAATCGTGCATTATGAGGTACTACCACCGGACCAACTGATTGATTCTAATCTTTACTGTCAGCAACTAACACGTTTAAGGCAAGCAATTCAGTTAAAATATCCAGAATTGATCAGCAGAAAGGGCGTTGTGTTCCATCATGATAACGCTAGACCACACACATCATTGATGACTCTGAGTTTCTCTTTGAGAAACTGAGATATCTTGGCTGGGAAGTTTTGATGCACCTACCATATAGTCCCGACCTTGCACGATCGGACTACCATTTGGTCCGGTCCATGCAAATTTAAAAGAAGTTCTACAGTGATGGGATCATAGCTCTACCAGAAAAATGGCAAAAGGTCATCTATCAAAATGGTACATATTTGGTTTAATAAAGTTCATTTGAAATAAGAAAATTCTTTGTTTCAATGTCGCCCAAAAAGGCCACAAACTTTTTCCCTACCCCTTTATTTATAATCGATTATAACAAACATACTGTATAACTATGTGAAACTGAAATATCGATCTCTATTACCACTTTTTGGATCAAAAATTGAATTTCCTATTAAAGCTTACCAATGATAACTTTTTAACCCTTTGAGCGCCAAGGAGCGCGATCGCGCCAAAAAAGTCAGGAGCGCCATCGCGCTTTCGCCCCCGCACGAACTAATACGATCTCTATTTCATACTTGTCGATTCTTGTTTATTGTTTTTGGAATTGGAATTAAAGAGTGCGCCTGGTTAGTGCGGAAACGCAACCAGTGGTTCCCACACGAGGCTTCTTTGAAGCACTGCTTCTAGCTTCAAAACAAGTCGTCATCCATAAATGTCCATGGTTTTGTAAAACAATTGTCACAAAAAAAAATCATTTTTGAAATGTTTTCGCTTACTTCGAATCGCATGCAATATAATTTATCGACAATAGCTTACATAAATATATGTTGATAAATGGAAAAATTTACACATATTATCAACAAAAATAATTAATTATACATTTTTTTTATCTATTAAGCACTTTTAGCTAATTCTCTAAAAATCATTTAACACAAAAGGGTAAAGCGAGTCGCGAATTACGTTTCGTGATTATGTGGTACTTCACGAAATTATGTTTTCACTAATTGTGAAAATTACTTTTCACAATTTTGTTATAATTAATTTTATTATTTGTATTTTAATTAATTTAATAATTCTAAAGAATTATTGTAACAATATTTGTTTTAGATGTTAACGTTACAAATCAACTAACAAATCTGATTAAGAAAATGCAGTGTGCTTTATTTATATTTTAATAATTGTTTATCTTTATACAAAACAAAGAGAACTAAAACAAAGAACGGTAAGTATCGATTTTCTTGAGAAAATGTATAATCTTGTATGACTAATGCACACTTGTGGATCTCATATGATATTTAATAATATTTTAAAGCACATCCGCGGATATTAAAGTAGATAAGCGAATAAAGAGGAATATCTATGTGATTGATATTCCTGTGAATGTTTATTTTATTATTGAAATGTTAGATTATTGTGTACTCGTAGTTGTTGTAACTGGTATTTTGGATGCAGTTGTAGTTATCATGTCGGGTGACTGATGACGAAACTCGCGCTACCACCGTTACTATACCCATTTCGTTTTTTGTACATACCGAATATGAAAATATAAAGCATACAATAAGTTAAACATAAAACAAGAAAGTATCAGAAAGCAATAAAATAAAATTGAACATTTTTTCATATATGTATGTACATAATTTCTAAGATATTTTCCCCCCGCATAACGAAGTATGTCTATACAATACATAGCTATATAGGGAAAGGTTTCTACATGGTAAATATGTAGCAAAACCGGTGAGCTTGTAATGTAAATAATATTAGGTGTGCAAGTAGAAACTCTGCGTTTTTTGTTTAAAGTCAATTTTATTGAAAATATAATTGTTACAAACATTAATTATCGAAAGGTTCGCCGTTACTATCTATGGTATTTTGCCATTTATTAGGTAGATGATAAATGCCTTCGCGATAGAAACTTGGTGGTTTCGAAGCAAAATAGTCATTAAGCCATTTTTGCACATCTACCAAATTTCGTGAACCGAGGGTCTTTCAAATATGATGACATCCATCTAAATAAGTGGTGATTAGAGGGAGCGATGTCTGGAGGATACGCCACATACTGTTAAACTTCCCAGCTTAAGAAGAAGATGAGTTTCTGGGTTGATTTTGCTGTATGTGGACGAGCGTTGTCATGCAGCAATATTACCTTCCGCCTTCTTTGGTCCGTAGATGTTTTTTCCTCCAGAGCATCACTTAATTTGATCAATTGGGCCTGGTAACGTTCAGCTGTAATAGTTTGACTGCTGGAAGCTCGTATGAAATGACTCCTTTCTAATACACTTTACACTGTAACAGTTTCTTAACATGAATATTCATTTTTGCAACTGATGTTGATGGCTGGCCTGGATCAACCCATTGTTTTCTGCGTTTAGCATTATCGCACAAAATCCACTTACCCGTAATGATTTTGTGTAAAAACTTCTTTCTTTTGTACCGAGAAAGCAAACTCTTGCAGATGTCAACTCTTCGGTTTTTGTTTTCTTCGGTTAGTTTATGACGAACCAATTTTTCTTTCGTATTATCCCCACTGCACGCAATCGATATTGCTTGATGAGTAACTCCTAACTGTTGTGCAAGCTCTTTTTGAGTTTGATACGGATTTTCTTCCAGTTAAACTTTAAGTTATTCATCTTATAAAATTAATGCACACGGAACGACAGCTTGTAAAAGATTGAAACTTAGTCATAAAATCATAATGACTAAGCTACATATATCCAAAACGGCAGCGATTTAGATGTGTTCAATGATATTTTAATGCAACCAACTTTGGAGCAGGGTTTCTACTTGCACACCTAATATGTCTCTAGCATCTATAGCTAAGCATAATATTCTCTGTTTCATAATTTTATTTATTGTGATATTATTATTATCAGTATGTGATGCTTTCACAAAATAATATCAAGAAACTTACACGAGTATCTATTATTGTTTATTACAATTTTTCGAGGGTGGTTCAAAAGTTTAGAATGCACTCTGGAAATAAGCTAGAACAAGAAATTTTAACCAATTTTTCATTTAAAATTTATGTTTTGTGTACGATAAATTTACTATTGCAAAAATTAAACACGAGGAAAATATTATAATATAAAAAGGAATGTTATGTTATGTTATTTTATGGTTCAATAAATGAATATGAATCGAATAATGTGTTCACTTATTTATTTTGGCAGGTTCTTTTAGTGACGACATCACATTATTTTCCTGTTTGAGATTTTACTTTTCCTATACAAATGTTAAAGCTAAAATCCGAATAATAATCTTTGGAAAAGTCAGCTAGATTCTTCGAACATTTCTAATAGACCACTGTTGTCTATACCATCATATATATTGATCTACCACTAAAAAGAACCTGGTGCAATTATTTGTTTGCTTCGAAAGATTTTTCACGTCTCCAGGTCTTAAGAGGCCAAGCATGTTTCATTTTTTAATTTTCGAAGAGTGGTCCGTATTGGTCAAAATTCTTAAGGGATCTACTACTATCTTGCACAAATTTTATAGCGAGCCGCTAAATATAAGATAACCGTTTGCTTCAGCCACCCGTAACCTGTAGAACACGCTGAATTATTATAGATTTTACGGTGCCAATAACTAGCTGTGACATATAATTCTAATGGCTATAAGCAGGATTTCTCCTGCATTTCTTCATCTACAATGCCTCTTTCATTTAGAATAACCCATAGAGCACCACAAGGAGATATGAATCTAGGACTTTGCTCTTTAAATTTACTGGTTCGATGTAACTCAAATTTGTTCTGTGTATATTTACCTAAAGAAGCTCAGAATTTCTTATGGTTCTATACGGTGTTTTTATCCAATACTCAGGTAAAGTTTTAGAATCGATTTCATCCAATAAAATATTCCCAATACACGAATAAGTTAACACATAAGTTCACGTCTATTTTGCAGGGTTGTCAAATTGTAGGTTCTGCATTCGATGAGGTATGTCGGTAGTTCTTGCAAGTTAACGTGATGCGGGAACCCTTTGGCATATTTCCAGCCATCCTTCTAAGTTAAATCCTATACATTTTAAAATACTGCTGATAAATGCAAAGGCTCCTGGTAAGCTGCTACTTCTGGGTTTCCAATTACCGCCAACTTTCACTGTAACTTTCGAATTAATGGAAAAACGCTTAGTATGAAGATTCACTCAGATCAGGAAATCCACCTGTGGCCCAATATTGTTACAAATTAAATTTAGAATACTTGTCCTCATAATTATTTGTTTTTATAAACATTTTTCAAAATATTTGGAAAAAACGATAAAGCGCTATTATGTTAGCTCCATAATTTGGGATAGCCCAGACACATTTGACCGAAATCGGTCCACTGGAGAAGGACCTTTTCATTGTTTCGTAAATATGTCGAATGGATTAATATTTATTATAACCCTTAAGACTAAAAAAAAATTGTTGTATTAATTTTTGTTTATTTAATTTTATTCTTTTATTGAAATATATGTAAAATGTACATTCTAAAATAACTGTATTCAACTGTAGGAAACAGTTTAGCGATCACACGTTATCAAACATTCATTATCAGTTTATATTGGCTGATATTGTGTGTCTTTTGATTTCCGTCGTGACTGTTATGAGTAAAGAGTTTACCACACTGCACCAATTTTATTGTGATCTTATGGTATTTTAGTATTGGAGAGCGCTTTGTTTACGAACTAAATGTGTGGTTTACTACAAGCGATAAACTGTCGTACATTTCTTCAGAAATGTTAAATCTAAGATCGCCATTGTTTTTGATGGCAATCATTTGTACTATTTCATCGTATCATAAAAAATGTTAAAATATCTTTCTCCATATTTTCTTTAAATATAAATTTTAAAAAGGAAGCAACAGCAGGAGCAGAATTTTTTACAATACTCGAATACGAGTAAAATATTAACGACATCGACAAGGAAAACTGCACGACGAAGTAGAACAACATAAATGGAGAAAAATTGTATCAATTGAATTGCTTGCTCAATTGTAAAATTATACAATCATAATTTTATTTTTATTGTATTTAATAGCATTTCATTTTAAAGACAAAAGATTTTCTACCTGGGATTTGCGTCGGTTGTATTTTTTAGCATGTATCATTGCATATAAATAACGCAACAACACAAAGTTTATTGTTTTAGGCCAGCATCAGATAGTATTGCCAAATTAAGCTATCGTTACAATGACCAAACGAACGGTTCAAGCAAACTGCTCAAGCGATTTATATGGTTTTTATAATTAACTCAGTTTAACAAAACTAACTCAGTTTATGTTAATTACTGAGGTAACTAACGCAGTTTAACAAAAGTATGTGATTTTCGCTTTAGCTTTCGACACTCTTTCGGTGTCATTTTCAAAAGCAATATAAAAACAAAAAATCGGTATAGCAAAATAAAAAAAATAAAAAATTTACATATAAAATGGCTATCTCAAACACTCAAAATCAATTTTTGGAAGTTCACTACACAGACGAATTCTAGAAAAGACGATGTGTGTACAAATACATTTAAGTTGAATATGTAAATATGAAACAAGCCAACAATAATTAGACAAATAAATTATAAGTATTATCAATATAAGCACAATCAGTTACGATATTTATCGAATTGATCCAACAACATTGGATTGATGCTTTAATGGAACCAGGATAGAAACCAAGCATATAATTTATCTATAAAAATATATCAACATAAAAAATAATTGTTTAGGAGAAACTCGAGAAAGCAAAGGCTGCTAGACTTATTTTGGTTTTAAATTGAACCTTATCCATCAAGAAATGTTATTTATATAGCTTTGTTTTTTGATCACCCAGTAAAATTGAAGCAGGCCTTCACAATCTTGTTTGGAATTTTATGGATATTTCACTTTATTTTATTGATTTTTTTAACCGATAAAATTTGCGCTTGGTTCCTACCCATATTTTTTAGTTTCGCGAAACATGATATTTATGTATAGTGAACGGACTTGAGGTGTACATCTCCCCTCATCAAACAGATGTAGAACACAATAATTTTAAATATTGGGTCGAAAAAGTCATTTTATTCGATTTATTGTATTAAAAAACAAGTTTTAATTTTCAATTTCAAGTAAAACGAAAATCAATAGTTTTGCGAGGCGGTATCATGTTTAGAACATAGAATCGGACACAAATATTTTTTGAAATTTTATATTAAATTATTTTTTAGTTAATTAATCAATTTTGAATAAAAAATATTCAGTTTTATTAATTTTTCGTTTTGTATTATGCTAAAAATATATTCGTGGGAACTATTTCCTAAACTATCCTAAAAACAGAATTAGGATTATTTAGGAAAAACTTCACGTGTTTGGTCATGATAGTGAAGTATTTCCTAAACTTTCCTAAATATTAAAATCCGCCATTTTTGTTTCAATGTATGCATAAAACTTCGTATAAACGAGTAAATTATAAATTAAGAAAAAATGTAAATAAGCACGGTGACTAAGCACTTGTAAAAGGTCAATTTGCATATCGTACGGTTTTTCTGAGCAATTTTCCCAATTCCAGAAACACCGCTACCAAATACTAAGCACACTTTTGAGTTGTTCTGAATCAAAACTAACAGATAAACACCATTCCATTGAAAAATCTAGGGGCCCTGGTGGTTTAGGAAATTAAATTTGTAAAGAGGTCAATTTGCATACCACATGGTTTTTCCGAGCAATTTTCCCAATTCCAGAAACACCGCTACCAAATACTAAGCACACTTTTGAGTTGTTCTGAATCAAAACTAACAGATAAACACCATTCCATGGAAAAATCTAGGGGCCCCGGGTGGTTTAGGAAACTAAATTTGTTAAGAGGTCAATTTGCATACCACATGGTTTTTCCGAGCAATTTTCCCAATTCCAGAAACACCGCTACCAAATACTAAGCACACTTTTGAGTTGTTCTGAATCAAAACTAACAGATAAACACCATTCCATTGAAAAATCTAGGGGCCCCGGGTGTTTTAGGAAATAAAACTTGTTAAGAAGGCAATTAGCATATCGTATGGTTTTTCCGAACAATTTTCCCAATTCCAGAAACACCGCTACTAAATACTAAGCACACTTTTGAGTTGTTCTGAATCAAAACTAACAGATAAACACCATTCCATAGAAAAATCTAGGGGCCCCGGGTGGTTTAGGAAATTAAATTTGTAAAGAGGTCAATTTGCATACCACATGGTTTTTCCGAGCAATTTTCCCAATTCCAGAAACACCGCTACCAAATACTAAGCACACTTTTGAGTTGTTCTGAATCAAAACTAACAGATAAACACCATTCCATGGAAAAATCTAGGGGCCCCGGGTGGTTTAGGAAACTAAATTTGTTAAGAGGTCAATTTGCATACCACATGGTTTTTCCGAGCAATTTTCCCAATTCCAGAAACACCGCTACCAAATACTAAGCACACTTTTGAGTTGTTCTGAATCAAAACTAACAGATAAACACCATTCCATTGAAAAATCTAGGGGCCCCGGGTGGTTTAGGAAATTAAATTTGTAAAGAGGTCAATTTGCATATCGTATGGGTTTTCCGAACAATTTTCCCAATTCTACAAACACCGCTACCAAATACTAAGCACACTTTTGAGTAGTTCTGGATCAAAACTAAGAGATAAACACCATTCCATTGAAAAATCTAGGGGCCTCGGGTGGTTTAGGAAATTAAATTTGTAAAGAGGTCAATTTGCATATCGTATGGTTGAACACAGAGGTCGTGAGGTCGAGAGGTTCAAACACCCGGGGCCCCTAGATTTTTCAATGGAATGGTGTTTATCTGTTAGTTTTGATTCAGAACAACTCAAAAGTGTGCTTAGTATTTGGTAGCGGTGTTTCTGGAATTGGGAAAATTGCTCGGAAAAACCATGTGGTATGCAAATTGACCTCTTAACAAATTTAGTTTCCTAAACCACCCGGGGCCCCTAGATTTTTCAATGGAATGGTGTTTATCTGTTAGTTTTGATTCAGAACAACTCAAAAGTGTGCTTAGTATTTGGTAGCGGTGTTTCTGGAATTGGGAAAATTGCTCGGAAAAACCATGTGGTATGCAAATTTACCTCTTACATTTAAATTCCTAAACTACCCGGGGCCCCTAGATTTTTCAATGGAATGGTGTTTATCTGTTAGTTTTGATTCAGAACAACTCAAAAGTGTGCTTAGTATTTGGTAGCGGTGTTTCTGGAATTGGGAAAATTGCTCGGAAAAACCATGTGGTATGCAAATTTACCTCTTAAATTTAAATTCCTAAACCACCCGGGGCCCCTAGATTTTTCATTGGAATGGTGTTTATCTGTTAGTTTTGATTCAGAACAACTCAAAAGTGTGCTTAGTATTTGGTAGCGGTGTTTCTGGAATTGGGAAAATTGCTCGGAAAAACCATACGATATGCTAATTGACCTCTTTACAAATTTAATTTCCTAAACCACCCGGGGCCCCTAGATTTTTCAATGGAATGGTGTTTATCTGTTAGTTTTGATTCAGAACAACTCAAAAGTGTGCTTAGTATTTGGTAGCGGTGTTTCTGGAATTGGGAAAATTGTTCGGAAAAATCATACGATATGCTAATTGCCTTCTTAACAAGTTTTATTTCCTAAAACACCCGGGGCCCTTAGATTTTTCAATGGAATGGTGTTTATCTGTTAGTTTTGATTCAGAACAACTCAAAAGTGTGCTTAGTATTTGGTAGCGGTGTTTCTGGAATTGGGAAAATTGTTCGGAAAAACAATCTTAACAAGTTTTATTATAGTCACCGTACTTATTTGCATTTTTTCATAATTTATAATTTACTCGTTTATACGTAGTTTTACGCATACATTGAAACAAAAATGGCGGATTTTAATTTTTAGGAAAGTTTAGGAAATACTTCACTATCATAAAAATATTACAACATATTACCAAACGTATTACCTAATAAGTATAAATTTTATTTATGCAATAATTTCCCCTGACATAAGGTCAGGTCATAACTGAATGCATAGGTTACGTTAATTTTATTTTATAAATATTTTGATTTACATTTGCATGTAAAAAGTTCATCAATTAATCCCTCAGTATAGATTTCCGTGATGTTCTCCGTTATAGTGGAAATGAATTATGCCTCCACTATACCTGAGAGAATCGTTCGAGCCTTCATCGGTTGAGCAGAATCGATTTCTCACCACCGGTTAGACTGTTCGTTGGTTGAAGTATAAGTGTTTAGCAGGTTTTAGCAAAAGTTACAAAACAACGATGCAATACTTTTGCGAAGTGTTCTCTAACCTATAAGCTTAGAAATCTCAATTCGATCTCATATTGAGATGTTCAACTAAAATTGTATGAACAACGTCATTCGATATGCCGTGTTGTGAGCAATTTTGTGCACTTCTTGATACTGGATGTTACTTTTGTACGGCTACTCTTGACCTCATTATATTGTTCTGTTTTGTTTGAACCACTTGTTGTAGAATCAATTTAAATTTCAGTAGCTTCTTCAGAAGAGTATTTTATGGCCGTTGGAAATTCTAATTATTCCCATTAAAACTCGTGTTACTTTTTAATTTGAACGTTCTGAAATACAAGCATAAGAGATTCGATCAATTTCAAAAGTTCTGAATATAACCAGGCATAAACAGAGTTGGTTTGAAATCGAGTTTTCGTGGCTGTGTATTTTTTTTAGTTGAGTGCATTGTCACAAAAGATACGCGTGCGATATGTTGTCCATTATTGCATAATCATTAAACTCAGTTTGATTTGCAGTGACATTACTAAATCGCATTTAAGCCATAATTGATAACGGAGTAAAATTACCTAACTGTCGTCAACACTATTTATTATCATAAATAGTTATATGTATTTAAAAGATAATTTGATTTGATGTATACATAAATAAACACTTATTTCTTAACATGCAAGAAATTGAAAAGACATTTTGCTTTATGCAAATTTACAATGTGTGGAAAATATGATTTAATGGTGATTTGTGAAATTCATTCATACTTGAAGTTAATAAGACGTTTATTGCTTTTCGTTATTCGTATAGTACGGTTCAATTTATTATATGAAACTTAATAATGGCCGGATATCAGATTGAGATGATACAGGAATATTTTAATACCTGATGAAAGAACTCCCTTATTCTTTATACAGAAATATTGCATAGCTATACCTTATCAGACTGTAATTGCTTTTGGTCAAATTTATTCATCGTTTGCAATTGTGAGTTATAGATTTCAGAAATCTTATAAAATATAACAAATCATTAGAGATAATTGAGAAATCATCGTTTTTTGGGAACTAATAAATTTATAAAAAAACTATAAAGTAATTTATGTGTCATCATTGTAGTGTAGGATGAAATCTCTAGAAAGTTGTGCTTCATTTTCATTGTAATAAGTTCAACGAACTGAACACGTATCGCATTAGTGTTTTTACATAATATAAATATTTCACAAAATTTGCCGCTTTTTCAAAAAAAACTATTTATTCAGCTCCAACTAATTATGCATTATGCATTCAAATTTAACATGATTAATTTATTTTATAAACATTTATCTAACCATACTGGTTTATGGTTTAAGAATTCACACCAGGAAAACTAAAACAAAACCAACAAGCACAACAAATTTTAAAAAATAGCCAATATTATTGGAATTATGTATACTCTTTAGTTAACACTTTTAACGTGTTTTACGTGGCATGGCTTTTTTTTGTATTACTCTATAAGGCCTACAATAGCCGTTGACATTTTGTCTACTTCAGAGTTGTGTTCTCCTTATAGATACGATCACAAAAACCTATGAATGAAATCATAAGACAAATTTAAGAGATAATGAGGACTGAACCAACAAGAAAATTTTAACTTTACAATATAGTGGAAATGATATTATTTTCATTTTGACGGTAATATTAGCGGAAACATTGACGGTAAATGAGGGTTTTTTCTCAATCTGCAGATCAAAATTAATAGTAATATTAACTTTCAGCCACATTTATTAACAACGAATAAAGTTTTAAATAAAATGCTTAAAAAACTGTACTACATTCCTGATTATTTTCAATTATCTGGCACATCAAATAGTGGGTGAGCCCAGCTATATGAATTAAACAATAATAGATTTTCTAGCTCCCAGCTATATGAATACGAGTATGTCCCACATTGACTATTATCTTTTAATTCCATTGAACTACTTTTAATTGGTTGCTGTTGTCAATTAAATTGTATTCGTTCTTAAAATGCAATTAATTATTCGAACAAGAATTATTAACGGGTGTCTTTTTAGAGGTTCACATCTTTAAGTTGGCAACGCTGTTTTGTTTTACAACCGATTTGACAGCTGACATTTGCTCCATCGTATACGCCGCCAATTCAACCAATAGACAGAAGCACAAATTGATGTTAATGTTGATTTCCCAAACAAAATTTTGTTCAGCGATGAAGCTCACTTTTTGTTGAATGGGTTTTGAACGTTAATAAACAGAATTGTTGGATTTGGAGTGAAGATAATCCACAAGCCTTTGCCGAAACACCATTACATCCAGAGAAAATCCGCTGTTTGGTGCGCTTTATGGGCAGGCGGAATCATTGGTTCATATGTCTTCTAAAACGATGATGGGCGAAATGTTATAGTCAACGGTGAACGGTATAGAGACATGATTTCTAACTGTACCCCAATTGGCTGGCATAGAGCTCGCTCATATGTGGTTCCAATAGGACGGGGCCACATGCCACACAGCGCGGGATACAATTAATTTACCCAAAGAAACATTTGATGAAAGACTAATTTCACAGATTATTTTCTTTGGAGATATGTTAAGTCACTGTATACTCCACTCTGGTTTAGAGACGATTGAATACTTATAACACAACATTCGGCGAGGTATTAGCGAGATATGGCCGCAATTGCTGCGAAGAGTGATCGAAAATTGGACCTCCAGATTACGCCTTGTACGCGGCAGCCGCGGCGGCCACATTGCCAAAATCATATTCAAGCATTAATGGCATAAAATTATCTATCCAACAAAGCTAGTTTTTCATTGTTTTAGTTTAATTTAAAATAGTGAACCTCTAAAAAAACACCCTTTATTATATCGGTAACTACGTGCACATTGTCATTCATTATTTGATTAATCGTAAATAAATCAATAATAAAATTCTAGTATCTCAATAATTTTATTATTTATGTCTAGTAAATTGTTTTATAGAAAATATGGTTTAAGCTAGAAAATTAAATTGAATTAAATGTTTTTTTCAATTTTTATATTTGCAGGTATTTCTATAATAGTTTATCAACTTACTGGTTTATACATAAAGACAATAGGCTTTTGAAATAAAAGGTAAGAGGGGTAAGTTTGTTTCGAGTTACAGGTAGACTCGTCTACACTGTATTTTCGGTTAAGATTCTGTTATAATTGAATTTACAGTAAAATATAGGAATATTACGATACTGACAAAAATGTATATCCAATCGATATCGGATATATTCCATATAGTGAATAAGTACTATATATATCCAAGTACATAAGAAGTGGTTAAGGTATATTTGCGAGATTAAAAATGATTTACGCTTCTTGCCAAAATACTGGTTGTAAGTATTTATTAAGCTTATTATGATGTAAGAGTTTGTTGTCTGTTAGTTAGGGCATAGCAACCACCACATTTGTGCTTTTGTATTTATATACACGCAGTACACGGTACATGATTTGGTATTTTTGGCTGTTGGATGTGGACGATTTTCAAAGTAAACCTATTAAGATGTATTTGATAAAATGTATGTAATTGTCGTTTACTTAATTAAATTTGAGTAATTTTATGGATTTATGATGCTATATTACATTTTATTATATATTGTAAAGTCATTATTAGCCGAGTTTTAATATTGGAGCACTATCCAGCGCCGAAGGGAAATTTATACAGAAACTGTAGCTATTTAATCACTGGTGTAGCTATACCACAAACATGAAAAATAAATTCATTCATAAAACAAACATTTAACGACCTGAAATATACCAATTAACATTTATTTTGGCATGACGTTACAAAAAATAAATCATCTAGCTGCGTTTTAAATTTTTATTGTAAGAATAATTTTCTAATGGTTTAAGGGTTGTACAAAATAAAGGAAATTTAAAATTTCCCTTTGAAATGGATAGTGCTCTCGATAGCGGCTCTCGATAAATAGGTAGAGCAAGATCTTTTTTATCGATTTTTAACTAAACAGTTGAATGAAAAATTTTAGTTTAGAGTTAAACGAATTAATTATATGCAAAAATAGCGCGCTAAATATAAGTTTTGACATAGAAAATTTCGTGTTCCGGATACAGCTATCGGGCGCTAATAAAATAACACGGCTATTGTTGATGATGTGCTTTGTATTTATGGCTTAGAAACGCAGAAAACTGACATACACTTGAATTACTTAGGTTATTGATGTCAGAGTTGTATTACCTCTTATCGTGTTTCGCCTACGCTTTAATTATGAGAATAGTACTAAAGCGTTTTTCAATTTGGTTAGGCCGATGTTGGCAGCCCGTGGCAGCCATGTTGTTTTGGTTGCGTCTGTCTAATCTGGTGTTTTTTTCAGCCACTGATGCCAAATCACCATGACAAGCTACACGATTGTTCAGCCCGTCCAAATGATGAAACTTTATTATCAAAATGTGTGTTCATTAGTATGTACAAACGTTGCACGCGTTGCGCCCATTTTACAGCAGACGCGGCGGTCCTTCAAAGCCCACTCTCCAATGTTTGGTGGCCACATTCGAGACAACCGGTTCAGTAAACAATCAGCGAACACTCGTATGCCAAAGGAATACCAGATCGGCCGAGATCATTGCCGCCGTTCGTGAAAGTGTACAGGAGAACCCGAGGCAGTCATTTACATTTTCGTTTTCCTAGCCGATCCCTCGCCTTCATGGCCAATTTGTCCTTGTTGAATTCTAATTTCATTTGCATCAATTTGATTTCCTTCTCCTTTCTTATTAAAATCGTATTTTTTTTCGTTTATTTTTAAAATACGCTTCATCACTTGGTGCGTTAACGTCTCGCTGATTGATGTTAATTGTGTTGTTACAGTGTGATGAATTTTTTTCGATGTAGTATTTGGTTTTCTAGAAGTTGACTTTTCGTTTTATTTTGGTTCGGTGTATTATTTGCTCTATTACTTGATGGCTGAATTATTTCGTCGCTGATATCATCAGTTTCAATATTAATCAAATCATGTAATTCAGATGGCGGAGAAGGTGAGTTGGTTGGCATACTTAGCTGTGCATCACCAAGTGAAATAGCGCCGATTATTCCATTCACTGCTTCACTTAAATGTGTCTCACTCGTACAACGGTTGCTTCAAGTGCAGAGAATATATGTGTCCTTGATGGGCCGCCAACGGTACCTAAGATGTTTTTTATTGTCCTTTACCTTGCTTTATATATTATATTTAAAATCAGTCCACATTTTCTTGCAGCCATCTGATGTTCTAATGGGTGGTCCATGGTTATTGAGTTGATTTCCTATTTCACTCCAGAGACATATTGTACCCTTTTGCAAATTCGGGATGTGCTTCCATACATGATACTTATTTATGTTCCTTTTATTTTTGTTCCTGGTTTTTCGATATTTTTATAAAAAATAATTTAATTTTTAAGTTGTACCATAATAACAAGATAGCAAAAATGGTATTGAGTTTATCCAGCGAATCGCAGAATAACCACAATTTGGAGTTGTGGCGCTGCCCACCGGGATCAAAATAAAGTTGAGGCGGCCTTCGAAATTTAATTAATGATAAATAATCTTTTAAAGTTGTGATTTCATCGGCCAAGTGCAGATAAGAAATATGATATGACTTTTGACACGAAGAAGGTGGACATTATACTGGAGATTTTTATAGAGTTCGCATCACGTTATAAATGAGCTTTAAGCTCAAAATGCGGTGCAACTTCTACTCAAAATTGTAAATGTATAAATGTACACTAAAATGTCAAACTGCTGCAGGGTTGTATTTTTGGTTGTCCTAAAATAAGTGCATACAATATATTTGAAACTATTGTTTACTTTACTACTATTCTTGTTTACTTTTTGATATGATACTAATACTATGCAAGAGCAAAATGAAATAATTTTATTTCTTACAAAAAATACTATTGACGATAGTAGTGTATTGTTGTATGTACTATATTTATACACATAAATATGGTATGTAGTTATATATACATGTACTTGTGAATAAAAGTACAGAACAGGCTTGCTAATTAATAAACCAACACGAACCAAGCAGCCAACCAAGGTTACACCCGAAAATGTTGATGCTGTAGCCGAGAATGTGCGTGAGTCGCTGGGAATGTCAACTCGTCATCGTGCTCAAGAATTGAACATTTCACGCACGCCATTGCGACGAATTCTGCATAAAGGCCTTGGTATGTTACCGTATAAAGTTCAATTGGTTCAGGAATTGAAGCAAAGAGACCACCCATTGCGTTTTTGGTTCGCTGAGTGGGCTTGCGTTCGGCTTGAAGAAGATGCCGATTTTGGCAAAAAAATCATATTTTCGGATGAGGCGCATTTCCATCTTGGCGGCTATGTAAACAAGCAGAATTGTCGCATTTGGGGCGCAGAGAACCCGCACGTGATCGTGGAGAAGCCGATGCATCCTCAACTAGTGACTGTTTGGTGCGGATTTTGGTCCGGTGGCATCATTGGGCCATTTTTCTTTGAAAATGAGCAAGAAGCAAGAAGAAACGATTTTTGGTCCCCGACACTTGAGGAGGAGGACATAGACAATATTTGGTTTCAACAAGACGGCGCTCCGTGCCACTCAGCACACGTTTCAATTGATTTTTTGCGCACTGTCTTCGAAGATCGAATTATCAGCCAAAATGCTGATGTGATTTGGCCGCCTCGTAGCTGTGATTTGACGCTGTTGGACTATTATCTTTGGGGTCCCGTCAAAGATAAGTGTTACGCCGATAAACCAGCAACGATTGACGCTCTCAAGAACAATATTCGCATTGCCATTGAAAACATAATGCCGCATACCATCGAAATTGTGCTCAACAATTGAACCGACCGTATAGGGTACGTCAAGGCCAGCCGAGGCAGTCATATGAATGAAATAGTATTCCATAATTAATCGGAAGGATTGTTCTTTACAATGAAATAATAAATTTTAAAAAATATTCAGAATTTTTTGTTTGTTAAAAAAAAAATTATTTGACCCACCATATTATATATAGGAGTATTTATATTATTCGTTTCTACAGTACCGGCACAGACAAATATAGTTGAAAATAATGTTTTGTCTAATGTCTGAAGGCGAAAAAATTCGAGAGAATAGCGAAGAAATTGGAATTCATGTATTTTCTGAGGTTATATGATGAGCTTGTGTGAATTTACTTCATACGATAATCATACGAAGAAAATGTCTGAACTGAAACGTGCAGGTACTGAACGAAACGGATAATATAAATTGACCTATATACGGCTTCGTTAACAAAACTAACAACGAACACAATTTTGATCATGAATGTGTACGTTGTGATGCTGTTAAACGAATTGTCAAATAAGGGAAATTTGCAATCGTTTCATGTTTATACGTTTTTGTTTTATTGTTGTTGTTGTTCATTTTCATTTTATACGTTCTCGTATTCACAAATACCGATTGATCGAATATCGAATCCACAAATACCGATTGTTCGACAATGTCGTTCGATTGTTCGATATCGAGTATCCAAATAGGGGTCCAGTTTTACTATACATTCGTTCACCTAGTTTGAATTGCAGTTTATAAATTTACAAGAAAAATTTATTACAAATTCGCTAACATGTTGACCTTTCGACGAACTTCCAGATGTATATTTACATCGAGTAAAAATCGGCACTTTTGTCTTGACTTTAATGTTATTTGTCGTTTTAGCAATAGCATTACGCTAATTAGAAAAGCAATAGGAGTCTATATTAAAATAAAATTTAAATATTATTGAAGGTACAATAATCATGATATGTATAGAACAATTTATAGTGAGTTTAATACAAAAATCATCAAAGCAATACGATTAGAAACACAGCTATGGTTATAGTTGAAAAAGTGTCTAGCGGTATTGACTTATTTTTACAGATGGTACACTTGCTCTTTAAAAAACATTTGTACGAATTTAAATGGCCCTAATATAACTTACTCGTTATATGTAAAGCGTGCGAAGTCGTAATTTGTTTTGTAGAAAGGCATTTACATCTATTTTACAACTCCGCGGAATTACTGCAGCGAGAGTAAAAAACTTCATATTATATTGATAACCAGTGAACTTCAATCAAAGTTGAACCATTCAAGTTTTCCATTATTCCGAATTTTGACGGAATGTTTCTTGTACGGTTTATTTGAAAATAGCATCAGTTTGCCGCGATTTGTTATCTACAATTAAAAGATTTAAATAATATAATTTTAATGGTATTGGGATCGTTATTTTAACGCTGAGCTTTCGAACTCACTTCGAGTTCATTGTCAAAGCAAATATGTATAAACAAATTTTTCTTTTATATTCATTAAAAATTATTTAAGATAAACTGAACTATAAAATATTTCTCCAGAACAACCATCATCTATGTTTGTCCAGGAACTCCCAATGTGCCAAAAATAGTACAGTAAATTTTTATGAACAAATTATTTTACAAGAAATGAATAACTTTTGAATAAAATGTTTAAAAATATAAATACAAAATATTATTCGAATAACCAAGCTAACCTTCTTCAATGTTTATTGAATCATCGCTAGATTTTATGTAAAGCATTTATAATTATGTTCTTTTTCTATGATGTTTCTGTTGTTTTAAAATTTTTGCATTATCAAACGTAATTTTGAGGTTTTTATTTTACAAATGTTCAGTAAAGGCACTTACTGAATATTTGAAAAATACAAACCACGAACCATCACTTGAAAAACCAAATTTGATTCTTTCTATATACTAACTGGGCCTTTAAGTTTCGAGAACACAAACTTGCTGTTGGTCATCCTACAATTTTAAAATAATTCTTAAATAATTGTTTATTTTTTTCGAAAATAATTTTAACATTAGGAATCGATACAAAATTTGTGCTTATATATATTTTCTGGATCGATTAAGGGATTTCTATGAAATTAAATTTGTTTACTACTTAATGTCATTAGTTTTTCCGGATAGTAATTGCTTACTAAAATTGTGTTAAAAGAAAATTTTTTATAATGAAATAGTAATTATCAGTTAGTTCTAAAATTTTCTGTGTTCGACTTTTGATAGTGTTAATTTTGTATGAAGTGGGTAGCCAAGAGTGAAAATTCTTTGCAATACCAATAAAATCAAATTTTACCATTAGGTTCGTATATTAAAAGAGTAATCATATTCAATTTCAACTGTGAAATTTATTGGAATGGAAACTATTTCATTCAATTGCAAACCTCAAGAAAAATATCACAATTATCAAAAGGGATGCGGTTATAATATCCTCGATATATCAGTAGTAAAATAATGGCTGAAAACTCAACGAATTGAGAGTCATTCCTATTACAAATCATCTACCATCAGCAAATTCGCAATAATTGGACTAATAGGTGATCCCATTGGTGAGACAAAAATTTATTTGTAAATTGTGTTGTCGAAAGAGAATTCAGAATTATTTAAAACGATAATTTGGGTTGTTCTGGTTGATAGCCAGATATTGCTTTTACATCTAGGTGAGGTTACCAAGACGTTGGAATGGAAGCTTGGTTTCGAACTAATGAAACTTGAATTTTTAATTTAAAAAATTTGGTCGTCCCATCAGACTGCAGTGACCAAACTACAAAAATATTGAAAATACTTTGGGCTTACGTATAAAGTATAATCACAATGCCGCGAATTATTATGTTTCGCTACGCAATTGTCAACCCCTTCGTAACCTCGAATTTTATTATATTTAACGCATAAGCTCAAAACAGTACAAGAGCGAAGGGGACGAGCGAAATCGCTTGTTATATTACAGAACACCGTAGGTGTTCAGGTACACAAACTTCTAACCCTGGGACACCATTGACGTCAGTTGCAGTGATTAAAGCGGAACCCAAAACTGCATATGAATTACTAGTGTGATAAACTTTATTTAAATTATCACTATTAACAGTTTTTTGCAAGCATGAAGCTACTATTGAGTTAATAAACATAGGGGTTTGTATAGCTTAAACGTAAATCGACGTGAGCCTTTGCGACGGTAGACGACCGACCACTCGTTTGTTATTGGCTTTAACACAACCAGTTAATACATAAATTTAAAAGTTGAATATCACGTAAGCGATCTGGCCTCTTAAGCGACAGAAATTTACAACACCGAAAACTACGATGACCTGCGTTTGAGCAAAACTCACATTCGAATCGTGGTCTGGTATTCGGAGTATTAAATATTGAATGCGTGTTTTGACGGTGTCCTGAAGTGGGTGATGTAAGTTTACGGCCTTGATATCAATGGATCGACCATGAAATCAAGCGCCTCACACCGCTTATTTAGAAACACATTCAACTCGTCAAGGACCTCTAATCTATTAGAGGAAGCCTCGTCATCCCATTTATTTGAAGTCTCTACATCTAATTTTGATTTCATTATTTCAATTATAAGGTCATCCCTTTTTTTAAATATGCCCAATGGTTTAAATGATTTTAACTTAGAATTAAAAGTATCAATCAGTAATCTAAGTTTTTAATAATTAAAACACTTTGTAATTATTTCTACCTTATAGTAACAATATTAGAATTTTATTTTATTTTGAATATCGATTTCGCAAAATATAATTTTCATCTTCAGTTCAAAATTACAACTATTATGAATTATATAAGTTGTAATTTTGTACTGCAGATGAAAATTATATTTTTCGAAATCGATATTCAAAATAAAATAAAATTCTAATATTGTAAGTATTTATAAGGTAGAAATAATTACAAACTATTTTAATTATTAAATTTTCAAAGTGAAAAAAGTTACACAGTAATGGAAAAATGGAATCAAACCATAACAACACAAATCTAAGTCTTGTCATTGTCGGTCTATAAATTGCCTTAGCTGCAAACATTTGTTGCAAATGAAGTCTGCAGATAATTTTCCGATTTTCGAACCGAATTATAAGAAGCTTTTGCACTACTTCATAATTAGCCGCCGTTATTTCAAGGGCAGCTATTGCATTAGCAGTCGTGTCGTCAAGAGGAATACGGACGCGTTGAAATTTTGCAATGGCATCGTACGCATCGTTTTTCTGAACTAAACTATCGAAAGCTATTATAAAATCGAACTATTCTGTGTAGTAGAACTGTTTTGTAAAAGTCGTAATTGGCATTTTAGGGAATTTCACGGGAAAACGGGGTTTCTACTCATCTTGATGCACCGTTGTGTTTGCAGTTTGAAAAGTTGCCTGTGCCTTGTTACGTAATACTTCAAGAACGGTTTTGTAACAATGAACAACTCTTCGAATCCATTCCTCCGAATTTCTAACAGTCCGAGTTGACTTTGTGTTGCCGACAGAGATGCATAAGGTTTATCCAAAAAATGAATTCTTATATTCAGTTCGCGCTCGTCGCATGTTCCGCCTTTGTTTGAAGAAAGTTTCTAGATCTATTTAACTGTTCCAATGCGTTCAGTTTTACAATTGTTAGATCAGTCATTTTATACCGCTATGTAATTAGCGTTACCAACGTTCACCAAATTATTAACAATGCTGAATGCCGTCAAACTTTCATTTATCTTTATACCGCGACAAATTATACCAGCATAAGTAATAACAAATATGATATTTAATAATATGCTGGGTATCCTGGTGGGTATTGATTATAGTTGATGCTAAGCACCACAATTTAATATAAAGTCCAGTAAAACAGTCTTAATGACTAAATCAATGAGCTAACGATCCAAAACTGCTCCACTGGTTTCCCTCTGCTGTTACCATGTATATATTCCAAGCATTTAAATAAAATTTTGGTGAGAAGGACCTTAACAAAACATGCAGCTTTATACAGTTTACAAAAGTTTTTGGATTCTGAAATTAATTTTAGTTAGAATAAATACGTTATTATTTGAATATTTATATCAAAATATATTTAAACGACAACATGGATAAAAACGTTTCTAAAATGGTAAATGGACAAATGTCAACAAAAATAAATATTTTCAGTTCTTTTTACGACAAACTCTTGATGACCACCTTGAGAGGTGATATCTCATTTTAATATTGCCAAAACTAAAATCACCTGTCTTCTACTTTCTGGAGTTCGATCCCTCCTTACTCTATAATTATAACCGCCAGCTTATTAAAGTTTATATAACAATTAAAACATAATTAATTTAATTAATTAGTTAATTAAATTTAGTAAGTGCTTCCAAAAAAAAACTTTTCCCTAGCTCACAAAAAAAGCAAAATGTAATAAAATAATTTTTATTTTTTTGATTTCGATTTTGACACTCGATCTGTTCGCCATGAAAAAGAGGTAAGTAAATTTTTAAGTACTTTCATTTTGTTTCATTTAGATGTTGCTTTGTGAAATGAATTGTTAGTTTCAAACTTCATCGGTATTGTTGTATGTGTTCTCGTGAGAAAATTTGTTCCTTCGGAAAAGAGCTCAGTCAGCCTTGTTTATGAAATTTCTGTGAAGAGTGTTCTAGGTTAATGTTACTTTGCATTGAGTTAAAATTTAAACACTATAAATTTATTGGTAATTAATGTTAAAATTATAAACTTAAAAATAAAATAAGTGTCTTAGGTTTATCTGAAACGTGCTTCATTTCTTGGCTCTTGTGGCGTTTTACATACTTCCCTATTCTCAATAACGTTTATAACTATTATAATTCAAACTTAATTTGAAACGCTCTACAAGGTCTGAAAACAGGTCTAATAATTTTTCTAAATATAATTTTAAAAAAAAATTATTTTATTTTGGTAGAAGACTGAAAAGCACAGAGTTGAACGGTGCGCTCAAAGTAGAAAAATATACTATTATAAAAAAGGTTATTTAAATTTGATTTCATCACTTGAAAAAAAAAGGCTTTTTGGTAAGAAAAAGGTAAAAAAAACTTTAGTAAATTAAACGATTCCAAGTTGCTATTTTTTTGAATATTGTTGGGTTGGAACTGAGTATACTAATTTAAAGTTAAATTAACTACTAATACTAATTTAAAGCTAATTAACTAATTAACTCTACTACCAAGAATAATTAATCAAAGGTAATATTCAACACCAAATCGACAGAGTTCTGTCCTTATCTCTTTCGATTTTGGTGAAGCTTGGGGAACTCTTTAAGAAATATGAAAAATAAGTTTTTTTCGGCACTTTACATTAAACGGAGGCGCAAGACGTTGTTTAATTTCCGCAAATATGCAAATATTTAGGACCTTAAAGTTTTCTAAAACTACTTAAACAATTTTAACAAATGGAGCCTTTATTACAGAAAGGAATTTTGTGATAGTTTTAGAAATATTTTTTATTAGAATTTTTATATGAAAATCAAATTTAATTGGTTGTGTGAAAAGAAAAATTATTTTACAATAAATATTTTTTTTCAGTATTTCTGATATCTTTCATTATTTTTTATTTTAAGTTTGATCATTCAGACAAGTAAGAAACTAAAAAACAAAGCTTCTTTTTGATCATAAAAATATCATCCTCTTATGTTTATTTGTTATTGATAGATGTTACAATCAGAAAGATCTCAGTTTAAAGTTTGTCACTAGAGGGCAGATCTGTCAAAATGTTAATATGCCCCATATCCTGTTAAACAAGTAATGAGCCCATCTCTCAAGAACATGTTAACATTTAAGTCACTAGGAGGCTTCAAGCTTCAAAAAGGTTAATTTTTTAGTTTACTGCAATTAAAATTGATAAAACTAGATAAAGGAGACAAATATCTTAAAATTGTTTATACATTATGGGAAAGTTAAAAGTATGGCGTTTGAAAATTACAGCAGACCTTACATTTAATAAAACTGAATAATAGAAACAGATACCACAGATACTAAAGAAGCCCATAGTTAGTATAGGGTTTTCCAATAGGAATGATATGATTTTTAAGTGACGTTTCGGCCATTTGTAATATGTCATGATCTGTCACTTTTTGTTTCATTGTATTCAGTAATGTTTACAATTTCATTACTTTACTACTTTTTCATTACTCATTTTGCCTTGGAACAACTTGAAAATGATAACGATTTTTTTAAGAAAATCATCTTCAGTTCATGGGGCTCACTTTCATCTGAGTGGTGCGGTAAATAAACAAAACTGTCGATTCTGGTGCGAAGAAAATCCATAAATTATTCATGAAAAACCATTACATTCACCTAAATTGACAGTTTGGTGTAGTTTTTGGTCTGGTGGAATCATCGGTACGTATTTTTTCGAAATGAAGCTGGTAACACCGTTATTGTCAATGAAGTTCGGTATAGATCGATGATAACCAACTTTTTATGGCCGAAATTGGAAGAAATTGATCTTGGGGGCTACGTGCCACACAGCAAGTGCAACAATTGAATTATTGCGAGAAAAGTTTGGATCATATCACTCTTAATGGAAAACCCTATATAAGTTAATATTATGTAACAGAAGAAAACACATTTATTTGTTCATATTAATCGCTGCATAATTATTAGAATTAAAAACAGCTTTTAAGATCTTATGTACGAGTATATATTTTAAAACTAATTTTTAACAAACCGGAATTATTCCGGAATTTCGCGATTACAATAATATTAATATTGAATATTTTGCACTAGTTAGAAATCCAGAATATAAAAAAAATAATTTTAGTAATTCCATATAATTTAGTAAAGTGAAAAATTTGAAATAATCTTTAAAAAATTGTAGTTTCCACCCAATGTTGACTATAAACTCACTCTAACAGTTCTATGTGATTTTACAGCTCTAAAGCACATTCTCGAATCTAAAATATCTTTTAACGGTCCTTTTTGTTAAAATTACTAATTAATATTATATATTTATACGATCCTGATTAACTATAATATTGGGAATTGTGGAGGTACACTTTAAGAGAAGTACGATAAAAAAACAACGATTTACTCGATTAGCTTTCTTTTGAAGTTAGAAGCTTTGAAAACTCCTTACCGGAGGGTACAGGTTGCAGTTCGGCAGTTCCTCAAGTTCGGCGCGAATCCTGTCTTATCTACTTCAATATTACATGGAGCCTCGCCATTGTTAGTTACATATATGAGTCATATTAATAAACTTATTGTCGTGTACACTGCTCCCTTCGAAGATTACATTTTATTAAAGCTTTTAGTATTACAGTCTGTCTCTTTATAATCAATCTCACTTATTATTATAAAATTAAAATTATAAGCACTCTCTTTGATTTTTCTCCACACATTTCTGTTATAATTAAAAACAAACACATAATAATCTCTCCTTGTTTTTTTACCAATTCGTTTAAGTTAATTTCAACTTAAACACTGTAATAAAATACATTATGTGGATGGTGAATGTGAAAACTATGTTCTTATATAGAATAAAAATCTCTTCCAACTATACCATACATACGTACTATATAACTATCAAAATGTAATTTTTTTGTTTTCTGTTTTCTGTGTATACATTTCGTAATATTTATTTCTAAGACGTTAAAGTTAAAATAAAATTACAGCGCAAAAAATAAACTTTCGTTCGTGTTAAATTTCCAAATAGAAAGCTTATGGTACAATAATACCGGGAAATACACAAAAGCACTGTACAAAAAGTTTTAAAACCAAAAATATTTAAGTACATACCCATACATTCAAGCTCACATGATAGTGGAACTTTAACCAATTTTTGGTAGTTGGTTCGCTATGTAGTATGGGCGAGGTTGTTGATGAACACAAACATTGAATATCCCACCGAGTACATACAATATGGAAACTAAAAAATGCAACAATTGCAATATTTTCCAAAAAAAAGTTTCTCTTCTGTAACAAAGCCATAATAAATTATAATAAATAGTAATAATCCTTGCACCAAACATTTTTATGTTATGTTAAATATACCCATATATACATAAATACATATGTGTGCATGGACCAATTGCTAGCTATAAAGTAATTTTTGTAGTAGCATAGTATGTTGGTTCAGTGTTGACATAAAATAGTTTTCGCAAAAAATATACAGTAGAAACTCATACGCAGCGTATCATTGTGGTGTAATAATTTTTTTATTTTTATTTTTATTTGTTATGCTTGATTCAGTTCACGAACCGCATAAATAGCTCCATAAATTTTAGATGTTTTGGCACAGTTTCAAATTTTCTATCTGTAGGCTTTATAGTTATAGATTGGAATAGACTTTTAAGGCGTATCATATTCCTAAAACGGTTTATGATGAGGAATAACAAAAATGATGTTCGGGTAGAATGGTTAAATGAAACAAATCGTGAATTATACAAAATCTGTTTACTATCTGTAATATCAGGTTCCAAAATGGTATGCTACTCTAATTATCAATATATCAGCTCCCCTATATCACGGTACTTTTATAACGCGCTTTCATACTACGCGATTTCATGTCCCTGGTATAACACGTGTTTTCCCTCATATGACGCGGGGATTTCCCACGTTATATTTCTGTACTGTGAGATACATACACATGGTAAAGCACGCAAAACGTACAGAACGCGTTATACGGGGTCATACGAGCGCGTTGTACGAGCATTATCGTACAACGCGCTTTCCTTTAACGCGGAACTAAACTACCGTGTTATAGGGGGGATTACTAAATAGTAAACTGTAATATACGAAACATTAGAAATGTCTGAGTAGTACAAGTACAACCTTAGAATGTTATATTGATTAGACACACAATTGTTTAAATTTAAATTGGACATTAGACAAGCGAATAATGTTATATTCGCACTGCCAAAGATATAGAAGGAAGAAATTTAAATTTTAATTTGCAAATAGACCCTAGTAAATTTGTGCATGTTTAGGTCTTTTAGGTTTGTTTCTTGCGTAAGACGAAGGTGATAAGTACATCTCTTCATTATTGGTGATGAAATCAATTTTCACACATGTGAGTTAGAGAATTTCCCAAATTTTAAGATAATCGTTTAATTCGCTCGCAGAGGTTTATCCACACCCCTTGTTCCTTCAGAACAAGTGTGTGTCTTTGTGCAGAGTCATCTAATTTGTGTTAAATCCTTAAGCCTATGTGTGTTTCAGTCATATTAAAAACTTTAAATCAATTTATAGAATATGATCACACTTAAAATGAGAAATTTTACAACTTGGACGAATGTGAAAATTTAGTTTACTTGGAAATGCATGTAGGTGGAAATCACTCAAATTAAGATAATTTTGCTTCACTCACATGAGGGTTAATATCAATTTTTCTAATAAATTTGGTGTCATATTGGAGAGTTCTAAACACCTCAAGCAAATTGTATTTAGAATTTTTTTAAATTATATTCACTGAGACCTTCCAATTTACGGAAAAGATGTACACACACATTTTCAGTTCAAAATCAGTTCAAGTACAGCAATTTATTTTTTCTTTGTATACAAGGAGCTCATGAGCTGCTGGTCAGCCTTCTGTAGTTTGTTGCTTGTCCTATGATTTACCCTTTATAGATACCCGGTGGCTAACATATGTAATTTAACCCGAAATGCATTTAACCCAGCCTGTTTCCCGGCTTTTGGATTTCTATTCCTACCGTTAGTCGGCGGCGCTAAATTTGTTGTAATTCTGTTTTAAGCACATTTTTTTAGCGCACCTTCCGCAGTTCCTAAAGTGGAGAATTTGAACCGTTATCTAGCTCATGTTTATTCCAGCAATGTTTAACGCAAAGGGGTTATTGACAGTGTTCGCGACAAGAATACCGTGGGCAAGATGGAGTCAATCACATGACTCTGTCCTTCTTTTGTTGGAGTGTAGTACCGGTCTGAGAGAAGAACTTCTTCGAATATCACACTGTTCATATGCAGATCGCAACCAAAGATGGCAACTGGTACTAGTAGTGATCTGAAGATATTTTTTTAGGTTTCGAGAACTATTGCGAGACATAATTTTATTGTTTGCGAATTCTCGATATGCACCTGTGATTATAAATGTTATATGTACAGAATCAACATTACCACTGATTCCGTTACCAACGGTTAGTTTAAACTGTTCCAGCTTCGCTATAATCGTGTATTTGCTGAAATGAAATGTCCGTGTGTTCTCATGCAATGAAGACATATATTTGCTGTTTGTTTGGTTTATTTGAATACCAATTTCTTCTGATATTCATTTCCATGGAATATCCATCTACGTAATAGGCTGGCTAGATTAAAATTATGAGCTGTTGCGCTGGGTTACGTTCCAAAGAAAGATTGAAGAGAGTTTGGACCGTACATCTGATGTCACTTCAGACGCTCCTGAATGTCACCTGGACTAACAATTTGCATTTTGAACCAACCATCAATAATTTGTGACGCCTGCTAATAGTTTATAAATACGTTGTGCATAGAAAAATGTGAATCGTGCGTAGTAGATTGAACCCCAAAGCTGACTTTAGACTGATAACGTTGATATAGGATTATATTGAACGATACCTTGTAGTTCATAATATTCAACAAAACTATCTTGAGCTATTTGCTATATTTTAATCAATCTCCGTTTTTATATCCATTGATTTTGAAAAGATCGATTTCGGAAATATTATTTCTTCAGTTTTTTTAAACAACTCCTTATGAAGGCAACTAACTTATTATTACTAATTCCTCGACAAAAATACGCTTAGACAACTTATAGAAAAAATACTGAATCTATGTATTTTGACAGAAAAATAATAATATACCAACACTACTTAATTTCGTATAGGTAAATATAAACGTACAGCTGATTTACATAGCTTCCATGGAATATCCTAGTTGGACATGTCAACATGCCTGTGAATATAATTGATGCCTTTCGTAAGCATTCGCATATATTTCTTACCTTTTCCTAAATGTATATGAAAAAAAAAATTGGTTTTTGTTGATATTTTGACTAAATTACTAATTTCATTCATATTCAGTCATGTCATTTAGCATTCATCCAAGATACATCAAATACAATTCATCGCAGGCATGCCACATAAGACTCTATTTGCTGATAAAAGTCTATGTACATACATGCTTGACTATCAGTGTTGTCTATAGTGTGTCGTCAATAACTTTCCTACTGATAATTTAAAGTTACGAGTATAAAGGGACCTGCACGCTGAATTTAAATTTGGTATACTTCGATTGTTTGGAAAACAAGTAAGATTGTTTTATTTTATTTTAGATACACATCCCGATTCTGGTACACAGACACCGACTGAAAAACGGGTTTAGATAAGATGTTTTGTTTCGTTAATGGTTAATTTTCATTATGACACTTTCCAATTTAAGTAAGACATACAATTTTGGTTATCTTATTAGCCGTTTCACGCAATGTGCTTGATATTTTTTTCTTGAGACGAACACTAGCGCTTCTAGTGGTACTTAAACACGAATAGGCCACAGTTTGACATCTTGAAGAAAATGAAAATTTAGAATAATTAATTAAAATTAATTTATATTAAAGATTAAACTTCATTATTTTAACGTTCCCGAAGCCCATCAAAATATTAATTTGGTAAACATTAGCCGTGTTTTAATATTGGAGCACTATCCGGCGCCGAAGGGAAATGTCTACTGAAACTGTAGCTATTTATTTACTGGTGTCGCTACACCATAAAAATGAAAAAATGAATTCATCCACAAAACAAACATTTAATGACCTGAAATATACCAATTAACATTTATTTTGGCATGACGTTATAAAAAATAATTAATCTTGCTGCGTTTTAAATTTTTATTGTAAGATTAAGTTTCTAATGGTTTAAGGGTTGTACAAAACAAAGGAAATTTAAAATTTCTCTTTGAAATGGATAGTGCTGCCGATAGCGGCTCCCGATAAATAGGTAGAGTAAGATATTTTTTTATCGATTTTTAATTAAACAGTTGAATGAAAAATTTTAGTTTAGAGTTAAATAAATGAATTATATGCAAAAATAGCGCGCTAAATATAAGTTTTGACATAGAAAATTGCGTGCTCCGGATACAGCCATCGGGCGCTAATAAAAAACACGACAATTATCTCACAATGTTATTCCACTGAAAAATAATTTGTATATTTGGTGAATTTTTGTATTAAAAAATTATTTGCACTTAAATATTTAAATTTTTATTACTCACATGTTTTATATGTGTAGTTAATTACATAAATTTAATGTAAAATGTTAACTACCATTGAAATTAATTGTAAATAACCTAATTTTTGGTAGATTTTCATTTCGTAAGTACTATTTTACAGATCTTCAATAATCTTTAGAGTTTCCACAATAAATTTTAGGACGACTTTGCCAGAATACCAATTAAGACCTTGGTCTTAAAATAGTCTTCATAACAATATTTAATTTAAGTCAGTCATACTAGTTTTAACGCTAGAATCGGTAATAGTGTACCTGTAAAACCATCGGCAAATCAAAAGTTCGCGATGGTTAGTTTAAAACATACCATACATGACCTCCACAATTTCGTGTTTTAATTTGGTAAATAAATTCATGTCTAAACTTTTTTTAAGGTCTGCCAATTGGTCTGTTACGTATAGAATCAGAATAAAACGAACTGAAAAAATTTATTATTATTTATCGGGTGATGTACCCACCCATGATCTCACTCTAAAATTTTTTAAATTTTAACGGATCTTTTAGAGAAAATTGGTTAAGCGGAAAACTTCATCACTAGGAATATTAGAAGGGCTATCGATAAAAATAACATTTCGAAAATTAATTTAGATAATGCGCGCGAATCTCAAAATTTAGTAGTCGAAACTATCCGTACACTTACAGCTCGTAGACCAATTAACAATTTAGACATGATTTTATTTACAAAATTAGAAGACGAAATTCTAAAAGGTTTGCAATCAAATTTAATACATAAATTAAAATGTTCATGTGGAAAATGATATATTGGACAAACCAAACAACATTTAAAGATGAGAGTGTACCAGCATGTAATACTGGATAAGGAACAAATTTTTACCAAACGGCAAATTTTGGGAAGTATTTATATAAAGAAAATTCAAAATTCATCTCGAAACTTATTATATTCGAGATTATTAAGTTTCGGTATTACTTTCATTATCAAATTTTCATAAATTATTGTATCTCCTGAGAATTATGAAGGTTCTATTAATGAAATTATAATAAAACGGTGTTTGACTTTAGTCCAGCAAAATAAAATAATACTTTAATAAAAAAAGCTTGTTAAATTAAAACATACAAAATATTAATATTCCAAAAATGGATGTTGTTGGACACTCACCTAACACACTACAGGCAAAACTGTATAACTTAAGTACTTGTACCAACATTTATAATTTAAAATATTACAAAATAAATCACATATAATTCAACAAAATGGTAGATACATAAATTTTGAAATAAATCACAGAGAACTAATATGAAATGGTAGAGATTAAAATGATAAATTTGTTAGCTTAGTACGTATTCAACCTCCAACAGTTTTAAATATCATAAATCATTACCCTGGAAATTGTTATGAAATTCAACTGCAATAATTACGAATTCTGGACATGTTCGTTTTCAATAATTTAACAGTTTTACTTCCTTGTTCAAAATTCAAGTTGCTTCAAGTTATTCAAATATAAAAATATTTTATTTTTTCAAAATCAATTTTCACATTTTTTATATGACACAGTGATATTTAATTCAAATTCAACAACAACAACTGTACGTACGATAGATTTTCAGTTCAGTTTCACATATAAAAACAAAACAAGAACATTCGAGAAAAACAATTATTATTTTCGTTGCCAGTCATCATGCTGTTGGTGATGTTCGTTGGTTGGTCTTTACATATTTGTAAAATATTCAAGAATATTTTTGTATATTCCGGACCAGAGACTATTTTAAATATTATATACGAAGAGAGTACAACCAGGGAAGCTTTTTTAATCAGTAAGTGAAGCTTAAGAGCTGTAACAATAAAAATATAATACATATGGAGATAAGGTACACATTTGAGTTCAAGTAAAAACCGTTTCTCATAAATAAAGTAAAGCTTGTTATTTTTAACTCAATGTGGTTTGTGCACACATATAATATTTCCATTCTGTTACTTTACCTCATCACTAACAGACATATTTTAGCCATTATTTATTGCTATTAAAATAGCAACAATATGCAATACGTATACGTTCACCGTATACGTATAAAAAAAATTACGAACATTTTTACCCGTCTAGTTTTACTACGTATAGATGCACATTTTAACGTTTGTATTTTGCGCTCTATAGTGTTTTATATAGGTTTTGTGCTTCCAGAAAACGATTATTTATTAAATTTTATTTAGTTACAAAGTTTTTTGTGAATTTGTGCAGTGCGCTGTGCAGTGTATTAGATTCATCAGTAATAAAAATAAATAGTCTTTGAACGCCGTTCTCTCCTTTATTTTAATGTTTCCTTTAGAGAAAATTATTTTTTAAGCTTTTCACACATTCTATTTTTGTTTAATAAGTTTTGCAATATTAATGTTTTAAAAATTTACTAGTATTCCTAGTTTGTTAATAGTTAACTTAAAGGTTTTATTTTTCTGTTTGCATAGGAGCTCATATTTTACTGGTGATTGCTGATCTTTGAAAACATATACCTCTGAATATCGTTTTATGATTTCATTGTCAATGTTACGGTATACAAATTGCGTGTGGTTTTCTTATTTTGTCGAGTAGTGTTTGATCGTGCAATTTTGTGCTTCTAACGGTAAAATTTGTGCATAATGTATTTTGGGAGATAATGTAGGATTTCTGATGTGATTATCACACCAGAAATCGCATAGGTCCGTTTAATCATTAGAGCATATGTTTTGCTTTAGTTTAATTGTGCAAAACTGTGCATGCCAAAATCATCTTAGTTCTCCTCCAGAATTGGTCAGCATTTCTCCTAGAACGGCTTTATCTGCCCATTTACATATATTATGCACAAAATCTGTTAAAGTAGATTAACTATGTAAGAAAAAGTCGTACTTCTCTAGCCACAATGCTTAGACTAGAAGTATATAACCTGATAAGACCTGGATTCACTGGTGACATACTCCATATCAGCATTTTTGAAAATCGCACATTTTATTAATGAAATCATTTAAACAGCTTGTACTGAACATACTGATCACGTTTCATGATTGCGTCTACTACCCATCAGCCAGAATCACCCGTAGGAAACCCCCATTTCAACCCTAATTTCAAAAGATCCATTTGAAAAAATTTTGTATGGGTGATTTCTGGAAATCCCACCTTTTATTAATGAAATCACTTAAACTAGTTGAAATGAACATTCAGATCAAATTGCATGATTGTGCATACATGTACTGTCCAATATTTAGGGCGCTTTGTGTGGCACATATATTATTTCGTAATGAGTGGACGAACCCTTGCGCCACTTTTTTACAGCAAACGTATTGCCTCAACTATTTTATGCCAGACTTTCTAGACAAGACCAGGTGACTCTACAGAAGTGTAAGTAGTTTTTTCTGATTCTTTTTGTTTTATGTCTTTCTAATCGTTTGTTTCTATAACTAATTAATTGATTGTCAATCTTTTACATTGCAGTACGATTTCAAAAATTTTAATGTAAACTTTTAGGTTTTTGATAAATGAATTTCTGTTCCTGTTTTGCAGAACTAAGATTTAATACAACCGGCTGTTTATAAGATTATCGTAGAAAAAACGCGTATAACCAAAGCGAATGAATCTAAATTAATCAAATCTCCCTATTCAATCTTGTTTTTAAATTCGGGATATAATACATAAACAAAAAACGAAATTCTCACATTTTGTATGGGAGACACGAGTAGCATAACATTTAATAAATAAAATATGAATTAAAAGTACTAAGCAATTTATTGTTTTCTACATAAATGGACAACAGACAAATTCCTCTCATTTGAAGCACGACATTAGTAAGTTGGCAAGTTTTCATAAATACAACAAAGAAATAAAGGAAAAATTAAGGGAATTTCGCTGAACAATAACAACAATTACAAAAATGCAGGAAAGTAATAACGCTATAAAATTATTATTTAAAACGATTATTCGCTATAAATAAATATGTTTTTTAATGTGTTATAAACTTGAATCAATTTTCTTGAATTTCACGGGTTAAGCAGTTCGATATCCATGTTTATAATTCACTTGAATTATACTCAAAAAATTACTAATAATACAGATGGAGACTCCTCGCGCACGGAAGAGAGGGGTAACAGGTCGTTGGGAATTATTATTATTATTATTAGTTGAGGGGAGAAACCCCAAGAAATGCCGGATTCTTACCGGCTAAACACCCGCTCTCTTCTCCCAGTGCAGCCGGAATCACACTTGCATCACGTCAGCTGCCGTAGAATCGTCACTACCATGGTGTTTCAATCTCTCCAGCATCGTTCGTCAGCCAGCATTTTTAGTATTATGTTCTGCGCCGTCAGATAGCGAGTGTAACCAAAATACCTTGTTACCTCTTGATCCCTTCGTGGACAGTGGACGATTGTGTATTCACAAGTATTACGCACTCGAGCAGGTTGAGGCGGAGCACTTCATCATCTAGCATGCTTCATAATACTGGGTCCAGTACATAACTCTGGGAGACATCACTGGTAATTGACCTTATAGTAACAGAGTCACGCGATTCTATATTAATCTGCCGATGTGCAAGATAACTTTGGATCGAATATATGGGCTCAGTTGCAGTTCCTTCCGCTGTTCATGAATAAGGTATCACGCTGTGTTTCATCACGGTCTGTTTTTCGTTTTTCATAAATATATTGAAAATTATATTATTTACAAGAAAAACGATTATAAATTAAAAAATTTAAATTAATTTTGCAATAATACCATGAGTTGACAGAGCGGGATTCTTTTTCCATAAATTGGGAGAGCCCAGAGATTTTGGGCCGAAATCGGTTCACCGCAACTGGCCTTCCACAGGAACTTTTTCGTTGTCTGTAAATATTTTGGAAAGCATAACAGCATTTACGAAAAATCGATTACAAAACAAAGAGATTGTAAACTGAAATTCAAACAAAATCAGTTCAGATAATTTTTTTAACTTTAACTGGAAATGACGAGGAATTATACAAAAAAAACTTTATTTCTCCAAAATTTAGCATCTCTACAGACCAGCGGACTGACTAATCGCGATTAAATTTCGTAGTTAAGCTTTTTCCATAAATTGGAAGATCTTTACGAAATTTGGTATAAATTTGTGTACCGAAAGTCACAGCTTTCATATTAATTAGCTTTCTCAATTTGTGTAATGATGTTGAAAAGTAAAGCATTTACAAATTTCGATGCAATATTCTTTGAACGCAACTTAAATGCACGGCTGTAGTGCCGTGCTTTTACGTGCAATAAGTTCTACAGAAGCTCTACAGGTGAAGTTCCGATAAGCTCTACAGAAAAAATCGATACTTGTGGCACTCAATGTGTTAACTGATTAATCATTAAATTCGGTATGTTTTAATGGTAGTATTTTTAGCTTGTTTTGCAATATTGACTCGATAATTGGATTTATCGAATATACTCTTTCCAAATTCTGTAATAATTTATTCGTTAATTTCATCTATCATGTTTTTATTTTTATATTTTATATACCATTTCATTTTACGCGCCTGCAATTATGCAATTGTAAATTTACAACCACCTATCCTAACCTAATTCCCAATCGTCATTATTAAAGTATCAACAGGCACCAAAAGTTAAATACTCAATTAGCAGCACATTGTGACACAATGATCATATTGCACCACCAATGCATTACCAAATAATACAAATTCATGTAAACAATAGTTCCCCGTGGTCGTCGAAATTTTGTTTTTACTATTTTGGTATTTACATTTTTATTAATAAAATGAAATAAAAAAACCGCGTTAAAATCATAAAACACAAAATCCGTTATAACAATAATGATAATCATATGGAAAAATATTTTTTACGAGTATAAAAAATTTAAAACGTTTTCGGTTTAAATAATAATAAATTGTATGGTTTTGGCCAATAACGCAATGAATTTAACAGTTGCGCCTGTTAAATATTTATATTAATAAATCTGTGGTGTTAAATCGCCATGAGCAATATGGAAGCTTTAATTATTTTAAATTTATAATATTAATACAATTTATTTTAAACGGAAAATATCCTTTCGTATCTAAGTTTTTTAATACTAGTTCGTTGGCTTTATTGCTAATCAGGGATATCTCCTCGGCGTGAAATTAATCATAGTAACTTGTTTTTTTCTTTCATTTCAGGTAAGATAGAAACGACTACTACCATCTTATGTGGTGAGTGATATTTTGATAGAGTATTACTATATTATAACTCTAACAAATTATAATAGTACATGAAATCGATCAATTCAGGAATTAATTGATTAATTTTTATTGTATGCCACTTTAAGGTGGCGTTTATCTTTAAAATTGTCATGTTGCTTAAATGATTTGCCGATATGACTTAACCAACTTTTTGACTATGATACACTGCTCTTACTAACGTAATTTTACTGTTTAAATTGTTACCAAAATGCTCAATTGCGTAAAACATACTTTTTTGTTTAATTGTATTCAATTATTCAGTATTTTATACATTACAATATAGTCTCTAGGACTAATAAGCAATTTGTTTCTAACTTAAAATGCTAATTTGCCTTTGAAATTAATGAAGTGATGATAAAGGTGGCACTTCGTTTCGATTCGTTCCAAATATTTCGATTTCGTTAAGTAGAATAAGTCAAAAAGTTTCAGAAACCAAAAAATGTCATATTGTTTAGTTCAGAGAGGGACTTCATTGTAGAAAAGTTAAGCGTCTTGACTTTGAAAGTCGTTCATAAATTGAAGTAACGAAAGTGAACAAAGACATTAAAATTAAACAATTTTGCATTGTTTTTACAATATGTTTGATGTATTTGTTTTGATTGCAATTAATCAATATATAACTTACACAATATAAAAATGAAGCCAAACTTCAATCTGTCAAATAACGAAAACTATGTGTCTAAGAATTTAGGAAAATTACCAAAAACGAACCCGAACGGAGTGAAACGAAAACTAGAATATTTACCCGACCACCTTAATACCCTTAATTTTTTAAACACGAAATTACTTTTATAAAATCAAACTATTTTCTGAAACAAGATTTGATACAGAAGCCTTCGCTTACGCAAATAAGCTTTACAGCGGTTTCTTTTCGTGTAGTAAGTTTTCATTACATATAGAAATAAGATTGATAAAATATTTTGGACTAATATATAAAATATCAGACGTTATACAAAATTAGGTAACCCCCTAAAATATTAACAAAACAAAAATTAAAAATTAACTATCAATAAGAAGCAAATACATTTGCTAATGAAGTGTTACTGGAGAAGTTATCATATTGGTATTAGGGGTGTGGCACTTTCGCTGTTTAAATCCTATTTATATAACCGCGTTCAGAGTGTATATATTAATCATGTCCGAAGCATCGAAAAAATGGTTAATGTTGGATTTCCTCAAGGATCTGTGTTGGTTGGGACCACTACTTTTTTTGATTTATTGTAATTCTATTTTTGATCTTGATTTGCGTGGTAATATTGTCGTCTTTGCCCTTGATGTTGCGTTCCAGTATTCAAATTTAAATATGGATTCGTTGAAATATGACGTTAAGTGTGACCTAAAATTACCAAAGAAATGGTTCTACGTTCATTTCATGGTTCATAGCTGCAAGTCTATAATTATGTACTTCAATCTGAGTAGTCCTGTAATTAATTATGACTCCGAGACCTATCACTCATTGTCGTGTAATGACTCTAATTGCAGCAATCTCTGCGTACCCATTGAAACCGTTAATTCGTTCAAATACTTAGGTTTAAATCTTGATTCACAGCTTAACTTTAAAAATCACGTGATTAATTTAAAACAAAAACTACGTCGTACTTTAAGATCATTTTTCCATTTGCGTAATATCTGCAGCTCCGAATTTTTAAAATGTCGCTATTACGCTTTGATTGATTCTCATTTTCAGTATGGGTTAACATGTTGGGGTGGAATTTATTGGTCAAACATCAAACCATTATTGACACTAATGTTTGAAAGTAGATGTCACCGCTCACCACTAAAATGATGCAGAGTATCATTATATCATCATCATCAAATAATAAGAAAAATTAACCTAACATTTTATAATAATCTTTCAGCTGTGATGTGTATTATTTGAATTGAAAATTTATAGTGAAGAACTAAACCGATTTACAATATAAAACAATAGAAGACATTTAGTACATATATGTACATATTACATACAATAACAACAACAACATATAAATAAAAATGTTATTACTTTATTTACTACAATAAAGGAGATAATTATTTACGTGACGTCAAACAACTTTAAAATTCAAGAGAAACGCGAGAATTTTAAAGAATTGGGAACAAGTTTAAACGAATATTATATTATTTAATGTATGTAATGTCACTGTTCAATCTAAAAGAAAACGTAGCCCGAGATCTGCTCAGTTTGCTGGCAGGAGCAAAGTGACACGGATTGAACTAGGTGTTAACCAAATACCGCTTAACAACCGATTCTCTAGTTTAGAGGTCGGTGACCTCAATACAGCGCCGAAATCGAAACCTGAGAAACCGCCTTCAATTTATTTAAGGGAAGCATCTAACAATGAACTGGTTAATAAAATCGCATCATTAACAGACTCTAAATTTTATATTGCCCCGCTCAAGAGGGGTAATATAAACGAAACACAGATTCAAACCTTTGAAATCGATGGCTTCAGAGCCCTAGTCAAACATTTTGACGAAGTTGGTAAAAAATATTATACATACCAGCGAAAAAGTCAAAAAGGGCTCACTGTTGTGCTAAAAGGAATTGAAAGCTGCGTAGATGTTAGCGACGTACAAGCTGCACTTACTGCGGAAGGTTTCCATGTCAAATCTATTGGTAATATAGTAAACCGTGAGAAGGTACCCCAACCAATGTTCCGTTTGGAACTAGAGCCAGAGGAAGAAAAGTCAAAAGGAGTTCACAAGATTTACAACCTAAAATATTTGCTACATCGCGAAATAGTAATTGAAGAACCTAGGAAGAGGTCAGGACCAGTTCAATGCATAAAGTGCCAAGAATACGGACACACGAAAGCATACTGCACCTTAAATGATGTTTGTGTTATTTGTGGTGAACTTCACGACTCCAAACAGTGTGACAAATCTCGCAATGACCCATCTGTGAAACGTTGCAGTAACTGCGGTGAAAATCATACTGCAAATTACAGGGGATGTGCAGTGTATCTGGACTTAAAATGGAAAATAAACCCTAAAATGAGAGCTGAGCAACGAATGCTCAATATGCAATTTAATCAGAGGGCTATGTTACCAAAAAATACAATAGTCACCAAAGACGGTGGAGACGTTTGACAGCAGTTTTGCACAGCCAGGTGTTTCTTATGCAAACATCCTAAAAGGTAACAAACCGAAACCCAAAGTTCGTTTTAATGAAGAGGACCTAAATATTCATACCACGCTAAATAAATTAACCGAGACCATCCAAAGTTTCATGACGATGATGGAAAGGCAAATGAGCATGATGATGCAAAATATGAATACGCTTATGCAAATAATAGTTAAAAATCAAAAATGACATTTCTAAAAATAGCTATTTGGAATGCGAACGGGCTTCCGCAACATAAAGCTGAGGTACACACCTTTCTTATCGAACACATATAGACATCATGTTAATATCTGAAACACACTTCACCAAACACAATTTTTTTAATATTACCGGCTATTCCGTTTATGACACCAAACATCCGGATGGAAAAGCACACGGCGGCACCGCATTCTTGATAAAAAGAAGGTTAAAGCACTACGAGCTCCAGAAATATGCTAAAGATCACATACAAGCTACAACTATTTGTTTGGACGAATGGTCTGGGAAATTTGTAATATCGGCTGTTTACTGTCCACCGAAACATTCAATTAAAAACAGCAATTTATCGACTACTTTAATCAGTTGGGAATCAAATTTCTAGCAGGAGGTGATTACAACGCTAAACATGTGCAATGGGGTTCGAGGTTGACGTCACCCAAGGGCAAGTATCGAAAGAGTCAAATTGCGAAGATTGTTAATATAAAGGCAGAAAATCAAAAATTTGCGCTGTCTATAGACGAGTGGACTAGCTATCGAAATCGCAGGTACTTAAATATTCATTTATATTACTCAAATGGGGAAACCGAAAATCTAGGTTTGATGCGCATCGAAGGCTCTTTCTTGTGCTGCTGAAAAAGCGATTGAAATGGTATCGAATAAAATTTAGACATCGAGTTAAATTACGAATCTGATATTGTTTCCACAACAAGTGACGGGGCCAGCGTTATGCTAAAATACGCATAATTATCTCCAGCTCATCAGTAATTATGCTACAATCACGCGATACACTTAGCTATCTGTGCCATTTTGTATGAGAAAAAGGGAAGCTATAACTAAACATAGCAGCGAGATTTGCGAGAGCTACTCAAACAGTGACTCAGATTCAGATGATAGTAGCGAGTTTTTTGCTGACACAACCCCTGAAATAAATTCAAACATGAGAATACATGAAACAATCTCAAAAATAAGAAAAATTGTTAAGTTGTTTAAAAATTCGCCTCTTCGGAATAATATTCTACAATTATATATAAAAGAAATGGAAAGCGAATGTAGCGAGCTGCAATTACTATTAGATTGTAACGCAAGGTGGAATACCATTGAAACCATGATGGACCGTTTTGTTAGGGTAAAGCCAGCAATTTTATAAACGTTACGGGATTTAAACTTATGGAATCCGGAACTTGGCGTAGTTGCTTCTAATATAATGCGCGCTTTACAACCAGTTAAAAAATCAATAGAAGCTCTAAGCCGCAAAGATGCTTCATTGTTAACTGCAGAAAGCATTCTAAAATTTTTATTTAAAAATCTTCGGGCCAATAATTCGAAAATAAGCACCGATCTGTTAAATGAAATAAAGAATCAAATCGCCAAACGTAGGGACAAACAAATTATTTCATTAACTACATTTTTACAAAATGGTATAGTAAAAGCCGAAGAAGATTAATTTTTTTCTAGCTGTTCTAAAATAGAAATAATTAAAACCACAAAAACAATCTCGAGGCGATTGTTATGTTGTTATTTTGTGCAATTCTGTTGATGAGGAGCTGGAAAACTCCATACGCGATAGCTTAAAAGTGCAGCCAGCGACCGATGACGACTTCCGAACGTTGACCAACGAATTGAATATATACGAAGCGACTGGCAGAATTACCAGTAATCTTGCGATGCTCAAAATGGCATTATTAATGATAAATCGACATCTACTCAAAACGAGAGGAACTTCTCTATTTCGGGAAATTTTTGCAGTAAGCGCAAAGATTGAACGATAAATCGCTAGACTGCAAAAATTAAAATTTAAAAATTTGAATTGAATTATTATTTAATATTTTCCTTTTTATGTGATATATAATTTAATGAAAATGTTTAATTATATTATGTATTTTTTGAATAGTGATGATGAATGACTGATTTTTTGTAATATGTATTTTATTCAATTTTATTTATGTTGTTGAACTAAAAATGAAATAAATAAATATAGATAGCACATATAGATTATAACATATATACAACCAAGCATTTCTAAAAATTCCATTTGTGTTGTAAGTACACACAAATGGAATTTTTAGAAATGTTTGGTTGTATGTAAATTCATTTACCATCCATTTACATAGTGAGAAAAAAAACTATGTAAATTTTCTACTATCGCATAAAGGTTTTTACGTATTTTAAATTTGATATTCGTAAATAATATGATGTCAAAATGCATCTTGAACATATTTAGGGGAAATTTACTAGAATTCTTGTGTTCTCGAGAGTAAAAATTTGAGACGAATTCGAGATTCTCGGATCTCGAGAACTGGAAAACCCCGGGAAAACAGAAACCATTGAAATTGTGGCTCTCTTTAATTTATTTTCATGAAATAAATACTACATAACATTGGCTGACTTTCAAATATGTGTTTTTCGTGTACATATGTTCTTAATCCTAATAAAAATTTTAATTACTCAGTTAAATTTTCATTTATAAACATTAATTCAAAAATTGGTTGTTTACATTGTTTCTTATGGGAACATAGTAAAAGTTAAATAAAGTGCAACTTTTAATATTACGGTTCTTTAGTTGTTGTTTCTTTCTTAGTTGTTGTACAATATATTTTTAAAATTTTAGGCTAGTTAGACGGAAAGACATTCTAAAATATTTTGATGTGATAAAGTAAATTGTCAAATATGGTAGATCCAAATAAGCCAAAATAATTTGGCGTAATTTCGGGATATACTCTCGTTTCATGCAAACGACAATAATTAGTTTTCAAGGTTCTGTATTCCATCGCCCCATATAATCACTTTAAATTGTATCAAGACACTATTATTTACCAACCAGTATCGATTTCTTTCTACCCAAACGCATTTTAAATTAAAAATTAAAATTTTCTACTTTAATGTGTATACTCATATGTACCAATATATACTCTAGTTTAACTGTTGTACCATATTCAAATTAGACAAACCCATTTTTATTTATTTACTGGGTGTTTTGTTGTTATTAATATTAATATTTAATCTATCATTAAATGGATAAACATAAAAATTAATAATAAAATTACCGATATATGCATATTTAAATATTAAAATGACAATTTCTTTTATTATTTATTTAAATTAAATGTTAAGTAAACCAACCATCTAATATGTATTGTGTACCTTTATGAATAATAATTTTTAACTGAATAATATTGTATAACAGCTGTTATGTACTCGTACCTGTAACGAATGCGAAGGTGGTTTGGAATTTATTAATTACTGATGTATGTATTTTTTTATTTCTCTACAATTTTAATCTTCTATGAACAATAAATATATTTAATAATAGACAGCACCCTATCAATAATTAAATACATAAATTAGCAATTTTGCGTGTGGGTATAAATTTTGCAGATTTATTTCGCTATAAAGAAATCTAATTTGTAAATTTTTATTGCAAACTATAAGCAAAAAATCTAATTAAATATACAAATTTGGTGAAATTAAGCAATAATTTCATCTTTAATTTATGCTAATTTATTTCTAAAAACAAACTAACATTAAATTGTATAAATTATATATGTAATTTAATCTTAAATGCGCGCCAAATTAAACAAAATATTAAATTTCCAACAAGAGGCAATAAAAACTGTAAGAAAAATAAAATGTAAGTACTATAAAATTTGACTTACGCTGGTACAGCGATAAAAACAACAAGTTTTATTTCAATTCAATTCATTTCACTAAAAAAATGTAATTAAGCTGTTATACGAGTACTTTATAGCAAACTAAACTTTAAATATTGTCCTATTTTTTAGTTTTAGTTTTATTTTTGAAGAAAGTAGCTGTTATTATGGATTTAATTTCTTTTTAAGGTCAATTACTACTCCCCTTTTAATTAAATCACATACCACCCATTCTCTTAGTCACACACACAATTATAGTATGTCGCCTGCACCGTGTCAGAAAAAGTATTATACACGATTACGATTATCTATTAGAAAAATATAGACGGCCGATCAAGGAAATTTACAGTGCTAAACGAAAACATGAAAACTATTAACTTTATTAGAAAACGATCATTATTTGAAGTTTGGAATAATTTATATAAAAAAAACGAATTTAGAGATAACTGACTAATTAAAATAATGGTTTATAGATAGTTGATCTAAAGAATCCGTGCGTGATGATTAATTCAAATTTGTAAATTAAATTAAGGCTTTTAAAACCACGAAATAAATCATTCGAAACAAACAAGAAACTGTTTTTATAAGAGTGGTAACTGACCATAAACGAACCACCCAAACGAACGAGGTGGAATTATCAAATCAGTAGTTTTTAATTGCAAATTGTGTGAAAATCACGAATTCGATTTCATGTAAAATTTTACGTTTATGGGCAAGGTAATACAATTATCCCAGTATTCAGTACGTACAATTTGGTTACGTTTCCGCCAGACGGAACTACACGAAAAGAAATGTGGGTTGGGTAGAAAAAGGATTACAACTTCAAATATAAAGGGACAAAGAGTACTGGCTTCTCTGAGAAATAGAAAAAGGATGGCCGAATCGATCCAAGCGGAATTTCTAACACTACTGGAAACCGCCCGATACCGGATCATTTATTATAATTTTGTTTTGAGTAATAATAATAGGAGATTGGTAATAGAAAGTTAGTTGATTGGTCGGAACTTTAGGCAAAAAAGAAATCAACGCGAGGCATACTGATTTAAAAAATATTAAATATATATTTTCTCTAATGATATTTAGCTGAGCGCAACCATCTTCAAGAACCTCGGAAAGAAGCTCGGAAAGAAGAAAATTTATCGAATGGATTATCGTATTCACTTGAAAACAGTTCAATCATTTATAAGCGATACGCGGAGGTTTCAATAAGTTCCGTAAATCTATAGGAAATAATGGTATTAGAAATGTTTTTTATTTTTTTATTCCTCTATTTATTCTACCGACAAAATTTATGCAAATCAATTATTTCATTTAATTTCTATGAGTGATTTTTGAAATTTAAAAATAATGGAAAATATTCTCTTCCATTTTTACTGCTGAAAATATTCAACATCATGCTGTTAATAAATTCCTTTCAAAGGAAAATTATACTTCTAACGATATCGAAAGATGATTGAGAAATATTTATGGAGAATTCCTTCTAATAAAATAATAACGAAGTGGTCGTCTATACAAACAAGTAAAAGAGCCGGAAAGATGTCCTCCAGTGAGAGTCGGGCAGTTGATTTTACTCAAGAACGACAGTTTTAACCGAGCATCTTATATTGGAAGGTAAACCAAAAACCATTTCAAAAAAAAGTTTGATATTTATATCTATTGGCAGTGTTAGCACTAACAATCTACGCAATGGATGGTGCAGGGAAATCTACCACCAATACAATTTAAGATTCAACCATCTGCAGATAATGACAACAATTTTATGGAAGCCTGATGGAATTTTAATGATTGGCTACTTACCTCATGAGACTACAATAAGTGAGGTTACTACGGAATTTTTGGATAAAAGGTTATATTTTTGCATAAAATTATATCAAAAAGAAACGACAAGATCAAATTAGGCAAGTGCGAGATTGCACGTTCAGAAAAATACCACAACTACCTTAAAGAACAGGACTGGCCAACAAAAAGGTAATGTCCGCTGAAGAAGAATATTTTGAAGAACATGAGAAATCATTCTATTTTTATAGTTTGTACATAATAATTGACAGAGTGCATTGTCGGTGGATATTATGTCAAAAATAAAAATAATTTTGAATTTCGCCCATGTCCAAAAAGGTGGTTATAAAAAGTTCTCTATGTATGTGTATTAATATGTGTGGTGCCGTGCTGAAAGAACGTCTGTGTCCTCTCTACTGCCCACTGATCGGTGAAATTTTATACTTTCCATAAATTATGAATCCCAGTGATTTTGGCCGAAATCGATCTACCGGAAGTGACAGTTGCCATATGAGCTTTCTCGTGTTTTTTCAAAAATTTTGTAAAGTAAATAATATATGAGGAAAATGATTATAAACTAAAAGATTCTAAACTAAATTTGCAATAACATCGGTCCTCGTCAATATTCCAAAATTTTAGCGAAAATTACGGCCTCTGTACAGCCCAGCTCAAACGTAATTGATCGAGATGAAACTTTGTTCTTAAGCTTTTTCCATCAACAACGAGTTCCCAGTGATGTTGGGCCAGAGTCGGTATGCCGAGCGTGGCTGCTCTCTTATGAGCTTTCTTGTTTCTTTTGGAAATATTTTGAAAACATATAACATTTACGAAAAAATGATTAAAATCGTAAACTTTGTAAATTAAAGTTCAAACAACATTAAATCAGATGATTTGTTTAACTTTAACCGGAAATTACTAGTTTTGATAATAAAAGCTTTATTTAACCAAAATTCGGCATCTAGTGGAAACATTAAAACTTTTTATACTTAAAATAAACTTACGATTTCTTAGTAATTTAATAAATAATAATTAAAATAATAAATAATACTTTCGAAAATTCTTTAGGAATTAATTAAGATAACACAACAACCAACATTAATAATTTTTACGTACAATTTTGGAAGCTAATTTACGTCGAATTGCGGCAAAAGAAAGTGTGGTGTTTTGGACATAAGCTACACATTATTAAATTATTTGTGTTGGTATTATTTCACAAAGCATAATATTGGCCACTCAATTAACCTCACACGAAAAAAAAATCGATTTATCAATTTCAGGAGGAAGCTTAAATTTAGGAGGAAAGGTTAAAAATGCCTTTGCCCTTTTGTATTATATATAAATAGTTAAATAATAGGCGTCACAATTAGTTATATAGTAGGTGGGTAATTGCCTATCAAATATAAATTCGATTGTAGACATGAAATACATGCAATACATTTCATTGCGCATGCAATACATTTTTTATGGCATCAATCTTTTAGTATATAGAGCATTGTAATTATTAATGAAAGTAAATCTTCATCTAACATTAATTAAATCTTATGCACATTATGTCTTTTGGTCCTTTGATTGAACAAAAAGTATATATCGTCTCCGTTGTAAATATTACACTGCCGTAAGTCCAATTCGAGAAAATTACGACTAAAATTCAAACAATATATTAAAGTATTTAAAATTGTAATACTTTTAATGTAATACTAATAATTTTGTTAAAAGCTGTCATTAATGAAATCTTTTTAGATTTCTAACACTACGCGTTCTCAACAGTTGTCCTGAAAGTTCATGAACATTTTTCAGTTTTGTCGTATAGTTTCTCCAGTGTCACGCTTACGACAAAATGTATAAAAATGTATTGAAAAACAACAAACCTAATTTTACTAACAACAATTTAAAATTCTGTAACTCTGACTAAGGATAAAATAGGTCTGTAACTCTGACTAAGGATAAAAGAGCTGTGAAAATTAAACCTAAAAATTTTATTCTAATGGTTGCGGTAGCAAAATACGAGTATGGTTGAAAAAATTAAAAATTTGAAAGATATAACACATAACATGTTAAAAACATCAAGTCTTAACTTTTTTGGTTCGAACCTTGTTAACGAGAGCGGCTAAAATAGTATAATACTACTGCCACGATATATAAATTCGATTTATACAAAATACAATTAAATTAGATATGCTAACAGCGAATTGATTGAACTAAACATTTGTATTGATTGACTGGAGTTTTAGATAAAATGTTGTATCTATTTGCGCGAATTGGCGGTGAATTTGACCATGCTAAAATATAAGGAATGTATTAGGTGTGCAAGTAGGAACTCTGATTTTTTGGCCAAATTCTACTTTATTGAAAATATAATTGTTACAAACATTAATTATCGAAATATTCGCCATTACTGTCTATGGTCTTTTGCTATTTATCAGGTAGATGATGAATGCCGTCAGAAACTAGTCTGTTCTTAGTCATTTTTGCACATCTTCAACTTTCGTAAACCGTTGGTTTTTCAAATATGATGACATGGATCTGAATAAGTGATAATCAGAGGGAGCCACGCCTGGAGAATACACTGCATACTTTAAAACTTCCCAGCCTAAGGAGAATATGAGTTCCTGGGTCGTATCTGCTGCTTGTCCCATAACTGGTCTTTTTCCTTCAGAGCATCACTTAATTTGATCAATTGGACCTGGGAACGTTCAGCTGTAACAGTTTGACCAGGTTCCAGAAACTCGTAGTAAATGACTACTTACGAATCCCACCAGACTCATAGCAACACTTTCTTGGCATGAATATTCATTTTTGCGATTGATGTTGATGGCTGTCCTGGCCACACGATTTTCTCTGCGGTTAGGATTATCGTACAAAATCCACTTTCATCACCCGTAATAGTTTTGTGCAAAAAAATCTTTCTTTTGTACCGAGAAAGCAAATTCATGCAGATGTCAAATCTTCGATTTTTGTTTTCTTCGGTTAGTTTATGAGGAACTCATTTTCTGTCCTTCTGTATTTTTCCCTGAAGTGATATTGCTTAGTGAGTAGCTCCTATCGTTCTGCAAGTTCTTTTTGAGTTTGACACGGATTTTCATCCAGCTAAACTTTAAGTTCTTCGTCTTGAAATTGTTTTACTGCAACTGGACGTGGATCATTCTCAAGACTAAAATTGCCATCACGAAAACTTGCAAATCACTTTTTACTGTTCAATGACTCACAGAATGTTCACTCAAAGTTCAAAGTCATGTTTGAGCAGCATTTTTTTCATTTGAAAACACAATAGAATGCAATGACGTAAATGTTGCTTATCGACATCCATCTCTTAAAATTGATGCACACGGAACGACAGCTTGTAAATGACTGAAACTTATATAATAAAAACAGCAATAACTAAGCTACATATATCCAAAATTGCGGTCGACTTGGATGCGTTCAAGTATATTTTAATGCAACCAACTTCAGAGCCGAGTACTTGCATACCTAATAATTACATTATTTGAAGTCACATTTAGGAAGGTACTACAATTATTTTAGAACAAATTTAGTTTATAATTCGTAACTCGCAAAATAATTATTTCAGGATCCAACAATTTTATACACTGTTTAATTATGATTTATCAATGCTGAAAGAAAACATAATTCTATTGATTTTCCGGTTTGGATATTGTAAAGTATCTGGTGTGACTGTAAAGAAATGTCGTGTACGAAATAAAATACATAATACATTAAATTCTATTCACAATGCTCCCTTGTTCATTTTATTAAAATTGAATAATTTATTTCGAATTCCTTTTTTTTGTATGGCTGTGTGTCAATTTAATATAGGTACATGAAATATAAAAGGCATTGTTAGATACACCTGCCATTGATCGGTGCTAAAAGCTGGTACAGTATTACCTCGTATAACGTTGTAAATCTTTTCAAATTTTTTTATAGCGACCTACTCGTATGAAGCCTTCTTAGTCGGCCATTTAGAACTATTTTACAAAGTAAGTTTTTATTTTATAGCCTTTGCAGATTGCAACCAACTGCGAGGGTTGTTATAGGATTGTTGGCAGTTTTCTAAATTGGATCCGCAGTCTGTTCAGGCTATAATTGTTGTTTCTTATTAAAATCGTGAGTAAAACGGAATGCTTTGCCACTCGATCCCTAATTGGAACATTGCAGGAAAATACACGGAGACAATAGTCCAAAACAGACTGCAAAACGATTTGTTCTTCTGATGAATTTCAGGAATGTGTGTCATCCATTGTCCCTTAAATCGTAAACATGACCCTACAAATTGAACATGAACATGGGTTTATGAAGTATTTGTTCTTCTCTTCTTATGCTCCAGCATCCTGGTCGCATTTTTCATTTTCGCGAATCCGAATTTCTAATATTAAACAATTCTTGGTTTCGAGTATGGTGTCCAGTGAAAATTGTTAATATAGTTCTCAAGATGCATTAAGGTGCGTCTCCCGTTCTATGCATTCAAGAAAAATCTTAGAAAAACGACATGGGGAAGTTGTCCCAACCTTGTTTATGTAAACCGTAAAATTACTTGATAATACCCTTTTTAAATCCCAATAAAGGGTCCCAATAAAGTAGTAGATGCATCGTCTTCAGCCATGAATTAATCGGAAGCAGTTTCAATATATTTTATCTGCCGATCCAATTTAAATAAAGTTTAATACTCTATCTAGACACGTTTTGAAGTAGGGCGGTAATCAGTGGCTTGAGCGTTCTAACGCTTATTTTAAACTAGAAAGGAATGGTTAGCGGAATGAAGCTAGCACCTGTTTGAGAAATCTGCATACTTGCCAAATTAATTTAAGGTGCCAATAGGTTTAGGTTTGGAAGCCTCCACATTTCTCTGTAGAGAAAGTCGGTTGCTACACATTGGTCAAGTTTCAACTCTAGGCCAACACACAAAGCCAGCCACGAAGAAATGGGTCTCACTAACGCGATAAACAAATAGTATACGTATTTGATTTGAAGCTCCATGATTCACGAAACTTATTTCTATATTTTCAATTTCTATGACCTACCAAATGTTTTACTAATTTTCCTATAAACCACAATAAATATTTCTTTTTTTATATATATTCGGCGAATTCATTAATGAAGTGGTCAAGCTAGGTGCTTACAAATAATGATTCAAAATGTTACGGCACACTTCAGCTATAGTAAATTTTATCACAAACCCATTTTTATATCGAGGCGAGGTTACCAAAAGGTCTTACAGTTTGGTTTAGAGCTAATCAGAATTTGACCTTTTTATTTTATTCAAACTATAAAAATATTGAAAAACTTTTACCGTTTATTCATGAACGTTTATTATTATTCGACATGTGTCAATTCACACGTCAATCCTCATTAATATTATTCAAATCAAGGATTATTTTCAAGATGTTGATTGCAGTGGACAGAAATACTAACCAATAATACAAATATTATACAAATATCTATAACATCGGCGGATTCTTTTCGTATAAGCTTGATCGAGAATAGCGATACCTCAAAAGAAAATCACAATTTATTACCACTTTGTGTTTGGTTTATTGAACAAATTTGTAATCATTCGGAACGTATGCGTTGTAATTTATTTTTAAAATCCATAAAGTTACATCTATATTTCAACGGGATAAGTAAATAACAAATCATTGTTCTGTTCGCTTACCTACTTAGTTGTGCTTCTGATCCATGTGAGTTCTTAATAATGTGACAAACTGATTTCGTTTGAAGTGTAAATATGCCTGACACCAGTTTTTTTAATCTAAATGTCCAACTAGGGGTAGATGCTCAAATAGGTGTGTGTGGTTCCTACACATTTTTTATTGTAAATAAATAAATAAATAAATAAACTAACTAAATTCATGGTTAGTTCAATCTAGTCGATTATAGATGGCACAAAACAAACTGTGTCCGAAGTTTAATTAACATTTGCTAAATAAATAAATATTTATCACTCTCCGCAGCATTTCTAATCAGTACAACAGTATTATTTTTCTACGTAAAGATTTGAATTTTGTGGAATCCTTCCACTGCACTATATTTTGGTGACAACCAATGGCACTATTAATTCATAGAGTAGAGCAGACTAATTTGTCACTCAATTTCTGATTAAGCTATGCAATACAAAAAGTATTGAAATTGCTTATTGACTTTATTTCGATAATTCTAGAATGTTTTTTGGCTCTCTCGGGATTTATCGAGAAAAATTAATTCTCGCTCCATTGGTGGTATCAAACGTACAATGGATATCTGTATTTTCATGTTGAGATAATCGCCGTACGTGTTTCCTTGCTTATTTCTTTATTTCATCGGTGACGTATTTCACCTTCAAGTCCCTATGAAGGTTGTCGTTCCTAATGTACCATGAGACATTCACAATCCCTTGCAGCATTTTGGAAGCATTGTTTCATTTGTATATTGGTTTGCATGATACGACCCCAAAGTTGGATATCATAGGTCCATACTGATTTTAGCAGTTGTCTGTATAGATGCAATTTTTGTCTAAAATGTGGTGTAAAAAGTGTTCGAATGTACTTCAGATACAATGAGGTCCGTTTACATTTTATTATTAATCGAATCATGAGAGGAGTAAAACTTTTACTCCGTACTAATGCATAGAGGTTTTGAGACTAAAACCAAAATGTCATCGAATCAACACAAGGATATTGTTCGAGAAAATAAATTATATTTTTTTTAATTATATATAATTGGGGGTAAGGGGCGTTGGTCTAGAAGGTCTGTATACCATCCCAAATGTCAACCACACCTGCATGTGATGCTCTCTGCTATAATCAACCAACGAGGCTCTGGAGACCGAGGAACGGCGGGATAGCCGATAACCGAGAACCTGGACAATGATGTTCTCTTCCCAGACCCACTACCAATCCCATTGATTATGGGAGCTGCTGCAATAACCAATCAGCCGTTAAAGCAATGAGTGTACAAAAAACAGAATTTATACTCGAGGTATAGTATGCCACTGCACAGTTGACTAATCCATCCTCACCTACCGAGGGAGAACGCTCAACGGATTCTGAGATGAGCCAACCATTGCAAAAACCATTCATACCAAGCTCAAGAATCTCTAGATCACCACTTAGACAAATGCATCCCGCTACTCAGCAGAAGAACGAAAATGCTGAACTCAGGGAGAACGTGAACCAAGAAAACCACCACGTTGCCGCTAGAGAAAACGCTGATTTAAAGAAATCTTGTGGAAGCGTGATGCAAATCAATGAATAGCTATTCAACGAAGTCCAACAGCTTTAAGAAGAATTTGCTATAATCCAAAATGAGAATCAAGCCAAAGAAAATACTATAGCTACCTATGAAACAGATGAAAATAAATCGCCTGAGTTTTAACAGTCAATACAGAGCGTAAGAAAACCACAACCCCAACGACCTGGTCAATCATTCACGGACCTAGTGAAGGTACATAAGAACGTACCACTGCTACCAAAAGAGAGACCAGTGAAACCAGTTAATACACCCAACGTAATCAACCAAGGAAAAATGCAGGAAAATCAATCAATCCTAAAGAGATACCACCTCCACCCAATAACATACTTAATGTTAGTGAATACGAAATATTTAAAAAATAGCGAAGCTAGTTCCAAACGATAAATATAAAGTAATTGCACTGAATAATAACGTTTGGAAAGTGAATGCACTTGACCCAGAAACCTACAGAATGTTCTCAAATGCAATTACTGCTCAAACATGGAATTGTTCACCTATGAAAACCAAGCTGAACAATTAAAGTCATGTCCAGAGGGCTACATCATACAAGCCCAAACGAAGAAATAATTGAAGAACTTAGCCTGAAAGGATTCAAAATGCTGTGAACATTCTAAAGAAAACGGTCACTAAAAACGCAAACAATGAAAGAGAATCAACCAAAGTTTGCTCCCACTTTTTATGCTAACATTTTACAACAATGAAAGCATGATAGAGTAAATGGAATCAAAGCATTCCTTAATATGAGTGTTAAAATTGAGACAATAAAACAGAACACTAGTAGAATGCCACAATGTCACATCTGTCAGGCGTATAACCACACACGCAAATACTGTAGGGAGCCCAGATGCGTAAAGTACGATGGAAAACATCCATCAAAACAACGAACCAGTGAAGAGTGAGATAACACACCAGTGAGATAACAAGTGAAATCAAACAAATAAGAGTTTTCAACCTAGGATGCAATACTACCCAAAACAACCCCTCTAAATAGCGCGAAAGTGGAGAAGGCACAACATATGCACGTAACCTTTCGTGACGAAGAACGTAAATATCAAGAATGCACTGAGTCAGGAGAACCATGTCCTGCAATAAATACTTCAGGGGGGGGGGGGGAGGGGGTTATTTATAAAACAAGCACGGAGACTAGGAACACTGGAAAATTAATCGATGAGCCTAGATAATACATAGAATAACGTATGCATCAACTAAAACTAGATACCTTCATTCTAGTCCATACAAACTTAACAGTAAAAATAATGACATACTATTTAAGAATGCAAATGGCCTTGTGCAACGCATTTCGGTATTAGAAGTATTTTTAAACACAAAAAAATTGATATATGCCTAATCTCATAGTCATTTTTCCAGAATCTCGTATGCTAAAATACGTGGGTACCAGTGTTATCAAGCTCTACATCCAGTAAAAAGAGCTAGAGGCGGGACCGAAATCTTTAAGGATAATATTAAACACCACAAAGAATTAACAATAGAGTACGGAGCTGTGCAAGTATAGCTACTGTATCTATTGAAACCAAAAATAGCAAGAGCTATAGTATATGACCAATCTACTGTCCGCCAAAAAAGAAGACTGCATCAAACTTCTTAGTAACTTCTTTTCTTAATTCTGGGGATCAAATAGAACTACTTCCAAAGGAAGAGAGTTATTTGAAGCAGGCAGGACACTAAAGTGTGAGTTTCACTCCAATAGAAAGCCAACCTACTGCCCTAGACCCAATTAAAATTCTTGACCTTCTGCATTTCTTTATATCAAGAGGTATCTCAACAAGTGTCAGATGCGCACGAGTAATAAATTGAAATAGTGTGTGCATAGTGTTGTATTTTTGTATTTAATATGTCGAAATTTATACCGAACAAAGAGCATTCGCGAACAGCATTAATTTTTTGTTTTCATTTGAAGAAAACTGCTGCTTGATCATATCAATTACTTCGAGAAGCTTATGGTGAACAAGCTCCATCACAAGATACGTGTGGACTATGGTTTCGGCGTTTCAAAAGTGGTTACTTCGATGTTGCAGACAAGGAACGTGGAAGATCTCCAATAAACACGAAGATGTGGAATGGCAATGTGGATGTGGAAGCAATGTTGGCCGAAGATGATTCGCAAACACAAAAACAACACGCCAGGCAATTGAGCGTAAGTCAAGAAGCTGTTTTCAATCGGTTACGAGAGCTGGGAAAATTTAGACTGCAGGCCAATGGAAAAGCGCAAAAACACATGTGCCACTTTGCTCGCTCGGTACAAAAGGTAGTCGTTTTTGCATCGTATAGTTACGGGGGATGAAAAGTGGATTTATTTTGAGAATCCCAATCGGTATCGGCTTGCATATCGGTAAGAACGAATCGCTTTAGCAAAAAGACGATGCTGTGTGTTTGGTGGGATCAGAGAGCGTAGTCTGCTATGCTGGAGAAACGGTTAATACTAAATGTTACCAACAACAATTGACAAATTTGAACCGTTCAGTGCTTGAAAAAAAGGCCAGAATACCGAGAGAGACAACACAAAGTCACTTTCCTTCATGACAATGCTCCATCACACACGGTAAAACCGGTTCGCAACACGTTGGAATCACTTAACTGGGATGATCTACCCCATGCGGCTTACTCAACAGATTTGGCTCCTTCCCATTACCACTTGTTCGCATCGATGGGTCACGCACTTGCTGAGCAGCGCTTTGGTCGTACGAATATGTGAAAAAATGGCTCGATGAATAGTTCGCAGCAAAAGAGTAAGATTTTTACTGACACTACTAACAATCCGTATTTCACACTTGTACACCTATATATACTACGAGTATATGAGATGCATGAGCTTGTGCTCGCAATAAGAAGTATACAAAATTATTTGTATTTAATATTTGTAAATATGTATGTGCTATTAAATAAATAAACTCCGAACTGACAACGCACAACAAACTACTGTTATTGTATATAAACAAATCCTAATTCTGCGCAAAGAAAACTACCGTTAAGATCGTACAAACATTTCAAAACTAGTACAATGCAGCATTATCAATGCTCCTTCGTATATTAGAAACGACAACCTCCATCGAGATTTAAACATAGAATACGTTAGCGATGCAATACAAAAATTAGCAAGGAGTCATGTACTGCGACTGCAGCAGCATGACGACGAGGAGCTACGGAACCTACTGAATCGCACCAGTGAACCGAAGCTCCTAAAAAGAACAGAGACTATAGAATTAGTGGTCGCTGAAGTCAAAGGACTTCGCAATTTAATTTGGCCCTAAATTAAAGACGAGTGAATATTTTTCAAAGCGGTTTGTTTTGTCAGAAAGAGTATATATTGCTATTAAGTATGGAACATAATTCCATTCAAATGACTTCCACGGCTGGATTTACAGTACCCCATTCTGTCCTGTGTTATTCTTGATGGTTCCCCACAAAAACAAGTCCAGCGGATCCAAATCGCAGCTGCGTGGTGGCCAATTGACATCTCCGTTACGGCTGATTATTCGATCCCCGAAGACAGTGCGCGAAAGACCGATTGTTGCATTTGCTGTGTGGCCGGTTGCGCCGTCCTCGTCCTGTTGAAACCTAATGTCGTATGTATCCTCCTCTTGAATTCTGGGTAACAAAAACTTGTTTATCATGGCTCGGTAGCCATCTTCATTGATACAGTTGGTTCCCTCAAAAAAGCGTGCACTGAAGAATGGAAAACTGATAATATGCGAAATTGAAAATGTATGTATAACTTCCAAAATTCTTTTTAATAATCTACTGTAATATCCTTTTGTGTTTATATAAATGTTGTTAAGCGCAAAACAACAGATTAGAAATAAAATAAAATGGAAATTAATTTCGAAATTTAAATATAATTCCGCAATTTTTAATAAATCTTCTGCAAGTTTTATTAATTTCGATACTATCACGTGAAAATTTAAAATGCAGCTTGATGTTCTTACGCAGAAATTTTGCGTTCATATATTAAACGCAATATATGATATATGGTTCAGAGGCACATGTTCATGAAATTGTAAGTTTTTTAAACGAACTTTTTTGTCAGCTTTCAATCACTTTTATGTGTTCATCATAATATGGTATTCAAACCATTGCGCAATCTAATTCAGGCCGGAAGTAAGCTGGCATTCGCCTTAACAATATAATTTTCAATATGCCTATTGAAACTAAACTTTACTTTAAATTTTGTATTTATATATTTATTTACCTACTGTAATACAACCGATATTGTGAAAATGTAATAAAAGAACAAGATATTGTAAAACGCATAGTCAAATACGAGTACTTATTATCTATTATAAAATTGAATTAAATCTCTCTTGAACAAATCTCTCGACAAATGAAAATCATAAATGTCGCTTACCGAAAGTTTCGTACATATTGATGCAAGCTTTAATTATGTAGAGCCAGCGGTACTTTAGAGTTTTAAAATTTTTAGTTTACTTGATTCTAATATCAATACAAATCAAGAAGAATGAGACCTATACTTTGTAACGAATTGTAATGCGGCATGACTGGGTTTCGATCGAGTTCGATTCCAAAATAAATACTGTAATGCCATTCGTAATGAAAATTTATTAATTCGCCCATTCAGAGCTTCGAGGTGGTATTTCCTTCGTCGGCTAAGACTCTAGGATTGGCTTGGGTGGTTTTGAAGTTAAATGGACGCATGCTGTACCACCAAAGGAATAGGACAGTAGGGTCAAGGGTCAAAATAGGAACAGACCGGAACTACTCACGTATGAACAACTTACCAATATTTCATTCTCAATATTTTTAGTAATCCATGATAAATTTAGCGTCCGGAAGTGAAACGAAATAAAAACATAACTAAAAAGAATGAAAATTCAAAATACCCGAAATAATTACAGTTTGAATTTAATTTATTAATCCAATAAAAAGCAATAACATAAACAAATATCTAAACTGTAGGCATATAATTAAATAAGTAGTTTACAGTTCCTTAAATAAATCAATATTAGTACGAGTTAGTACTACGTAATCTAAACTATAACAATACCAGCTCCTCAAACTCCAAAGACATAGCTGACATGTTCGCGAAGTTTTTCCAATCAGTCTATAAACCAAGTGTTACTAGTGAATTGTACGAACAACCCAGCAATAACAACGTATCAAACAGTTCTCCTGTTATATATGAGGATAACATTTTATCGGCTCTAAAGGGATTTGGAGACGGTTGTGGTCTTGACAATATATCCTCTTATATTCTGAAGGAGTACGCTGACATTTTACCAATTCCATTATGTTACCAATTCAACCACTCCTTAAGCACCGGGATGTTTCCCGAAAAATGGGAAATTTCGAAAAATGCACCAATTTTTAAATCGGGCAAACGAGACGACGTTACATGCTACAGACGAATATCAACTACATGAGTTAGTTTTATGCAACAACTTTAAATCCACAATCGGCATCCACATCAACTAATCTGATTGAATTCACCAGTATAATAATTAATGAGATAGAAAACCATCATCAAGTTGATGTAGCGTACACGGATTACAGTAAATCATTTGACTCCATCTGAAATCATAAAGCACTCCGGAGTTTATTCGCATTTGGGGTTTCACTCGATTACATAAATTGGTTCAAGTCTTAACTATCATACCGGCGAAAATGTTTAATAATGGGAATTGAGAAATCAAACGTTATTAAAGTTACGTCTGGTGTTCCCCAAGGATCTCACATCGGGCCGTGGATATTTACTGTTTTTATAGATCAAATAACCGAGATAATCAAAAACTCAAACGTGCTCATATTTGCTGATGACGTGAACATTTTTCGAACTGTTAATGGAATGCTAGATACGAAGAAACTTCAAGAAGACATCGATAGATTAAGTGAGTGGTGTGATCGAAACTCGCTTTACTTAAATATTAAGAAATGCAAAATCATGTCTTTCCATCGTAAGAGAAATCCGCTAATTACTTCCTACAAAATCAAAAATGAGGTAATCCAAAGAGTCAATGAGATCATAGATCTAGGTGTTACATTTGTCGAAAATGCCAGTTTCAATAGGCATATTGAAAATTGTATTGCGAAAGCGAATGCCATGTTTGGATTTGTTAAAAGATGGACAGGTGAATTTAAAGATATTCAAACCTTATGTTCACTCTGGAATACGTTGTACCGGTCTGGAATCCGTACTATGCTGTAGACATTAAAAGAATTGAAAGAGAAGAAAGAAAGAAAGAAGTTTCTGATTTTCTTGTTCAAGAAAAGTGACTGTAATTACGACCACAATTTACCATTCCATGAAAATGTGGCTCGCGGTTACCTCCGTACTCAACAAGATGCACGGGTTACAAAATATGCACGTTTGAAAATAGACGACTTCTCTTAGGTGCGGTTTTGTTTTAATAAAAAATCATACATGTAAATCACAGAATAGATTTCTTTCAATAAAAAAAAACTATAATTCAATATACCAGACTTAACTAACAAATAAAATAAATTTTTTATAATTGCGTAAGATAGAATATTATATAAATAAAATTTTTGTAATAACGGGTGTTTCAACAGGTGCGCTTCAACTTTTTTCCGATAGGGACGGCGAACGACGCCATATTTTTTATTAATCTTTTGTCATTTGAAAACTTCATTAGTATACATTTCATCATGGAACGCTACACACGTGAACAGCGATTGCAAATCGTGCAAATTTTTTATCAAAATAATCGTTCTGTTGCTGCTACTTTAAGAGCATTACTGCCATTTTACGGTCCATTTAACAAGCCAGCCCGTACGACAATCGACCGTATAGTGGCAAAATTTGAGTCTACGTTTTCGCTACATAATGTTCCGGTGCCCTCGAGAGCAAGAAGTGCTTGAAGTGTTGAAAACATCGCAGCCGCCAGGGCTTCAGTTCAAGCAGACGCGAATGTGTCGCTCACACGACGTTCGCAACAATTGGGCCTTTCTGTGACATCATTGTGGCGAATTTTACGTAAAGATCTTGGCCTACATCCGTATAAGATCAAGATGACACAACAACTAAAGCCGTTTGACCATTTGAAGCGATGCCGATTCGTGAATTGGGCTCAAGCGCAAATCGAAAATGATGCAGATTTTCACCGAAAAATCATCTTCAGCGATGAGGCTCACTTTTGGCTAAATGAATTTGTCAACAAGCAAAATATGCGTTACTGGGCAGGAAGCAACCCACACGTGATTCATGAGGCACCGTTGCATCCCGAAAAAGTCACTGTTTGGTGCGGATTACATGCCGGCGGCGTCGTTGGGCCATATTTTTTCATCGACGATAACGATCGCCACGTTACTGTTAATGGAAATCGATACCGCGATATGATAAACGATTTTTTTTGGCCGCAATTGAATGGAATGGACTTGGACGACATGTGGTTTCAACAGGACGGGGCCACATGCCACACAGCACACGATACAATCGCGTTATTGAAGACTAAGTTCGATGAGCGTGTTATTTCGCGAAATGGGCCAGTCCAGTGGCCGCCGCGCTCGTGTGATTTGACACCTCTAGATTATTTTCTTTGTGGCTATTTGAAGTCATTGGTCTATGCCAATAAGCCGGCGACGTTGCAAGAGCTCAGAGCCAATATAGATCGTGAAATTGCTGGAATTTCGGCCGATTTATGCGAAAGAGTGGTCGAAAAATGGGTTCAAAGATTGGACTTCGTAAAACGTGCACGCGGTGGTCATGCAAAAGAAATCGAGTTTCATACTTAAATGTATATGTTCAAATTCGTTAATAAAAAAAAAGTTAGTTCAAAAGTCGAACAGTTTGTGTTTTATTCAAAAAAAGTTGAAGTGCTCTTATTGAAAAACCCTGTTTAAGCAGATGCATAAGAAAATGAATAGATAAATATAAAAAATGTGGTAATGAAAATTTAAAATATGTATGTAACAAAAAAAAAATTATTTAGTCTCAAAAGCGTGACCATAAAGTCCTCCATTTTCCACAACACTAACAACACTATTGATTTTTACAGTTCCTTCAATTTTATCACGAATTTTCAAACTTTAATTTTTAAGTGCACTTTAACACTATGCTTCGTAATGCACAGTTTAATTGTACTTTATAATGTTTTTGGTAATGCTCAATTGTGCATTTTACACTCACGGTGTTTACAACATTACACTACTTTTTTTCAACAGCAACAGTACCTGCGATTATTACGCACGTATTTGTGATCTGCCATTCATGCCATGCACAACGAAGTTTTCATAATTTTTGTGTGCCACTGTATGAACACGCAATGACGCGCACTATCGAAAGTTCATTTTTATGTTTTTGTGTTTTTGTGTGGATTCGAATTTTTATTTAGGATTGCATATTTTATACTTTGGCTAACATAATAAACTCAATTATATGTTATTATTAGTGTCGACACTAACATTTTATTATTTTCTTTGACCACAATATAATTCAGTAATTTTAAAACGACTGACCCCGTGCTTGAAAAATTTAGCGAATTTATTTCGTTTTCCTAAACAGTTAAATATTTTGAAAATGCTCCGCGATGGTCATTACTATATTGATTCGTTCGTTTCGTGAGACGAGTTTAGAACAATTTTTGGTTTTTGAAATACAGTATCCAAATAATCAGGGGTTGGTAACAAATCAACCGCGTTTTTAAGAAGAATTGGAGCGAATATCTCGTTTCAACTTTTTGGAACCCAGTACGTCAGTTGAATTTTCTTGCAGCTTAGGAAAGTAGTTAGAACGGAAAGTAATTATTTGTAAAATTGAAGTCAGTAGATCATTATTTCGATATAAATCAAAATATCGAGAAAACCTATTTCATTATAATGAAGCGTTTCTAGTATCGTCATAATGACAAAAATTTTGGGTTTGACTAAAATTTGTTAGAAATTATTCAAAGCTGGAAAGCTCCCCTTGGACAGTTTTGAATTTATATTTTATTTTTACGGAGTGATGTGTTAAACCTTATATAGAAGAGCTATCCAATATAATAGGTGGATCAAATAAAATGTAAAGTAATGGCCGGTATATATAAAGCCGTGATGAACGTAATATTGGGATGAAATAACTCTGGAACTATTAAAAAATATATTAAGTGTTTTCTCTTCTCTTCATTTCAACCATTTCTTCACTGCGTCACCTCCGTATATGTACATACATAATGTTTATGTGTATTCAATCAACAGGTTTATTTTCTAATTTTCAATTAAAAGATAACATCTTAGAAATATAAGCATTTTGAATGGAACGTAACATCAAATGAGTTTATATCCGTAATATTGTGCAGAGACGTTTATTTCCAGTATAAAGGGTAATGGATCTTAATTTCGTTCAAAATTTTTAAGCTTTATTTACTGTATACACATTGAACAAATGTGATTATAGTATAAGCAATTTTATACATGCTTATGAACTTTGGAAGAACCGATCGATTGATTGCGTTGATGGAGTTTCTGCTTTGCAAACTTACAGTAACACAATAAAATTAATCGATCATTCACATCACATAATGCGAATTAATCGTTTAAAGTGTTTTGTTGTTGTGAACATAATTATGGTATATAATTTCTTGTATATATCTGTGTTAGACGCCTGAAAGATGGATATAACCGTTCATTATTTTTATCTGTAATTTGTATGCAAAGAATTTCCTTGTTTTTTTCTCAATACCAGTATCGGTGTATAAGGTTATTTAAAAGCCATAATTAGAAATTGATGTACTTATCTTGCAAATAGCTAATAAAATAATACAAGCGATTTGAAATTTTTTGAAAATATTCTTAATTGATAATTTTTGTTGAATTGCTGACAAGAACCCAGCTGACATATCTTCTTCATTATGATTGCTACGCTCAGATTGTCCTAACACTAAAATGTTGTATAATTATCCCTCTTACCAAAATTACTCAGCAGCACGTCGAATAGATTTATTATAGATCGTATAGCAAATCATTCCTTTTCTCATAAGATAACCAAATTATAGTTACTATAAATTTCATGGCATTTACATATAATTGCTTTAATTATATGTAACTGTGTTCAGATTATCTTAAATAACCATCTCCATAAAAATTTATCACATAAATATAAGCGGTATCTTATAATTTTTTAAATAATTTCAGTCACATAAAAACCTTTTAACCTATCTGCAAAAGTCTATTAAAAATTTGTGTAACAATAAAAATTTTGTATGTGTGATACACAAGAGATCCCTACCTATAAGGTAACGATACTCACCATTAATACAACGGCGTTATGTTGTTATTCTATAATCAAAGTGCCATAAAATATCGGTTCACATTCTCTGATTCGCTTTATTTCTAAAGATGCTAATCCTAAATAGAACAATAAAAATGTAATTATATGTGGTTTTATTGTTTCCTTACTCAATTCACAACGGAAAAATCTATGTGAGGGGCAGCCCATCTGTAAGTTAAGCAAAATCTTCTCGCACACGCTATATGACATCCTTCAATAAGTTTGAACTCATGAAATTTAAATTAATCACCCCTCGTAAATAAATTCAGCTCCAGCAGAATGCTCGAGATGATACATTTCTTATGTAGTTGCAAAAATGTCATAAAGACGTGCAAAGTAAATTCATGTATTGTTTGTTTAAAAAAACACTATTTATGTTTATCTTCCAAGTGTTGTGGAATATTAATACGATACGAGTATTCTATGTAGTGTAGTAATGTTGTCTAAAGGTTATTCTTGTACCTACATCTTATGATTATTATTATGATTGTAAACAAGAATACACACCAGATATAATATTCCTGTGTACAAGGCAAGTAATAAAATTGGTACGTACGAGTACTAGAAGGTCCCATTAATTTTCCGGGTGTACATAAAAATGTAGACGTCGGTTAACCCTGTTTTATTGTAAGGCCACCTTGTTGGATTGAATAGAATTGTGTAATGTACACACAAAGTGATATTTTGCCTTGTTTTAGGGAACCTCTATACTAGACCGGAATATTATATTAGGTACGTTTGGTCGTAACTTTGTGCACGTGCCGATTGTTTGTACAAATTACGAATGTATTTGTTTGTGTGTGTGGATGTAAAGGAAATGAAGAAAAGCTCGCAACTAAGGAATATAAAATAAATTTTTATTTTATTTTATATTGAAATATAAATATAATTGCTATAATACAAGGTATTGGCTAGACAGTTAATTTTAGTGAATCGAAATGAAAATTTTGGTTGTTACAATGGATCTGCAATAACACTCTTAAAACGCAATGTTGTGTTTGGTTCGACAATAGCTAACGAAATATTCTCGTAAGAAGTGAATATGTTTTATGGCAAGGTTTGCCATTCTGAACATCGAAGTGAACGGTTTTCTAATACTGAAAAATTTAAATAATTATTGTATAATTTAATAATTAAATCAACGATATTTGACACAAAAATAATTTTGTAAATTAAATAAATTTACAATACTACATTTAGTAGTAGTAAAATATAATATCTTAACAATAAATTAATTTTTAACAAGTGTCAGTTACTCGAAATAATCGCCAAAATCGCCAAGAGTGCCAAAAATAATCCTGTATAATAAAAATTTACTCGTTTACTGTAGTGTAGTTTACTGCAGTGAACTTCTGCTGTAAATCATTAGATGATATAAGATTGAAAATCGATAAGATAACCAAGGGGTCTGAAAGCTAAATCCGTAAGATCACAGTACTTGAGAGTCAGTTCGAAAAGAGAAAATTAATATTTTGGAAGCCCAATTGGACCAATTCTCAAGAATTTAGTCGATACGACATTGTTTGCGGGATTCTAATAAACAGTGATGATGTTCATGAAACGATTGTCAGGAAGATTTGCTACCAGTCAAACAAATGGTTCTCAACAAAGAAACAGTTGCATTAATAAAAAACTCATTTTTTGTCAAACTGAACTCAGTTGAATTGAAAAATACAACTATTTCTACATTTCGGAAGAAAAAATTCATATACTTTTGCTAAATGGCTGTCTTTACTATGTTCCGCCGAAAGTTATGCAACTTTTCCTCTAAAAATCAGAATGTGTCATTTCGCTGAAGTGTAAACAACATATTTTTTGTGCTTTAACCAACCTTTGTGAAGATAGCCCAAATTTCTATCCCCGAAAACTTCGATAGTTGCATATGGCAATATTATACAACTTTAGATATACTATCAAGAAAACATTTGATTTAAGTTCAAGCATTTGAGTACAATTTATTACCAAAAGAGAAAACATAATTAAAATTAATTGTTTAATAATATCAGCAAAATACTATTTTAAACTGCGCACTGTATGTATTTTGTATCACGATATATTAGTAAATATTTTGCTACCAAACCGATAAAATCATTCTTTTCATGATTTTGTTTACTATCGTTTACGTGTACCAGCCCAAAAAATCGCCACACTTTTACTCTCAGCCCCGAAAATATTTGCTATCGCGATAGCTAAAAACTGTCATGACAGTTAAAATTTTCGCGGCTCAGAGTAAAAATAATACTCATAAAAGCATCATGTTTAAAATATGTGTCTCGCCAACACTATCATCGAAAAAATATTGAAAAATTTGCGAATTTAGAGTACAAATACAAATATTGTGAAACTAAATAAAAAATAACAAAATATATAATTTGTATCTATAAACGAATTACAAAATTATAGCAAATCTAATTTATAAAAAATTTAACTTTGATAATTTTATTCAATATATTATAGATAGAGGATAAAATACCAAAAATTTCAATGTTTAAAATTAATAATATAAATTGATATTATGGTCTATTAAACTCAGAAACCATTCGTTGGCCGGACCAGCGGGTTACTTTGGGTGATAGTGGAACATTTAACGCATTTGAAATAATTTTTTGAGAATTTTTGTATGTTTAGTATTCGGGTTACATCGGGTGATAGAGGAACATTTAACGCATTTGAAATAATTTTTTGAGAATTTTTGTATGTTTAGTATTCGAGATATAGTCCATCGAACTCAGAAACTATTCGTTGGCCGGACCAGCGGGTTACATCGGGTGATAGAGGAACATTTAACGCATTTGAAATGAGAGTAAAAATGGGGCGATTTTTTGGGCTGAGAGTAAAAACTGTCATGATAGCAATAATTAGTGTTGCCATCGCATTTTTCGGGGATGGAATTTGGGCTATCTTCATCTTCTTACATCTTTAACCATGTCAACCTTTGTGCCGGAAAAACATAATTTGCGGGAAGCGCTGCTTTTTTGTTTTAATTTGAAGAAAATTGCAGCTGATGGACATCGATTGCTATGTGAAGTATATGGGGAACGCCGATTTAAAAGTGGCGATTTTGACACCAGTGACAAAGAATGCGAAGAGAGACCACTAAAGTTAGAAGACATTGAGATGGAGGGGTTATTCGGCCAAGATTCATACTAGACTCAAGAGGATCTCGCTGAAACTTTGGGAGTTAATTGATTGATTAGACTGTATAACCAAGTGCCGGACAACTGTCTTGGATAACGCCGGGTCTATTTCTACAGCCTGTTTACATATAACAACAGGAAGGACAGGAAAGATATTTTTTTGGGACGGAACGACCCGGTTTCAGACACCTAGCGATCGTACGGCACAACACAATTCTAATCTACTAGAGGAAGAATAAAGGGTTAATAGGTTTAATGGATAACGATGGTATTGGTCTTCAACCATTGCTTCTCTAAATCAGCAACAAAAAAATATTATTATTTCACGCACATCTGTAAATTTCCTAAAATATAATTCAGCTTTAATACTTTTCGACTTCCTAAACAAACTATTGATTGAAACAGCCCGGTTACAGACACCTAGGTAAAGTCGATTAATTTACTCCTCCTACAACCCCATAACTTGAAATAGAATTTCCTGAAACCATAATTATTTGAATTAAATTAATAATAACTCTAAAATCCATTAGCACTTAATAATTCCATTGCAAACTGGCCGCACTAAAAAAGAACTCAATAAACATATTAAAATTATTAAACCTAAAAACAACCTGTATGCTTATTATATAAATACTTACTCGTAATTGCTTCAATTTATTCAACCTTATATTTACTGATTCTTCATGGTTAAGGCTGTATGGTACTGAAATTGTCACAAATGATGTGCACTAAATATCTAAAAATGTTTGGTTTCACTAAGGTTAGGTTTCAGGTTTATTATTTTGAAACGTACAAATCAATTTCACAATAATTCCTCTCCTATAATACTTGATTTTCAAGATTAGTCTCGAAATGACGTAAAAATCTGTAAGATTAGATAAAAATATTAAAAAGTTCGATTTTATTGATCGAAAAAATACATCAAAGGATAAGTTTTTGTTTTACGCCGCAATGACGATTATATTAGGTATATTTTACTATTCAAGCAAATCATTTTATAATTAATCAGTCCAAGATAAGTAGTCATTAATTTATTATAATATACGAGTACAATGTTTAGTTCAGAAATAATGCAAGTTAAAAGAATTGTCGATTAATTTTATGATACGAGGAATATAAGTAAGGACTACTAAGCCAATTATACAAAATTTTGGTACTCAAACTTATAAAAGAATCAAACCATTTTCATACATTATAGGGGCATTTAAATATCGACACATAAAAAGAAATGGGTTTTCTCAGTACAATAGAGCCCTAAATTAAAGTTGAAAATAAAATATAATACAATTACAAGAAGATACAAAAGTGGATTTCGCTGAAACTTTGGGAGTGACTCAATAAGCGCTTCAAAATCGTATGCGTCTTGACCATGGGTATGGTGCAAAAACAACAAAATTGGGTTCCGTATGAACTAGCCAAGAGACATTGAACGCCGTTTTTTCATGCGCGAACAACTGCGTCAAAGACAAAATTGTAAGGGGTTTTTGCAATGAATCGTGACGTGGGACTAAAAGTGGATCCACTACGACAACCTAAAGTGCAGAAAATCGTGGGGTAAACCCGGTCATGCATCAACTTCAAAGGTCAAACCGAATATTCTTGACAATAAGCTAATGATGTGTATTTAGTGGGGTCAGTTCGGATCAATCTGCTCTGAGCTACTCCAGCCTAACGAAACCGTCACTGAAGATGCCATTGGATATGCCAAAAGACATGACAAAGTGATCTTTCAGCACGACAACGCTCGGCCCTCATGTGGCAAGAGTCATCAAGGAAATTTTGGAGGCGCTTAAATGTGATGTCCTGCTCACCCGCCGTATTCACCAGAAGTTGCTCCTTCCGACTACCACTTGTTCTGTTCGATGGCTCAGGGCCTTGCCGAGCAGAACTTCATTGCTTACGAAGAAGACATAAACTGAGTCGATTCTTGGATCACCTTTAAGCACGAGGAACTATTTCGACGCGGAATCTGTATGCCGCCTGAAAGATCGGAAAACGTTGTAGCTAACGGACAATACTTTGAATAAAACACATTGTATCAGTTTCTCTGAATAAAGTTGAATAAAAGGTGCTTTGACTTTCACGTCGTGCAGTCGTTTGTTTTTTCCTCATTCAGAATGAAAACTGGTATATTTGGGAGCTATATACTAAACCATCATTCGTTAGAGCATTCTTCGGACTTCCAGAACAATTTTTCAGTAAAAACAAATCTAACTTTGATTTTATTATAGTTATAGGATCTAACTTCTGAATACAATGCAACTCTGCTCAGTCATGTTATTTTGATCCCAAACATCTGCTTTACCAGACCACTGAGTTGTAATATTTTGTGCTCACAAAATTCTGTTTTAATTTTCTACTCGAAAATTGATAAAAAATTGTGAATTATAGAAAAGTTAATCAGTTATTTGGTACATTTCTGATGTCAACCTTATTTGATACTGAAAATCAACTGTAACATGGATTTTTCTAAAGTATAATGAATTGGTTAACCAAGTTACGGCTCTGAGAAAGGTAAGGGTCAAAAGTAAAAAACGCCCGTAGTATTCTTGGATGACTCTTGATCTTTGGGTTATAATTAAGTCGAAAGCCAAACTTTAAAAAAATGCAAGCAAAATATTAGTAATATAGTTTTAAAAATTAAATTATATTTCCTAAATAGGAAAATAGAAATGGTAAATATTTTGCAAAGAAATGTTATTTTGAAAATTTGTTCAATAATCTGAATTTGAAAGAAGTTTGCAAGCAAATAAATAACTTTATGACAATCGATGCTACTAATACGATAAAATTGGTTATTTAGAAAGCTGTTGAATACTACGTTCTAAGTAGTATTGTCAATATGTAGTTAACTGCTTCTTCGTTAATTTCAGTAATTCTCCCCTATCAAGTCGTTCTAGTATAAGTTCAAATGATTTAAACAAGTTTCAATTTAATACCAAGTTTCGATAACACTAAGAGTAATGGTCACGATAATATTCGTAATGTTGTTTTGAAGAAAAATTCCTCTTTTCTCACGTTGTCATCCTCAAATTTCAAATTCCAAATCAATTAATGACTATCGATCGATCTCTGTCTTATCGGTATTTGATGAAATTCTAAAAAAAATTGTTGCAAATAGGATATTAGAATTTTTAAATTTATCGAATTTGTTCTATGATCGTCAATACGAATTTCGACAGGGTTCTGATACAGAAATGGGTTTCACTGAAATTACAGATTTGATTGATAGATAGACCATCGGAAAGCTTTTGACTTATAGATCATTTCTTACTTCTACAGAAATTACATTTTGGGATGTATATGAAGTTAGCCCAGAAAGTCATCACAGAAAAAATAAATTTTTGCATCAGGCAACACTAAAGTTGTATGTTTATACAAGCCCAGGATTTCACTAAAATTATTTAAATTAACTCTAATTCAGCCCAAGTAAAATTAAAACCTCGTAATAAAACATATTGCACGGAAAGCAAAAAATATATTCAGAACCCAGACATATTTAAACGAGAATTTTTCAAATTTAATTACATTAAACTAAATATACATGTCAGTTATTAGTGCTAGTCACAACGGTAGTACTGGCTTGCAATTTGTATGGTTTGTAAAAGACATAAAGACAAATGGTTAAAAACAGGTTTAATAATGATGAGTATAATGACAAGTTGTTACTATTAGGTTTGGTTTCCGGAACTCTTTGCTTCCAGGCGTTATTGAAGCAAACCCCCGTCAAATGTATTGGCCCATTCAATTATGAGCTTTTAGCGCCAACCACAACGGTAGGATTATCTTGAAATTTTCAAGGTTAGTAACGGACATGATTATAAGTATATAACACATTTAACGAGGATTTGCTCCTGGAATAACTCCTGGAAGCAGAGTTCCGGCAACCAAACCTAATAGTAACAACTTGTCATTATATTGCCTACGTACCTTACCAATTTCAAGAAAACCGTACCGTTATGATTGGCACTACAGGCGCACACATGTTTGGCCCAAAGGATGAATTGTTTTAGATCATGGTTTCCAGAAACCGCAAGTTCTGGAAACCAAACCTAGTAGTATCCACTTATAGTCATGCCCATTACTAACCTTGAAAATTTCAAGATAATCCTACCGTTGTGATTGGCGCTACAAGCTCATAATTGAATAGGCCAATACATTTGACGGGGATTTGCTTCAATAACTCCTGAAAACAAAGAGTTCCGGCAACTAAACCTAACAGTAACAACTTGTCATTATACTGCCTACGTACCATACAAATTTCAAGAAAATCGTACCGTTCTGATCGGCGCTACAGGCGCACACGTGTTTGGCCCAAAGGATAAACTGTTTTACTTCATAGTTCTCAGAAATCGCAAGTTCCGGAAACCAAACCTGGTAGTACCCACTTATAATCATGTCTGTTACTGACCTTGAAAATTTCAAGATAATCCTACCGTTGTGATTGGCGCTACAGGCTCATAATTGAATGGGTCAATACATTTGACGGGGATTTGCTTCAATAACTCCTGAAAGCAAAGAGTTCCGGCAACCAAACCTAAAAGAAACAACTTGTCATTATAGTGCCTACGCACCTTACCAATTTCAAGAAAATCGTACCGTTATGATTGGCACTACAGGCGCACACGTGTTTGGCCCAAAGGATGAATTGTTTACTTCATGGTTCCAAAAACCGTAAGTTCCGGAAACCAAACCTAGTAGTACCCACTTATAGTCATGTCCGTTACTAACCTTGAAAATTTCAAGATAATCCTACCGTTGTGATTGGCGCTACAGGCTCATAATTGAATGAGCCAATACATTTGACGGGGATTTGCTTCAATAACTCCTGAAAGCAGAGAGTTCCGGAAACCAAACCTAATAGTAACTACTTGTCATTATACTCGTCATTATTAAACCTGTTTTTAACTACTTGTCTTTATGTCTTTTACAAACCATACAAATTGCAAACCAATACTACCGTTGTGACTAGCGCTATTAACTGACATGTATACTTAGTTTAATGTAATTAAATTTGAAAAATTCTCGTTTAAATATGTCTGGGTTCTGAACATATTTTTTTCTTTCCATGCAATATGTTTTGTTACGAGGTTTTAATTTTTCTTGGGCTGAATTAGAGTCAATTTAAATAATTTTAGTGAAATCCTGGGCTTGTATAAACATACAACTTTAGTGTTGCCTGATGCAAAAATTTATTTTTTCTGGGATGACTTTCTGGGCTAACTTCACATACATCATTTTGGGGATTCCGTGGTTTATCATATAACCTTCTGGCAATCTACTTTTGCTATCGGAAACTATATGTGGTAATATGACGCAACATGTTGCACTTTAGATGTTAGGCGTAAACTAAAATTTGTGTCTTGGGGTCTCTATTATTTCTGGTATACATATATGATTTTGCCCTACTAACTACCGCTTAATGATCAAATTAGAATATTTGCAGACCACAACTGCTCCCGTTTATGAATCTAAAGACTGTCGTTAGGCCATGTCACACATGATGGGCGATATTAAAATGCTAGTGGATTTAAAACGTAATTGGAATATATTTAATGAGCCAATAATGGTAATAGAACGTTTTTATTCGTTGCTGGCTATTATTAGTAATGATGTCGAATCAAAGCTCAGCAAATAATTATTTTAATAATTATTAAAATAATTATTTGCTGAACTTTGATTCGACATCATTATCAAAGATAATGAGCATTTATTAAACAAAATTTTCGTTACGAAATATACAAAGCCTATACAGTAAATTTTATATAAATACAAAATGAATAGAAGGTATATTTAAAAAATTATATAAAATATGATTTGAATTTATAAAATACCAAATGTAATTATTACAAATAAATTTAGAAATGTTAAAAATTAAAATAACAATAAGTATTAGAGTTAGCACTAGATTTAATGTAAACATTTCCAAAATTGACTAACATTTCGTTCTTTATCAAGTTCTTGACATTACGAGTATCTAAATTAATTATGTATCTTTTATTTTTTAATTGTGTTGTAAGTGCACTCGTACTTCGTTCCTTATCGTTATTTACGCCATTTTTCTGTTGATAATCTCGGTTTTCTAAAAATTTAACTTGGTAAAACCTTTAACTTGGTAAATTAAACTCGACTGCTTTTTCAACGGTATTGGATCTTTGAGTTTCGGAAAACTGGAATCTTTTAAACAAATTAATGAGTAACCAACAATTTTGAAATTTTAATTTTTAAACAGGTGTTTTATTTTTTCATACAAATGTTTTATATATGGAATAGATAAATAATTTTGAACATCATTACTAAGCCGAATAAATGAAATACTAACAACATTTTTTTGTTCCCAAAGACTATTATTAATTAATCTTGCCGGATAATGGTTGTGTAAAAGTGTTTCTTTCAAAATTTTAAAAGTTTTATTATGGAATTTTTTGTCTGAAAGTTTTAAGATTTTTTGAGACAAAATATTTACTGTGTTAGTTTTATATGAAGTAGAAAGCCAAGTATCTTGGCGATGATATTTGTATTGACATCGAAAGCTCAGCAAATAATTATTTTAATATTAAAAACGAGCCAGAAACCAATAAAAACGTTCTTTTCCTAGTGACTTCTTCAGTGTTTCACAAAATTTCGTTTAATTTCAGTAAAACGAAATTTATAATATTTTATTATCCACATCTACCACATTGTGACCTGCCACTACTCCAAGTAGAAATTGTCCTATCGAACTTGTGGGTAGTTTTAAGTATCTTGGGTTAATTCTCGTCCAGCATATGTTCTGGGATTATCATATGAACTCAATATGTTTAAAAGTTAGCCTATTTATGTGTTTGATTAGAAGCTCGCCTTATTCATAGCAGTATACGAGAACATGCCCTAAGTATGATTTATTTTACATTCATCCTCACTTGCTTCTTATTTGGTATCGCAAGTTTTGGTACAACCGCCAAAACCAAACTGAAAAGCCTATAATCATTAGAAAATAAGAAGAGTAAGCAGAGGTTCTTGATATTATTTTCGTGTCCCCAAATCGACACCGTATTTGGCAGAAAATCAATATCATTCATCGGACCATTCTGTTTTGGATGAGATTTGTCAGTTTGCATTTGACAGTCGTAGAGAGTGGTCAATAAGAATTTATTATGGAGCATCTAACGCCGCAACAACGTGTTGAAAATTACGTGACTTATTCGTTATTAATCATGTGCAGAGCAAGGCACCCGTTCAGCGTGCATTTTAAATAAATAATTTTAAAAATGTATATACTCTGGGAGATAAAGTAAAGACTGGGCGACAATTAAGCCACTTCAGAAAATATTGATGCAGTGAGGCAGTGCTGCTGAATGTCCAGATACCCCTTATCGTCACCGAGCACAAGACTTGGGAATGCCTCCATCATGTTTGTTAAAAATTCTCAAAGAACATTTGTATTTTTACCCGTACAAAATTAATTGACAAAAGAACTGCAGAAAAGTAACCATGAACGACGTTGGGATTGGAGGATTGACCACCTTTTTGGCCGAAAAACCATTTTGAGTGACGAAGCACATTTCGACTTAGCTGGCTTTGTAAAATAGCCTCTAAAGAGGGCACTGAAAACCCCCAATCGATACATCAAAGACAACTACACCCCGTAGAGAAACTGTATAGCGCGCCAATTGGGCCCACGGGATCATTGGGCCATATTTGTTTGACGATGCTAAAAGCAATGCTGTAAAAGTTACACTGTTGACCGCTATCGGGATATGTTGGAAATTTTTCGTTTGCCCAAATTGGATCAATTAGGCCCCATCACATACAGCTCGCTACGATGCAAATTTTGCGAGAAATTTTTCCCGTCCGAATAAAGTTAAGAAGTGGTGATATCGACTGGCCCCCACGATCCCCTGTTTTGACCCCTACCGATTTCTTCCTATTTGGGCTTAAGAACAACCGCTGTTGAAATAACACCAGAAGTCTTCGAAAATGTTATGAAAAATATGCTTAAAAACTATTAAATGCCCAATCGGTTATTTCTATAATTTTACAGGCGTCACAAATTCAGAATTTGTCTAGAATTTGACAGATAAAAAATCGAAATATCCGATCGATCTTTATATACAATAAGCACCGAAAAAGTTGTACTAATATCCGGGATATAACTGATAATACTAAATAAATACTAATACTAAAATTACAAATTGTTGGTCGGACAAGTTTGTGTTTGTAATGTAATGTTTGTTTGTAAATAAACGACATTATGAAACAATTTGCAATCGAAAATATGTCGAACTATGAGTTTAAATTACTGGTTGATAATAATGCTCATCTTCTTGGTACAGCCTTGGTACAGAACTAACTCAATTTATCATTTGACTATCTATCTACCATTTTTACTTAAGTTATAGAGTTTTGCCTGTTATCCGGAAGGATGTGGTCCTGATGATACTCCCGCTTCGTTTTTGAAAAATTCTGGAAATTTGACAGTTCCTCCAAACATTTTGTTTAATCAGAAATTAAAATTGGCAACTTTTCCACAAAAGTGGAAAATAACTAGAGTGACGCCTATTTTTAAAACTGAATCTGGAAATGATGTTTCTTGCTACAGAGGTATCACATCTATATCTGCTATACCTAAGTTATTTGAACTGATAATATGCGACTCGTTCAAAACAGTGCTTTCGCGGTATATTGCGCAATACTAACATGGTTTTATGCCAAAAAGATCAGTACCGACTAATTTCATAGAATTACCAGCTATTCTATTAAAGAAATTGAGAAGCATAAACAAGTTTATTTAATACACATTGACTTTGCAAAAGCTATCGACTTCGTCAGCCACTGCAAAACTTTGGAACACATTTTCAAGTTCGGATTTTCAAGCCAGTTCGTAGCCTGGCCAAAATCTTATTTGAGTAATCGCATCCAATATATTGAAATAGGAGATAAAAGGCTTAAATGTCCATTAATGAAACTACTGAAGTGATAAAGCATTCCAAAATCCTGATGTTCGCAGGTGACCTCAAAATTTAGAAAGCCATCGAGACGTTGGACGATGCTAATAAACTACAGGAAGGCATTGAAAACCTAGCGATATGGTGCGAGATTAATTCTCTGAGTCTCAACAGTAAAAAGTTTGCAACGCTAGAAAATAAGCGTGAATTGCAAAAAAAGTACATTTATAGGCAATCTCCTACTAGGCCTAATCGACGCACCGGATGGACTAAATTGAATTAAAATGAAGATTCCTAGAATGGTCAAGAGTAGCCAACCAAGAGCTCATGGTTTCCTCCACTTAGATAGACACAGAACTAACTATGGCGATAATCAACCCGTGAATATAATGTGTAAGAGTTTCAATAAAATTAACTATTTGTTTGATTTTTGTTTAACTAAAGATAATTTTAAACTTGCCACTTGCTTTTATATTTTAAACGTTCAAATCTAAAGCGGATTTATTTTACTTTGTACTTTTACATTGATATTTTTCAAGTCGAATTTGTAAACTTATTTCAATATACAAATCCCTGAATCGATTTAACCTTTTCTTCAGTCAAATTTACATTTATAGATTGCATTTTATGTAGCCAATGCCAAAAGGCTCAATAGCCAGCTTATCATTTTTTAGCTTGTATATCTTAATCTGTTAAAGGAAAATAAAGGTTTATTAAATAATGATTCATAAATTTAGTTGATCCTCCTATAAAACATAATGTTAAATATAAATATTATTCGATGTATTAGAAAACTTTAAAAATTGAAATAATATTTTCCCAAAATTGTAAATAGAAAATATTTTCTTTTAATCGTGTTGATGAATTTCGTAATGAAATTATAATTTATTTTCTTTCCTCAATTAATAAATTAATTACGCTTTGTAGTTGTTAATATTGATAACTTTTTGAAAATATTTTTGCTTTCAATTTAATCCATTTTCGCGGAATGTGTTTAACTTTAATATACTTAACAATGTGTTTTAATGAGGCTTTATGTTGCATTAAATTTAGAAGAAACAGTTTTTTAGATTAAAACACTAAAATTCACTGATCGGGTAGTATCTCTAACAAGTCATAATGTATCTAATTGCCGTTTAATTTTCATTAATGTACGTTTCAATATCTAAAAACAATTAGTTTTATATTCTGGATTTTTTAAATTCAACGTTTAGACAGACTACCTTGCGATCAACTAAATGAGTTTAATCATTTCTTCAAGTTTATCTCTACGTGCGTCAAGTTTTGGAATAGGTTTTTATAGGTTTAGTAACTAATCGAGATTAGTACACAAATCTCTCAATATTTAGCAGTTTATCTTGTGATTTTAGTGAGTACCGGATAAACACAATACATAACATTTTATTGTAAAAACAGCGGGTACTAAACTTAATAGTAAGTCATGTAACTTGATTTGTATTAGATTAGCTATAGTAGCTAAACCCCTATAGCTAGGGTTTAACTAAACACATTTAGGGGTAGAAGAGCAGGGTGATAAATGTAAATATAAAGGTTGTAGAGGGCACAAAATGTTATTACTATATATATATATATATATATATATATATATATATATATATATATATACACCCAGAAAAAAAAGTTATGCTATCAATAATTTTATAGGTTGTTTCAATAATTTTTGTGCATTGAATACTGGACAATAACTTTCTGTATTGAAGTAATTAACAAAAAGTTATTAAAATAAAAATCATAAAGATTATTTAATAAATAACTCCAAGTTATTGATTTAATAAAATTAACAAAAAAAATAGTATAACCGTGTTTATTTCTTTAATAATTTATTTCATTAATTCAATTATGTACGTTTCACAATGAATAAACTAAATTTATAAATTTAAAAACTTTGACTTAGTAATTCAATAACTTACCTTATTAATCGAATCTATCATTATTATTATTTTCTATAACTTAATTTATTAAACGAATTAGCCCGCATTATCAATTCAACAACTAGCAGAGGCGAAAATTAAACAAAAATCAATGATTTTATTTATCACATGAATGATTTTATTTATTTATTTAATTAATTTACGTTTTAAAAGGAATAAACTAAATTTATTATTTTAAAATTTAGAAGTTATAAATTCCATAACTTCGGTTGTTTAAGGAATAAGGTACATTATTGATTCAATAAGTAAAAACCAATAAGTATAGTTATCACATGAATAATTTTATTTATTTATTTAATTAATTTACGTTTTAAAAGGAATAAACTAAATTTATTATTTTAAAAATTTAGAAGTTATAAATTCCATAACTTCGGTTGTTTAAGGAATAAGGTACATTATTGATTCAATAAGTAAAAACCAATAAGTATAGTTATCACATGAATAATTTTATTTATTTATTTAATTAATTTACGTTTTAAAAGGAATAAACTAAATTTATTATTTTAAAAATTTAGAAGTTATAAATTCCATAACTTCGGTTGTTTAAGGAATAAGGTACATTATTGATTCAATAAGTAAAAACCAATAAGTATAGTTATCACATGAATAATTTTATTTATTTATTTAATTAATTTACGTTTTAAAAGGAATAAACTAAATTTATTATTTTAAAAATTTAGAAGTTATAAATTCCATAACTTCGGTTGTTTAAGGAATAAGGTACATTATTGATTCAATAAGTAAAAACCAATAAGTATAGTTATCACATGAATAATTTTATTTATTTATTTAATTAATTTACGTTTTAAAAGGAATAAACTAAATTTATTATTTTAAAAATTTAGAAGTTATAAATTCCATAACTTCGGTTGTTTAAGGAATAAGGTACATTATTGATTCAATAAGTAAAAACCAATAAGTATAGTTATCACATGAATAATTTTATTTATTTATTTAATTAATTTACGTTTTAAAAGGAATAAACTAAATTTATTATTTTAAAAATTTAGAAGTTATAAATTCCATAACTTCGGTTGTTTAAGGAATAAGGTACATTATTGATTCAATAAGTAAAAACCAATAAGTATAGTTATCACATGAATAATTTTATTTATTTATTTAATTAATTTACGTTTTAAAAGGAATAAACTAAATTTATTATTTTAAACATTTTTAAGTTATAAATTCCGTAACCGAAGTTATGGAATTTATAACTTCTAAATTTTTAAAATAATTAATTTAGTTTATTCCTTTTAAAACGTAAATTAATGAAATTTATAAATAAAATTATTCATGTGATAACTATACTTATTGATTGTTACATATTGAATCAATAATGTACCTAATTCCTTAAACAACCCAAGTTATGGAATTTATAACTTCTAAATTTTTAAAATAAATTTAGTTTATTCCTTATAAAACGTAAATTAATGAAATAAATAAATAAAATTTATCATGTGGTAACTATCCTTATTGATTGTTACATATTGAATCAATATTGTACCGTTTTCCTTTAAGGAATAAGGTATATTATTGATTCAATAAAAAACGATAATTTATAATATTATTTCAATAATTTATTTTACATAAAATATAACTAATTTTTTTTACATTTAATAATAATACATATGAATTAAATAATACATACTAACAATTAACTTTTAATTTAATAATAATACATAATAATTAAAATTTATTTAATATTATTTTATAGCTTACAACTTAACTAATACAAATAATTATGTTATAATCATTAAAATTATTAAAATGTAATAATTAATATAAATTTTGATATTATAAATTTTGAATATAAAAAATTAGCATAAAAAATATTAGAGGTATAATACGCTAAAAATATCAACTCTTAGTTGAACCTTTCCTTATCACAGCGATTAAAATTGCCTTAAAATTCAAAGTGAAAGTTGCTTTTTAAAAATTTTATTTATAAGAAAAAGTAATATCTTTAGAACCAATTTGTGGCAGTAAAACTAAATCTACAATCTAAATAAATTTAAAAAAAAAATAACCAAATTGCATTCTAGACATTTTTAATATATCGCATTATCAGCTTAATTAATTCAGATGACGATGCCAAAATCTAAGGCGAAATATTTAAGAAGTTAAAAATAAAAATGAAAAATTTAAACCAAATTAAAATAAAAAATATATACAACTGTAATCATACATAAGAGAATTAATTAAGCTGATAATGCGAGAAATTAAAAACCTCAAGAAGAATAAACCTAATCAGAGAGAAATAAAAAATAAAAAAAATCACAAAGTGTCTTCTTTTAAAACAATCAATTGTTTAAATCAAACTATTATTATTATTATCACCGAATGGAAATTTTGTTTTTGTATAACACAGGAAATCTTCCAGCAGGGTAGGGTACTTAATGTATCGAAACGACATAAACTACCTGTCGATCATTATTTGGCGATTGATTTGGATTTACTCCGCCACCCAGATTATTCGTTTGTTGATCCCAACCGTATCGATTTAAATCCTGATAGATGATTCCAGTCGATTTGATTTTCTTGGACTCGAAGTATATAAATCTGGTATACATCAGTAGTGGCCGGTTGATGTGAGTTCACTATGCCACCCTCATTATTCGCTTGTAGATTCCAACAGTATCGATTTAAATCCTTAAATATTGCCGATGCCCAGTCGATCTGAATCTTATTTAGTACTATGTGTATAAATATAGAAAAAAACAAATTATTATTATCGAACACTTTGTTTCAACGGAATAAATTACCTGTCGATCAGTATTGGCCGATTGATTTGGATTTAGTCCGCCACCCATATTATTCGTTTTTTGATCCCAACCGTATCGATTTAAATCCTGATAGATGATTCCAGTCGATTTGATTTTCTTTGACTCAAAGTATATAAATCTATTATACATCATTATTGGCCGGTTGATGTGAATTCACTACGCCACCCTCATTATTCGATTGTAGATTCCAACAGTATCGATTTAAATCTTTAAATATTGCCAATGCCCAGTCGATCTGGAAAGGAAATTTTCATCACTTGATTACGATTGGGGATTAAAAGGAACACAACTACGACCCCCTGTCGAAGTGCAGAACTCATGGGCAGACCCATCGTTCATGTCAGCTATAGACTGGCATGGAGCTATGCAATGTGCAGATGGTAATAAAATCGGATCTATAGCCGTACGTCCTCGATTTGCCAGAGATGCGTAAAGTAGGGCGGTAAAAGCGAACCGCGAAAGAGCAGGAAGTGCTTCGGCCCCAAAACAGATTGCATGGAATAAACAATAAAAAAAAATTAAAAAAATATAAAATATGTAATGTTCAAAATAAATAAATGTTTATAAATAAAAATAAATTCAAGATATTTGTCGGCTTATTCGAAATTAATGAATTGTGAAAATATGTTAAATAGTTAATGCTTTTATAAGGCTAGTTACACACGGACTTTCACTATCGAACTTGGTGGTAATTTGATAAAAATATTTTTGAATAAAATACCATGTTAGCTGAGCCGCGACGGGATATTCATAATTTAAAATTTGAAATAACTGAAATGCTACATCAATGCATTTTAAAAACGTCGGTAATTTATATTTAAAAGAATCTGCAATGACGTAAAATTCAGTCAATTTTTCGATATCAGCTCCTATTACTATTATAAACGGTTGAATAGATAATCCCATTTTATAATATGTATCTCTTCTATCTGATATTGTCTTCTCCAAGTCGCTTATTGTTGGTATAAATGTGACGAACGCTTGTTGTGCTTCGGTTATTGATGGCTTCCAAAATTTTATTGTAACGTTTTGTCTAGCCTTTATCGAAATTCTTCTAGGTATAATTAAATGGAAAAGGAGTAAAACTAGTATATAATTTTTCGAGTCTGAAATGTATAATTTGTGTTAATATTTTACATAATGTATTTTGGTATAGCGAAATAAACAAATAGCAAAACAAAATCCAAAGAAATAAAAAGTTAGTTACCTTCGCATGTTTCCGGTAATAAACATATAGAGAGCAATTTTTTGGCACGTTGATCTCTTAAATTTGCTTTTAAATAATTCGTTATTTTTGCTACAAAATCTGGCCAATGTTTATACAGCCCATTTACTTTTTCACCAAATTGGAAAGTAAAATCTATTTCAATCTATATTTAAAAAACATAAATTAATAATATAAATAGATATATATTTCTATATTTACCAATAAATATCCATTCGAATCTTTAATCCTCGGCCATTTTTCTAATATTTCTTCGGCCATATTTGTCTCGGCCATAAATTTTGTTCTGTAGCTAATCGTTTCGTACCATTTATTTTGTATTGCAGTCCAAGGTGCCAAATTATTTTTAAGCCATATTTGATTTTCCTCTACGTTGTCTTCATCTATATTTAAATTAACATTATGTGGTAGTTGCTCTTCATGCAATCGCCTAACACATTTTTGTAAATAGCCCCGCTTTCGATGTGTTTGTAAATAATTTACATTTTTAGAGTAAAGCTTACCCTTAGGATTTTGTCGCTCAGACCGCGGAATAAAATATGTCGACTAAAAATAATAATAATTTGAATTAGACATTTTAAACTACATATTGTATTCAGATTCAATAAATGTTTATTACTTTGTCTTCAGTAGGGAAACTTTCAATAATTTGGTCAGCAAGCTCGGCTATTTCAGTTATCTTTAAACCCCGATTATATCTATTCACAAAATGACTTACAATACAGGAAGTGATGTCATTTTGATGATATAAATTCAACCAATTATTCTTTTGGTAGTGTTCGATAACACCTTGGCCTTTGTTGGTCTCTTGTAGGATTTGCATTACATCCTGAAAAATAAAAATACGTATTTGTATGTGCGGCGATTGGAATTAACTTGAATAAATTTTTTACAAACTTTATTGATGTTGGGGACGAAGAGGATGAACAACTCGAAACATTTGTCTTATTTAACCACATTTGAACTTCGGCTGTTTTTCTACATTCCAAATTTTTAATTAAATCGACGTCCAAATCAACGACATAACCCTAAAAATATTTAAAATTGTGAAAAACATAGGAACAGGTAGTGAAAAAATATCTAATAATCCTTTATAACTTACTTTTAATTTGCGCCATTCAAATAGCTTCTCACGAAATTTAATTTTTGTCCCTAATTGATTTGCTGCGAAAATAGAAGTTAAATCCCGTTCCCTTAAATATATTAATGACTGTATATCTAGCCCGGCATACACTATTTAAAATATAGTAATAATTATTTGATTATTTATAATAATTAATTAAAATTTACACCAAGTTTGATGGCAGCAAAAAAAGCAAAACAAAAATATCAATAGTTGCTTTTTGGAGCTTGTTTGTCGTTCGATGGCAGGAAAAGATTGCTTTTTTCTTACTTTAAAATAAAATTGATAAATCCCCCCTCTAATTTTTGAAGGATTTTTTTTTAGAACAAAAGCAGCTAAATAAATGAGTTGTCAAAATATCAAAAGAAACAAAAAAAACGCGCGTTTTCATTAATACCGTTTTGGTGTTTATATTTGGATGTTGTGCGTAAAAGTACGGTGTGTTATATAAATAATAATAATGGAATGTTATATATTATAAATAATAGTGTGATAAATTAGTGATAAATTTGAAAACAATTAATGATTTGTTGCTCCAAAGATTGCTCCTCAAACCCATTTGCCATCAAACTTGCCATTAATATGATGTACCTGTGATCTGATGGCAAATGTCATCGGGAATTCCCCATGACTGCAATAAGGTGTTTATTTCCTCTGTTTCTTCGGTCCTACTTAATTGTAAGTATTTGTTGTTCTCCATTGATTCATCAAACACATTACTTGGGTTAATCTCTTCAATGGTGCTTTCTTCTAGATTCGACATTTTCTCGCAAATTTTTCAAATCAGGTTCACCTTTTTAAACTTAATATAAAAAATCCTTGAATGACAGAACTTGATAAAAAAAATTCACAATTCCTCGTTTAGGAATCTGATTTTCAAGATGGTGATAATTGTAACACAAACTAAAAACTAACCGATATTTAGCAAACTAAAGACGTTAGTTATCGTTAAAATATCAAAGTAATTTCTAAAAACAAATTTACAGAAGATGAGCTTTTAGAATTTTTTTAACAACTAATCCATAAGCTGTGGTTTAATGAAGCGTTGGAATTGTTTCTTTATATGTTGTAATTTTTAATTTTTTAATTTTTTGTTTTTATAAAATAGAGGAGTATCTACCTCCTGGTGATGGCCTAATAAGCCGAAATCATTCGAATAAAATTTTTTAAACTTTTGAAATATTTTTTTTCTATAAAACCATCAAAATTAATATTTATACATGGCTCATTTGGTATAATCGATTGAATGTTTAAATTTATTTGATCAGCTAGATTTGATTTGAGATTTATCTGAGGAGAACTATTAGAATGAATTATATTATCTAAAGAATTATCGGAATTATGATCTTTATGTTCTTTGATTAAATGCTTTTTGAATGTGTAAATAGAAGAAAATGATCTTTTGAAACAATCTTTTTCTTGGCAAATAAAATTGTCTACAGAATTTAGGTGATGAATTTTTCTCAAATGGTAAATCAAATGTAAAATTTTGAATCGTTTTGCACAAAGTTGACATTTATAAGTATGCATAATGGTATTAATAATGGCATAATGGTATAAAATTTAAAAAAAAAATTCTCGAATAAAAATTATAAAAAGAAATTAAATTAAATAAAAATTAAAATCAAACTCTAATAATTAAATAAAAATTAAAATCAAACTGTAATAAATAAATTATACATAAATTAAAACACATAAAGTACCTGTCGTTCAGTATTTGCCTTTAATTTGGATTCACTACGCCACCCAGATTTGTCGTTTGTAGATCCCAACAGTATAGCTTTAAATCCTTTAGTATAGCTGATGCCAGTCGATTTAAGTTTTTTTCACTGTTAAAGTGTATGAATCTATGAGAGATCAGTATTGGCCGGTTGATGTGAATTCACGTATCGATGTAAATCCTATAATATTGCTGATGCCACTCGATCTGAATATAATTTAGTACTGTCCTTATAGAAATCTAGAAAAAAAAATATAAATTATTTTTTTTGAACACATTGTTCAACGCGACATAAATTACCTGTCGTCAGTATTTGCCGTTTAATTTGGATGCACTACGCCACCCAAATTATTCGTTTGTAGATCCCAACAGTATCGATTTAAATCCTATAAAGTTGGGCTGATGCCAGTCGATAAGTATTGCCGTTTGATTTGGATTCCGTACGCCACCCAAATTATTCGTTTGTAGATCCCAACAGTATCGATTTAAATCCTATAAAGTTGGGCTGATGCCAGTCGATAAGTATTGCCGTTTGATTTGGATTCCGTACGCCACCCAAACTATTCGTTTGTAGATTCCAACAGTATCGATTTAAATCCTGTAGATGATGCCAGTCGATCAATATTTGCGGAATCCCAGTCTATAATATGTATCTTTTTCTGACTGAAATCAGAAAAAACTGAACGGAAACTTGATTAAATATAGGTCTTTTATTCCATGAAAATATTTAGCGCACATAAACAATTCAACTGCCAACAAAAATGCAACTTGTACCAAACTATTTTCACCGCGGAAAACATACACGATTTAAGTCTTATTTTTTTTAAATTAAAGAAAAGGCATTAATATAAAACAGTCACGACCGAAGAAAATAAGTGCAACTCAGAAATTTAGTGGAAAACTTAAACAAAATTAAAAATATACACATGAAATACATTAAAATATAAATTTTGATAATCGACCCGCGCCGAAAATGCTACCGAAAACCTTACCGACTTCTATTTAAGAAGATTTTGCCTAAGCAGATAAATCAAAAGTTTCACTGTAATAAAATTTTACCGAAAAGCAATGAAGCACATACACGTAAGATAGACACACACACAAACACACACACATACACACACACACACGCGCACGCTCACACACGCACCCACACACACATACACGCACAAACACACTCACTCACGCACGAACACACGCACGCGTGTTGGTTGGCACGGGCGTATTTTTTATGGTTGGAGTTGCGGTTGTTGATGAATTCGGACCCGAAACGCATAAGGCGTTGTTAGCACTTTCTGGAAATTTTGAACACTCAAATGCTTCGGGCCACGAGATTTCAAACTGATTCAAATATTCTTCACAAACTCGAGCACTCTCACATACATGTCGACATGGTGGCAACGAAAAACAAGTATCGTGCACAAAGGAAAATACAATGTACACAAAAAGAATTCTAAATCGGGGCTGCATTTTATTTTAACCAATGGCATAAATGATGTGATATCAAGCCCAGCATCTTCTTGAGTACGATGCCCCTGCAAATTTGGCAATTGAGTAGTGTTGTATGGCAGTGATTTGCAATAATCAATTTTAATTAATTCGCATTTATTTTTCTGTGAATTCAAGCTGCCCAAGCTATAATCGGAGTCGTAAATTTCTTGTGTACTCTGGTGCACACATCTTAGTTTATCAAATAGCAAACAAAAAATTATAGTTACCAAAATAAATCTCATAGTTTTGAAGCCGTATACATACGACGGATGAAAATCCGGGATTTTTTCATCCCGCCATTTTATCCAATCAAATGCAAAAAATCGTACAAAATACACGCGCCCTTTCGTAACAAAAGTTGAAAAAACTCAAAAAAAATCTCGGATATAAAAAATCCTGGATTTCCATCCCGCGTATGTATACGACTTAACGGCCATTTTTATCCTAACTAAACACAAACCAAAAGTACCAAAAACACGTTTACAACTTGTATTACAACATAAAATAAACACTAAAACTCTATTATAATTCTATTTATTTAAGAATAATTCGTATTTAGTACATTATCCTCAAACTAACACTAGTATTAATATAGTACGCGAATTATTTCACTAATTTAAAATTTTAATAAAACACAGATTATCAACTAAACGATTAAACAGAGCCATTTTGTACTGAAATATAAAAATGTAGACGGCTTGGTGTGGACTGAAAAAAAAACGGAAAAAGAACATCATTCGTGATTCGTCTAGGTAAAAAAATTTTGCGATCGTATTTACGATTATAACTTATAGGTTTGGTTCAAACGTGGCACTAGTAGTACTAGTACATCCGGGGACAACATTTTTTATCTAAACTTAATTAAATAACAATTAAATTAATATCATTTATATGTTTTAGCAAATACAGTGTAAATACAAATTTTATATGTTTTAATTTTGCATTTTCTGATAAAACCGAACTAGATTTTTCTCATTCTTATTTTAGAACACCTAACGCCGCCCTACCAAGTAATGATGGAACCATCTTACTTTTAGTAGAGGAAAAATTTAATTTTGGAACTATTTTTATTTGCTACAGACGCTCCGCGTAGTGAAAAATTTTTGAACCAAACAAAAACATAAAAAATTTAAATTCCAACATAAATTTTATGTATTATATTTTGAAACGTTAGGATTTTTACTATTTACAGATCGGTTTTCTTATTAAAAAATGTTACATGTTTGATTATGTCACGAATCATAAAAATATTTTCATTTTTGCATTGCCCTTAATTATATTTCCTCTGTGAGTGGTGCAAATCGTGATTTGGTCACATAAAATGTATGTAACTTTTACAATCAACGATAGGCAAAAATTTAAATTACTCGTTTCATTTTAGATTTTCATAGGTTGGATTGCAAATTGATTTTATTTTCATTTAATTCAGTGTTTTCGTTATTCGTTTATGCAACCTTGGGTGGAATTCATACAAAATGTTACTAAAAATTCTGTTAAGTTTTGGGTTTCATTCATAATTATTACAATTCAGTATAGTAAGCTGAATATTTTGATGAAAACTAATAAAGTGATGGATTTGGGGTTTAATATAATAAAATAGCTGAGAAACAAGTATAAGAATTATAGGATCAGACACTACGTTATGTAAGTCTGGTTATGATTCTCATTGAATGGTCTGGTTATAATTCTCAAAAGTAAAATCATGCCGTTTTTGACTATAGGTTGGATTGCAAATTGATTTTATTTTCATTTAATTCAGTGTTTTCGTTATTCGTTTATGCAACCTTGGGTGGAATTCATACAAAATGTTACTAAAAATTCTGTTAAGTTTTGGGTTTCATTCATAATTATTACAATTCAGTATAGTAAGCTGAATATTTTGATGAAAACTAATAAAGTGATGGATTTGGGGTTTAATATAATAAAATAGCTGAGAAACAAGTATAAGAATTATAGGATCAGACACTACGTTATGTAAGTCTGGTTATGATTCTCATTGAATGGTCTGGTTATAATTCTCAAAAGTAAAATCATGCCGTTTTTGACTATAGGTTGGATTGCAAATTGATTTTATTTTCATTTAATTCAGTGTTTTCGTTATTCGTTTATGCAACCTTGGGTGGAATTCATACAAAATGTTACTAAAAATTCTGTTAAGTTTTGGGTTTCATTCATAATTATTACAATTCAGTATAGTAAGCTTAATATTTTGATGAAAACTAATAAAGTGATGGATTTGGGGTTTAATATAATAAAATAGCTGAGAAACAAGTATAAGAATTATAGGATCAGACACTACGTTATGTAAGTCTGGTTATGATTCTCATTGAATGGTCTGGTTATAATTCTCAAAAGTAAAATCATGCCGTTTTTGACTATAGGTTGGATTGCAAATTGATTTTGTTTTCATTTAATTCAGTGTTTTCGTTATTCGTTTATGCAACCTTGGGTGGAATTCATACAAAATGTTACTAAAAATTCTGTTAAGTTTTGGGTTTCATTCATAATTATTACAATTCAGTATAGTAAGCTGAATATTTTGATGAAAACTAATAAAGTGATGGATTTGGGGTTTAATATAATAAAATAGCTGAGAAACAAGTATAAGAATTATAGGATCAGACACTACGTTATGTAAGTCTGGTTATGATTCTCATTGAATGGTCTGGTTATAATTCTCAAAAGTAAAATCATGCCGTTTTTGACTATAGGTTGGATTGTAAATTGATTTTATTTTCATTTAATTCAGTGTTTTCGATCCGATAACTATTCGCAATGGTTTGCTGCGGATTTTGAACTAATATTTTTGTTTCATTTCTATGAAAATTAATCAAGTCGTTTATGCAACGTTATGGGTGGAATTCATGATTTTTTAGATGAAATTTCAGCTCCCGCTGCAATAAATCCGGCGGGTTCTATAATCGACACGATTATTAATATTATAATATATTATAAACGATAATTAACATACAAATTACAAGATGTAATATACATTAATAATATTAGAAATGCAGGTAGCCAATTTTTTAATGACTTAAGTATGAAATATACAGAAATTAAATAAATCTTAAATTCTTTAATATTTCTTAGCGGTTGAATACGAGTAGATGATTGCGCGTTCATGCGTAATGTTTACAAAAAAATGCCAACAGAAGTTTGCCTTATATAATATAAAGGTTAGGAACATGAGGCTATAAGTAACTCGTATTATGGAATTTTATTTTAAATAAAATAATAATTTCTAATTTTCAACCCAAGCATTGCTTTTATTGCTCAAATTTTAGAAATCCCTAAGGTTAACTTACATTTAATTGGCTACCTGCATTTCTAATATTATTAATGTATATTACATCTTGTAATTTGTATGTTAAATAATTATCGTTTATAATATATTATCATTAGAATAAATTGCAGTCGAAAGTACACGATCAACGTAAAATAATAAAGAAACAAAATAGGGATATAATGTTTCGTTTTTCTGTTTATAATATTTAAAGGGCGAGGAAAAATAATTTTGGAGAAACAACAATACATTATAAATATTCGACTTTTCCGTCATTTTCAAAACAAAAACTATTTGAATGTGTGTACGCACTAAACAAAAGTTTATTGCACATACTCGTACATTAAATAAAAAATTATTTTCATAACATTCATTCATCTAAAAAGCAAAAATAATTTTTTTTTGTATATTCATATTTTTGTTCGTCTTCCTTCAAGTCCATTTCCATATTTCTTTCGATTTATATGATTGGCAATATTATATTTGATATTACCTAATTATTATAATATTAATAATCGTGTCGATTATAGAACCCGCCGGATTTATTGCAGCGGGAGCTGAAATTTCATCTAAAAAATCATGAATTCCACCCATAACGTTGCATAAACGACTTGATTAATTTTCATAGAAATGAAACAAAAATATTAGTTCAAAATCCGCAGCAAACCATTGCGAATAGTTATCGGATCGAAAACACTGAATTAAATGAAAATAAAATCAATTTGCAATCCAACCTATAGTCAAAAACGGCATGATTTTACTTTTGAGAATTATAACCAGACCATTCAACGAGAATCATAACCAGACTTACATAACGTAGTGTCTGATCCTATAATTCTTATACTTGTTTCTCAGCTATTTTATTATATTAAACCCCAAATCCATCACTTTATTAGTTTTCATCAAAATATTCAGCTTACTATACTGAATTGTAATAATTATGAATGAAACCCAAAACTTAACAGAATTTTTAGTAACATTTTGTATGAATTCCACCCAAGGTTGCATAAACGAATAACGAAAACACTGAATTAAATGAAAATAAAATCAATTTGCAATCCAACCTATAGTCAAAAACGGCATGATTTTACTTTTGAGAATTATAACCAGACCATTCAATGAGAATCATAACCAGACTTACATAACGTAGTGTCTGATCCTATAATTCTTATACTTGTTTCTCAGCTATTTTATTATATTAAACCCCAAATCCATCACTTTATTAGTTTTCATCAAAATATTCAGCTTACTATACTGAATTGTAATAATTATGAATGAAACCCAAAACTTAACAGAATTTTTAGTAACATTTTGTATGAATTCCACCCAAGGTTGCATAAACGAATAACGAAAACACTGAATTAAATGAAAATAAAATCAATTTGCAATCCAACCTATGAAAATCTAAAATGAAACGAGTAATTTAAATTTTTGCCTATCGTTGATTGTAAAAGTTACATACATTTTATGTGACCAAATCACGATTTGCACCACTCACAGAGGAAATATAATTAAGGGCAATGCAAAAATGAAAATATTTTTATGATTCGTGACATAATCAAACATGTAACATTTTTTAATAAGAAAACCGATCTGTAAATAGTAAAAATCCTAACGTTTCAAAATATAATACATAAAATTTATGTTGGAATTTAAATTTTTTATGTTTTTGTTTGGTTCAAAAATTTTTCACTACGCGGAGCGTCTGTAGCAAATAAAAATAGTTCCAAAATTAAATTTTTCCTCTACTAAAAGTAAGATGGTTCCATCATTACTTGGTAGGGCGGCGTTAGGTGTTCTAAAATAAGAATGAGAAAAATCTAGTTCGGTTTTATCAGAAAATGCAAAATTAAAACATATAAAATTTGTATTTACACTGTATTTGCTAAAACATATAAATGATATTAATTTAATTGTTATTTAATTAAGTTTAGATAAAAAATGTTGTCCCCGGATGTACTAGTACTACTAGTGCCACGTTTGAACCAAACCTATAAGTTATAATCGTAAATACGATCGCAAAATTTTTTTACCTAGACGAATCACGAATGATGTTCTTTTTCCGTTTTTTTTTCAGTCCACACCAAGCCGTCTACATTTTTATATTTCAGTACAAAATGGCTCTGTTTAATCGTTTAGTTGATAATCTGTGTTTTATTAAAATTTTAAATTAGTGAAATAATTCGCGTACTATATTAATACTAGTGTTAGTTTGAGGATAATGTACTAAATACGAATTATTCTTAAATAAATAGAATTATAATAGAGTTTTAGTGTTTATTTTATGTTGTAATACAAGTTGTAAACGTGTTTTTGGTACTTTTGGTTTGTGTTTAGTTAGGATAAAAATGGCCGTTAAGTCGTATACATACGCGGGATGGAAATCCAGGATTTTTTATATCCGAGATTTTTTTTGAGTTTTTTCAACTTTTGTTACGAAAGGGCGCGTGTATTTTGTACGATTTTTTGCATTTGATTGGATAAAATGGCGGGATGAAAAAATCCCGGATTTTCATCCGTCGTATGTATACGGCTTCAAAACTATGAGATTTATTTTGGTAACTATAATTTTTTGTTTGCTATTTGATAAACTAAGATGTGTGCACCAGAGTACACAAGAAATTTACGACTCCGATTATAGCTTGGGCAGCTTGAATTCACAGAAAAATAAATGCGAATTAATTAAAATTGATTATTGCAAATCACTGCCATACAACACTACTCAATTGCCAAATTTGCAGGGGCATCGTACTCAAGAAGATGCTGGGCTTGATATCACATCATTTATGCCATTGGTTAAAATAAAATGCAGCCCCGATTTAGAATTCTTTTTGTGTACATTGTATTTTCCTTTGTGCACGATACTTGTTTTTCGTTGCCACCATGTCGACATGTATGTGAGAGTGCTCGAGTTTGTGAAGAATATTTGAATCAGTTTGAAATCTCGTGGCCCGAAGCATTTGAGTGTTCAAAATTTCCAGAAAGTGATAACAACGCCTTATGCGTTTCGGGTCCGAATTCATCAACAACCGCAACTCCAACCATAAAAAATACGCCCGTGCCAACCAACATGCGTGCGTGTGTTCGTGCGTGAGTGAGTGTGTTTGTGCGTGTATGTGTGTGTGGGTGCGTGTGTGAGCGTGCGCGTGTGTGTGTGTGTATGTGTGTGTGTTTGTGTGTGTGTCTATCTTACGTGTATGTGCTTCATTGCTTTTCGGTAAAATTTTATTACAGTGAAACTTTTGATTTATCTGCTTAGGCAAAATCTTCTTAAATAGAAGTCGGTAAGGTTTTCGGTAGCATTTTCGGCGCGGGTCGATTATCAAAATTTATATTTTAATGTATTTCATGTGTATATTTTTAATTTTGTTTAAGTTTTCCACTAAATTTCTGAGTTGCACTTATTTTCTTCGGTCGTGACTGTTTTATATTAATGCCTTTTCTTTAATTTAAAAAAAATAAGACTTAAATCGTGTATGTTTTCCGCGGTGAAAATAGTTTGGTACAAGTTGCATTTTTGTTGGCAGTTGAATTGTTTATGTGCGCTAAATATTTTCATGGAATAAAAGACCTATATTTAATCAAGTTTCCGTTCAGTTTTTTCTGATTTCAGTCAGAAAAAGATACATATTATAGACTGGGATTCCGCAAATATTGATCGACTGGCATCATCTACAGGATTTAAATCGATACTGTTGGAATCTACAAACGAATAGTTTGGGTGGCGTACGGAATCCAAATCAAACGGCAATACTTATCGACTGGCATCAGCCCAACTTTATAGGATTTAAATCGATACTGTTGGGATCTACAAACGAATAATTTGGGTGGCGTACGGAATCCAAATCAAACGGCAATACTTATCGACTGGCATCAGCCCAACTTTATAGGATTTAAATCGATACTGTTGGGATCTACAAACGAATAATTTGGGTGGCGTAGTGCATCCAAATTAAACGGCAAATACTGACGACAGGTAATTTATGTCGCGTTGAACAATGTGTTCAAAAATAATAATTTATGTATTTTTTTCTAGATTTCTATAAGGACAGTACTAAATTATATTCAGATCGAGTGGCATCAGCAATATTATAGGATTTACATCGATACGTGAATTCACATCAACCGGCCAATACTGATCTCATAGATTCATACACTTTAACAGTGAAAAAAACTTAAATCGACTGGCATCAGCTATACTAAAGGATATAAAGCTATACTGTTGGGATCTACAAACGACAAATCTGGGTGGCGTAGTGAATCCAAATTAAAGGCAAATACTGATCGACAGGTACTTTACGTGTTTTAATTTATGTATAATTTAGTTATTACAGTTTGATTTTAATTTTTATTTAATTTAATTTCGTTTTATAATTTTTATTCGATAATTTTTTTTTTAAATTTTATACCATTATGCATACTTATAAATGTCAAGTTTGTGCAAAACGATTCAACATTTTACATTTGATTTACCATTTGAGAAAAATTCATCACCTAAATTCTGTAGACAATTTTATTTGCCAAGAAAAAGATTGTTTCAAAAGATCATTTTCCTCTATTTACACATTCAAAAAGCATTTAATCAAAGAACATAAAGATCATAATTCCGATAATTCTTTAGATAATATAATTCATTCTAATAGTTCTCCTCAGATAAATCTCAAATCAAATCTAGCTGATCAAATAAATTTAAACATTCAATCGATTATACCAAATGAGCCATGTATAAATATTAATTTTGATAGTTTTATAGAAACCCTGCATGAATCTGCATTAAAATTTTCTTTGCAATTACATACAAAGGATAATTTAACTCGTAGTGATGTTTTTGATATTCAATCTATGGTAAATAAGTTGATTTGTAACAAAATTGTCGATATTATTGAACAGGTTTTAAATTCGAAGTCGTCCGTCAATAACCGCGACCCTGAAATATTTAGTTTACTAGAGTCTTGTAGAAACCCTTTCCAAAAAATAAAATCAGAATATAAATTTTTTAAAGAACTCAAAATTCAAGGTTTATTCGAATCCCCAAAAAATATTTCCGTTAGTAATCAAATATCAGAGGTTATTCAACAAGGTATTCCTACGTTAGACGAAAGAATTAATAAAGCTGTTTTAATGCCATTAAGATTTAACTTTAAAAAAATTTTTGAATCGGAAAATGTTTTTAATTCTACTTTAAAAAACATGAGTGATATTGAATCATTAGAAAATGGGTGTTATTCTAACTTTATTAATGGAAAATTATGGAAAGAAAAAAGGCTAATGATTAATAAAAAATACGTTATTCCATTTTTCATTTACATGGATGATTTTGAAGTAAATAATCCTTTGGGACCTCACGCGGGCGTACAGTCAATTTGCGGAATATATTACAATTTTCCGACTATACCACAACACGAGTTATCTAAACTAGATTTAATTTTTTTGGCGGGATTTCTTAAATCTAAACATTTATCTCAGATTGGCACGGAAACATGTTTTTCTTCTCTAGTAGAGGAAATCAAATTTTTAGAAACTGAAGGAATTGCAATTGAGGTCAATAACAGTAGTTTTCAAGTTTATTTCGTTTTAGGGTTAATCTTGGGTGATAACCTAGGCCTAAATTCTGTATTAGGTTTCACAAAGTCTTTTAATTCCTCATACTACTGTCGAAACTGTAGACGTTCGAAACAAGACATGCAAAAGGATACAATTGAATATTCATCTGCGTTACGTAATATTCAAAATTATAACAATGACATACAAACAGGCAATTACAAGCTGACTGGAATATTACAACCTTCTATTTTTAATAACATAGCGACATTCCATGTAACAACAAATTTTACTTTTGATATAATGCACGATTTATTCGAAGGCGTATTAAAATACGACATGTCTAAAATAATTTTATATTTCATTGAATCTGGTTTTTTCTCCTTAGAGATTTTAAATAGTCGAATACAGTTGTTTCCTTATGGAGAGCTAGAAATAGGCAATTTGTCTACTCAAATTGAATTAAATCATTTATCAAACTCGACAATTAAAATGACAGCGAGTGAAATGAAATGTTTTTGTCATTTTTTCCCATTATTAGTAGGTGACTTAGTCCCTGCGAAAGATACAGTTTGGTTATTTTTTTTAAATTTATTAAAGATTGTAGATTTAGTTTTACTGCCACAAATTGATTCTAAAGATATTACTAAATTAAAAAAATTAGTTCATGAACATCACCAATCTTACAGAAATTTGTTTAAAGATACTTTAAAACCGAAGCATCATTTTATGGTTCATTACCCCACTGCAATAGAAACAATTGGCCCGTTACGACATACATGGTGCTTTCGATTCGAGGCGAAGCATAAAGAATATAAGAAGTATGCTAAAAATATAAACTCTCGGTTGAATCTTTCCTTGTCACTAGCGATTAAATCATCTTTAAAATTCTCTCAATTATTGGTAACAAAAAAATTTTGGCTTCCCGAATTGAAAATTGAAGATCAAAGTCCATTTTATATATTTAACTATCCGGATATAATTAATTATGATGTTACCAAAAATATACATAATTTAAAATTCAAGGTAAATCAGTTGATTTTTAAAAATTCTGTTTACAAGAAAGGTTATATATTAGGAATAGTTATAAAACCAACATTAATAAACTTTTATACAATAGCAGAAATAACAATTTCAAAAGATTCTTCTTGTTTTTTGATAACTAAGAAACTGTGTACAGAATTTTCAGAACATTATCAGGCTCATGAAATAAAAGGAAGTATATCAGGATATTACCTCATTAGCATTAATGCTTTCAATACCCCTTGTTTGCATCAACATTTATTGAATAATGGTAAAAAATTTATAAGACATAAAATTATTTAACTTCCGAAGTAATGAATGTAAATCATATAAGTGTATAATGCATATTTTGAATTAGTATTAAGAAATTAGCTTCAAGTATATTCAAAATTTATAGTACCAAAATTTATATTAATTATATTATTTTAATAATTTTAATGATTAACATAATTATTTGTATTAGTTAAGTTGTAAGCTATAAAATAATATTAAATAAATTTTAATTATATTGTATTGAATGTAAAAAAAAATTTAATAATTTTATTTTATGTGAAATAAATTATAAATATAATAATATTAAAAATTATCGTTTTTCATTCCTCCAATAATATTTTGATAATTAATATCATAACTATACTTTTTGATTGTTGCATGTTGTATCAATAGTGTACCTACCTCCTTAAACAACCGACGTTATGGAACTTATAACTTCTAAATTTTTAAAATAATAAATTTAGATTATTCCTTGTAAAAAGTAAAATAATTAAATAAATAAATAAAAGTTATTCAAGTGATAAATAAAATCATCGATTTTGGTTTTGTTTTTGCCTCATTATTAGTTGTTGAATTCATAACGCGGGCAAATTCGTTTAATAAATACAGTTATTGGAATTAATAATGATGGTAGATTCGTTTAATAAGGTAAGTTATGGAATTTATAACTTCTAAATTTTTAAAATAATAAATTTAGTTTATTCCTTGTAAAACGTAAAATAATTAAATAAATAAATAAAAGTTATTCAAGTGATAAATAAAATCATGGATTTTGGTTTTGTTTTTGCCTCATTATTAGTTGTTGAATTCATAACGCGGGCAAATTCGTTTAATAAATAAAGTTATTGGAATTAATAATGATGGTAGATTCGTTTAATAAGGTAAGTTATGGAATTTATAACTTCTAAATTTTTAAAATAATAAATTTAGTTTATTCCTTGTAAAACGTAAAATAATTAAATAAATAAATAAAAGTTATTCAAGTGATAAATAAAATCATGGATTTTGGTTTTGTTTTTGCCTAATTATTAGTTGTTGAATTCATAACGCGGGCAAATTCGTTTAATAAATAAAGTTATTGGAATTAATAATGATGGTAGATTCGTTTAATAAGGTAAGTTATGGAATTTATAACTTCTAAATTTTTAAAATAATAAATTTAGTTTATTCCTTGTAAAACGTAAAATAATTAAATAAATAAATAAAAGTTATTCAAGTGATAAATAAAATCATGGATTTTGGTTTTGTTTTTGCCTAATTATTAGTTGTTGAATTCATAACGCGGGCAAATTCGTTTAATAAATAAAGTTATTGGAATTAATAATGATGGTAGATTCGTTTAATAAGGTAAGTTATGGAATTTATAACTTCTAAATTTTTAAAATAATAAATTTAGTTTATTCCTTGTAAAACGTAAAATAATTAAATAAATAAATAAAAGTTATTCAAGTGATAAATAAAATCATGGATTTTGGTTTTGTTTTTGCCTAATTATTAGTTGTTGAATTCATAACGCGGGCAAATTCGTTTAATAAATAAAGTTATTGGAATTAATAATGATGGTAGATTCGTTTAATAAGGTAAGTTATGGAATTTATAACTTCTAAATTTTTAAAATAATAAATTTAGTTTATTCCTTGTAAAACGTAAAATAATTAAATAAATAAATAAAAGTTATTCAAGTGATAAATAAAATCATGGATTTTGGTTTTGTTTTTGCCTCATTATTAGTTGTTGAATTCATAACGCGGGCAAATTCGTTTAATAAATAAAGTTATTGGAATTAATAATGATGGTAGATTCGTTTAATAAGGTAAGTTATGGAATTTATAACTTCTAAATTTTTAAAATAATAAATTTAGTTTATTCCTTGTAAAACGTAAAATAATTAAATAAATAAATAAAAGTTATTCAAGTGATAAATAAAATCATGGATTTTGGTTTTGTTTTTGCCTAATTATTAGTTGTTGAATTCATAACGCGGGCAAATTCGTTTAATAAATAAAGTTATTGGAATTAATAATGATGGTAGATTCGTTTAATAAGGTAAGTTATGGAATTTATAACTTCTAAATTTTTAAAATAATAAATTTAGTTTATTACTTGTAAAACGTAAAATAATTAAATAAATAAATAAAAGTTATTCAAGTGATAAATAAAATCATGGATTTTGGTTTTGTTTTTGCCTCATTATTAGTTGTTGAATTCATAACGCGGGCAAATTCGTTTAATAAATAAAGTTATTGGAATTAATAATGATGGTAGATTCGTTTAATAAGGTAAGTTATGGAATTTATAACTTCTAAATTTTTAAAATAATAAATTTAGTTTATTCCTTGTAAAACGTAAAATAATTAAATAAATAAATAAAAGTTATTCAAGTGATAAATAAAATCATGGATTTTGGTTTTGTTTTTGCCTAATTATTAGTTGTTGAATTCATAACGCGGGCAAATTCGTTTAATAAATAAAGTTATTGGAATTAATAATGATGGTAGATTCGTTTAATAAGGTAAGTTATGGAATTTATAACTTCTAAATTTTTAAAATAATAAATTTAGTTTATTCCTTGTAAAACGTAAAATAATTAAATAAATAAATAAAAGTTATTCAAGTGATAAATAAAATCATGGATTTTGGTTTTGTTTTTGCCTCATTATTAGTTGTTGAATTCATAACGCGGGCAAATTCGTTTAATAAATAAAGTTATTGGAATTAATAATGATGGTAGATTCGTTTAATAAGGTAAGTTATGGAATTTATAACTTCTAAATTTTTAAAATAATAAATTTAGTTTATTCCTTGTAAAACGTAAAATAATTAAATAAATAAATAAAAGTTATTCAAGTGATAAATAAAATCATGGATTTTGGTTTTGTTTTTGCCTAATTATTAGTTGTTGAATTCATAACGCGAGCAAATTCGTTTAATAAATAAAGTTATTGGAATTAATAATGATGGTAGATTCGTTTAATAAGGTAAGTTATGGAATTTATAACTTCTAAATTTTTAAAATAATAAATTTAGTTTATTACTTGTAAAACGTAAAATAATTAAATAAATAAATAAAAGTTATTCAAGTGATAAATAAAATCATGGATTTTGGTTTTGTTTTTGCCTCATTATTAGTTGTTGAATTCATAACGCGGGCAAATTCGTTTAATAAATAAAGTTATTGGAATTAATAATGATGGTAGATTCGTTTAATAAGGTAAGTTATGGAATTTATAACTTCTAAATTTTTAAAATAATAAATTTAGTTTATTCCTTGTAAAACGTAAAATAATTAAATAAATAAATAAAAGTTATTCAAGTGATAAATAAAATCATGGATTTTGGTTTTGTTTTTGCCTAATTATTAGTTGTTGAATTCATAACGCGGGCAAATTCGTTTAATAAATAAAGTTATTGGAATTAATAATGATGGTAGATTCGTTTAATAAGGTAAGTTATGGAATTTATAACTTCTAAATTTTTAAAATAATAAATTTAGTTTATTCCTTGTAAAACGTAAAATAATTAAATAAATAAATAAAAGTTATTCAAGTGATAAATAAAATCATGGATTTTGGTTTTGTTTTTGCCTCATTATTAGTTGTTGAATTCATAACGCGGGCAAATTCGTTTAATAAATAAAGTTATTGGAATTAATAATGATGGTAGATTCGTTTAATAAGATAAGTTATAGAATTACAATACAGATAGTTTTTTACTAAATTAATAAATAATTTATTGAAATAAAGATGAATTTATTGCTAAAGTTATGTATTCAATAAAAATACTAGTTAAATACATAATTGCCGGCAATAACTTTTGCGTGATTGAAACAATTTTGCAGTTTATTGGGTCATAAGCCGAAAAATAGTATAATCAATAAGTTTTTTATTACAACTATAATTTGTTTATTCAAAATATAAATAATTTATTGATTTTCCCCTTTTTTGTTTTAATAACGTAAAATTACTGAATCGATAATCGATTTTTCTCTGGGTGTATATATATATATATATATATATATATATATATATATATATATATATATATATATATATATATATATATACCGGGTGATTTTTTTAAGCTGAAACTTTCAAATATCTCGGAAAATAAGCACTCTACGAAAAAATGTCCATTATCAAATCTTTAATCATTCCGGTGGGGACATACATTAGTGCTAAAATTAGTACCCCTCTTTCCTTTCTTGTAGGTGGGCAACTTTGAAATTAAAATAGGAACTCCTATTTTTTATTGCAGATTCGGATTCTACGGCTTAAAGTACGTAGGATTTCTTTAAAACATTTTTTTCGAATTATTATAGATGGCGCTGTTAAATTAAATTTATATTAAATTATTTTCGATTTCTCTTACTGAGAACCTATGCATATGATTTTGCAATAAGTTTGAATTAAAATTAACTATTAACTAACTATTATCGTAACCTAGCTTTCAAATAAATTATTTTTTTTGTATTTTGTTTTAAAAATATCGATTCAGTTCGAAGGTTATTTCGCAAACAAAAAAACATGTTGGCGTTAGGTTATTAATACAATACAAATTGGAGTATTTAACTGTACAAGAAAAAATTGAAATGGTCCTGGTTTATGGAGAAGCTGGCCGTAGTCTTGATAATGCTGTCATTCTTTACTCTTCAAATTTTCCGGATAGGATCCGGGCACGTGCTTCATTTTTCCGGACTGTTAAACAATTTACTACTTATGGAAGTATTCAATCGAAAAAAAGCACTCGTCGAGCAACAGTCACTGAGGAAAGTTATGAAATTGCTGTATTGGCTGCAGTAACACATAATCCATTAATACACGAAAAATAGCTAGCGATTCCGGATTGTCCCAAACCAGTTTTTATAAAATTTTAAAACGTCATAAGTATCGTCCGTACACAGAAAGAAAACAATAGTATTTTCATATAAAGATTAATCAATTTCATTTAAATCCGAGGATTGATCTTTAGCCATTGAATGTGATTGGCTCATTTATTGAATCTTAATTAGATGATTTTAACCAAGCTTTGAAATAATTGCTTCAACTAAAACATTTAATAAAATAAATAATATATTTGTTTAATTTATAATCAAAATGTTACTCGATTAAATAAATTAATTAGCTGAATTAACTAAATGATTATATAAAACATTTATTTATAATTTGCATAAATAATCAATTATTTAATGATTTGATTAAATTTTTTAATGTTTTATTAAATGTTTTGCATACATATTACCAAATAATTTCTTAAATATTATTTGTTTATTAAATATTAGATGGTAAGTTATATTTCATAAATTTCTGTGATTTAATTAATTAGTCATGAGTCAAAATACCAAGAGTTTGGCTTTGGCAGTTTGCTAGCTTTCGGCTAAAAATACGAGTATTAACATAATTTAGTTGAAAGATTTAATCATCTCTTCGGTCTGAAGTGCAATCAAACTGCAAAGAAATGGCAAATACTTTAATCATGTATATAGAATAAAAACACATTGACTTAGCGAATTATTATAATTTTGGTAAACAACTCCCAAATTAATGCTGCATTCATTGATATGAATTATATGAGTTAACAAATGTTAATTCTATGATTTTGCTATTGATTTAGATGATTTATAAATTCGTTTAATGTTTTAGTGAAATATATTATTTAAAAGTCCCAAATATTTAATAAATTGATTTAATTAATTATATAATTTGTAATGCACAAAATAAATTAATTACGTTTCGGCAAATCATTGAATTTGCGTTTCGTATTTTATTAAATAAATAGTTAAAACAAATAAAATATTAAATAAAATCGTTTAATAATGGTATCATTTAATTTAGATTATGTAGATAATTGTTCTATTTTAGTTTTTTCTGTGTATCATGTGTCTTTACCTCAAGATTTTCATGGCGGTGATTTCGAAAAACGGGTAACTTTTTGTCAGTCAATACGTGAACAAATACAGCAAAATCCTAATTTTTTTCGCTACGTATTGTTCTCCGACGAGAAGGAGTGCTGAAAAACAAATATTAAAGCTACTGTGCAACCGCGAGTAAAAAATTTAAATATAAAAATCTTGTTAATTGCATTTGAAATGTGTTTCTATTTCACATCTTTTCTGAGGCCTTTAACCAAAATTTCATCTTTTAAAAATATGGAATCTAACTTCTCTGTGACAAGCTATATACCTTAGAAATATTATTAAGGCACTAATTAGTTTTCAAAGTCAGTACTAGTAACATTCCGCTATCAATTTAAGTTTTTCTGTTATCTATATATAGGGTGTCCCAGAATTGGATGATCAAACGAAGCAGGATGTTAGGGGATATTATAACCAACAAAAACAGCCAAGTAAAGTTTTTTCGAATTGTTGATGATGCAAAAATTATTCCACTTTTAGTGTTTTTAGTGAAATAGCATGGGCACCCACCAAAAAATAATTTGAAAAAAACCTGTGAGTGCTGTGTGTCCAATGAAATCATTTTTATAAGCTGTATTATATATGTATATATCTTCTGTCAAATAAAAACAATAGTTATGTCTTTTGTTTCTCAAATTTTTTTGTTGTTGTTTAAGTGACGCCTGCGAGACAAAAAACAATGTACTACAGAAAGTTGACCCATTATCAGAAAAAAATGCAACACTAATGCAGATTTTAAAATGGTATCGCACACCGGACTATTCACAACAGAATGCTTTTTATCAATTTTTTCGCAAAACTGGTGGTGTTTATTAAAAATGTACTTAACAAAATTTCGATTTCTAAAATCGATGCTTTGTCAGAAATAAAACAAAATGATGAATACAATGGTAAACTAAAGTTTACAATATTTTTAAGCAAATCTAGTAGCCCGAATTAAACAAAATTAGTAATTCATGTTAGTAATTTCATGTTATTTAGTTCCAAACATACATACTCGAACGTTTATAATTATAATGTCAATAAGCTATGTGGCTTATTCCCACCGCGAATATATAGAAATGCATTTCATTTATGGCTTATAATAATGGCCACACCCGAGCAGCAGCAAGAGAATACCAGAGACGATATCCAAATGGGGAACGCTTTCTCGATTACAGATTATTTCAAAACGTATATCAAATGTACAGTGAAGTTCCTGGTCTTCCGAAAAGATATGAAACAGTCGGTAACTTGATATATACGAAGACAGAATAATTTTAATGGTGACAGACGACCCATCTATAAGTATTCGTTGTTTATTAAAACGTTCGGGAGCGCCACGGTTCACATTGCATCGTATTTTAAAAAGAAATCAATTGTACCCTTGCCATGTGCAACCATGAAAAAATGAGACAAACGAGCCGAAATAAATTAAAAAATTCCCGGGGCCAACCAGGCGAGAGCCTCTGAACGAATTTCGTCGAAACTTATCACTCACCGCAATCGACTCCTACCGCTCGAAAACCCTCCCTCACCAATTTTTATAAAAATCGTGGAAGCCGAAAAATAAGAACAGGGAACTGGGCCTCTGGACCCATTGAACGAATTTTTTGAAATCTGGACTAATCACAATCGATTCCTGGCAAATGTAAACCCCCTTCACCAATTTTTATCAAAATCGCGTGAGTCAAACAAAAAATTAAAAAAGGGACTCGGGCCCCACCGCATCGATACCTGGTGCTCAGTAACCCCCAAAATGTGTTTATTTTCATTTTGGTGTTAAGCGTTACACGATAACGAAAACGAAAAATACAACAAACTACAATAATTGTTCATGAAATTTCACGAAATACAATATTATGTATATTTGTGTAAGTGAGGTATAATATTTTTAGAATATAATTTTCATTAAATAAATCATTTTCCTTTTTTTTCTTGCTTTAGATATTTTTACAACTCATTTTTTTGACATGGGAGAAATAGTAAATGGCAAATCCCTGAAAATGTCGATATCGAAAGCTTTCGTAATTGCTATACGACATTTTATCGTAAAAATATCTATATGCACGCGTGTGTGCAGATTTCTGTTGTGGCCACTCAACAGCCCAAACCAGTTCATAAAGCGTAGTGGAACTTCATATTTAAGGTTTTCTAATAATTGGGAGTTCCATATGAGATTTAAGAAGAAATTATATTTTTTGATAACAATTGTTTTTCGGTTAATTCGGTTTCTATACGGCGGTAGAGGGATTGACTGATCAGGGTGAAACGATAATTATATATTTAAGTTTTTGTTTTCATAAACTGTGTGAATCTAATCAAAATTTGTGGTAATTGGTCCACGGGAAATGGCAGCTACCAAAGAATCTTTTCCATTTTTCCTCGTTGTTTGCAAATGTTTTTATAATTTAACATTTAATAGATAATTAAATAATTTAACAGAAAATAGCGATTTTAAATTTAAAAAAATGTTTTTTACCAAAATTAAATTAGGTTTTATTTGTCTCAAACAAAACTCGTAATGCCGTACACGAGAAAGATTAAATTGAAATTGAAATGAACAATTGAGTTATTTTTAAATGTATCATTCCTAATTTGTCATATTTTGCAGTATATTTGTTAAGAATATTCTGCCAATTAATTGAAAATTTCAAAAAAATCCAATTAGGAATTATTTCATTTTCTTTATCATGCAGTATCAAATATTAATTTGTGAAACTTAAGATGTTTCATAAATCCACAACACATTACGAATGTCAAGTAAAATATTTAAGTACGGAATGTCAATTTAGTTTGTATGAATGTTTAAAGTGTTTTACAAGGGATCAACGAAATTCAAATGCTACGAGTATATGCCACATTGTTCGTAAAGAAACCGGATTAATGGGGGATGGTAATGTTTATAAAATGTCTTTTGAGAATTTTAATATTGTTATTACTGTTTGAATGTTTCTTTTTTGTGAATATATAGAATTTTGATCGAATGAAATTCAATATCTCATTAAAATTCATTTCACTGTACGTACGTACACTAATATTCAAAAACCTACGAATATACATGTACTCATGAATATATTACATATGGAGAGAATAATGCAGGAACAAAGCGTATTGTTATATTTTTGTACGTGAAGAATTTCAAATGAATTTTTGACTTTAGAAAGATGAATCGCAACAAGCGCGTAGAAGTTTATGCAAAAAGCTTTAAAACAAAAATCAATATAATGTTTTTTGTTACGAATTCAACTAGAGTAGAGTAGAGAGACAAAAATACAGCCTTCCCTCATGAACAAATTTCTAATTCCTTTTTGTTCTTTTTGGATTCCTGTAAAATAGTTTACTGACTAAAATCACAAAGTGAAAATATGAATCACTAAAACTATTTTAACCTCCCATTCTACTTAACGAATTTCAAATGAATAGATTTAAAGGAAATAAGCGTAGATGTATATTTTATATATTCGTATATGGGTATCGCCTAAAACTACCGAAATTGAATAGAGAGCAAAATTTTGTTCTACAATTTTTTTAAATAGTTTATTAAAGTGTTTTTTTTTTATGTTTTCTATAGTTTTAATTAAAATTATAGAAACCATATGTTTAAAGTTAGTTTGTGAGAATTCATATATATTAAACATATCATATATACATACGAGTATATTATGAGTACGAGGAAATTTACGTAATTTATATGGATTTGATTTATGTTTTTCATGACTGAACTGTGGAAAGTAGAAACATTAAATAAAGAAAATATTTCGAAAAGTTTTTATTATTTTTGACTGAAATAAATATATACAGAAATTAAACTATTAGCTTCAGGCCTAAAGGATTACTGGATGGTTAATTTTTGTTATAATTCTAGCGATTAATTTTCAAGAGCGCAGTTAGGAAATATTCAACCTTTTGGTATTTTCCATTTTACATTATGACTAGGTAAATAAACTATGAAAATATAAAAATCACCAGGCATGAAGAAACTAGAATGCTGATAAATTGTACTAATATAGTTCAGTATTTCAAAACGTTTAAATTTTATTAACACAATTTTAGGTTCGATCGATCAAAAATATTTATTAACCGCGATTAATCATTTTAATTTGAATATACACGTGAAAATTGTGCCGTTCGATGAGAGAATAACTGTAATTTCTCCCTTATTTATTTTTTTTCGAAGAGGAAAGCTTCAAATGGTTAAAATAAGTTTTATTTCGAAATGCAAGAGACGATATGAAATTACGACAAAATTAATTACAATGTTGATTGAAAATATTATCAGTATTTATAAAACAATTTAAGCATGCATGGTACTCTATGAAAATAAATTTCAGTTTGGTATTGATATTTAAACTCTCAAATATGTCCAAAATGATTTGTTTCTTTAAAGGATTTAACTACCAAAATTTGAACCGATACACTTACTTTGCTTTACTGACATTCTTCGTTTATGTAAAATTAATTATAATAATTAATTTCAAAAATTTTGATTAGTTTTATACCAGAAACATTCGCATTTTATAATAAATTAATGACCACTAATCTTGGATACATTAATTATTTGTATCATTTATTTAATCATTAATAATTCATTACAAATAATCTTTTAATGATTTCCCATTTAACTCACACCGCAGTGTTTGGTTGAATTGTGTTTTGTTTTGACCGTTTGTCGATTTCTCTTTTATTTTGAACTTTGTACAATATCCGGTATTTTTAATTATCTTCCGTCTTCTGATTTACGAAAGATATTTCATATTCGGAACAAACGATTTGGTGGGTTAGAGTGTCCTTATTCTTCTAGCGCATTAAATATTTTCTATTTACTATTTTTATTTTATTAATAATGCATTACTCAAAAACAAAGTCAAGACATTTTCCACGAAACGAACTTCATCAATCGAATAATTTGAACAAAACCATTCTACAGAACTTTCTATAAGTATGATTTAACCTCTATATGTACTCTGGGGCAGAATCTTGAAATTCGAACAGAAAAATGAATTGATACAAAATATTTCTATGAACAAATAAAAAATATTTCGACAAATGATCAAAGTTAGCTTGAATATTTTATAAGAAATAAAAGAATAAACAAAAATGTCACGGCAAATTATTTCCCGGCAGCTATTTATTATCATTTTTGTATGTAAATCTTCTACCGGAATTTGACTCACAAAATCTCCGAATAAATAAATAATTACAAAACTTATATTTACTTGTCCACTATAACTATTACCCCTCATCCACTACGGAAAATGTTAACAGTTTTAATCGACCAGGTTGGAACACGTATTTTAATCCGTTAAAAATTTCCGATCGTTTTTAAGATATTCCATTTTCAATAATTATACAGAATTTTATCATATTTAGCCCCGCTAATTCACCAGTTGGTAATTTTCCAGAATTATGTTTAAGTGTTTCAACTAAATGCAAGAAATGTATGTATGATTTCAGTTCAGACACAGAACATTCAGTTTAAAACAAAAATTAAATTAAAACAAAAAAAGAAATCATCCTAATAAAAACCAAATTTTCATTTACATGTTAAATTTTAAAAATAATTCTTCAGTATGTTTTTGAAGTTGTCCTTTGATAAATTAAGGTCAAATAGGCCATCGATCATGTTGAATGATTTAAACAACCTATTAATGGGGTTGTTTTCTCCATAGTAGAATGGTGTTCTAGTGCTAAAAATGCATGGTTTTGAAATGTTCTATATGGCACATGAATATATATGTTTTCCAAATTGTAAGCTGAATGAATCACCAATCAAAACGATATCAATAAAAACCGCACCCAAGAGAAGTCGCCTATTTCCAAGCGTGTATATTTTGCAATCCGTGCATCTTTTACGGAGGTAATCGAGCTACATTTTCATGGAATGGCAAATTTTGGACATAATCCCAGACACTTTTCTTTTACAATAAAATTAGAAACTTCTTTTGAATGATTTCAATTATTTCCATGTGCACAGCATAGTATGGATTCCAGACCGTTACAGCGTATTCCAGTTGAGATCGAACGTAAGTGAAATAGAGTAGAGGGAATATAAGGTTTGAAATCTTGTTTAACAAATCCAAACATGGCATTCGTTTTTTCAATACAATTTTCAATACGCCTAGTGAAACTGGCATTTTCCACAAATGCAACACCCAAATCCATAAACTCATTAACTCTCTGCAATACTTCGCTGTTGACTATGTTTGAAGAAATTTCTTTTACAATGAATGGCATGATTTTCCATTTTTTAATATTTAAGTGTAGCGAGTATCGATCTCACCGCTCACTTAATCTGTCTAAGTCTTCTTGAAGTTTCCTTGTATCTAGCATTCCATTAACGGTACGAAAAATGTTCACGTCAACAGCAAAAATGAGCAAATTTTATGGTTAAAACTAATATGTACATATTTTCAAATTGTTTCCTTAGTAATACCAAAAAAATACGCTAGAATGCCATTTGCTTTTAATTTCTTTATGATAAGAAACGGATAGTCTAATAATCTCGATTTAAAGATGCGCATTTGATTTTCCTGATAATTAATTAATCTGCAACCGTCGGCTATTTGGCTTATAACTCCTTAAAACGTCTAGATTTTTGATAGAAATGTTGATTCTATATTGTTCTCATTTATACATAAAACAGTTGCCTGTGATTTCTAACTTTAACTGTTTTGAAGCACAAAAAGGAAAATACTTATATAGGGTGATTTTAGTGTGAGAATGTGTTCCAAATGGATAAAAAGTCAACAACAGTAAAAGCTATATCGTCCACCAAAACATTTAAACGATTTGCTACGACGATTTATTTGTGATATGTAAAACTATTAACAATAAATGTGGATGTGAATTGGATAAAAGCTAAAAAAATTTAACTTTGGTAAAACTAAAAACACAACACGAATGCAAATGGTTAAAATTATGACCTTTTCATGTTTTGTACATTTGCAAAATGGCAAGGCTGTGAAGAAATAAAAACAAACTATTAAATAGGGTGTATTAAATTTTATACAAGTTGAAAACTAAATATAACTACTTTCAAAAAATGTTTCTCTTCAATTACCGTGTGATTGTCTACTGTAACAGAAACATCTATAGAGCAGATTGTAAAATTATCATAAAAAAAATTGTTAAAAACTAAATAATCTGTTTTATTTAGTTCTATTGGACAATTAAAAATTTTGTGGTGAACAAAATGAAAGTTCTTAAATTTTTTATGTTTTTTTCGTTACAGCTACGTGTGCATCAAATTTACTGGTCGGCCGCTTACAATTTTTTGTTTATTGATATATAATTGGTTATGGAGTTCATTTTTAAAGATTTAAATAAAACATATACTTCATAACATACTTATATTAAACTGATAATATGATAACTATTGTGCATAAATTTGAAATATTGAAACATTTGAACATATAAATCGCTATTCTCTATTTAAATATTTTATTATTAAAGTATTCATTACTCAACAACTTCAACCCTAATTACGAGATCTTAAGTAAAGGTGTTTTTATAATTATTGTTAATGTCCATTCAATTTTAATGTGACAAAAAACCGACAGCGTAACATTTTTAACTAATTTAAATTGGGACAGGAAAACAGTTAAAAATTTAGGGGGATTATCAAATTTTGACCACGGTTAAAGTTTTTAACTTTTTATCCATTTGACACACATTCTATATAATGTATGTATTATATTAATATATAATAAATTTTAAAATGTGGTGGAGTGTATAGGTTGCGGCAAACCATTGCACCTAGAATACTACAGGCCACACTGCTTTCTTTTTTATCAAATTCACTTTACTAGGGTGGTAGTTAGTGTAACTAAGGTTAACTAAGGTTAATTTACTAGAGTGGTAGTTAGTGTAAAAGTGATTGTTCAAGTAAGTCAGTACGGTGACAAGCAGGATCTTGATTAAATCTAAATTCAGTTCGAAATAATTTCATTTACATTTGAAATTAATTCTCGAAATTGAGGTGTTGTGAAAGAATTTGATCAAGTACGAGTAGTACTAGCCTACCTACCGGTAACTAGCAAATTTTAAATTAATGATGGTCAAATTAATTCCATTTTCGGAAATTATTTCTCGTGCAATGAGAATTAGTTCGGTGAACAGTGGTTGTGTACTGGTGTAGGTGGAATAATAGTTCGATGACAAGAATATTCTTGTTTGGTCATATTACATGGTTATTTCAATTAAGTGTGAATTAATTTCTTTTGCTTAGACGGTAAATTAATTTTTATATTTTTGATTAATAAATGAAGATTATATTGTTTTGTTTAACAAGGGAAAATGAACGATTAATTTTGTATTAAATTTTGAGCAATACGACTGTGATCACCGAAATTTTAATTTTTGCGTAACTGATTAATACTAATTATCACAGTTCTTACCGTCGCTTTGGAGTTGTATTAGTTTGTAAATTATTCGGGAAATTAAATTACGCGATAAAAAATGTTATTTCCATGTGTAACCCGAAACTCATTATTTATTTTCATTATCTGTATTAAATTTAATTATTTCGTAGTTTATCATTTGGTTTAGGCCATATGTTTAAACCTTATAAATATGTTAATATTGTTTATTCCCTTAATGAAGGGTATAAGAGACGTTATTAAATTATCTTTCAGTTGGATGCAATAATAACTGCAGATTGTACTTGTAATCAAATTACTTTTTGATGTTACTGTAAGGTTTAGTAATTAAATTGAATTTCAGCATCTATTCTACAGCAGCTACTTAATTTTTCTATCATATTACTTATAATCATATTAGATTCAATCCCAGTTTTAAGGTAGAATTTGATTATTTTCTAATATATTTTTATTAATTAACTTAAATATTGTGCCCCCAAGTTGGACAAATACCTGTATTTAGTTTGAGGAAATCGTGTACCTGAAACCATCTTTTTCTTTCCACTAATTGTATTTAAATTTAGTTACTTCTAAGAAAATATTTAACTTTATATTTAAATTTTTTTCTGGAATTAAACCTCCAATTAAACTTCACTGGTATAGTGTCAAAGTTTCAAATATTTATCTTCAGGGCAGAAGAATAACTATGAATACAAGATAAATTTACTATAAAAATCAATTACACAATATTTTACAAAAAAACTTACGGTATTTACAAAGTCATAATTTTAAAACAGATAAAGGAATTGAAAATGAATTGAATTATTGTTTTTAATTTAGAAAAAGCATGTTGATATATTAGGACTAAAGCATGTAAGTAGAAATAAATTAAATTAAAAACGTAAGATATTAAATGTAATAAAATGATAACAAAAATAATATTAAGTAAGATAGTTTTGTGTATAAGACGGATTCAGTTAAAACTGTTTTATCAACATTAAAATTTGAGTCGAAAAAATTCATAAAAAACATAAATATTAAATATTTTTATGCTTGTTGTTGATTTATGATTTCAGGATCCTTTTTAATAACTGTCATCTCTGCGGAGAATTTTAAGAAAATATTTGGGTTTACATCCATACGAAACTCAACTGGCTCAAGAACTAAAGCCATTCGACCACCATAAACGTCGTTTATTTTCTGATTTTACTCTTAACAACTTGAAAATGATGAACATTTTTATCGAAAACTTTTATTCAGTGATGAAGCTCATTTTTGGTTAATTGGTTATGTAAACAAACAGAATTGCAGAATTTGGAGTGATAAAAATCCACAAAAAACTGTTCAGACACTACTACATCGAGATAAAGTCACTGTGTGGTGTGCAATTCATGCTGGTGGAGTGATTGGTCCATATTTCTTTGAAGAAAATGGCCGAAGAGTAAGAGTCAATGGAGAACGATACAGAACCAATGTTAAATGATTTTTTTTCCATACATAATGGTATAATGTATCCTTTAAGTAAAACATTTGGTCTCACTGAATAATTTATGTGTTTTTTTAATTTTTAAATTGTATTATTCCTATTGGAAGACCCTTTACAACTTTTACCTTTTTACCTAGAACAGTTTCGAATAAAGTGTTTTGCCAAAATTTATGTATGCTTTCCCAACTAATTGTAAATTATATTTATTCATACAAAAACCCATGTAATGATGATTATCGGACAAATGGTGCAGTGATTAAATATTCGGCACTTTGATCGGGAGATACTGAGTTCGGATCCCACCAGAGGCTTGATGCCAAGCGAATTTTCGTCATCGTTTACGATCGGTGATGTTAATAATCACAACTAAGACCCTCTGTCGGAGAGCAAAATTCAGCATATTTAATTTGATTATTGTTTTAGATATCGTCGCCTCAGGACTAGCGTACGCTAACCACCATCCGATAAAATTAATTAAGGAAATAAGCATTATAAAAAATAAGCTATATACGAAAAAAGTTTCACATTATTAGGCTACATTTATTTAAAAAACGCTAATAGAAATTCAAATGAAATTTTGTTGTTATTTTATTGAGATTTTTTCAGCTATATCTAGCCGTTGATATAGTTTTCGAGTTTTTTATTCGTTGATATTTTTTACTAGTTAGTTTATTTCTCTGACGGTACAAACTAACTAACGGTCCTACTAAAATCTATATAAAAGGGAATTTTAGCTCGAAAAAAACTCACTTCGTCATAAAACACGTGTTTAATTTTTTTCGAGTTTTGTGTTTTTAAGTAAAAATGGATTATTGTACAATCAACCAATCCAAAATCGTCATAAAATTAGTTCACCTGTACCAGAATTTGATGATGATCAAATCAGGTAAGTGTCAGAAAAGATGTAATTAAATTTTAAACAAAATAAACTTCATTTACGGTGACTTTAGAGCGTTTCACTTACTTGCAAACTTATTGAATGAGATAGAACAAAATGATAGTTCAATAAATACCTCATGCGCCATAATTCCACCAACACCTGATAACAAACAAAATTCGGCGGGTCCTACAGAGAAACTTATAAGGAAAAATGAAGATTTTTATTCTAGAGGTATTTTTCAATTCTAAATATTAGGATGCACATCAAAGTTCTCTCATAATTTTTAGAATCATCGGTTCTTGATTCGGACGCCGACCCTGAATACCTTCTACCTGATCCTGAAAGAATGATTGATAACTTGCGTAATGGTAAGAAATTTGTAAAGTTTAATGTTTGTATTTATGACTAAATTAGCTAATATTATCTTAGATGTACCAAGCTGCTCTAAAATATTGGCCAGTAAAAGACTTAGGTGTCCTGAAGAGTGAAAAAAAGCAAGAACCGCAAATTCTCAGAGAGGGGATGAATTTACTGATAGCTTGGGAATCAGTCGTAAACGACGAAAAATGAAAATGGGTTGTGGGGAAACTTGTGCATTGTGGCTGCCATGAAGAATTCAATTTGTCAGAGAGAAAAATCATATTTGATAATTTCTGGCAATTAAGTTCAAAATCCAAAGGCAAATTTTTCGGAAAGCTAGTGTTTAAGGTTCCAGGAGAGCGATCAAAAACCACTAATAAGAACTCTCGCAGAAAGAATACGTTCATCTACCACCCTTTAAAGGCCGGTAAATTAAAGAGAGCCTGCCAATTATTTTTTTACCAGTACATTGGATATAAATAAAACGTGAATTCATTACTATTTCGTTCATTTAATAGATACAAATACCACTACGTCAAAGTCCACAGCTAAAGGCAGATACAAGAAGAACGAACTACCACAAAATAAACTGGATAAAGTTGCAAGTCATATCAGTGGATTTGCAACAACGGATTCTCATTATTGCCGTTCTTCATCTACCAAAAAGTATTTGGAACCAAATCTTAGTATAAGAAAAATGTTCGAATTATATTGCAATGAAATGGACGACCCTGTTAAGTTTTGGGCATACAAGCACATATTTGAGACGAAATTTAATTAGGCTTTCTTTGTTCCAAAAAAGGACTTGTGCAACAAATGTGAAAACATAAGATGAAGGTGAACAACGGTGAAATATTGAGTGAAGCAGAACAAAATGATTTTTCGATACATATGCAAAACAAATTGGCCGCAAAAGCGGAAAAATATGTCGACAGAACAAATTGTGTGCTAAATACTCGAATCCTTGTCATTGACTTGCAAAACGTTTATGCATTAACCAAAGCAAAAATAAACTGTTTTTATTATAAACGAAAGCTGCTCTGTTTCAATCTCACTGAATACTGTCAGGATAATAGAACTACATATTGTAGTTTCTGGAATGAACCAATGCAAGGACGAGGTGGAAATTAATTAGCGAGTGCTTTTGTGAAAATTTTGCAAGCAGTGATGTCAAATTATCCACAAATAGAAAGAATTATTATTATTTGGACGGATTCATGCGTTCACCAGAATCGCAATTCAATTGTGTCTTAAGTTTTATGAAATTCATGAAAGAAAATCCTCATTTGAAGTTAATTCATCAAACATTTTCAAAACCCGGGCACTCTATATTGCAATAAGTTGACGCTGTTCATAGTACGTTAGAAAACTACTTGAGAAATATGGAAATCTTTAGCACATTTGGATTACTACAGTTACTTTTTAATACTAAGTTTCCCAAAGTAAAGTTGAAAATAATGCAAATGCAAGTAGCAATTTCAAGTACTACAGCCAAGGGATCCAAAAATTTAATTTTTCTAGTATTCCGTTTACTAAAGTACAACATATAAAGTATGACTCACGTAATATAATGATTATTTCATATAAGCGGTCATTTAAAGAAGATTTTATTACGGAATCTCTAACTACATCAAAAAGTTCGCGAATAGCCAGAAAAAATGCTGATGAGGTTCAAACGGATTGTGTCTTTGAAGTACCATTTCAAAACAACAAAATTAAAATAAGCGAAGAAAAACGAAAAGATTTATTGAGTCATATCAAGTTCATGCCTAAAATTGATCAAAAATTTTACTATACAGTTTTGAAAACGGAGTAAACCCATAATCGAATATTATACAAAATGCTCTATTAAAACTTAAAATCATTAATCGACGAATTTTAATTATATTTACATTTTTAATGTGTGAAACATTATATTTTCTATTTTGGAATAAAGTACGATTTATTTTCAGAAATTGAATTTAATCTGAATACCCTTCCTTTTTGTAAATGTTACTGGAAATTCCGCTAACGACCATACTTTAGTGTATAACTTACCCAAATTTTGTTATAATTGAAATGTAATAATCTATATCCATTTTCCGCTAAATCACACAAAAATATTATAATATAGCGCAAACAAAAAAATTATTCACTGGAAAATTTGCAAGTTTAGAAAAAGGTTTCCTAGTCTTGGAAATTTAGTGCTTTGATGAGTATTACCAAATCTACATTGATTCAAATTAAACTAAACCATTTAGCTTATGTTGTAAATTAGATAATTATAACTCCTAAACTTTAATTTTTGCTTTCTCAAAATAGTAGTTTTGGTGCTTACCGTAATCTAGTCCTGGGACGACGATATGTGTAACAATTTCATCTAGGCCTCAAGCCTAAAAGAAATTTTAATATTTTATTCACAAAAGAATTTGTAAAACCGGGATGAGCGATTGATCGTCGAAGGTGAAATACGTGTTTTGTCTTTCTTCGTAATAAATAAAAAGTTAAATTAATTTATTTTGAAATGTGTTCTTTTGAGGATTCGCTAATATATAAATAATAATATTAACAAATAATACAAACAAATAATAATATAAATGTGAAAATTGTACTCGTACATAAAGACTTGCGTTTGAATTGTATAATAATTATATTATTTTAATTATATTAATTAATAATTTTATTAATTTAAATATTATATATTTTTATTATATCTCTGTGTATACGAGTATGTACAAGAAGGACGCGCCATATATACGATCAGATGAGTTTTTTTTTATTTAATTGTATTTTAAAAACAATTCAATTTTTAGATTACATAATTATTATTTATATATGAATTTAGTTTTGGTATTTGTTTGTGGAAATGTTTTATTATATAAAAAAGAATAAAAGGCGCAGTTAATTAATTTTTTATGTTTTTTGTTGTTATCAATTGCTGCGTTTATACCAAACCTAAAATAGCAACGTTATAGTTGTCAATATTATTTAGTTGCGTTTATACCGTATGTTGCTATAAATGTCAAAAACAGACAATGTCACTTTTGACATCTTTCGCCTTTTCCATTTTATAGTTTTCGTGTTGTTTTTTTCTAAATTTTCCGAAAACAAAAAAATTGGAATATGGAAACATGGAACAATGGAACATTTTCAGGTACAAAATATTTACATTTATTCCAAACTTTCTTATAAAGAATAAAACTGCTATTTTGACATGTGTAGCAATGTTGTTTGTTTATACCGTAGCTACGCACTTTGCTATCTACGTATCAATGCTAAATAGCAGTGCTATTTTAGCTAGCTGAGCTACGTTCGCTAGCTGAGCTATGACTATGTCGAGTTTATACCGTTTCTACAACTGTCATTTGTGTTTAACATTGCTATTTTAGCTGTGGTATAAATAGCAACACATTTTTGTGGCATGTATAAACACAAAATACTGTCTCTATTTGATTTACTGTGCGTATATGACATTGGGGGTTAGATCGGAAAAAATACCATAGTATCGTACTGAAGTTAGTTACTTTTGATTTTCCTTCATACTCATTAAAAAATATTTCCACTGGAAACTATGGAACTAGTAGGCGGGCATAAAGTATTTCATGAAATTTGATTGGTTTTGTGTTCGAGAGCGAGCATGCTACTATTTATTTCCAATGTCACGTACGCAGCATTATACAGTTTGTTTTCGCATAATTTTTTGGTTACGTATAAATATAGTGTACATCCGAAATGCTAATTCGGAACAAAATACGATGTACCTTTGAGGTGCATTTTGAACATTCTCGTTTATGATTGCTCTCCCTACTGCTGTATATGCAAGAATACCATCCATCTCCCATTAATCGAATTTTGTTGATAGAATAAATGTATTTGCATGCGCATAAATGAGATCAGGTGTTTGCAACACGCGGTACGAGTGCTTTTAACGATAAGGTGTGAAAGTTATTGTTGCGTTAATGGCAGAATGTTTAATTTGAAATTCATTTCTGATAGACTGTTTATTTTGGGTGATTTTTTCCACCCCATGGATGAATGGGATAGGTTTGTAAAATATACTCTATAGTCAAATAAACAAGTCTCGTATGTTAGAATAATTAAACATTTTATTCAGAACACGAAAAACATCAAAATCTATGGTTCATCGATTGTTGCCACGCTTCCCTAAATTTCTAAATTCAAAATTTATTATTATATTATTTTACAGAAGTATCTAACAAATTAAATAAACAATTATATCGTTCTATTGTTTATGACAAATTTGTTGGTTAATTGTGTAATAATTAACTGTATTTAAAAATAAGCTTTAGTTTCAGGTAATTCTCTCGGACACCTGGTAATGGGCTAATTAGAGCAATAATTAGGATAATTTGTTTTATTTTTTAAATTTAAATTTTAATATGGCTAATAAAAGTAGTTGGAGCTAATAAGTTCATCGATCATTTATACCCCAATTACATGCGACCAACATTTTTCTTCTGCAAAATGAAAGAGATATAACATTGACTTTTTGCACATGAGAGACAAGAAAAGAAATATATCCCAACAAAATTTTGCAGAAGACTTTTTGAGCCACTACACCGCCAAAACCACTATAAAATTGAAAATGTTGCCATAAAATATATTCGATCCGAGTATTTTTATGGCAAGATTTTTAAAATTAATAAAACAAATTATTTTATATTTATATTATATTTATTTTTTATTTAAATGTTAAGGATTCATAATAAAAACCGACGCCATAGGCAAAAATGTAAATTTCGCATTTAAATTAATTAAAAATTTTCGTATAAAAAAATTGTGGCATTACTATATATGTTTCTTTATTTCTCGCAAATATTGAATATTTTTATATAGCGGATGCTTCTTATTTACCTGCAAATGTTTGCAGAAGAAAACAATTTTCTACATGTAAATGGGGCATTATTATTTGGATTCTTGGTGTTGGGAATTTCCATTCATTTTATTTTCTTTCCGACCAAAAAAATTTGGCACTTTAAAATTTTTTAATATTTCCCTTTTTTTGTTCTTTTGGATAAAAAAAACATCAAAAATGTTGACGTACATCGGGAATTGAAATGTATCGTGAACGGTTTGGAGTCAACTTATTATACAAATTATATAATATTTCAATGAGAGATTTCGAGTTTAAGGTATACTTCTTTGGCCGAAAGTGTTAAAATTTTAGATTGCTATACTTATTTGGATTTATTTTACAAGACTGGTTTTGAGTTCTGATTGAATAATCAATTTGGTATTTCAGTCCGAGTGTTTACCTACTTTTTCGGTAAACACTCGGACTGAAATACCAAATTGATTACGATTACGTTCAAAAAGGCTAATCTTCGATTATGTTCTAATTGCATAGTAAATTTTATGTTATCATTAAATGAGTTAAGCGATTGGAAAAACTTGTTAATCTTATTGTAACATAACTGAAATAAAAATAATAAAGTATTTTCAATATTTTTGTTGTTTCGTCACTGCAGTCTGATGAGATGACCGAATATTTTAATTTAAAGAATTCAATGTTTCATTAGTTAGCAACCAAACTTCCAACGTCTAACCTCACTTCGATGTAAAAGTAAAATCTGGCTATCACCCAGAATCACCCAAAATTTCATAAAAAATCGCATGAAATGCGTTAAATAGAAAAATTCGGGATTACGAAGGGGTTGACAAATGTGTAGTGAATCATAATAATCCGCTAATACCTTCGACATGCACAAAAATTATCGTGATAATCAGTGATCACGATTTCAATTTTAATTTTTGCGATCGCAATTTTTAAATATTATAGACACGCCGCAAATATGATTTATAAATTTCACCCAACTGCATTCGACAAAACATTTGCATCCTGCTTATAATACCATTTGAAATAAAATTCCTGGCACCAATTCGAATGTGTAAGTATTCGTTGCCTCTTTTTTGCATTTCATAGTAATTGAGTTTTTACAACTAGATCGCGATTACGAAGTTATGAAACCTAGTAATCCTGTTTTTCTAAAATCGTGTGCTGACAGACTCAAAAAATTAAGTACTTAATATCGAAATCACAATTAGCTAGTTTTTGTCTGCCGAGAGTAGAAGGCACTGTCATTATACTTCGTATGTAAGTTCAAAGTGTTATTTTCAATAGTTTTGTAGTTTGGTCACTACAGTCTGATGAGACGACCGAATTTTTTAAGTTTTTTAAGTTAATGTTTCATTAATTCGAAACAAAACTTCCTGGGGCTGGGTAATAAGTTTGATATAAACCTATTTTTTCGTGCGAGTGAATTGAATAAACCAGGGAAAGAGGAAGGTGTATTTTCATAGTTTATTGAAACCATTTTATGCTGGAGAATAATAAAATTAAAAAAGAATTTGGAAATTTCATCATATCTTGAAGGACACAAGCAGTTAGGAATGCATACTTAAATCTGCAGACTATCGGATGTATCCCACTCGATTGTCATTGTCATAACCTTTCAAGGTGTGTTATCAACGGAATCACGAGTATTTATATTGGCTTATTACCACATACTTTCTTATCTTTATGATTTTTTCAATTAAAATTAACAAACCAAATACCTCTTGGGAATATAATAATTTAGAATATAGTAAGATGCAGGATTTTAATACTGTATACCGTATATTCCAGGAATGTGCTGTACATACCTAGGATCACCATTAAGGTTCGTCTGCGAATCTCCATCAAAACATATCATAATATCAGCACCTAGAAATAGTTTACTTTGTTTAATAAGACCTTAATATAGTGTTACTTTTGACGGACATACGAATATTCCTTGGTCTAAGTGAGGTTACCAAGACGTTGGAACCTTGGCTTCAAACTAATGAAACTTGAATTTTTTAATTTAAAAAGTTCGATCGTCTCATCAAACTGCAGTGGCCAAACTACAAAAATATTGAAAATACGCTTAATATATAAAATATTGCACTTACGTTTAAAGCATAATCACAATGCGTAGCAAAACATAATAACTCGCTAAGGCATTGTGGTTTTACCTTACCTCGATGTAAATGCAATATCTGGCTATCACCCAGAATAACCCAAATTTAACATTCCTTGATCTGTTATATTAATTACTTTATTATATGTTGTTGCTATTCAGACATGTTTGATTAATATAATTGCATTTTTTTCATTTCAGGTAAACACTTGTTTGTTTTAATCTCTTTTGATAAGTTTTATAATCGATATGCGTTTTATACTAAGCGCGATTTGCATGTAAAGGGACATCGATTCTCGTGCCATATAACTTATCTTATGCCATTGACGTGTACACATCTATACGATAAGGGTAAGTAACATTTGAATTATCGTCATCGCGTAACTAACGTAGATATTGTACTAGTAAGGGTGAATGTTTCTGTGGTATTGTGATCATAATTTTTTTTATTATTGTTTATACAGTAGAAATTAACTTTATTTATTCAGCCAAAAAATGTTGTAACACTATGTGTGTATTTTTTAAAGTTTGAGTATTTGTATGAAGGGATTTAGAAACGGCTCAAATGATTTTGATAAACATCGCTGTAGATTTGAACGGCCAGGATTACATAATGATTCCGAATTTCGGGAAAATTACTTTAGGGGTCACCCGGTTGGTTCGGATGCCATTTTGAAAGTTTCTGTAGCTCGAATTTTTATTAAAATTGACGAGAGAGAATTTTCGAGTGCAAAAGGCAAATGAGTTACGTTATGATTTAAAAAAGATCCGAGAAACAAGTCTTCGAAGCCCGGCTCACTTATTTAAATTTGTTCGGTTCACAATTTTTATAAAAATTTGTGAGAAATTTCCGAATGCCAAGAAGCAGGAGGTTTTCAAGTACTAGAAAGCGATTTCGATGAGTCCTTATTTTAGGAAAACTTGTTATCGAGTACTAGAGATGCGGTGTGTCACTTTTTCTTCCGTTCGAAAGATTATGTAAACATTAAAAATAAGGATCCCTCGGAATGTCTGTCATGTTACATAAAGTTGTGTCGCGTTGAACCATGTTGCGCTATATAAGATCTCTATATGGCTCAGACACTCTGGTTTGAGTGAAAAATTGCACCAATATAACTTCCGGACGTAATTCTTTAAATTTTTTATTGGAGTAGAACTAAGCTATTTATCAAGCGATGATGATGCTTATTTATTTTGTATTATGGAAGGGGCATTGGCAAACGAATAGAACTCTATTTTAATTGCGTATTCCAGACGTTTTCTGTTTTTGTATAACACAATATCTCTTACAAACCAACATGGTTATAATTCAACCCTTCCGAGCCCCAGCACTGTTCCTCGACCACAACATTTGTTGTTTCTGATGTTTTGTTTATTCAATCAAACAATTAACTTTAACCATACTCCACTATCATATGAATTGGTATCTGTGATTTTTCGCTAAGCTTTGTATACGTTATGTATACACATACAAATTTAAATAGTTTTGTTTATGTTAAACTATTTACAGAACATTACATAAAATGAAATATATCTTTTAGGGTGTTTTTGTTTTAATGCTCGACTACAATTCTCTCATGAAAAGATTTTTACCATTATAACTATTTTTTGTAGGATTAATTTATTTTCTTAAAACAAAAAGCAGTTTGTTTTATAAATCTCAGATTTTTCGGTGACACTTTAATGTTAATTTGAACGAATTTAACAACTTGGAAACATTGAAAGCTCCTTTATTAGGTTGACGCATGTAAGCGTTTATGTAGTCATCGCAACATAGTAAATTTTATCTTTGAGGGTAATTTTTAATACAACTCGAACAGGCATTGCCCTGTCATTTGAGCAATTTTACTCTGCACACTTCGTTTTTTGTCAATCGCATACACCGAACAAACTCGACTTATTAAATTTAACTCTGAATCGAATGTCATTAAACGAAAAATGTGCAAAGTAAAATGCAATATGATATAAGCACATGCATCGAATCATTTTATACTGCAAAACCTTCGCTCGATGTAAACTGCTCGGGGCAAGCAGGGTTGTTCCAAGTACACCAAGAAAAGATTGTGCAATGCCAAATTTTCCGGTGTGAATATCAAATTATCTTTTACTTCGCACACCTGCATTCACTTCAGAGTGCAAACGAAAAACTCAGATGCCACCTTGGCTTGATTTAAAAATTATACCATTGATCAATCGTATAAATATCGAAGAAATTAACCTAAATTACCATCGTCATATCGTAGAAATTAACCTAAATTACCACATTTGTTTGGCTATATGTGCTCGTAAAGTAAGAGTGTTTGCTAATGGGCTAAATTCTCGGCCGGCAGCTAGCAAGCAATTTCTTAGTAAAACCCTAGCTTCACAATCAATGTTACCAAGAAAGTTTGAATGTCAAATATATTTTTCGTAAGTTTTTCTTGCGCACACTAAAGCAGTACAAAATCTTGCTGAACATTTTTCGAAAGTGCAAACTTTACTGTGCAATCGCAAAACTTGACCAAAATTTTAATGAAATAGTTATTTGTGAGGGTTCTATATAAAAAAATAGTATTACAACGATAAATAAGATAAAAAATTAAAGGCTAGTATAATATCCCGAAACTTCTTTATCGGTGTTGTACTCATATATTCTCGTAATTAAATATTATAATTTAATTATTTAACCTTGGCTGGCAGGTAAAACCGCACCAATGCAGATATACATACTAATATTTGATCAAATGTACAATAATTTGCAAATTTAATTTGGTAATATAAAACCCAATAACATGCTATTCACATAACATCACGAATTTTCATGGTCGAGTGTAATTTGGGCGTCTTATTATTATTTTAAATGAGAATCGTGAAACTAGTTTCCACATTAGCATAATTATTAAAATATACTCGTACGTTCGTTTCACAATTACATTTAACCTCTTTATTAATTCCATATACCTTTTACGTTCATGTACATTAATTGTGCTTATAGTTTCATTTGTAAAATGAATGCTTTAACTCTACTATCAAGCATTTAGGTACCGCCGAACAAATCTGATGTAAATTTAAAAAATAATGGAAATTAAAAAAATAAAATTATTACAATTTGATTTCGATTTATTTCTAGATATGGTTTGGCTTGGGAATAATGCAATTTGTATGTTTTTTGTACGGGAATAACCATCAATTACTCGAATACATTGTTGGCAATGATTGATCTTTTCATGATCCAATGCGTGAAACCGAAATTTTATAGCACACTTAAATGAAGCAGCAACAGCAACATATACAATACTCATAACAAGACATCGTATCGAAAGCAAAGCAACATGCAAAGAGGTGATCAAAAATAATTCCATTAAAACCACTGATGGGTGAATAAATCAAAATAACAATATGAGCGCCGTACATACTCGTAACACATCATACACTAAACACAGCACTGACAACAACAAAATTTGTTATAAATTTACATTTCAATTTATTTTGCATAATGTAACCAATTTTTTTCTGGATTGTTTGGAACAAAATAACAAACAAGCTGGCGCTATAAAACGAAAATATGTAAACCAATTTTTGGTAGGTTGGCTGTTTGTTGTTTTAATAAAAAGCATAAATATATATCCCCCACACTTGTATCGCGCGTGAAATTCAATTCACAACAAAAAGTTAATTTTTCAAATGACTCAATAAATTATTTATTAAAATGAGAATAAATAGTTTTGAAATTAGAGTTGATATTAGAGTTTCAATTGAATTAATATTCAATCAACGCCATTTTTTAATGCCTCACCTCAAACTAATTCAATATAATCATCAATAATATTTCGCGTTGAACTAAATAAATTCATTGAAAGATATGAATCACCAAAAATTAAATTGCTTAGAAAATATTAAAATTGAATTCCTTTATTTGTTTCTAAAAAGGGAAAATAATAGTTAACGCAATATATGGAGAAGAATACTGTATTTGAGGGTACTTTGCATTTTCATTCCGCTCCACGAATTATGCTTCAACAGTAATTATTTAAAATTTAAAATACGAGTAGGTTAGTTAAAATTACTTGATCATCATCGTTTCAAAACTATGAAATAATAAATAAGGCCAGTCATATTGTAAAATTACATGCTTTTGCGAAGAAGCGCTAATGTTAGCACAAAAAATAGGAAATAAAATAACAACAATAATTTTATGTCGTAATAATCGGCCTCATTATATTGAATATTCGCTAAAATTTACACTTGGTCCCCGTACTGCACTGAATTGTTTTATTTCCGTAATTATGCACGTTTATTTGAAAAACTTCCCCTTCTTAAGGTTTTTTTAACTTTGCTGCTGAAGTCGAATTTATGTTAAGTGCATCAAAATTGCGCTAACGCATCTTAGTCGACAATTACACAGCATTTACAAATTTTTCTTATGAGTTAGATGCTAATTGAATCAAAATTTGACTAGATTTAAGCGTGGTTTACAAATAAACAAAATAATGGAGAAGTTTGTTTGCCAAATAAAATGTTTTGGATGGTTGGCTGGTTTCTCTCTTTAAATACTCTAATTCAAATTTGAAAAATTAGACGCAGTTTAACATAAAGTGGCTTTGAATACGGCTGTAATTTGTTTTACATAGTTCCTCACCAAACATGTTTTTTCTCATTTGTATTTTATACTATTTTTGTTGTATTTTCAACTGGTAGGCAATATAATCCTAGTGTTCACTGATGATCCAGTGGATAAAATATACGGATATTTAACAAGTCAATATATAGCTTATCAATTTATTTGGAATCACACCAGAGAATATATCCTAGAAGAAATAATATTTAACCTAAAGGCTGTTTGCACCATACGTTAATTTATTTTATTAAATTATTGGTAATTTCTATGTACTGAAAATTTTCTGTCTTCAATTTTCAATGTATAGATAAATTTCGCTAAACGAAGGGTTTTCATAGTACCACCCGAGTTCCATATTCGCTTGAGAAAGGGTTTCGTTCAAAATTGCAACCGGAACTCAGTTTAGAATCCTGTGTTTAACATACGTAGATAGTTGTATCCCAATCGTAGTTTTATTGTGGAACAAGATGGAATATTATGGCCAAACCGAAGGACCGCTAAACGATTTCCCTTAAATCATGATCAATTTCAGGTGTTCGATAATACTCAAAAATCTCTCTAAATTCATTTTATAAAAATAGTTCGAGATGAAATTTGTATTATTATATTTTTCTGGGCCCCATCCTAGAACCCTTTGATTTTCCCGCATTTTCTCGAATTTAGGATTTCGATTCCTGGTACTCGAAAACCCCTCTCACCCATTGTTGAATGATTTTGATAATCATTCGATCCGAAAAAATGTTGAGGGACCTTGTTACGGGTCTCGAGAAATATTTTAAGAAACCTTTAACACAAACACACAATTTTGTGGCGTATATTTAAACGCAGATCGATAAATTACATTAATTAGCTAGTGAGCAATATAAATCAATATGTTTATTCATAATAACCAACATTTTCGAAAAGACGCGATTAACGCAACCATATAAACAACATCTCGCAAATACACAATCAAAGCAACATGACTAAACATTATGAAAGTTGATGCAACATAACTCCAGACTCGATTTAATAAACAGGAAACACATGACGCAACATGATGAAATGTGTTGAACATGTTGCAATATGGTGCAACAGTCCGCAAAATGGTGCGATAACCAGCAACATAGCGCTGATAGAACATCACGCAACGGAGCACAACATCCTGAATTATCAATATGGGGTAACACATATTGAAACACGACGAAACCAAACGCCAGTTTACTAATTAACAGAATTAACAGAAAATTAACAGAAAACACACGATGCAATATGATGAAATGTTATGCAAGATGTTCCACTATGTTGCTGGATGTTGCATGAACTATCGAAAAAGGGTTGTTAAAACACCATAGTACTAAGTACATCATTCCTTTTAATTTTTTGTCAAATATAACATGCTCATTTAAGATAAAAATCAGTTTCACACATTGCTCTTAAAATATACTCGAAGAGACTGAAACATTTTTAAATGTCGAGAACTCTATTTTCCATATCAGTGTCGATTCCACGAAAATCTTCATTTTTTCTATACTGTTAAAGTTAACCGAAAGTTTGCAGCCTAAAGGTAATGCAGATAGTGGCTTGCTATCCCAACCGAAACATGATAACATGATAATGTTAGCTATTGTTTTTGCTGTTCCAGATGAAAAATATTTTATAAAAAATCTGTCTGGAACTAAATAATTTTACAAAATTGGTCCAAATCCTGTGACATGTAAATTACAATTAATTTTGAAGTTTCCGAAACTAAATTAATAAAACGATCTGTATTTTTTAAGTTACCCACTTTCCCATCGATTCTACTATGGCCATTAGATACTGAGTTTAGATGATTAGTGTTTAGTTTATTAGATTTCTGAGTTCATTCGACTATATCTCGAATACTAAACATACAAAAATTATTTTAAATACGTTAGACGTTCCTCTATCACTTTATGTAACCCACTAGCCCAGCCAGCGAATAATTTCTGAGTTCAATGGACTATTCTCGAATACTAAACATACAACGTATATCTGCTACTTTTAACATGCCAAATGAAATGTAATTTTAGTTCAAAAACGATTTGTATGGATATATTATCTAAGTCCTTTACGTATAACGGTTGCACGGCTAAGATTCGCAAAATTTACAAGGAACGATTTAAATGTTTGTATTTAACGTCAATTCTAATAAATTCCTGGGCAATCCTCACAAATTACTATTTATTTAAACTCAATTTAAACAAATTCTGGGCTGGACCAACTTCACGTAAGAGCATGTGGTTTTTTTTTAAATATACATAGTTTTATGCACGGGAACTTTGTACTAAGTTTGTCCTAAAAATAAAAAATAAAAAATTAGGACAAACTTAAGACAAAGTTCACGCTTCATAATACCGATAAGAAGTTTGTACTGAGCTTGTCCTAAACCAGCAAAACAATGTAACTTGTTTATATGTATTTGTGAAATGTAGACATTTAGGCGAATACACAAAATAATCGCTTGTTTAAATTAACTTTTAAATTTTATCTTGTAATACTAAAAACTTGAACTGACATAAATAAAAAATACGCTTTAATTGAATAAAAATAAATCATACTAAACTCTTACAAATAAATGTTAATTTAAGTCAGCTTTTTAAATGAAATAGTATTATTCTCATATTACAAAAATATTTACTAATATATACACAATATTATTATTGTTACCATAAATGTGAAAAAAACCAGATTAACAATCAATAAGTTTCATAAATTTATCATGGAGCTCACTTAGTGAGACAGACGTTTATGTGAATTTACGTTTTAAATCGCTTAGGGGTGCCGTTTAAGGGTAATACTAAATAGGGTTACAGGTTATTCTCATCGGTTTCACTTGTAAGGGAGCAAGATAATAGTACTACAGACTCAATCTATAAGTTTCATAAATTTATCATGGAGCTCACTTAGTGAGACAGCTCCATGAAAAATTTATGAAACTTTTTGATTGAGCCAGTAGATATAAATGCACATAAACGTCTGATGGCTTTATGGCGAGTTTATGAAACTTGTAGTTTAAATTAGTTGTTTTTGATGTATTTATTTTAATTACTGTATTTCATTATTGTTTTATTCAAATAGAGCAAATTGTTAATTATAGTTTTGTTTAATGGTAAAGCTACCAACTGTAATTAAATATTCCTCATTGTTCCTTTTAAACATTATACATCCTTTTAAGTTTCTATTAACAATTTAAATACATCGAGTGTTAGCCTAAATGTTTACATTTCACAAATACAAACAAAAATTTTATATTGTTTTTGTTGGTTTAGGACAAACTTAGTACAAACTTCACATCGGTATAGTTTTGATGCTGAAATATTTTTATTTTCTAATTTTTTCTACATTTCTGACGAATTTTTATTCAAAAATTTGAATATTTTCAAAATTATTGTATCTAATTTGTAATATTTGTTTACCGTTATCTTCTCAATTTCAATCTCGCTTGAACCAGAGACCACCTAAAAGAAATATTTCATCCTATGTAAGCGTAGAAATTTAAACTGCGTGTTCATTTGCTATAAATAGCTGCTCACAATCAAAAATATTTTGTTTTTCTGCGTATACGTATACACAGTTTAAAGATAAATCACAGGCACAACGATGACACTGGAATTATCAGAAATAAATTTTGTTCCAATTTTTTAGTTCAAATGAAAAATCTCCTTTGATTGCCTGTGCTTGAACTTTATAAAAATATTCCTAAAATAAATACATTTTAGGTTTCTTCTTTAGGATTTAGGTTTGTGTGTTTGGTGTTCCTCACATCTGTTTAGATGTTTGGAGAACATCAACTAGCCAAACCGAGGCTCCACTATCCGTTTTTGTTTGTCTAGATAGCTTCCATTTTGGTATCTCGTCCGGTACTTTCAAAGACTCTTAATAATAAAATCTTATTAAAATATTAAAGAAATTTCCCACAGTTTTACAATTTTGAAGTCAATCCAATGAAATTTACATAGTAGATATTCAAACGTTATAGCGTTTACCTCGCCAATTCTACTTTTTTCAGAGTCCGTGTTTCAACTAGTTAAAATTAAAATACCGCACATGACAAACTTCTGTTTACAGACAAACATCTTTTGCCAACCAAAGGGCGACCAGCACACATAAAAAATACGTAAACAACTTCATCACCAAGTCAAGTAGCCATTCGTAAGGTTTATTCAAAATTTGGTAAGCGAATGAGAAAATAAATAATCATTTGAAAGTAATTGTTGTTAAAGATTGCAGTTACAGAAATCGAATAAGATTAAGTTATGAATTTTGTTTTGTAAGAAAAGCAATTTTTTCTAAATGGCTCATTCAAATTATATCACCAATGACCTCAAATTATGGTAGTAAAACTAATAATCGTCACGCGCTCGTAAATCGTAATCGTCCGCAGAGTAACATGTTAGCCCCCACAAGTTTGCAAAACGTTAATGAAAACCATTTTTGTTCGTTTTGCGCATGTATCAGTGAAGTACTTTATAAACACATATAAATTATTAGGATTAATGGCTGGATAAGTGAAAGTACTATTTTTTTTTACCTTTTATTTTTAGGGAGCATTTACGATGCTAAGGAGAACCTTGTTTTGAAACGTCTGTATCATTTTGGCGTTTGTTTGCTTAGTACATAGCCAGAGTTGAATACCGTAGTTCCATATCGGCTTCAGTATTTTCCGATATAGCAGCAGCTTGTTGTGTATTGTAAGCTCAGATCTCCTCTACCTATGGGCCAATACATTTTTCTGATCTTTTCTATTCTGTCCTGATCTGTTTTCTGAGCTAGATTTCATAAGTTTTTTTATGAAAATTATGGCTAATCTCTTTTTATATAAATTTTTCTACAATATAAAATTAAAATATTTTTAAAAAGTAAAACTGGACACGAGATTGTGGATTTAAGTTTATTATTGCGAAAAAAATTGAGACTATTGTTGTTGTATCCGATTGAACTTGCACAACTTCTCAAATAACAAAATATGTATTAAACAAAATTTCGAGAAAATGAAAAACTAAGCGCGAGTTTTCCATAATAGCTATTGAATATCAAAAAACTCTAAAATAAAATGTTCCCACAGATGCGTATCAAACTTGCACAACTTACCCTAACACTCATAAGTCATGATTTAAAACCGAACGACACAGCACAATCTCGCGCAGCTCACTTTTTACTCGTGAATAATATGTTGAATATTTAACTATTACTCGTATGTATGTAGATCATTTCACAAACTATTTAAATTCCTTATAAATTTTACGACAAAGTATGTTGAATGGAATAGTACGTGCATACAAAACAGCCAAAATTGGAATTAAAATTTAACCAGTTCAACATCAAAAGAATTTTATTTATTACTTTGTTATAGCTATGTACGTAGATGATCCTGTAATAAAATAAAATTTCTATTATTTTTGTTGTTACACAAAAGTTTGTAAAAACTGTTACCGTAAATTTAATAAAACATTATTTTCCCCAATATGATTTAATTAATTAAAAAAAACTCGAAAAAAAACGAAAATTATTTTCTCTCAAATATCCATCCACAAACTTACTCACTCAGGATTGTAATGGAATTATTCCATTTGCTTATATATTTTCATATACAAATATTCCGGGGATATCTGAAGGAAAACTAGGGTAAACTTTTTCACAACTTGTTTAAAATATCATACATATACACAGCAAAAAATACACTAAAATAACCGGCAAAAGGGTTATAAGGCACAAAAAATATAAAAGTCTTTTTTCATTTTATTTAAATTTCCAAGCATTTTTTTATTTTTTGTTGATAAAATAAAAAAAAACTTGTGGCTTGGAAAATTTACGAAAATATTTATTAGAATATTTTCAAGTTAATAAAATAAAACAAATTATGCAAATATTTTATTTTTTTTTATCACGCCTTAATAGCTTTATTTCCGGCTGAAGTCCTAATGACGATCGAAATGGTTAATTTATTTTAAATTTTTTGTTAAACTATCATATTGGGATTCAAAGTGTATTAGTGACGGTTTGGGTCAGTTTTATGTTAAACTGAAATAAATAAATAAATTAATAAATAAATTAATAAATTATTGGCTTTTATTCAAGCATCACTTCGTTTTTGTCGTTTCGTCGTTACAAAGATGTATGTTTTCAGTTGCTGGTACAACACTTCCAGTTAGTTCAATGTCACACTATTCTCTACTCTATCATTAGTTAATTTTCGTAGACTTATACTGATTACTCCATTTTGTCTCTTGTGATAGTTGCTGGAATATTAGGGACTTTAGTTTACAGCGCTAACTGTCTAGGTTTTCTATTTCTGTTGCAATTGTTCAGTTTCTCTAGGATTGTTCTCATAATGTTATTTTTCACTTTGTGAGTATTACCTAAAACTAATTAAAGTACATACTTGTTTATGTTACTCCGTATATTTGCTCAATATTCTATACCAGTACTAATAAGATGACTTTTTCACATCGTGGTGAGGTTACCAATGTCAAGACGTTTTTCAGTTTGGTTTTGAATTAATTAAATATGGAATTCCATAAATTAAAACAGCCATCTAGTCAAACTATAGTCACCAAACTACAAAAATATGGAAAATATTTTGAATTTTTATTCAAAATATAATCACAATGCCTTAGCGAATTTTTATATTTCACTACTCATTTGTTAACTCTTAACTTGCATTTTATTGTAGTGTTAAATACATGCGATTCATTAGTTCGAAACCAAACTGCCAAATCTCTTGGTGTGTGTGTGTGTGTGTTTTTTTATGCGCGGAGGAGGGGAACCTTCGAAAGGCTTCACGCGTGAATCCATATATCAAACTCGTGATAGTGTCGGATTCTTACCGACTAAACCACCATTCCCGTTAAACCATGCCGGCCTCGTGGAACTACCGCTAGGTATTACTTCGCGAGGCAGGCTCAGCTTTTGCTGTTCGGCTAGAATTAACTCCTCACTGAATTTCTGCTTCGAGCCGTCTCAACTCTCTCATTATCCGTGAGACACTTTCGCTTACAGCGTTCCACCCATCTTGAGATGCCAGCATAAACTCCACTATATTTTCCGGCGTTCGTTGGACCCCACGTAAACAGATACTCCTTCTCTCCTCAGCAAATCGTGGACACTCTACATTCTCCATTACTCCGATACATAAAGGGCAATCTGGTGACTCTTCGTGTTTGAATTTGAACAGGTATGATCTAAAGCAACCATGACCCGTCAGAAACTGTGTCAGATGGTAATCCACTTCACCGTGTCGCCTGTTTAGCCACGCCTCGATGTAGGGGATCAGGCGATGGGTCCATCTACCATTCGTCGACTCACTCCATCTTCTCTGCCATATAGTGATCGTCTCAGCACGTGCTAATCGGTGGTTCTCCGCTTTTGTTCCTTGACCACGACGCAGGTAAGTGGTTTGGCGCTCCTTGGCAAGTAGATCTATTGGGGGCATTCCCGCAAGAACACCAGCAGCATCTTCTGACACCGTCCGGAATGCGCACAATACTCTCAGAGCACTTAACCTCTGAACTGTTGCTACTCTTTGTCTATACGTATTCTTCTCAAACGAGTTGACCCAAATTGGTGTCCCATACATCATTATAGATGTAACGACGTTGGCGAGCAGAACTCTGCCGATCATCCGCGCCCCTCTTGTATTCGGCATTATTCGTGCTAGTGTCGCATTAACTCTCCTTGCTCGCTCGCTGGTAGTAATGAGATGTGTCTTATATGACAATCTGGCATCGATCATTACTCCTAGGTATCTGATGGATGGTTGACTAACAATTTGTTGGGCTCCAATATCTAAGGTTACCTTCTCTATTACTTTTCGACTAGTAATAAGGACAGCTTCTGTTTTATGTTCTGCTAGTTGCAGCCCAGCAGATGTTAACCACTGTTGAATAAGTCTGACCGTTCTATTACAGATGTCCACAATCTCCTCTCTGTGTTTTGCGGCAACTACAATCGCGATGTCGTCCGCAAATCCAATCACCTGTGCATCACTTGGTATGGGTAGTCGAAGTACACCATCAAACATCACATTCCAGAGTGTAGGACCTAACACTGATCCTTGAGGAACTCTACCAGTCACCTCGTAAGTTTTCCTTCCTTCCTCCGTATCATACATCAAGATCCTCTCGCTAAAGTAGCTGGAAACTAGACTCAGTAGGTACTTCGGTACGTTCATCCGCGTCAGTGCGTTAAATATGCAGCTCCAATTCGCCGTGTTCAATGGGTTTTTCACGTCCAATGTAGCTATGGCACAGTATTTTTTACTACCACGTACCCATCGAGCACCGGATATCCCCTGGTGCGCCGTATCTACAACCTCTTTAATCGCATCTACTGTTGAGCGCGCCTTTCGAAAGCCATACTGCTGCTCTGTCAGGTTTCTTGCTCTAACTAGAGCCTCTTGTAACTGGTCACATACAACTCTCTCTAGGATTTTGCTTGCCGTATCCAACAGACAGACTGGACGCCAGGACGACGGCTAACCTGGTGGTTTGTCTTCTTTTGGCAACAATAGCTAACGTGAATAAGTTTGGGTATGCTTTAACCGCGCGCGCGCCATACGTGTATGTGTGTGTGTGTGTGTGTGTGTGTGTGTGTGTGTGTGTGAATGTGTTTTTTTAGTAGTGTAGTCTTTGAGATTTTTGCGAATATACAGTGCTGGGAAAAAAATTGGGAAAACATATTTTATTGCAAATTGGAGTCTTTTTTTGCTAAAATTACAAAACTTTTGAAAGCAATTGGCTTATTGTTTTATTTTAAATACATGTATGACGTAATTTTTTCAAAAAAAATATTTACCTGCAATTTAGGGGCAAAACCCCAAAAAATGCAAGAAATATTCAAAATACGTTGATTGGAGTTAAAGTAATGAAATAAATTAAGCACCTATTTTTTAATTTTTGTTTTGTTTTTTATTGATTTATAGAAGTTCTATCTTTAATATTAATATTTTGTTGGACCGCCTTTTGTTTTAATTACACCGGTACAACCCCGCAACTGATGTGCAAAAAAATTGGTCAAGCAATTATTTTATTTTACGCCTACCGTTCCCTGTCGTCATTAGGGTGCAGATGTTTTATTGCCTGTAATTTTTTTTTTGAGTATAAATAGTGCACATTTCGGTGCAAGTTTAAATAAATTTAAAGATTAAGTCTTCAGCACAGTTGAACCTTGTTGGCTTTCTGAATTTAAGCAGGAATAATGATTTTGCATTATACATTTTTTCGCTTTAGAAATGAAGTGTGGTGTATTCTAAATATATGTACATATACATTTGTGGTAAAAGTAAGTCGGGTGTTGACCACAACTTATTCATCCTCCCCCCACCATTTTCTTTAAAATAATTAGCGTAACGGTTGTGTGTCCCGTTGTGATATTAGTCTTGATTGTTTTCTGATATAATGGGTTTCAATGAAAATCACCCATTCGTCCCAAAATAGTAAGACTTTGTTCATAATTTTAAAATTCTTTATTTATTTCTCCAAATCTATGTCGTCCTCAAAGTAATCCTCTAATAATAGTAATAAACTTGTGCCAACGTTTCTTCCAATCCTCGAAACAGTTGTTAAAGTCAATTTCCGGAATAGCCTCCAATGCGGGTAGCGGTTCACGTTTAATGTCTTCAATTGACTCAAAACGGTTTCTCCGGAGCGGTCGTTTGAGTTTGCTGAACAGCCAGAAGCCACACGGAGCTATATCAGGCGAATAAGGTGGTTGCGGAACGATATGGGTAGAATTTTTGGCGAAAAAATTAAGTAAAACCAATGAAGTATAAGAAGGTGCATTATCGTGGTACAAAAACCAAGAGTTGTCGACCCATAATTCCGACCTCTTTTTACGCGCACTTTTTACGTCGCGCAAACGACGCATAATACTCAAATAGTATACCTTGTTGACAGTTTGGCCGGTCGGAAGGCACCACACCTCGATAATCGAAGAAAACTGTCAACATCACCGTGGATTTTGTCTTGCTTTGACGTGGTTTTTTCGGCTTCGGCTCACCTTTGGCATGATATTCGGCCGATTGATCGTCTGTTTTCGGGTCGTAAGCATAGATCCAATACTCATCGCCAATTAAATACGTTTCCTAACGTCCTGGTAGTCGGAAAGCATTGTTTCACAGACGTCAACGCGACGCTGTTTTTCCAAAAAATTGAGTGATTTTGGAACCAATCGTGCTTTCACATTTCTTAAGCCCAAATGATCTTTCAAAATGGTTTTGACTGATTCTTCCGATATTTCAACGATGCCAGTAAGGTCTCTGACTGTTAATCGTCGATTCTCGAGCACCAATTCCTTGATTTTATTAACGTGTTGATCATCAGTTGATATTGATGGCCGTCGTAGACGTGGTTCGTCGTCAACACGTTCTCGGCCCTCTTTGAACAATTTGTACCAAAACAAAAACACTTGCTCGCGACATACAACTATCACTGAAGACCTTTTGCAACATTCTGAACGTTTCGGCACCACAAAATTGATTCCGCACACAAAATTTAATGGAACTTCTTTGTTGAATAATTTCACTCATTGTAAAAATCGCCGAATGCACTTTTTGTACTTCAGAAAGACAAGCGTATACTAACCACTAATGATTATTTTGTTGGCAAGTAATTGATGCGTCAATTCTACTACTCGTGCAAGTAAATTTAATTTCTGGCACGCTTCACGATAACTTTTGCATAATTATTTTTGTCTTGTTTTTTTTTGTTTTAATCCATTCAATCTTTTCTGGGGCCGAAGCACTCCCTGCTTTTTCGCGGGTGATTTTCCCGTCTTACTTTACGCAATTCCTGCCAAATCGAAGACGGTACGGCTATAGGACCGATTTAAGTTACAATCTGCGCATTGCATAGCTCCATGCCAGCCTATAGTACTGGACGAATGGTTTTCAGTGCGAAATTTAAATTAAAAAGTCTTACTACTTTTTGCCGACAGTAGAACGCAGACCGATTGACTGATCTTGGTGAAACTTCATAGTTAAGCTTTTCTATATATTAGGAGATCCTAGTGTTTTTTTCGTCGAAATCGGGGCGCCTTAAGTGTTTCATAAGAGCTTTTAAGATTTTTGCAATTATTTTTAAAAGTAAATATATCATTTATTAAAAATTACTATTAATTTTGCAACAAAACCGGATCAGTTCTAAAGAGTTCTAAGATCAGTTCTAAATTTTTTAACGGATATGACGATTTTTGACTGAAAAACTCTTTTTCAACTAAAATTCGGCTCCTACACCGTCCATATATTGATTGATCTGGATGAATGTACATAATTAAGCTTTTTCAATAAATTGGGAGACCCAGTGATTTTTTGCCGAAATCGGTCTACTGATGTTGGAGCTCCTATTGGAGCTTATTATTAACATTCTAAATTAAATGCAAATATTATTATTAATATTATAAATTGATTGCAACAATATCGGTTTTAATCATTTCTCAAAAATTTAACCATAAATCTGATCTGCCGGCGATGTCGCTTTGGTAAACACAACAAGCGCGTCAGCGCTGAAGCGACGAAACAAGAAAAATAATTACAAATGAACCATTTATTTTTTTATCGACTCAATTTAATTTTTTACATAAAACATTGTGTACAACAATTAGATTTGGTTGAAATTCATTTAAAAACAGTTCTAAAAATTTGATACCAACAAAATACTCTCAAACTAGTTGGTAGTCCTGCAGCGCCGACTACAAAATTAGAATAAATTCTACAAAATAATCGGCGACAATGTCGTTGTCGCCAGCGACATTGGCTGAGTTAGCATCCTATAGCTTATGTGTATTTTTATTTGGCAGGCGTTTTATCTTGTCGCTGTATCTCTGGTACTGTTTATACCATTTACAAGAAAGCGACTATGAACTTTTCTCATTGTTTTAATGTTTTTCTGGAAATTAAGCCTACGATAAAACTCACTGCTATAGTACCAATGTTTCAATTATTTATTTATAATTATTTTCAGAGCTCAAAAGATTCTAAATTAATTTTGCAATAATTTCGGTTCAGTTTTTCAAAATTTAAGCGGAAATGGATATTTTTGACGAAACAAAAATATTTTCCAACGTAAAACGGTTTTTGTACAGTCCTGACTTCATACTTAGCATTTTTCCATAAATTTGGAGGCTCCAGTGGTGTTTGGTCGAAATCGGTTCACCGGAAGTGGTAGTTTTCATAGGAACTTTTTGTTCTTTGCAAATATTGTGAAAGTGTATATGTAGCATTTACGAAAAACGGCAAGAAATTAAAATATTCATATAAATTTAAAGATTGAATTTTCAGCAAGTGTTGACCTTGTTGGCTTTCCGAAATTTAAGCAGAAAAAATGATATTTTTTTGTACAATTCAGTTTTACCAAGGGCCGGTAAGTTTAATTCTTCCCTTTAGAAATGAAATGTGGTGTATTCGAGATATATGTATACATTCGTGGTAAAATAAATTCGGGTGTTGACCACAACATATTCACCCCATTAGTATTTTTTTATTTTTTTTTATTTTATTCACTGGCACAGGTACCTGTAGTATTAATTTAGAAACCTTTGAAAATATTTGATGTTCTTATTATTCGAGCTGCCACCTGCCTCTTCGTATTCGCTATATCTTTTGCTAGCCACATATCACCTTTGGTAATTTTTCATTTTATTAACTGTGCAAATTTTTGAATTTATTGATTTGGATTGCTAGATAAATGTGGATTTTAGGGATCTATAATTTTAAAATTGGAAGTTAAGAATAGCGTGACGGGTCTAATATCGCTGTGGAATGCTAATGCTTTGCATTAGTTTAACAACATAAGGCACAAACACTTAGGTAAATATACAGTGAATAACATAAAAGTGGAGAATAACACTACATAAGTAGCTCCGAATAGCTCCAATAGAGGTAGGAAAAAATTATGATCCTGTATAATCCTGCTAAACTATCATAATCATAAATCATTTCGAAAAACAATTTTGTAGTTTAGAGATTTGGATTAAATAATTTTAAATTTAATTGTATCATTGATATAACTTTCCAACTTACCCAACTTTTTCATTTTATGAGCTTCGTTGTGTAAATAATTAAAACTGTGACATGATACACTTGTTACTAGGCTACGAGTGTATGGTAATATGTTTTAATAAATTTATTTTTAATAAAAACATTATTTTCTAGTTTTGAGATAAATTAAATTAAGGTTTAATTTTTAAATACATTGCTTGAAGCAAAGAGCTTAACGATATTGCAAAGTATAAGATTAAACATAAAATGTGTGTTATGCAGCCTGATTATCCATATCCTAGAATATTTTTTGTGTGGTTTATCTTTCAAATGTAAGCAGAGAGATATAAAAGCAACATTTAATAAGCAATTAATATTAAGATCGGATCGGAAATTAGTTTCAAGCTACTTTCATGTGTTTTTTGTTGTGAAAGATGAAGATCTCGTACGGTAACTCATAACATGAAAATGTATAGATAAAATGTTGCTACTTTTTTATTGTTATTTACACCCAGCTTATTTCAATGTTTACCATGCTGATTCAAAATGGAATATGTATGTAAGTACAATAACAAAAATTGAAAAAAAATCATTCCCAGAATCCTAGAAAGTGGAAAATGTACAAGGAGCAAAAAATATAGAATTAATTTTAATGTTAATCTTCTCTCATAATCATTTACGTTACATAGCACATCGTAAATCAATTTCCATATTTTGTTTTTGTTGTTGTTGCTCCCTCTCTAGCTGCTATCATCTTTAATCGAGTTTTTTCTTCAAACGAATTTGAAACGTCAGAGGGAAGGAAAATAAACGAAAATGTGCTTGGGTGTTTGGAGATTGAGAGGTGGGCTGTAAAAATGTGGATAACAAGAACGAAACTAACAGGATATATCAAATCAAATAAAAGAAGGATAAATAATTCTCTGTAGTTTACAAGCATACCACAAATATCACTGTTTCCAAACGTTTTTCATTTTACATTCCATGTCGGAACGATTCATGTTTTGTCATGAATGACCGTGTCCATCGCGATGAACTTATAATAGGTATGTTCCAGGTTTAATTTGATAAACACCAAAATATTACGAAAATTGAAAAAGTAATCAATCAAAACAACTGTTCTGACTTGGAAGTGTCCAACATTTGCCACTGACGAAATCGTTGCTACAAATAATCAACAAATTTAGTCTCAAACGAAAAATACTTTGTAATAATACAAGAGTAACTATGCATTTCGACGTATTTAATTTGATCAAATTTCCAAGAGTTGTAACCTAAACAGTTCAAACTAAATATCTTCACCATTACTCAACACATTTTAAATTGTATGCTTTATGCTGTTTGTATGTTTTCTAATTAGCATTATTAAAGCTTGTGTCTCTTACAGCTCGATTTAAAAGTACACTTTGTGATCTGTGTATTGGAGCTGCACAACAATTTGCTCGCATTTATATCCCCTTATACTTAGCTCATATACTGCCTCTTTCCCAGAAGCATCATTAAGTTCTACGACTCAAAAAACTCTTTAGAATTTAACCTAAATGCTTAATGATTAACGCCTCCGTTTATTATTGTCATAGAATATTATCATAAAACTTAATTTCAAAACAGTATTGGTGAATCAGTTGATCCGACTGTATCAACACTACTTATTTAATAATTATCGCCAAATAAAATTACAAGCTTTATTGGGTCTCCAAACAATGATGAGCCATTGTTTGACACTAAGTGGTGTATACCGTAAACAATTAAACCACCAAAACTTGGGTTCCATACAAAACCCTACAAGCTTTCTAAATATTCAGTACAATTTTTCCTAGTAAGATTTAAAATAGAATCATAAATTAGTCAAGTTAAACTCGAGTAGCTACTCAAATGAAGATTTTAATACCACAAATCAATGAATGTAAATATTAATCCTTAATAAACACATTAAAACACTTGTTTATTATTTCACACAAAAAAACTTTTTGTGCGAAATAATAAAACAGTGTGTTTTAATGTGTTTATTAAGTGTTAATGTGTTTCGCCAAGTACCAACGGCGCATAGTGTTAAAAGTATAAATATTAATCACTGCAACTCAACAATACAAAACATATTTATATAAATACTTTTTCTCTCGAGCATAGAATTTTAGATGGATTGTCAAAAATAAATTTAGATTAATATCTTAACCAAACTTTCGGCAAACTTCTCCAAATATATGGAAATCTACCGAGATATTGGTTATCTGCAGAAAGAAGTAAATGTTTTGTAACGAATGAAATGAAATGTTCTGAACTAATGAAAACGAACAGTTTTAAAATAGGAAGTCGCACCTGTCATTACAAATCTTGTGAAAAATGTCGTGTTCCTTACTCCAATCCGAGTGGTTCTTATATTAAGTAACGGGTGTTTTTTTAAGCCTGATAGCACTTGAAATTGTAAAAAATAAAACAAAAAATTAAATTTTTATGAAATATATGCTCTGGCAGATCTCACTATACTCTGGCAAATCATCATGAATAGACTCACGCTTGAACAACGCTACGAAAATATTAAAATTTACTTTGAAAATCAGGCCGGAGGTCGCGGATCGCGTTACGGTCAATGGAGATCGTTACCGCACTATGATCAATGATTTTTTGTTTGAAAATATGGATGACATTGATCCGGACGAGATGTGGTTTCAACAGGATAGCGCTACATGCCATACGGCGACCGCAACCATAGACTTAGTAAAATCCCGTTGATTTCGAGAAATGGACATATCAATTGTGGCCTCCAAGGTCGTGCGATTTGACCTCTCGATTATTTCCTGTGGGGCTACGTGAAGTCAGTGGTTTATACTGATAAACCAGCAACAATTGACGCCTTGGAGGCCAGCATTGTTCGTGTTATTCGTGACATACGGCCAGCAGTGCTCGAAAAAGTGGCCCAAAATTGGAAGTCCAGAATGCGTTTCGTCAAGAACACCCGCGGTGCCCATATGCCCGAAATAATTTTCAAATATTAATGCCATGTATTGATCTTTCGAGTAAAACAAAATTTTTGATTACAATTTAATTTTTCGTGTTATTATTTACAATTTCAAGTACTGACGGACTTAAAAAAACACCCTTTAGAATCATAACATAGTCTGAAATTTGTTGATTTACAGAATCTAAATTTATTAAATGACATATTGCACGACACTAGTATTTTACTTTACTACAATTCAACCGGCAGTAGATTTATATTGTATTGTAGCATCTGAAAACTACAATATTTCCGCTCTCATTCCTTCTTACATTATCACGAATACTGATTTAGGTTGATATTTCTGTCATAAGCGGTTTAACCTTTCTTGCCTTCAGAAAATAAAAATTCCATTAATCATTTTGCTCGGTTGGCCAACTTATTTCGTTGTAGGTAAATTATCTTGCTTGCCAAGGAAGTTAGCAAAGAGTTCATATCGGGATTGTATGTATGTCCAGTTGAATTTTTGAAAAATAATACAATCTTCCTTTTTTTGTGTATTTCGTGGTATATAACAAAAGTAAATTCGGGCGAGAACAAATATGGGGATTCAGCCCTTTAAAGGTGGCGGATATGTTCACCAGCCCAAATCGTTTTTCTCCGTTGAGGATCTTGGGAAATAGTATCCAACCGTCAAACGTAATGAAATTGACAAAACTCATTTGAAAAGAATGGGATTATCAGCAGAATCAAATCAATCTAGGTGTATACGTGAAAAACGCCTTATAATGAAGGAGGAAAGGGCATAATCTAACATATATGTTTGGTATTCGAAAATAATCTCGTTTGTCTTCGATTTTTACAATTACTTTTCTGCTGTTCCCATGCTGTCCTCCAAATTTATACTAGCCAAACGCAGCGGTTGCGTGACGCGGTAGGTGAAGTTGTGTCGCAATGTCTCCCTCCGCTAAGCGCCACCAACATATTACGGGCTATTGATAGGAATTAATTTATTATATTATTATTAATGGTAAAAATTGTTTACGATTATTTTTGCCATCTACAGTTCAGAAAGGAAATTATCAACATAAATTTGTTGATGTATCAAGCAGTTATGCCTGGTACTCTAGATGCATTGGCTGGGCCGATTGTACTGCGTTATACGCAGTATTCCTGTGTATACACATATACACACATATGCAAACACAACAGACAGTGTTTTGTTGATTAAATAGAATAGATAAGGGAATTTTGTACCTTTATATCATCATCGTGCCTTGAAATAGGATTCAAATGGGGGGATATAGTTGGATGTTCATTGTACATTATTATTAGGTTCAATATACACATATATTGGATTTGTAAAGAGTGTAGATACGTCTTGTTGCAGTTATTTTGGACTACCCTATTCTGAATATTTAGGAATTTAGTTAGTTTTGTACACAATTTTTCTAATTTATAAAATAAAATTAGAAAAAAAGGAATTGATAAAGATAAACAAAATATAGTATATTATATTTTATATGCAGTAGAGTTCATATGACTAACTCCGGATCATATTCACCCAAAAAGTGGGTTGACTTCGATACCAAAATATTGGTGTAAAGATGTACAGAAGTATTTATCCAAAGAAGTGAGTGAAGTAGATTTCTCTTCGTCCATATGAAAATAACCAAGTCAAATATGTATTTATACGAACTGTGCTTAAAAAATCTAATATATATTAGAATATAAAATAAACATAAAATTGTTTTTCTACTATTTTATGATATTTTTGTTTGAATCTAATGTGATGGACAGAATGTATCTATAGATTTATGTAAGAATCAAACTGATCTTTTAACTGGAAACACTGATTGTAATCAATATTTAAGAAAGATAAATGGGCCAATTGAATGGTTTAATAAGATGTACACTCGTGAAATTTGAATATTGATCCGATTATTACTCATACGTTTTAGCATGTGGGATTTAAAACTCCACAATAAATTAAATTTTGTGAATTCTAGAAAATAATATTGTATAAACAATTTTATGGAAAGACCCAGAAATCACATAACAAATAAATAAATTATGGTTGTATGTATATGTGGTGGCCAACACCCGACTTTCGCATACGACTTATGTAAATAATTTACGAATACCCATTTGTGATGAATAGACGGAACCTTATACATACAATTTCGAACTTCGTCGATGTAGTGAGTGGTAAATATGGAAAAATGTTCATGATTACTATACTTCCTTTTGCTTTGTAAAAGAAAGTATAATTTGTTAAAAGTAAAAATAAACAAATATTCTGAAAAGTCTCGCTGTCGAAAAATTTATAAAGGGTGTTTTTTTAAGAGGTTGCCGATTTTTTTTTTGAATAAAACACATATAAAATTATGAAATGACCAAAATTTTTTTTTATTTGGTAGATAATTTTTTGGCATTTAACATTTAAACACAATTTCTGGCATATGGCTACCACGACTATTTTTCACAAATGTCATTCTGGAGGTCCAATTTTCCAGCACTTTTTCAAGCATTTGAGGGCGTATGTCAGCAATGACACGTTGAATATTGGTTTCCAAAGCGTCAATCGATTGAGGTTTATCCACATAAACCAATGACTTCACGTATCCCCACAAAAAGTAATCGAGTGGCGTCAAATCGCACGAACGCGGAGGCCAATTCACCGGACCATTTCTCGAAATAATGTTGTCGTTGAAAGTTTCTTTCAATAAGTCGATTGTTTCACGTGCTGTATGGCAAGTGGCACCATCTTGTTGAAACCACATTTCATTCATATCCATATCTTCAAGATTTGACAACAAAAACTCATTTAACATGGTTCTGTATCGATTTCCATTCACGGTAACGCGTCGTCCTTCCTCATTTTTAAAGAAATATGGACCGATGATCCCACCAGCCCATAGACCGCACCAAACAGTACATTTATCAGGATGCATTGGTAATTCTAGAACGGCGTGTGGATTATCTTTGCTCCAAATGCGACAATTTTGTTTGTTGACGTATCCATTTAACCAAAAATGCGCCTCATCACTGAAGAGAATTTTACGGTAAAAAAATGGATCTTCGTTCAATTGATTTAACGACCAATCACTGAATTCACGGCGCAAACGATGGTCGTGTGGCTTTAATTCTTGCACCAATTGAATTTTGTATGGCACCAAACCCAAATCTTTACGTAAAATTTTCCATAAAGTCGATGGACAAAGTCCAATTTGCTGAGCACGACGACGAATCGATAAATTGTCGTTTTCTTCGACACTGGCCTCAACGACAGCAATATTTTCTTCTGTACGAACTCTTCTCATTCTTGTCGGTGGCTTGGCATCCAAAAGAGTGAATGTAGACCGAAATTTGGTAATTACGTTCTTTATGGTGGTCTCTGACGGACGATTATGTGCACCATAAAATTCACGAAGTGCTCTATAAACATTTTTAATTGAACACTGATTTTGAAAATAAATTTCCACGATTTGAAAACGTTGTTCTGGAGTTAACCTATTCATAATGATTTGCCAAACAATACTGAGTAGAAATGCCACTTTGAGCTGTCAAAACAACTGTCATAAAATAAAACGACATCTATCGGAAAAACAAACCTCCTAAAAAAACACCCGTTATATGTACTACCATAAACAAGTCAAACTTTTTGATTTCGAATAACATACGAGGATATGTACGTAAATAAGAGCAGCAGTATCAACCACCATGTACAAAATAACTCGGCACAAGAAGTTTTATTTATAAAATTTTCCTAAGAAACGCATATGACGACAAGTTTAGTAAACTTAAAATTTAATCATAATAAGCTCTAACTTAAGATTGCAAATTACAACACTACTATAATGATGATATTTGCATCAGGTTCTAATTTTATATTTCCGTCTTATAAAATAATTAGATTTGAAGTTTTACAAATACTCTGGTTAATTGTTTATACCTTTATTAAAATGAATATGTATTTACAGAACTATCAAAATTTGTCAACCGCTCTCCCAATTGTTAGCGAATTGTCAAAATGTGTGTGATCTAACGTCGTCTTCTGAAAATTAATTTTATTAAAAAGCAAATAAAAATGAGTCGAATTTTGTTAAATAAAACTTTGTTGTATCAAATAACCGCTTAAATTTTTAAAAGTTATGGTGAACAGTTTTAGTACTAATACTTTACAATGTTTTCGTTTAATTCGTTTTTTTTTTGTTTGAAACTGTTATATTTGTTAAAAATATCTGCTAACAAGTCTAAGGGAGACTGCCATTTCCAATACACCGCTTTCCGTCAAAATTTACCGAAATATCTTAATTTAGGAGAAAAGTTTAAGTTTCATCCCGATGATTCAACCTGTCAAGCCTCTAAAGACACCGATTTAAATTTGGTTAAAAAATTTAATTGAAGAGATGTAAGGATTATTTCGGAGGAGAGAACAACACCAACAATACGTAAATCTTCGAATTAATAACTGGCGCTAATAACAAAACTATCGACACCCATCCACCGACGAAACGGGAGGTTAGCAGTGTCATTGCTGGAAATTTGGTGGAATACTGAGAAAATGGAAGGCATGGCTTGACTATAATGATTCCCAAGAAACTGAGAAGTATTTATCCAGATCCTTCTGGATAAAATTTCACCATCAATCAACTCGAAATTAAAAAAATAATAAGCTGGCCTTCAGGCCAGGGCGAAGGTGCACCGATCTTATCAACACTACACGCATCATGCGACCTGCAACATATAACAGAAAGTACAGAAGCTATCAGGTTTGGCTAACGAGGAGGGCTTGAGGCCAAAGAAATATTTAAATAAATATTATAAATATAAGTAATAGATAAATATTAGAACAACTACACATTCAATTACACTAGCAAAAATGGGTGGATCGGATGTTACAGATGTAACAACATGTTACACAAAGTCTGGAACACATATGTCCTATCCCGCAGCACCAAGCTAAGAAAGTTCAATTCGTGTGTAAAATCAGCATTGCTGTATGGCTGCAAAACCTGGACGCATACACTTAAAATTAATAACAAGCTATTTTAGATCGAGCTGCTTCTGGCCCAACAAAATAACCAATGTTGAGCTCCTTAGACAACTGAAACATGCAGTTATTGGGGCCCAAATAAGAAAGCGCAAATGGAGATGGAATGGTCACGCACTGAGGAAATCATAGAATGACGTAACAGAAAGATCTCTGGAAGATCTCTGAAAGAGTTGTAATACGGAAATGAACGATGCTATAACAAAAGCAAAACAACTCGTCAAGTCGTGGGTCACTTCTAAATTTAAAACGTTATGGATTCCTAGATCTAATACTCATAACATCGAAACCAAAAATAATTACTAATAAAGTAATACGTATAAAAAGTCAACGGCTTCCAATAGAATTATAAATATTATACTCATGTCATCCAAATGAAAAACAACGTATAGCGAAAATTTTTATAAAATGAGATTTACTCCGCATATGTACTTCTTGATCTTTTCTCAAGAAGAGAGGGTGAACTCATTGCGAATAATCTTTTAATATTTCCGAGAGGATAATTATTAAGAGATAGAAATTGTTTAATGACTAGTTTATTTTGCTCGTTGAACGTTAGATCGCTTCCAACGTTCCTCGAGCAAAACAAACCCGTCATTAAACAATTTCTATCTCTTAATAATTATCCTCCCTGAACTATTAAAAGATTGTTCGCAATGAAATAAATTGAGAAAAGATCAAGAAGTGCATATGCCAGACTAACATTTGTTTTATACATTATTTGTGTGTACAAGACTGTTCCTGTGAACAAACATTTTGAATATCAGTGAAACTAGCTTTAATGCATAGATAATTTTATGCCATTAATGCTTGAATATGATTTTGGCCATGTGGCCGCCGTGGCTAGCGCGTACATGGCGTAATCTGAAAGTCCAATTGTCGATCACTCTTTGCAGCAATTGCGGCCGTATCTCGCTAATAACTCGCCGAATGTTGTGTTCCAAGTGTTCAATCGTCTCTGGTTTATTGGCGTAGATAAGTGACTTATGATACAAAAACTGTACTTTACGTACAAAAAAGTTAGAAATCATGTCTCTATATCGTTCACCGTTGACTGTAACATTCCGTCCGTCATCGTCTTTGAAGACATATGAACCAATGATTCCGCCGGCACATAAAACGCATCAAACAGTGATTTTCTGTGGATATAACGGTGTTTCGGCAAAGCCTTGTGCCTTAAGCAAAATTTTGTTTGGAAAATCAACATTAATATCAATTTGTGCTTCAGCCCATTGGCCGAATTGGCGGCGTGTGCGATGGTCGGATGACTTTAATTCCTGCACAAGTTGAATTTTGTAAGCACGTAAACCAAGATCCTTAGATAAAATCTTCCATATAGTGGATGGACACATCTCTAGTTGCTGAGAACGACGTGGAATTGATTGATTTGGGTCTTCCTCAATGCTACGCACGTAGACCAAGATTCTTAGATAAAAATCTTCCATATAGTGGATGCACCCATCTCTAGTTGCTGAGAACGACGTGGAATTGATTGATTTGGGTCTTCCTCAATGCTTCGCTGTACAGCGTCTATCGCTTGTTCGGTACACACTATTTGACGTTGCAAAAACGATCCATAGTTAACCAAATTACCCGCTCTGATGTACGATTATGACGACCGTCAAATGGACGTTATGCACGATGAGTTTGGCGAACAGAACCATTATTTTGGTAAAAAAAATTCAACAATTTGCAAGCGTTGCTCTGGCGTGAGTCTATTCATTATGAAACGGCAAATCAAACTAATGTCAAAGCAAATGTCAGCTGTCACATCGCTTGTAAAACAAAACAGTGTTGCCAACTTAAAGATTTTAACTTGTAAAAAACACCCTTTACATATATTATTTGGAATAATTCTTTATATGGAGAATTGTCCGTCGATAAAGAATTAAGTTTACGGAGGATTGTCCGTTGAGGAATAGTTGTTCGGTGTCTTGTAGTGGCCGAAACAATCTGCTACTGTACTCTCTTCTCAGTGAAAGGCTAACCCTTGAGGGTTTCATGTCCACCAGTGGTTTTGGATGGAGTTTGGGAATTGTACTATTATAGTGATGTACAATCATTGTAATGGTAATGGTGATGTAAATTGTTTACCAGCGAAAATTAATTGATGATATAATTATCTATGATTGTGACGATGTAAGAAAAATAATGTCTTCCTGTTCATCAGCAATTGTGATTGGAGTTTTAAGTTTAATGTTTGATTTCAGTGAATTATGTGTTACCCAAAAATGCGGACAGTATTTTCATTCCCGATATTTGTTCGGGCAAACCCGAAACTACATAGGCTGATTTGATTATATCAATAAAGACAGATTGTTGATTCTGATTTTAATACAAAGTGCTTACGAAGTCGTCGTATCATTTTGTATGGGCCTTCATAAGGTGATGTGATGCCAGTGCTTACTTCACCTATTCGTACGAAAACATATTCACAAGTTTACAGTGACTTTGGCACGAATATGTCGTTTTGGATTGTTTTTGTGCGTGTCCATCTATCAGTGAGTCAGTGGCAACTTGGGGTGTAAGTGGGTATTCCAAAAAGAATTCCAAAGGTAATTTGATGGTTTGACGTAAACTAACATGATGGTGAACATTTTAGGTCATATTTAATTGTTATTCGGATTCCCAACAATATCAGTAGGATCTCTGAGCTCCAGTTGATGGTATTTTCATGAACTTGTGAGCTATTTTTAGTTAGCTATGAAATCGTTCAACCTTACCGTTTGCCTGGGGATGGTAGGAAGTACTCTATATTTGATGTAAGCCTAAGAGTTGCCTAAGGATTCAAACTGTGTAACTTGATTGGCCGTTATGTTGACCGATACGCCGAATCTAGAAAAGTAGTTTTCGACGAGATTGTTTCGACGCGATTGTTGGTGCGGACATTTCTTCTATGCAGTAAGCTTCTGGCCCTAACGTGAAACGATCTCCGCAGGTTAATATGTATGTAAATCCATTAGATGGTGGAAGTGGCCAAAATCTACCTAGTGGAATTTGGAAATTCCCCTATGGGTTAAATCATTGTTCATACTGGGCCAAAAGTATTTTAAAGTGACGTGTTTGCGAGTTGCTCGTACACTTGGATGTGCAGTATTATGCAGTCGAAGATAGTTCGACGTAACTTTAGAATGTACAGCCGATTGTAGTTTGTAGCTATTTCACAATAAATTGTCGAATCGGCTAATGGAAATTTATCTAGTTTCCATTTGAAAGAGCACCAATTTGTAAAACTATAGAGTAAGCGTGTTAGTTTTGAATCGTTATCTTGAACTTTCGCGATCGCGATTATTCGATAAATTGTGTTGGCGACCACAATATTTTTGCCTGGTATATATTGAATGTCTGTCGTGAATTGTGAGACAAAATCTAATTGTCGTGCTTGCCTTCGGTTGCGTTCTGCTTTAGAGGAATCTGCTCTAGTAACCGGTTTGTGATCGGTGAATTCCCCCCGTTCGACAAAGTAGTGAAAATGTTTAATTACTTGAAAAATTACAAGCACGTCTGATAATTTTTTGGAGGGGAATCCAAAACCGCGCTTATTGCTGCGTCATGTTTTGTGTCGTATCGTGCTGCTTCATTTTGACATTCTTCAATCCAAGAAAAATTTTGAGGCGTCTTGGGTTTCTTGAAAAGACTTGCCAATTGTGTATGGATTAGGACAACTATCACTGCGAGTTTTGTAATAAATCGGTGATAGTAATTTACCATACCGACAAGTTGTTGTATTTGCTTCACATTCTGTGGTGCTGGGAAATCTCTAATTCCATTAAAACGTCCTCCAGAGGGCAGAATACCATTAGAAGTAATCTGGTGACTGAGAAAGTCAAGATTGTTTGTCCCAAACACACATTTTGCGGTGTTGATATTGATGCCATAATTTGAAAATTTTTGGTAAATTTATTCCAAATGGAGTAAGCGTTGTATCTCTTGTTTTGAAACAACGAGAATGTCCTCAATATAAATAAAAACCAAAGCGAGACCTCTCAAAATGAAATCGATGAAACGCTGGAATATTTGTGCAGCATTTCTTCGTCCAAATGGCATTCAGGTGTATTAGAATATGCCAAATGGTGTGGTTATTACGGTTTTATGGATACCATCGGGAGCAAATTTCGGAAGTAGGAGATAAGGTAACGGTCAGGAATTGTGTCAGGGTTAAGCGTTCTGTAGTCCCCACATGGTCTTCAGTCGATGTCCTTCTTCTTTATCATGTGTAATGGACAAGACATTGCTGATGAAGAAGGGTAAGGTCCATCTAGATTCCTAGTTCCAGCACCATGTGTTGGAATTATAGAAAAACCTGATTTGTGGCGGATTGGATCAAGTCTTAGAATAGATCATTGTTGACTTACTGCGATACTGTACTGATACATTTTACTTTCAATTTTAGAGCGAATAGGGAGCTGTTTTTTGTGGAATGAACAAAGTAAATTTTAGTTGTGTTCAATGGAACTGACTTTCTTTGTTAAGGAAATTCACTATGCCCAACCAAATAAATAAATGTATTTTTATAACGGAGGTTGAATGTTATACATATCACATCGCCTGAGAAGTTTCAGGTCTGACACATAGATGGTGCCACAAATTAAAAACCCATATAATTTTTAAATTCTACCAACTGTCAAACGATATGTGTCAAAATTGCATTACATTCCGACTATTAGTTTACAAGTTACATTTGTTTTAGTGACTACTTTTGTTAATTTTAAAACAATCGAAATAAAAGAATTTCGTGTGTTGATTAAACACTGTTTTTTGATGGTGAGAAATACCGTTCAAGCAAAGCAGTGTCGACTATTGACTGATATGCTGAATTTAAACGTGGTCATACAACCACCGATGATGCACCACGCTCATTTGGCCACTAATGAGGCTGTGATCCAGAAAACATAAAAAAATCCACGAAATTTTTTTGAAAGACCGTAAAGTAAAGTTCCGTGAGATAGCTGACATTGTAAAAATATCAATGGAACGTGTTGGTCATATTTTGCACGAACATTTGTTCATGAAAAAGTTGCTCTTTCACCAAGACAACACACCATGCCACAAGTCGATCGCAATAATGGCAAAATCGCACGAATTGCACAATGAATTGCTTTCGCATCCACCGTATTCGCCAGATGTGGGCCCCAGCGATTATTACTTGTTTACAGGCCTAAAAAAACCTCCAGGGAAAGAGATTTGGCTCCAATGAAGAAGTGATTGCCGAAACTGAAGCTTATTTTGAAGCCAAAGATAAATCGTTCTATAAAAAATGCATCAAATGTTAGAGAGACGTTGGACTGATTGTATCGCTCTAGAAGAAAATTATGTTGATGAATAAAATGTATTTTTCCCAAAAATATTGTGTTTTCTTTGTTAGACCGGGAACTTTTCAGCCGATGTGTTACGTACCAACTTGCTGCATTTGTGTTGATTTTTTCGGATCTTTAAAATAAAATGGTGGCCGTAGTATTATCAAATTTATAAAGTTGTGTCTTCACAGATTTTCGTATGAGGCAATCATATTGTTTAATTATTCTCTTATTATTTTCAGGGTGGTACTCATATGACACTTAATTTAAACGTAATAACAATAATTTAACATATGATAAAACTTTTCAATGTGTAATGGTCCGCGGGGTATTAATTAATCTAGTATTAATTTAAGTAACCTAACGTACGGCAAAGAACTTCTATTTTAAGTTGGAACATTTATCAAAACATTAACGTTTAATTATAAAATAACAAGAAGTTTCAGGAAATTCCTTGGCGTTAGGAATATTATTTCAGTAAGATATATAAGTTTGTCATTAAATTACTATGCCACGATTGGTACTGGAAATCTTTCCATCTACTTCATATATATTAATTTCATTCAATTAGTTTATTAGTAAGATCGCCCTGTGTGAATTGGAGCAACATAGTAAATATTTTTGCAACTTTCAGTAGCATTTTTTAATTTGATTTAATTTCAGTAGTTCGGGAAAGATCAAACTAATAATTTTTTTTGTTGTTTAAGCCGAAATGTATTAATTTAGAATTAAATTTTAGAAAGTCCTAAAAATGCCTCCAAATAATAATAATTCTTTTAGGTTGCTGATTTAAAGAAGCAGTTGATGAAGATCAATACCATTAGTCACCATTCAACCGTTATCCTTTTTTCCTAGTATAATAGAACTGCATTCTCTTGTGACGTACATCGCTAAGTGTAATAATAAAAATAATAGAAATCCGTCTAAAAATAATAGAAATACCTTTCCCATTTTTACCTTTTGTTATATGTAGCATGCTGTATACACAGGTACGGCGTTATTCGGGACACTTGTCCAGAACTTCGTCCTACAGTATAACCAAACAATCAACTATTGAAGATCACCGTTTTCCATTATTTCCTCCAAGTCGAATGAGATCGGGATTATAATAACTGGGCATGTCTATGACTAGCATTTAATGTTGGTTTGGAAACTCTTTCCCTCCAATCAGCTACCTGATTGCTATGTAAAAGTTGCTGGACCCGGTGAAGCGACTGGTACCTGTCATGTGCTTATTTACAGTATTATGAAAATGCGACGATTAGAGCGATCATTTACTTTTGGTTTAGCCCCGTTTCTCCATATTTGCCATAGGACTCTTTCAATTTAATAATGTTATTGATAATTTTTTCCGATCAGTTTTTGCACCAAATTTTATTTTCCATTGGTATTTCACATTACGTGGAATAGATTTTAATAAAAATAAAAATTATTTAACAAAAAAAATTAAAATGGAACGAGGAAAGCGATTGACAGACGAAGAAATGATTGCCATTAATGCGGCAATTATTTCTTCGTCTGTCAACCGCTGTCCTCGTCACCTTTTAATTTTTTTTTTGAAACAATTTTTATTTTTATTAAAATTTATTCCACATAATGTGAAATACACGTATGGAAAATACAATTTGGTGATTTTTCCTATTATCTTCTCTATGATGAATTTACTGGTTTAGTTTATGAGGCAAAATAATATTCAATTTTACTGTTTTTCGCCCACAAAGTTTTGTCCGAGTTAATTTTTTTCTGAATCAAATAAATTGTTTTTGTTTGTTTTGATATCAAAGACTAGAGAAAGATGTATATTTTGTTAAGCAACAAATTATATTTTAAATTCAACTATATATCTCCTAAAAAACAGCTGGGGCCAACTTAATTTCACTGAATGTATTAAATTAAGGTTAATACATCGTCCAAAAATTCAATTTAATTTTTCAACAAGAAATCCTGCTATAAAATTAACATAAAGTGTATATATGGCACACACGCACATTCACAATTCACCATTAACATCATCATTCCTATTCAGCGACTTATCATCACCAAACAACAAAATTAATCAATTTCTTATTTTCTCACACATCGCTGATTTCTATGAATTTCCTTTTAATGTTCGAAATCACATACTTATCTCACAAAGAAATAATGGTGAAGACGTAAAGGAAAAACGACGATAAAAAATCATTATCGCGCTGTTGTAAATAGAAAATTCGTTCCGCTTTTACGAAAATTTAAAATTTCATTTAGTTGTTTTTATTGTATTTATAATAAAAGAGTGTATTATAGATTCTCATTTATGTCATAAAAGGTATGAAAAGATATGACATAAGAACGTGTGTCTTATTATGTACAGTTGATTTTCAGATACATATTACCTTCCTCGGCGTGTGATCATATAGTCAATATCCATTAAAATCCTTCTTTTGCTAATTTCCATTGGAATGATAGTGTACACGAGATAAACCTGTTAACCATTTTATGACTTCATTAATTTTTAATTTGTTTTCTTGTTGCTCTTGTGATACAACCACACATATTTTGTTATGCCGGCGACTACTATCCATGATATTGAATTTGTAATATAGAAAATAAGAGTTCTCTATATCATGCAATGCGTGCTCATAAGAATTTTCTAGATTTAACGTACAAAATTATTTATTTCGCTCTGTTACACTTGTTTGAGACAGAAATATTTAATGGTGATGGGACGACGGCTTAATGGTGAAACGAGAAATTTAATAGCCGCCATTCTAAAAATACTTCTCACTTTCATAATAAAGCCGTTTATAACTTTTTTATTTTCCTGTTTCATGAAATCTCAGTACCAATTAGGTATATAGGTTTATATGTATTTTTTGTACCTCATAGTACCATATACCGTTTACTCATTCGAAAGTGGCACGAAAAATATCGCAAAATGTGAAATTTAGTTACCTAACGATAACCCTTTTATTATATGATGGAAATACGTCAAAGAATCTTTTCCAATAGCAAACCTTGTTTCACGATCACAACACAATATTTTCTGATTTTCCAGGAAAACAAAACCTGTTTGCAGCAAACGTAAAAATCATTTATTCTAGCCAGTTTGTATGAACAAAAAAAATTCGAATAATGGTCAAGTTTTCTTGAATATTTATATACGACAACTACTATTCATTTTTAATAGATCAATCATTAGTATCAAAACTTAACTTATGTTACAACTTCTCATCACCCCTCATCCACCCAGACTACTAAATTTGACTAGTTTTAATCGAGTAAGTTTGAAAATATATTTCAATCAGTTAGAAAATTTCGGTCGTTTCTCATGATCCACCCCCGCAATTATGCAGTTTATTTGAACTAGCTTACAAACGCCAAATACCGAATAACTAAACCATGCGTAAAGAAGGAAATAGTTGTTAGTAACACAATAAAATTTATACATTTATCGTAAAACAAAAAAATATTAATTTAAGATTAACTTAGGATAAACTTTCTATATTATTTATTATTATATTATTTATTTCATAAATCACCGGACAAGTTAAAGCTTCGGCACTTGGACCGGGAGGTGCTGGGTTCGAATCCCATCAGAGGCATGCAAATCGAATTTTCATCATCGATTACGATCGGTGATGCTAATAAATACAACTAAGACTCTCTGATGGAGTGCAGAATTCCGTGTCACGCGCCGACCCACCTTCCATGTCAATGTACAGGTTGACATGGAGCTTGCAATGTGCAAGCTCCATGTCAACCTGTACATGCCATAAATCACTAAACAATTACATATTGACAGTATTATGGTAACATTCGTGCGCCGAAATATTGACTTTATTTACCTGTCGTAAATTTGAGCGCTCCATTTGTTGTAAATCGCATATCCTATCAGAAAATTAATATTACCTCATATAACTAAACTGGTGAACAAACGTATAAGAAAATATCGCCCTAATCGATGAAATCGTCAAGTTTCATAAGGTTCTAAAAATTCTATATACCCTAATAGTGCCTAGAGTTTCTAGCATCCATTAATTCGTTAGGCCATTTAGTTTGCACGTAAAAATAAACAAGATTGCATTAGGCTTCAATTTGCTTTGACCGAGTAGGTCAAGTAGTCTAACTTTGTTTAGTATTAAGCATAAAATGAATGCATTAACGAATTATGGTGCGTTATACTCTCTAGGCACCATTAACTTAGAATTAGTTAGCATTTTAAGAAACATGTTGATTAGATAGATTAGACCAATATCTGATTCCACTATCAAGGGTACCAATATACCAACATTCTACAATTACGTTATTATGTACAAACTGAAATGCATAATGAATTATATGGTGTTGACATTTACTCCAGGCACCATTAGGCAGAATTCATTGAGCTTTATGAAACTATGCTTATCTGGTTCCATTATCAAGTTCCAACGACCGACGAAATGAAAAAGTTAAATCAAAATTGAAGGAAAATAATAGTCCTGTTAATGATATTATCGATTCGATTTTTGAAGTTCAATTCACTGTCATATATATATATATATATATATATATATATATATATATATATATATATATATATATATATATATATATATATATATATATATATATATATATATATATATATATATATATATATAACAATCAAATCTCAAATGGACGAAACTCTGATAACAAGATCCTTATTGGTGTAATAATCACAAAAATGGGTTACATTTAATTCGTAATCAAAAATGGGGACATCTATGATTACGTTTAACTCGAGGTTATTGACCAAGTTGTTCAAGCCGTTCTGCAAAGGATATATTTTAATGTTAATAGAAACTAGAAATATCTTTATAAATTTCCATGGCATCAGCATTTATTTAAATGGTTGATTTGTTAATTACGCGTTCAACGTCGTTAAGGAATAGAATGAAAAATTTGTAGCCTAGTGGCTTTTCAGGGGCACTCCAAAAGACGCCATGAACGAGCAAGATGAAGATAACCGGAACAGCACTTGATATCTTCGTTCTTCAAGATCAGAGGCTATTAGTTTAAATATGACGTTTTTATGGGAAACTCGATCAATCGCTTTAATGAAGACAGCGGCAATCGTATCCACTTCTCTTCCGGACTCCATCGTATTCAAAGTTACCACATTGTCATTTTTATTGTAGATGTATGTGTTTGTGAGAATCGCTCCAAGGCCAAACCTATATCCGATTTCCACGCGTCTTTATTATTTTGTACTGTTGGTCCGAATTCGGTATGCTTGGTCAGTATGCAATAGGTTGAAACCAGTTACTGTCTCTGTCGCTTGGAGGTATCACATGCAGCGTCATATAAATTAAAATACACTTAATAAACACATTCTATCACTTGTTTAATTATTTCGCAAAAAAAATTTTTTTTTTAATTTGTTCAAAAATTTTAAAAATTACTCGATCGATTTCGACTTGTTAGGTCATCATCAGGAGTATCTACTGATTTGTAAAAATAAAAATTTTGTTATATATAGTAGAAATAAGCAAAAGGAAATAAAAGAAGGAGGGACAAAAAATAAGCAATAAAAATTAATCTATTGATCGTTCCAACCATCTGTTGTTTACACAGAAAAATTACAAATAAAAAAGGGAGTGGAATAGCAGGTAAGCGATTAGTCATCGGCTGAGTAACGAAATTCAAGATATATTGAAGTACATTTATTTACACGACGTATTAGTCATATTATTAAGAGCGTGTGAATAGAACAGAGCGAGATCCGTAATTGGTGAGAAACGGATTTCTCTCTGTTCGTTAAGGATATTTTGGTTAAGGAATATAGTGTAACAAATTGATTATTTACGGAACACACGATAATTTCTTTAATATCTCGTGCACTATATGCATCAATCAAGTATAATGTAGTGGTGTCCATTTATGCAATGTACTTTCACGATACTTGCAAACGGAATCGATATTGATGATTGGTGCAATACAAAGTAATCGAATAAATAGCTCTTCTTTAAATAGTAAGTGTAATGAACATTTAAGAGTGAATGTACTGAGACATGTTGGCGCGCAATTTCTAGTTAGACGAGTTCTATATATTAACAATAAAAATTGAACGAAGCCAAAATTTTTATGTTTTGTGGTAGGGATTCTGCGGGGAAACGAAAAAGATATATAAACCCATGGAAAAATGCACAAGGAGGTCGGGGGATGATCAAGAGTGGACTTAAAATTAATTTACGTGTGCGCTTCATTTAATTTTAAAAAAAAAAAAACAAAAAAAAAACGAAAAGATACCATAAATTAAAACAGTGTAAACTTTGTGTAAATTAAAAAAAATGTTATGTAAATTCGAACATGTAAAGGTATAAACTAATTATAAAAAAAAAATAAAATAAAAAAATCAACTAAATAATTGTAAGATTCTAAAATCAAAAGAAAATTATATATTAAATTAATTTTTTTTGTTTGGTAAAAGATTAGAATTGTGTTACATCTTACATGAGTGTATAATAAACTGTAAAGCATGCGGAATATATATATATTATTAATAAAAGTTAATATGTAAAGATGGGAAAAATTTTATGAAGTGTGCAGTTTTTTTATTCAATCCGCTACACCAATTTTTTGAACATTTTCATGTCGTAGTAGTGATACATTGTCTGATCAATGATTGTGCAAGGTCGTGCGACACTAAAATGGATTTTGTGTTTGTGACGATCAGTTTATAATAATCAAAAACTTAAAACATTATCTATAATAATAATAATAATAATAAATACTGAAAAAGTGTACATGCAATAATTAATAATAAAAGTAATAATAATATTGACTGTAATAACTAGTTCCGTGAACCGTGCTTGGTGTGTAAATTGACCACAGAACATAAAATTAAGAATTCCGTATCACTAGGTGGTCATGCCGCTCATATAGATTACACCCAAGACCGACAAGTATATACCGAAAAAAGTACCATTATCGTGATTTTACTCAATGCGTACAATAATATCAGCTGTAACACGAACCAGTACATGTGGACTCCCGAGCTACATCAAAGACGTTATATAAGACGAAGGACATCTGCAGCAGAATCTTCCGAATCCGGTAAATTGGTGAGATAAATGAACACGCATACCGCTAAGGACACCATCGTTCATCACAACAACAAAGGAGTTGGTGACGTACCTCTTAATTTATTAAATAATTTAATTTTTTTTTTTCAATTAGATTTTGTCTCTTTAAATTTGGTCATTGCTTACATTTTGCTCTTTAAATTTTAATTTTATTTTTGTTTTCAAAAATAGTAGTAGTAGAGTAGTACATTTCATTCAAAGATTTTCTCGTGCATTTTTGTGAATGGTTTCTTTTTTTTTGGGTTTGTTTATTTTACTTATTTTGTTCATGCTTTTCCCTCAATGACTTTTGGGACTGCGTACACTAAGCGAAACAAGTTTTATTTCTTTTTGATGATCATTGACTCTGTGCATTTTGGGTATATTATTTTCGTTGTGTATATTTAATAGGTAAAATGCTTCAATAGTTGTGTAATTATTTGTGGGATGACCTTAGTATAAGCGGTATATTTATTGACAAACCATATATAGCACACCATAAGACAATTTAAATTATTATAGATATCTTTATTGTAAAATGGCTGTCGGCGGTACATGGCAAGATCCCTCCCTAGCCACTGAAAGCTACCCGAATTATGAGATGTGGTATGTGCCGTCGAATACGACCCAAGTCATTCGTTACAATTGGCGCCGAAACAGGGACCAAAGTTATGGGTCAAACATAATATAAAGTAATTATTCGATAACTGATTATTCAGTTACTAAAAACATCGGTAGCCCTAAAAAGGCATCCGCGTGGCTTCACCATGAAATTGTATAGAGTTGTTTTTTTTACCGCTTAAGTTTCTAGCGGTGTACTCTTTTCGTTTGAGCATTTACCCTTAAGGTCATTTAGAATTTTTATTTGTTAGAGTAACTTTCATTTTTTTTATAGTCTACTCTTAATTTTTTTTTGAAACAGCAATAGAAATGGCGGAAATCATGATTGACGATTGACAAAGCTGAAATATAATTGATTGTTCCGTGAATCGGTCCTCTTATATTTGTGTTTTGGAAATTTCTCAATGATTAATTCAAATAATTTTTTTTATGTATTTTAAATTTCAAATGTGTTTTTTTCAATTTTTATTTAATTTAGCTGGCATTAGTTTAGTCTTATAGATGGATGATTAGTTTATTCGTCATTCGGTTGATGATTCGATGAATTCGAATTCCTCGTTTGCGATAAATGAAGTAATTACTCTTTAATGCTAAAATTCAATTTAAAAAGTTTGTCTTGGGAGTAGATTTTGTAGATAAAATTTCAATTTGGATTATTTTTGTATTAATTTTGCTTATTATGGTTAAGTCAGACCAAGTCACCACAATGGGGAGAATATTTGAAAAACTAAATTAAAAGTTGTGGAGACTTAAATAAAATATACCGTGCTAATACTAAGCCATCATCCCATTCATGTATAAGAGAAAACAAAGAAAACGTTTGAATATTTTTTTGAGTCCAAATTTCATTTAATTATAATTTGAGCTAAATTAAATTTTTTATTTTGGGTAATATTGATATATTTATTACGAAAATAAAAATAAAATTTAAATTGTGTACGTCTGCGTATTTTAGTTCATTCTTCAATTATTACACTGCATATTTATATTATTGTTTATTGTACTAATACTTTATTATATTGTGTTTCAAATTTTGGGTCATTGCATTGAGCAGGTTAAAATTAGTCTTAGATTTTTTTTTTTTACCATTTTTTGTATTTCATCGATCATAAGTCTATTAAATCGCCTACCCTCGTTACGTTGTTCATAAATTTCATTTTGAGTTTCGAGAATTTTTTTTACAATCTAGGATTTTCACTCCATTTCACTGTAACAATATGGAATTTAAATTGCTATCACAAAGTTTATCTGCAGAAGAATTAGAAATTGAATATCTAGTCCGTGGCCTATCGTCTGTGGAAGTTGGTTCGGAAGTTAAATTTATAAATCTTCTCCAGAAAGAATTTGAAAATTCAGACCTAAAACCCAAACTGTCTCATGTTACCGATTCTCCCGACGAAGAATTTAATCTAATTACGGCCAAATTTGATGAATTAGAATCGAAGTTAGAAACGATTGATGATAATGCATCGCTGGCGCAGAGACAGTCATTGTTGATGAAACTTATGCATTGGAAAGACAGGGCAGTTAGGTTGGCAAATTCTTTTCCTAGCGTACCTTCCATCTCTCTCTTTATTAAAACTTTCGAAAGAACCATTCGTAGTTTGGGACGTGATTTAAAGAAATTTGATGCAAAAACCCAAACACATTCAAAAACTATAATAAATAAACCTTCAACATCAAAAGGTGCTGAGCCTTCTGAACTTCTCGACCTAGGTTCCGATCGTGAGTGTGATAATTCAGACCTAAATGCTACTTTTGAAAGCAGATTCTCCAAGAAGATTGAGGAAATGACCACGAATTGTTTGAATCGGTTATCAAAATTGAAAACATCAACAAGCGTTGAGCCGCCACGTCGTTCAGAAACACTCAAATCTTTAAATCGTACCAACGTCGTAAATCAAAGAAGCGAAAATGAGAGTAATTCGGATTCTTCTTTGGATAATCATGCAAGAAATCGTCGACGAAATAATCACGAGTTTTCGAATCGGCATTCGAGAAAACGTTCTGATCCCACCAAATGGAAACTTTCATTTTCTGGTAAAGACAGAGGGTTTGATAACATCCAGGATTTTATAATGAGGCTTGAAGAGCATGCCTATCAAGACGATGTTCCAAAACGAGAATTAGTTACGTTAATGCGGAATTTTGTTTCTGGAGTTGCTGAAAAATGGTACTATGTCTTTATAAGGAAAAATAAAGATGCGCCTTGGAGACAACTCAAATCAGCATTATTGGAACGGTTTAGTAGCATTGAGAGTGAACGGGCACAACGGCGATATATTCGTGGTAGAATGCAAGAACCCAGAGAATCATTTAATGATTTTATATTGGAGATAGAGACAGCAAATTGTAGACTCTCGCGACCGCTGGCCGAGGATGAAATTTTGGAGATCGTGTTAGACAATATGAATCCTGCGCTTAAGAATGTGACTCAAAGTAGAGAATTTGATGATATAGAAAATCTTAGAAAAGTTTGTTCCAACTACGAGAAACTTTGGTCCACTTCAGGCTACGACCCACGGAAACTTATCGATCCAAGAAATAAACGAGTACGTATAGTAGAGGAGGTAATGAGTCCGAACTGTGAATTCCAAACTAAACATTCGAAGGAATACACCAAGTGCACTACCGCAAGCGATTCCTTATTTCATAGTGATCAAGACGATAACGAACATCACGTCAACGCTATTGAACGCCGCGACAATATTATAATATGCTGGAATTGTAAGGACATTGGACATGTCTTTTCCAAATGCCCCATCGAGAAAACCCATATTTTCTGTTTTGGTTGTGGTTTAGCTGGCAAAAGTGTTGACGATTGTTATAGATGCCAGAAGAGACGATCGGGAAATTATCATCCGAACGCGCTCAAAATTGGGGAACCGCGTTCGGAGAAAACCAAAAACCCCAAAAATCATCAAATGTATCAGAATTCACAGTCGACCAGCCACGAATAGAGTCGCTACCAACAAATTATCCAGTCAACAAACGCCTCATAAGAATCATCCGTTATTGGAGGGAGAAAAGGAGAATAAGTCACAATTGTTCTATTTTAACACTCACTGAATTTAAAGAAAATGATCCTCGTCCGTATTGTAAAGTTTTCATCAAAGATAAACTATTGTTCGGATTACTAGACAGTGGAGCAACGCTAAGTGTCTTGGGTAAAGGAAGCACGGAGCTCATAAAACATTTTGATATTCCATTCAAAAAAGTAAATTCGACTATACAAACTGCGGATGGTTCGACGAATAAAGTTTTAGGGTATATTACCTTACCAGTTACCTATAGAAGTAAAACTGAACCCATTACCTTTTGCATCGTTCCTTCTCTTCAATCGGAAGTATATTTGGGTATAGACTTTTGGAGAAAATTTGAAATAGCTCCACAAATCGTTTCCGAAATCGCAACTATAGGTGACTCTAATCATATTGATAGAGTACATCACAACTTAAATAGCGACCAACGAGTAAAACTTATCCAGGCTGTCGAAAAATTCCCGTCGTTCGCTGTCAAAGGGTTAGGTAGAACCCACTTGGTAGAACATTTAATCGACGTTAAAAACACCACTCCTATCAAACAACGACATTACGCAGTGTCGCCTGCCATACAGTCCTTAGTTTATGAAGAAATTGATAGGATGATTTCCTTGGGAGTTATTGAAGAGAGTTCTAGTCCTTGGAGCAGTCCTATAGTGCTCGTTCGTAAGTCAAATGGTAAAATGAGGCTGTGTCTTGATTCCAGAAAAATTAATCAAGTCACAAAGAAGGATGCGTATCCGTTACCCATTATTGACGGTTTATTAGGACGACTCCAAGACACTAAATATATTAGTAGCATAGACCTAAAAGACGCGTTTTGGCAGATACCTCTTTCCGAGAGCTCAAAAGAGATTACAGCATTCACAGTTCCAGGCCGTCCTCTTTATCAGTTCTGCGTCATGCCGTTTGGGTTGTGTAATGCACCCCAAACCATGAGCAGACTGATGGATCGAGTTATTCCGCACAGATTACGAGATAGGGTGTTTGTCTATCTTGACGACCTACTCGTTATCTCTGCGGAATTCGACGATCACCTGGAACTGTTGAAAACAATTGCTGATTTATTATCGAAAGCTGGACTAACTATCAACGTCGAGAAAAGTCATTTTGCGCTCAAGGAAACGAGGTATTTGGGGTTCATTGTGGGTGAACATGGGCTTAAGACGGATCCATCGAAAGTGGAAGCTATCCGCAACTTTCCTTGCCCTACATCTGTAAAGCAGACACGGCGATTTCTAGGTATGGCCGGTTGGTATCGTCGGTTCATTCCCAATTATGCCGAAATTTCCGCCCCAATCACCAATTTACTGCGAAAAGGTGTAAAATTTGGATGGACCGATGATGCCGAGATGGCGTTCCAGACATTAAAAGATATGCTGTGTAGTGCTTCCGTTCTTCATAATCCTGACTTCTCGAAAGATTTCTTTATCCGGTGTGACGCAAGTACTCAAGGGTTAGGTAGTGTTCTTTTCCAAAAAGACGAAGACGGTTACGAAAAACCGATTATTTACATGTCACAAAAGTTAAATTCGGCTCAACGAAATTATACTGTAACCGAACTTGAGTGCTTGGCAGCTGTGGTTAGCATAAAAAAATTCCGACCGTACATTGAGGGGTACCGGTTCACAATTATAACAGACCACGCTAGCCTTAAGTGGTTGATGCAGCAGAAGGACCTAAGCGGCCGACTCGCCCGATGGAGTCTGAAACTACAAGGCTATGATTTTGATATTGTTCACCAAAAGGGTTCTGAAAATGTTGTTCCAGACGCCTTATCTAGGGTGCATTGTGAGACACTTGGGGAATTGCACATCGACCTGAATTTGATAAGTGGCGATTTGTTTGATAGCAGTAAGGTCGTAGATCCAGCATACATTGGGATAAGGCAAAATGTAGAGGCACACCCTAGTTATTATCCAAACCTAAAAATTCAGGACAACAAAGTTTTTATTCGTATAGAGCCTAAAAATCACGTACCACTTACTGACATCCCTACATGGAAATTGTGGATCCCCAGCGATGTGACTAAATCGCTCATTACAAGAGAACATACTCTTCCAGATGGTGCGCATTGTGGTATTAAAAAGACCATTGAAAGATTACGACGTATGTATTACTGGCCAAAAATGTCTAATGAAATTCACAATTTCATTGTAGAATGTGATACCTGTAAGCAGTCGAAGGCCATGAATGCGTGTGGTCGCCCTCCTCTGGGTAAGCAGATAATATCGCAAAGACCATTCCAAAAAATTTTCATCGACCTGTTAGGTCCGTATCCACGAACTGCAAAAGGCAAAACGGTAATACTGATTGTGTTAGATAACCTTACGAAATTTGTTTATCTTAAAACGTTGGCAAAAGCTACAGCTGGACCCATAGTTAGTTTCTTACAAGATGAGTTTTTTCCACTTTTCAGTGTTCCGCAAACCATTCATACTGATAACGGAGTCCAGTTTGTGGGAAAAGAGTTTAGTTGTATGGTTAAAACATTAGGCATCCAACATGTCAAAACTGCCTATTACTCTCCGCAGAGCAATTCATCTGAACGTGTAAATCGCTCGGTAGTAGCAGCTATACGAGCATACATTGGAGAGAAACATTCGTCATGGGATAAATTCCTTCCCCAAATAGCGTGTTCTCTACGAAACTCAGTACATGAATCCACTGGTTATTCCCCACACTTCCTTCTTTTTGGTTATCACCAAATTATTCATGCCAACGATTATAAATTACTAGGCGAACTAGACTTATTAAGCGATGGAACCATAAACTGGATGAATACAGCAGAACGTTTGGGATTGATACACGAACAGGTTCGGAGTAAGTTGCGACAGGCGTACGCCAACTATTCAAAACGTTACAATTTACGCACAAGAAATCGAACGTTGACCATTGGTCAAAAAGTGTATGTTCGACAACATCCTAGTAGCGATGCATCAAAAAAATACGTTGCGAAATTCGCCTATCCATTTCTGAAAGCTTTCGTGAAGGATAAACGTGGTGATGTGAACTATGTATTGGAAAATGAAAAAGGGAAGATCCTCGGCACCTATCACTTAATGGACATAAAGACTTGACTGTTCCTGTAGATAATCACTTTTTTTTTCAGCTTTGAATTTATCATCAGTGGTTGTTGACATCTTCAAATCTGCCCTGTAACAAATTGATTATTTACGGAACACACGATAATTTCTTTAATATCTCGTGCACTATATGCATCAATCAAGTATAATGTAGTGGTGTCCATTTATGCAATGTACTTTCACGATACTTGCAAACGGAATCGATATTGATGATTGGTGCAATACAAAGTAATCGAATAAATAGCTCTTCTTTAAATAGTAAGTGTAATGAACATTTAAGAGTGAATGTACTGAGACATGTTGGCGCGCAATTTCTAGTTAGACGAGTTCTATATATTAACAATAAAAATTGAACGAAGCCAAAATTTTTATGTTTTGTGGTAGGGATTCTGCGGGGAAACGAAAAAGATATATAAACCCATGGAAAAATGCACAAGGAGGTCGGGGGATGATCAAGAGTGGACTTAAAATTAATTTACGTGTGCGCTTCATTTAATTTTAAAAAAAAAAAAACAAAAAAAAAACGAAAAGATACCATAAATTAAAACAGTGTAAACTTTGTGTAAATTAAAAAAATGTTATGTAAATTCGAACATGTAAAGGTATAAACTAATTATAAAAAAAAAATAAAATAAAAAAATCAACTAAATAATTGTAAGATTCTAAAATCAAAAGAAAATTATATATTAAATTAATTTTTTTTGTTTGGTAAAAGATTAGAATTGTGTTACATCTTACATGAGTGTATAATAAACTGTAAAGCATGCGGAATATATATATATTATTAATAAAAGTTAATATGTAAAGATGGGAAAAATTTTATGAAGTGTGCAGTTTTTTTATTCAATCCGCTACACCAATTTTTTGAACATTTTCATGTCGTAGTAGTGATACATTGTCTGATCAATGATTGTGCAAGGTCGTGCGACACTAAAATGGATTTTGTGTTTGTGACGATCAGTTTATAATAATCAAAAACTTAAAACATTATCTATAATAATAATAATAATAATAAATACTGAAAAAGTGTACATGCAATAATTAATAATAAAAGTAATAATAATATTGACTGTAATAACTAGTTCCGTGAACCGTGCTTGGTGTGTAAATTGACCACAGAACATAAAATTAAGAATTCCGTATCACTAGGTGGTCATGCCGCTCATATAGATTACACCCAAGACCGACAAGTATATACCGAAAAAAGTACCATTATCGTGATTTTACTCAATGCGTACAATAATATCAGCTGTAACACGAACCAGTACATGTGGACTCCCGAGCTACATCAAAGACGTTATATAAGACGAAGGACATCTGCAGCAGAATCTTCCGAATCCGGTAAATTGGTGAGATAAATGAACACGCATACCGCTAAGGACACCATCGTTCATCACAACAACAAAGGAGTTGGTGACGTACCTCTTAATTTATTAAATAATTTAATTTTTTTTTTCCAATTAGATTTTGTCTCTTTAAATTTGGTCATTGCTTACATTTTGCTCTTTAAATTTTAATTTTATTTTTGTTTTCAAAAATAGTAGTAGTAGAGTAGTACATTTCATTCAAAGATTTTCTCGTGCATTTTTGTGAATGGTTTCTTTTTTTTTGGGTTTGTTTATTTTACTTATTTTGTTCATGCTTTTCCCTCAATGACTTTTGGGACTGCGTACACTAAGCGAAACAAGTTTTATTTCTTTTTGATGATCATTGACTCTGTGCATTTTGGGTATATTATTTTCGTTGTGTATATTTAATAGGTAAAATGCTTCAATAGTTGTGTAATTATTTGTGGGATGACCTTAGTATAAGCGGTATATTTATTGACAAACCATATATAGCACACCATAAGACAATTTAAATTATTATAGATATCTTTATTGTAAAATGGCTGTCGGCGGTACATGGCAAGATCCCTCCCTAGCCACTGAAAGCTACCCGAATTATGAGATGTGGTATGTGCCGTCGAATACGACCCAAGTCATTCGTTACAATAGATTTTCGAATTTCGTCAGATTCTAAGGTATCTAAACGTCTGCTTTTAGGTTGTATATGTAATATGTCTAAATTGTTGAAGCTAGCTGTATGATTTTCTAAAGTTAAGTGATTATGGAATGTTGATTGATTGCAACCAGATAAATGTTCTTTAGCTCTAACTCCAAAATTGAGCTCAGTCTGTCCAATATAGGAGAAACTACAATCATTACAAATAATCCTATAAACACCAAACTTGGAAAGGCGATCAACTCTAGGTTTACTGTTAAAAATCATTTTCTTTATTGTGTTATTATTATAAAAAACAAAACTGGTATTGGTATAATCGGACACGATGTTGCTAATCCGTTGGCTAGTTTTTCCTATATACTCTAAGCGACGCCACTTTTCCCGCCTTAGATTATCCGGCGGGGTACGGGTATTTATCCGTTAGAGCTTTACGCTTTAGTTTTTTTTCAATAACTTTAATATAGTCTTAGTTGCGTATCCGTTATTCGTTGCTATTTGTAGAATTATATTATGCTTTAAGTCATAATTTGAATTTGTCAAAGGGATGTTTATTAGTCTATCTATAAGTGAATGGAAAGCTGCCATTTTAATATTATGGGGATGTTTTGAAGAAAGTTTATCTCAAGTCCTGCTATATTTGGCAAATAACTATAGTCGTCGCTCGTTTGGTTCCATTTACCTTGCCAAGTTACTGTGAAAGATTTTCGATTATCCTTTTTATCTAACTCAGGATATTCGACCTTATTTGATTTGACTAATCTTTACAACGTAATAAAAACCTTTTACTACCTTCTGCTGCTTCCTTCTAAATGAAAACCATAATATAAAGGTAAAAAGTTCCAAAAGTGGAGGCAAGTGAGGATGGTAACATTTCATCGGCTTTAAACAAGCTATCTGGTATGGTGCACAGCTTTGTGGCGATGATGGAGAGAACTATAGATCTAATGATGCAGAATATGAACACGCTGATGCTGATTCACTTCTTGCAGTATCCTCCGTAACAAATAAGGTTGAGCTCAACATGGAGGGTATTAGCATGGTGTGGATTTGTTTTTTGAAGAACTCTGAATTTTTTATGCCTAATGGAAGTATTTTTTTGTTGTTGATGTTCTTTATAATACTTCCATATGTGCTTTTCCTCTACTAAAATTGTTATGTCAATCTATCAATCAATATGACTCTCGTCTGGAAATGGTGTGATATCAGCAGTGTACTGCCCTCCAAAGCACGCTATACAGAAATTGCAGGTTATTGATTATTTTCGTGTAATTATTTTGAAAAAGAGTAAAATATGTATTAAATACAGTGCTGGGGAAAAATGGTCAAACATATTTTATTGCAAATTAGAAAAAGACTCCTAAAACTTTGCTAAAATTACAAAACTTTTGAAAGCAATTGGCTTATTGTTTCATTTTAAATGTATGTATGACGTAATTTATTGAAAAAAAAATTACTTGCAATTTAGGGGCAAACCCCGAAAAATGCCAAAATAATCAAAATACCTTGATAAGAGTTAAGGTAATGGAATAAATTAAACCCTTTTTTTAATTTTTTTTTGTTTTTGATTGATTTATAGAAGTTCTATCTTTAATATTAATATTTTGTTGGTCCGCCAATTGCTTTTATTACAGCGATACACCTCCGATTCATTCCATTTGATAAATTTTTCAAAGTCGTAGGAGTTATGGATTCCCAAATCGTCATCAACAAACTTTTTACAGCTTGAATCGATTCTGGGCGCTTTCTTGCTACTTCTAGCTTCATTATAGACCAAATATTTTCAATGGGATTTAAGTCTGGACTATACGGGGGCCAGCTCAACACATCGATACTTCTTTCTTCAAAGTACTTTTTTACTTTTAAATGAAGAGATAAGAAAAAAAAACAATTTTTTCCCAGCACTGTATGTCGTTTCCCTTTTATTTTGTTTTTTGTTTATCTTGTCGTTTACGTTGTCTTTTAACAATGTTTAGTGTATTAACACAAAAAATAACGTTTTTTTTTATTTTCACCTCCCCTTTTTTGTAGTCTCGGACAGCACGGTTTTAAAGAACACGGAACCAATTAATCGAGTTCTTCGAGTGTTATCTGTATTTCGTTTAATATTGGTCCAGTTCTGCTATCACTTAAAAAGAATAAAAAGAGCGAAAATGTTCGAACATTGAATAATAAAATAAGGAAAACAACAACAAAAATCAAACAAATTTTAGTGCATTGAATGTGCACGTTTATATACAAGAATTTTGAATTATTCGTAATCTCTAAAAATCACAAAAATATAATATCAAAAATAATTTTCCATATATGTAGAATTGTATTTTTCTACAAGCTAAAACCTGACCTAAACAAATAACTTATCGAATTGCGGTGATTTAAATTGCATATAAATAATTTTTATAATCTTAAAAACATAATTTGTTGATATATAATATATAGGTTTCTACACAAAGCAACTGTAGTTTCATTTAAGATTTTAGGAAATATATCAAAAAAATACTTGAATCAATTTAATATTTTAAGTTGTTTATGGCCAAAACGTCACAAAAGAATAAAGACATTTTTTTGTTCAGGCTTTAGTCTGTCTGTATATACATAATTTAATTTTGCTTCCGTGTTAAAATTAAAAATCTATTGCAATGGAATTATTTTCGTAAGTAGTGTTAGTCTGTCATTAAATACGATCAAATCCATCTTATTTAGTAATGTGGCCTGTGAACCTTTTGCCGACGACTTCTCTTTTACTAATGTTTTTAATACAACACAAATGACTACTATGGGTGTATTTTATAATTTAACCCGAGCAAGCAGGCTTGTCCTGGGTAATGTTATGGGGTGAACCCTGGGTGTTTTAATTTTTTGTTCTCACCACATAGAAATTTCAAAAATTCTATGGTATAATAGCGAAAATTTCAATGTTCTTGATGAACTTGATATATTATTCGTGGATACACCACCTGGAACTGGTGATATACACCTTTATTTAGCCCAAAATGTTCCGGTAACCAACGTTGCGCTAGCCAGCACGCCACAAACAGCAGCGTTACAGGTTACAAATCGAGGTGCGAAAATGTATCGAACATTGATCGTTCCTATAATCGGATTAGTCGAAAATATGAGTTGAGTGGCGCCCAATTGTTTAATGGAAATAGATTTATTCACTAACGCGATCGAAAAATATTGTAATGAAATGGAGACAACAAGTTTAGGAAGTATAGCAAAATGTCATAAATAAACAACAACAACAAATATATGAGCACAATTATTGCTTATATTTGAGTTTATGTTTGGTTACTCTGGTGGTACGACCAAGATTATTTGCTAAAAAGATGGACATTTTTCAACTAAACCTGGATTAAATTGAGCGGGGCTTAGTTGAATATAAAGATTTGATTGACTAAAGAGTTGGATTTAAAATAATCCCGCTCGGTGAATGTTGAATTAAAAAATATGCCCTCTATTTTATTCCTTGAAAATTGAGTACATAAAACAAAAGGTAAAGTAAAATCCACGTTTAAAGTAAACGCGCATTCGATTCAACTGAAAAGCAACAACTCTTTACTTTAGAAATTGAGCTACATTTAATGTAGTATTAGTCATTTAATTGAGTTATTGAAGAGAAGAAGGCGTTCGTTTGATTCTTATAAATGGCAAAATAATTAGTTGTAAATTTTAGATTTTTATATATTTTCTGAAGTATTTAGACAAAATTTTGAATACAATTGGTTTTGTTCGTTCGTTGCAAATTATTCCATTTGTTGGTACATTCTGTTGCCGATTTCTGAAATCAAAATTATCACATTTAAAGGTAATGTAGTACAATATTTTGTATTTTAAATTAAAATTTTATTCGCTTCCACATCCAGCGCCTGCAAATGCTTCGAAACCATTTGCCACGCATGTTTCATTTGTTTTACATGGTTAAACGTCTCTTTGTATTGTTCGTATGTGTCAATAAGGTGCAGAGTCTCCGTTTTGGTCCATGCAGATCATTTTGCTAGAAAAAGAAAAGAAATGCGTTTTAACAAATATTATATTTTACATTGGAGATCTGTAGTACTTTCACTTGCTGTTCCACTGGGTGTTCCAATTCAACTGGCACTTTCGACATCTCCTTCACTGCAAATTCCACTGTCATCTACTATGTTATTTTCTCTTTCCAAATCTACAAATTCAATCAATTCTTCCATATCAACACATTCTATTTTTCAAAATTGATATAAACGTATGTATTTAGTAAATTATTTAAATACTATTAATTATTATTTGTATTATTGTTATATTATTATTATAACACACACACAAAACAAAAATTTACAATTAACTGTTAGTTAAAAATTTTCAAATTTATAAAAAAAACAAAAACCTATTTGAAGTATCTACACGAGCCAACTATCTCTTCAGTTAATTCAGTTGCTCAATTTGTAGTTGAAGTGAAGAGCAGTCAATCGAACATTCTCTTCACTTCAAATACTTCAGTTGTAGCTACTACTTCAATTAATTCAGTCCAATCGAACGCGCCTTAAATTACAATGAAAATGAACAGACGCCTACTTCGACCGATTAAGAGAAACTGACAACCATCTATCGTGACGCCATCATTTTAGCTAATAGGCGAGCAGTATAAGGCCCGTTGCACATTTCAGATAAGCTAAGCTATGGAACATAGTTGAGCATACTTAGTTTAGCTCGTTTATTTCATTGCGTTGCACATATCAACTATACACATCGCTCACACACATACATTGATGTTATCAACGCACATATAATGTTAATTGTTTTTCTAAACATATCTGTCAAAATACGAAGTTGTTGACATTACTTTCTTCAATTATACTTAAATAATAATATTAAAGTAGTAATATACATATACGATAATTATTTCTAGATTATAATATAGTTTGATAATATTTAATTTAATGTTTGTAACTTACGAATTTATTTAAAATAAAATATTGTTTCAATTATATTGGAATGTTTCCTTACTGAAATAATGAAATGTTTTGTTTGAGTTTGACAACCAAAATTAAATATGAAAAACTTTATATGAGCGTCAATAATATAAAATAGGAAAAGTTCAATGTGTGTGTGAGCGATATATTTTTTGTTAGTAAGAAGGTCAACACAACTCGAGCTAAGTTCGTTTGCATCGCTCGGAACAAAAAGACATAGCTCGCCTATCTTAGTTCAAATGTGCAGCGACCTATTTAAACTTTTATATTACAAAAACATAGCTTACATCGCATAGCTTAGCTTATCTGAAATGTGCAACGGGCCTAAATGATGGCTTTGATACGATCAAGTAGTTTTAGTGTTTTGACAAGAAAATTCTTGTATTGTCATTTAATTTTGTTTTCGTGTTAATAACAAAAAAGTATGATATTTTAATTACAAATTATTGTTAATGGAATTTATAATAGTTTTTCTTATTTACATAGTATTAGGCGTTGAATTATAATCGTCACAATGATTCATTTCTGATGAAAATTGGTAAGTAAAGTGTAAAATTTCATCGTACAGTATCTACAAATATAACGAAACCACTGTTGTGTCTATGGGAATTACATTTAGTTCTGTACTTTATAATGTATATTCTACATATATGTATAGATAATATACCATTGCCTCAACACACAAAACATATTTTCATTTTTATGATAAATTTCAAATTTTTTTGAATAACTTGACATCCTTTGGGATACTTTGCATCGTTATTGCAAAATACACTATATATTCACATCCTCGTACATACTCCGATTGTTCGTTTTCAAATTGCTAAGAATTTGAAAAAACCTTGTGTTTGTTTGTATACATTTGTATACGATTATAGTAACAAACAAATCAATTTGGAATTTTTGCACTTTATTCCAATAAAAGAAATTAATATAATCGGAACCCAATTACAAATGTACCGTATATAACGTATGCGATTAATTTGACAGTAGTTCAGAATGTTAAAGAAGACATAACCGCATACATTCTTGTTCAACTTTCCAACTCTATTTATCACACAAATCCAGACTGAGTTTTCGTTGTATCATATTTAAAACTAAATGTTGCATTAGATCCCGAAAAAAATCAGCCACGCAAACATATACATACTATATACGAGTATGTAACAGGACGTAACAATTATTGCGAAAATTTATGAAATCGGAAACAGATACATGTTTTTGTTGCGACATAAGAATAATATTAACTTGACTTTCCACCACACTGTGATACGATTTTCTATTATGTTTGCATTACCTCCTATGTAACGCAAACCATTGCTTTGAAATCCCTACATAGTGTTATTTTTATACCCGAATACGATATACAAGAATAATTTGTCACATGAAAGCACACTAATGTGTGTTATTTGAAATGAAATACAATGAATTTATTTTTTGCGTATAACATTACTAGAATCGGAAAATGTCCAAATAAAAAATCCAATTCCACATAGTACAGAAGAAAGAGCAAACATTTTTCCAAATGAAAAATGTCTTAATAACAAAATGATAATATTAATTTGATTTTCAAAATCATTTCGTGAAAGACCATTAGGCATATTGTATTATAATTTGTGATTTAGCATTAGGTATAAAAAATTATATAATGAATGAATGATATAATGAAAACCTTATAAAAAAGTTAAAAAGTTTAAAGTGTAAAATGGCATGTTGCCGCGTCAAATAAAAACTGAATGTTGAATCGCGTTAATGGCGTACGTATTTTTACGAATTTGGCCTGTCGATTCGGATCGTATCACTGGATTAAGAATACCACTATAAATTTGACGGTTTACAACAATACTTCTCTTAACTTATTCAAATTCCGGAATATTTCCGATAATACAGGAAATATTTTTACAATTATTTTATAATATTCACTTAACGTACAATAACAACAATAATATTTTCAACTTTTTATTAATTCACATTTCACAATAAACAATAACTTTAAAACTAATTTCATTTTATTGACTACTAGAACTTTTCCCGGTCGGCGATTGATCGTCGTAGAGGAAGGACGTGTTTTTGTCTCTCCTTTAAATAAATAAAAAATTTATTTTAAATGTATTTTAATTAACTAATAAAAAGTATAATATTGATATAGTTGATAATTTTAATAAATAATAATTTCAATAATAATTTGCGTGAATTTAATAAGTGAAGTGAATAGTTGTACATATTGTATATTTATTTTAATCTGTGTACGGTGCGCTTGTGATGGTATAGAATATGTACATAACAATTTTCGTTTATATGTATTTTGATACCGTTGCTTGAACGCAACGTACGCAGTGTATGTAAATCTTCAATATGTATGACTTTTTTGATTCCAATGGATGCCTAAGATAAGTGTTTTTCATTATTTTAATTCATATTTTTCTGAAATAAATTTTAATTATATAAAACATGTATTTAACTGTTTCTATTTGCGTAAACGTGTTAAGAGAGGAGCGTAAAATAAAATACCATTTCATTTATATGTTTTGGTTTAGTATATTAAATATATACATACATTTCTATTTTTTGTTTTTGCGCTTGTTGCGTGAGTGAGAACTGAGAATAGATTATTATGATCATGCTTAGTGTTTTATAATTTATCCCTTCCAAGTTTCAACTAAAAAAGAATAAACAGGAAATAGACAAATAAAATACATAAAACAAAATTTTGAGGGGATAAATATATGACGAAATTGGATAGAAACTAAACAAGCATGATCGTGGTTATTCTGTACTTTTCGTTTTCTCCTTGACAGATGAATTCATTCATTCATATACACCCATCCTCCGATTTACACGGTAGATTGGTTCCGCGGAAAACGTATTATCGCATTCATATATACAGATCCTTGTAGAAGTATAAATTAATAATTTATTAATTTGAATTTTAGGTTTTAGTGTAACATTAAATTAAATTTCTTAAATTTCTTATTATTCTTGTTTTGAACGTGAAAATAATAATTTAACGAATTTTGGAACTCTAGTTTAGGACATGTAGAGGTAGGCGGCTGTGATCGAATTGGAATTGTTGGCTTAACTTTATAACTTTGCTATTTCTGCGAATATTTGAATATTTGGAATTACATGGAAGCTACGGAGTACATTTGAAATGCAGTCAAATTTGCTATATGTAGATAGTTTTTCGGGATCATGCACTTTTTAATTAAATTTTTTTCTAGATTATTTGGAAGACTGTAACTTGGTAAAGGTTTTGGTTAACTTGTTCTAGGTTGGACAAATAATTATCGACGTATGTCGATTATATAATTTATAATTTATTTAATGCTGTTGTAGATATATATATGTGTGTGTGTATGTATATGTGTGTGTGTATGTGTGTGTGTATGTATATATATATGTATGTATATAATTTTTTTCTGATTTATTTATTTTATAATTAAAGCATTGAACCATATAATTGGGTTATTTGATTATCATGGATCCTACAGATGTGCTAGCTACTTATTATTAATTCTGTTATTGATTCCTGATTACTTTAATAGTTTTATTTAATTTTGGTTGAATTTGTTTAGGTATTGGGGATTCTAAAGCTGTGAAAAACATTCATTTTTAATACATTACCTTACAGATTCCAGATTAGCTGTTTTTGGAACCAGTTTTCGTTTGGTCATTTTCTATTTTTATAAATAAACATATTTGTATTAGATTAGGGATGACAAGGACAAGTGACTTTCATAAATATTTTTTTATAAATAAATCCATCAAATCAACAGACTTAGAAGTTAGGAAGGCCGTGCGTGCCTTTCCTGGATTCGATTTATTTTATTTGTTTTATGAGAACCAAATTAATTTAGTTAATACTAATCGTTACTTTACATTTATTTTATTCAAGTATAATTTTATTATATTGTATATATATTGTCCTAAATATACTAATGAATTTTAGAATTATTTTGAATATAGTTCAAATAACTTTGGTTTTAGGAAATTCGACTGTAAGTTGTGGAGTTGCAGAATGATTAAATTAATAAATGTTTCAATTATTTAGGAAGCCGGAAAATATGAATTTAGAATTAAATTTCAGGAAATTTACAGATGCTTGTGAATTAATGCTTCATTGTAATTGCTGATTGTGTAGTTTAGAATTGTGTTGTCATTTTATTACTAACGACTTTACATAGGTGTCTGTAACGGGTCGAGTCAACCAATTTTGGTTAGGAAGCCGAAAAGTATTAATAGAATTAAATTTCAGGAAAATTCCAGATGCATGTGAAATAATAATATTTTTTCTTAGGTTGCCGTTTTAAAGAAGCAATTGTTGAAGACCAATACCATCGTTATCCATTAACCTATTAAGCCTTTATCCTTCATCTAGTAGATTAGAATTGTGTTGTCTTTGTGTTATTAACTATCGGCTATACCTAGGTGTCTGTAACCGGGCCGATTCTGTCCCACTTAACTAACCTATCCAATCCTTCGGTTTTGTTATGTGTAAAAAAGGGTGTACGGTGGACCCGGCGTCATCCGGGAACTCAAGCCTAAGAACTTGGTCGTACATTCAAAATCAATCAATCAATCAATCAATTGACTACTAGAACTTTTCCCGCTACATATTAACTTTCGTTTTTAATATATCGCGTATCGCATCTTCCCTACGGGTTTTCTTGAGTTCATCGCATTAATTTCCTACAGGCCGTGGTGAATAAATATACTAGATTATCCTACGATTAGGATTTCTGTAACCTCTTCACTACATTAATTTAGTGACTAATTGTGACTAATACATGTGACTAATTTCGTAACCACCAAATTTACGTTTACATAGGGAAGTTTACACCGGATTAACGCCCAAGTAGCCAATTTACGCTGAATTGAGGATGAATAGGTGAAATCTAACAGTATTTATAGTATTTATACTTCACTATTCCATAACTGACCTTAACATTGTGTTGAAAATTACTGAAGTGCAAAACATCAGAAAAAAACAAACTTTTATTTTATGATAAGAAACCTTTATTTCTGTATAATATTACAACTAATCTCATTGATTATCTAGTAATTGTTTTATTAGTTTGTAGTCTATTCTTGTGAGATGATACCTATCGGATCATCCCAGCTCTGCCAGTCCTCTGATTTCAGTGACTAAGGAAACCACTAATTCTAAAGGTTTTGCTCTATTTAGGCGCTTCGGCCCGTTGGTGCAATCCAGTAGGTTCTGCAGCTCCTCGTTGTCATGCTGTTGCAACAGCAGTACATGACTCCTTGCAAATTTTTGTATTTCATCGCAGATGTATTCCATGTTTAAGTTTCGATGGAGATTGAAATTTCTAACGTACCAAGGAGCATTCACAATGCTACGTAGTACTTTGCTTTGAAATGCTTGTATGATCTTAACGATAGTTTTCTTTGCGCAGGTTCACAGCTGAATACGATTTGTTTATATAACTGCAGTTTGTTGTGCGTTGTCAGTTCGGAGTTTCTTCCAATAAGCCAGTGCATTTTTCTGAATTTTAAATTTAGTTGTTGGCTTTTCCTTTTAATAGGTGCCTTCCACCTGACCTTAGAGTCTAGTGTCAAGCCGAGGTACTTAGCGTTATCAATATATTCTTATTTCCTATTTGTAAAGTTTATATGTGTTGATTTCGATTCATTTAGTGTTATTCTCCATTTTTTGTCCAGTTATTCACTATAATAATAGCATTTTGTAGTTTCCTTGTGAACTCAAGAATACTAGCATCAGTAGTCATAATAGCTATGTCATCAGCAAACGTTCCTATTCTAACTTGCACTAAGTTTGGTAAATCATTTGTATACAGGAGGTATAATACAGAGCCCAGAACACTGCCTTGTGAAATCCCTGCCAATATTTTCTTTAGTATTGAGTATTCCTCTTCCTATCTCACTCGGAAGTAACAGTCGTTGATAGAAGACTTAAGTATTCAAAATATTGTTAGCAAATCTCGATGGAGTTTAAATTCCAGACCTCGGTGCCAAACCTTATCAAATGCTTGGGCTACGTCTAAGAATATTGCTGAACACACTTTCTTTTTTTTCCTCCTCAATTGTATCGGTAATCCTATGTACCTATTCTATCGTTTAGTGCCTTTCTCGGAACCCAAATTGATGTGTTGGTATAAGATTTCTGCACTCTATTATTAGCTTTAGTCTCTTGAGAAATAGTCTTTCGAAAATCTTTGTTGTTGTTGTTAGTAAAGAAGTATGCCTTTACGTTGTTTTGTCGTTTAGCGGTTTATTAGGCGTTGAAATCATTATGATTTCTGCTACTTTCCACTGTCTCGGAACATAACTTAGTCTAAAGATAGCATTAATTATGAGCTGTAGTTTCCTTAGTGCTTTTTTGGGTAGGCTTTGATTATTTGCCCCGTTAACAAGTCGCATCAGGGGCTTTTTTATCTTTGAGGTTTTTTACTTCTTGTTTGATTTCTTTCAGAGTAACTCTTAATACAGATACCTCGTCTATTTTGCTTATATGTAGGTGTTAAATATTCATTATCCGCTTGTTTAGTTAGTGGTTTGAAGGTATTTTCTAGGTGTTCGGCAAACAGATCAGCTTTTTGTTTATCGCTGCGAGTTCAGGTTCCATAAACCATTTTTATGGGTGGCACTTGCATTTTAGGCTTTGGTGGCTTTCCACAGGGAATATTCCGTGTTATGTTTACCTGTTAGGTTACTTAGCTTTTAAGCAACTGAATCATTGTTAATCTCGTTTATCTGTAAGTAGTTTAAGTTTGTTGCACAAGCTGTGTAGGATTGTTTTGTCTTCCGTAGCTCTAGTTCTCTGCCAAGTCTTACAAGCTCTTCTTTTTTTGTTAACCAGCTCTCTCATTTCAACTGGATATTAAAGAGTGTATTTTTAGAGGTTCACATCTTTAAGTTGTTAACACTGTTTTGTTTGACAACCAATTGGACAGCTGATATTTGCTTTGTCATTAGTTTGATTTGCCATTTCATAATGAATAGACTCACGCCAGAGCAGCGCTTGCAAATTGTTAATTTTTTTTATCAAAATAATGGTTCTGTTCGCCAAACTCATCGTGCATAACGTCTATTTTAAGGTGGCCATAATCGTCCAACAGCGCGGGTAATTTGGTTAACTATGGATCGTTTTCGATATATGACGTAACAACGTATACCACGTATACTCTAAATGATAATACGCATCTAGTTATACGTCAAACAGTGCAAACCGAACAAGTGATAGACGCTGTACAGCGTAGCATTGAGGAAGACCCAAATCAATCATTTCCACGTCGTTCTCTGCAACTGGAGATGTGTCCATCCACTTTATGGAAGATTTTATCTAAGGATATTGGTTTACGTGCTTACAAAATTCAACTTTTGTAGAAATTTAAAACATCCGACCATCGCACACGCTGCCAATTCGGCCAATGGGCTGAAGCACAATTTGCTATTGATGTTGATTTTCCAAACAAAATTTTGTTCAGCGATGGAGCTCACTTTTGGTTGAATGGGTACGTAATCCACAAGTCTTTGCCGAAATACCATTACGTCCAGAGAAAATCACTGTTTGCTATGCTTTTTAGGCTGGCGGAATCATTGGTCCATGTGTCTTCAAAACCAATGTTGGTTGGAATGTTACTAATTTCACGTAATGGTCCTGTTAATTGGCCACCGAGATCGTGTGATCTAATTCCATTAGATTATTTTCTTTGGAGATATGTTAAGTCACTTGCCTACACCGATAAACTAGAGACGATTGAACACTTTAAACACAACATTCGGCGAGTTATTAGCCAGATACGGCTGCAATAGCGGCGCAGAGTGATAGAAAATTGGACCGAGAGATTACGCCATATGTGCGCCAGCCGCGAAGGCTACATGGTCGAAATCATATTCAAGCATTAATGGCATAAATTTATCTATCCAATAAAACTAGTTGATATTCAAAATGTTTTTCTTAATTCTTCTTCTTTAATTTAAAATTGTGAACCTTTAAGAAAACACTCTTTATCTACTTTTTTGTAATATTTTTTGCTGATCCGGAGTACTTTCCCAGTCCGCTTTTTATACACTTTCAATGAGGCTTTCCAGTTCTTCTATCATGTAACCGTTCGAGTTCTGCACCTGTAGATTGGCGGTTTCTTCGACTAGCTGCTGAAAGTATTCCCAGTTTGTTTTGTTATTTGTTAGTCTTGGAGGGCTTGTTAACCTTATTACCTTGTCAATTACTGCCATTAAAACTGGAGAATGGTCTTACGATAGCCCTTCTTCATTTCCGACTGCTCGCTCCAAATAGCTCTTTTCCTTTGGGAGTAGTTCTATTTGATCCCAAGAATATGTTTTTTGCGTTAAAGTCGCCCCCGATAATAAAATTACTACCAAGCGACTTAAGAAGTTTGATGTAGTCTAAAATGATACGTAATAACACCTATTGAAATATAACATAAAAATCATACGTTCACTACAATATGAAATATAATATAAATATGTAAAATATTATATAATAATATAATAATACAATAAAATATAATAAAATAATATAATAATATAATAATATAATAATATAATAATATAATAATATAATAATATAATAATATAATAATATAATAATATAATAATATAATAATATAATAATATAATAATATAATAATATAATAATATAATAATATAATAATATAATAATATAATAATATAATAATATAATAATATAATAATATAATAATATAATAATATAATAATATAATAATATAATAATATAATAATATAATAATATAATAATATAATAATATAATAATATAATAATATAATAATATAATAATATAATAATATAATAATATAATAATATAATAATATAATAATATAATAATATAATAATATAATAATATAATAATATAATAATATAATAATATAATAATATAATAATATAATAATATAATAATATAATAATATAATAATATAATAATATAATAATATAATAATATAATAATATAATAATATAATAATATAATAATATAATAATATAATAATATAATAATATAATAATATAATAATATAATAATATAATAATATAATAATATAATAATATAATAATATAATAAAATAATAATATAATAATATAATAATATAATATAATAATATAATAATATAATAATATAATAATATAATAATATAATAATATAATAATATAATAATATAATAATATAATAATATAATAATATAACAATATAATAATATAATAATTCAATAATATAATAATATAATAATATAATAATATAACAATATAATAATATAATAATATAATAATATAATAATATAATAATATAATAATATTATAATATTATAATATAATAATATAATAATATAGTAATATAATAATATAATAATATAATAACATAATAATATGATAAAATAATCTCGGAGTAACCTATAACCGCCTGTGAACGCGTCCGAACGTGAGTCATGGATTCCTATAGATATATTGAATCAGAACTCGTATACCAACAAATAGCAAGGATAGAATGCAATGTACTCTGGCCATATTTGAGAAAGAGTCTCAAAAATATGAGAAATAGTTACTCTCGTTTCATAAGTTTCAAGTGTAAATGGTCTTTAATATTAAATGACGAGTTTGTGGAATCACAATCAACCAACTATGTTTAACGTGCATGTAAATACACCACCGTTGGATAGGTTTGCTCCCTTCTACAGTGTCAAAATCAAGTGCTAATGACAAAAAGCTAAGTCTCAGTTACGCCAGCTCTGGAGGCTGTATCCGGTGTATTATCTCAATAGGCTCAGCGAACACAAAACCAGATACGTCAAACGGAACAAACTTTAATAGTTACTAGACACACAAGTTCACCTGAAAATGCTTTGGATGGGCATGTCCAGCCAACCCCCTTAGTGGGAAACTCTCGGCAACGATCAAAATGGACATCGGAAATGGAAGAGTTTATAATGTGTTAGTATTACAAAATAACTAAATACCTACTGTGTATCAAGAGTAACCTCTAAAAAAGAAAGAGAGCTGTTTGCAGCAAGAAGACTATGCAGTTGCGATTTTCATTCTGGAGATCAACAGTTATTAGCCTATGGATAGAAACAAAATACCCGTTATCACAGACTTCTTTATTACCAATGGTATAGACTAAAGCTATATACTCGTATACCTAGAAAGCAGCGAGGGGATTATTTCAGATCACACGCCTGTTATTAAGACAATCAGTGCCACGTTTGTGAAGAAAACCAGTCCACCTTAGCCAAATAATTTATTCATTTAAAGAAATCGATTTAGTAAAATTACAGATAATATTTCAAAATTAGAATACAGCAAAATGTTTAAAAATAAAAATAAAATAAAAGCATAACGGTTTTGTAACAATTAACAAAAGATTGAAAACACATTAAAATACAAATTAAATATACATAAAAATTAGTACTTCAATCATAATTAAAGCAGTCACAAAAAGGAAAAATTAAATTATACATTTAAAAATAGTTTATGAAGTTGTTTTTTGCAATGAAAAGATTTTTAACGGAGTATTTCCGTTTTCTTTAATAAAAACAAGAGAATGTCAGCAGAATAGTACGGGGACGGGCTCCAGACAGTTACTGCATATTCTGTTTGGGATCTAAGTATAGCGTAAATGTAGATAAATCGTAGAAATCACCCGTCCATCGTTTGCCAAACATTGAATTGGTTTTAGCAATAGTATTATCAATGTGCCCATTGAGCGTCATATTTGAAATTAGCGTGACACCTACATCTGTTGTTAGTATTGATTGTATAAGATTTGTTTTTCTGTGGTATTTCGTGTTTGTTACGGTTAAATTCCGAACTCTGTAAATGTCTGAAATTTAAATTTTTTAAATTCGTTTACATGATTAAAAACCAGTTGTCCAATGGTTACGAAATGTTTGTTCAACTTCTACCCTACATCCCCGTAGTGACATTTATTCCCCAAAAGAGTTTTAAGCATGAGGGGCACAATTAGCACCCGCGAGCCCTTGAGGGATAGTAAGGCCGTTAGTCCCTATTATTCCAAATTCCAATTTGCACATAAAATGTATTATTTGTCATAAAACATACTCCGTGGGGTGAAGGGTGAACCATTTCGAGAATATAGAACTCTCATTTTATAGATTTCGTAGCAATAAAACAGTTTTTTCCAATTTTTATTCGGACGTTTACCGATTCTGGGATTTTACAGTAACATATATACAAACGTTTTAATGAAAACTTTTTGCAGTTAAATAGTATTTCCCAATTTTTTAGAGTTGCATTTTATTTTGTATATTTTTCTTGTAACATTTATATAGAAAGGTATGTAAATAGTACTTCCCAGTTCCCGGCAGATTAAGAACCAGAAAATATGAATTGTGTCAAGAATTATTGTGATAGAATCATTGCAACCTGTTTTCGGTTTTCATTTATGAATTTTTTATATTTTCTGACGTTGTTTATTAAAACTCATTTCAATATTTCAAATCCAAAAAGAAAAAAACATTCTCTTAGCTGAAGCTGTAGAACTTCACAAGAAATAATTTTCCAAATATTCTAGTTTTAATCGAAAGAAATATTTACTCAAGATACACATTGAAAAATTAGTTTATTGCGAACCATAATCTTTTTGAAACGAAATCTCTAGAACTTATTGGATAAACTCATGCAAAACACTGAACATATAATAATTTCATCACACTATTGAATGTTTAAATTAATCCGTTATAATGTATTTTGCTTTCACCATGCATTTATCTATATGACCTACTATAGCTAACTACTAACAATTGTACTAAAAAAGCATGTACTATGTAATGTACTTGAGAGATTTACCATCATGGTCGTGCTTACAAAATTAAAATTATGAAAACAGAAAAAATCCCAAAAATCACAAGAATATTTTAAAATGTTTAATACATGCAGTGTACAAACAAACAAAGCATAAGTATGCCATACCCATACATTTAAGACATTAAACCATCTGAAATGTAATCTTAATGTCTAAGGTTAAAATTTTTTATTTTATTTTCTTCTTAAAATATGTATAAGATACTGTATAAACTTTCTTATGTACATAAGAAATAATAATATAAAAGGATAACTGAATCTTTCTTATATGTTGTGTAATTAAATAACAAAACAAGCGAAGAAGATGACAACGACGAAGAAGTGAAATTATTTTAACCAAATATATGATCAGGATCGTTTTGTATGTGACAATATGTTTCATATACATAAGTGTATGTGTTTTATTAAACCGTAAAACATCAAAGAGCAAAAGGATTTTTGTTCGAAAAAATAAAGAGTTGATATAAAACCAAAGAAAAAATGAAAATACAACTTTTTGTATGGTAGAGAAAGACTCGAAATTCATGAAACCTACTAATTTTTAATTAACATTTTTCTTGTTGAATTGTGCTGTTATTATTAAATGATACTTTGTCTTGTAATACTACATTATTACATGAAATTTTACTTCTAGAGAATAACTCAAAAAATTTAGAACAATGTCTACTTACACGCCATTCTTAAAATAATTAGCTTTTTGTCACAAAATATAATTTCTTCTTTCCGTAAATTATATTAAAATCAAAGCAGCTTTTGGTCCATAGTTTTATGTTTTTCAAATCTTACTATTCACCTTAAGTTTAGCGAATGTTTAGAATAATTTTAATTTTCAGAAACACCCTGTTTAAGTACGTACCATCATATAATCATACTTACGAGTATGTTCTTGCATAAGCATAAACATAAACGCACAGCAAAAAGTTTAAGCCTAATTAATACAAAATTACCAGAATATAAAACAGCAACAAATTTCACTTTATGAAACATAAATACAAAACTGGAAATCATTGTAATGAAAATGGGAAAACAAAAAATTTTGGTCGTTTAGCATTCTTTTGTTCCCCGAATTCGGGCGTGTATGGGATGACATGCAAAAAAATATTTGGTTTAAAAAACAGCAAACCTTCATTTACCTTAAGGAATTCTATTTTTGGGATTAGTTTGGTTTGCTTTGGAAGAAAAATAATCTGAATATAATATATGTAATTATTATTTTATTTTTGTAAAACCCTTTAGCAAAACTAAACAACTGGTGAATAAATAGTTTTTTTATTAATGCGGTTCTAAGGAGTTTTTTCAGATTATTGAGTCGAAAATGTTTTTGACCAGTCATGAACCCGTAATAGAAGAAATTTTGTTTCGATTTTAAAATAATTTAGGTTTGGGAGAGGCAATTAAATGTTCATTTTAACATGGATTGGTAAAATTAGTGCGAAATTAATTCAAGCAACGAGAGAAGGTAATATGTATAACTATATGTAATTTTTCTACTCCTTCAGCTAAATCCAGTGCTTAAAAAATCGTAGCGTAGTACTGCCAGGCAATAATCATGTGTTTTACTCCCTGCGGATTAAAAGTAAATTTACTCCCTATGCGGATTAAAAGTAAGTGGGTTTTTCAGTTTTCGACTTAGTATTTGTCGCTGTTGTTGTTATCAATACGTTATATTTCTATTTCGGATAATCAATTGTGTTTTATATCGCGATTTTAACCTCTTGATATAATTGTGAACTTTCTCTCTTTTCTACATTTCGATAAACGTATCACGAAAAAATTATTTGGTGATAAATAGAGTCGATTAACCTAGTAGTCTTAGAAGTCGTAGAAAATAAATAGAGTGATGTTTTAGTCGAGCAAGCTGAGAACAAATTGAAAAATACGTAATTTTGGAAGTGAAATAGACTGCCATTTTGCTCGTAAAAAATGAGACATAAACTAAATCGATAGTGCCGAAAATAGTGATGGTACAACATCCCAGCCCTGAGTTACTATCATTTTACATGCCCATTTTCCAAGTTTAATAAAAAAATCAAAATAACAAATGCAATTTTCCTCATATATTAGAATCGGCGATCTTAATAAACACGACTATGACGTTATGTTGGAGTGCAGAATTCAGTATCAACCCACCGTTCACGTCTGTGTACAGGTTAATATAGATATTGCAACGTGCAGAAGGTATACTGTAATTATGTGAGTAGATGGCTGACACCATCTATTCAGCGGGTATGAGAAGACAAGTATTAAATCTATTGGATGATTAAAACTTTGTTTTATAAAAAACAAAAAACATAAAAACCACCTGCGGTATTTAAATAACGTATACGGCACATATATAGTTCAAAAGTTATTCATTGCTCGCGAAATAAAAATCAGTTAATTTAAACCGCTTTAAATTTATTTATTCGAACTAATGAGTTTACAATTGAATTTGACTCCTGCTTCTTTATTATTTATTCGGAGGTAACAAATTTATCATTAAGTAATTGGGGCTTAATGTTGTAGTACTTTACTTGTTGACAATGTTTACCAGTTGCGATAGTTCGATCATAGAATCAGTAGTTACACCGGTTGCTTGAGAAACATCTCAATAAACTGACGTTAGAAAATCAATTATTATTTTTTTCGGGTTTAATTTTATTGTGATTTATTGGATACATAACAATAGGAAGGATAGGAAAGGTATTTTTTTGGGGACGGAACGATCCGGTTTCAGACACCTAGCGATCGTACGGCACAACAATTCTAATCTTCTTCTAATCTAGTAGGATAAGGGCTTAATAGGTTTAATGTATAACGATGGTATTGGTCTTCAACAATTGCTTCTCTAAATCAGCAACCTGGGTAAACAAATATTATTATTTCACGTACATCTGGAAATTTCCTGAAATATAACTCTAAACAAAATTGATTTATTGAATCGGCCCGGTTACAGACACCTAGGTAAAGTCGATAGTTAGTAACACAATTCTAGTCTACACAATCAGCAATTAATATTTCAAAGAAATATTATTATTTCATAAGCATTCGTAGGTTTCCTGAAATTTAATTCTAAATTAATATTTTCTGGCTTCCTAAATAATATAAACATTTATTAAAGCATTTGATTCCATCTGCCATCAAAAATCACTCCGGAGTTTATTCGCATTTGGGTTTTCACTCGATTACATAAATTGGTTCAAGTCTTATCTATCAAATCGGCAGCAATTTGTAATAATGGAAAATGAGAAATCAAACGTTATTAAAATTATATCTGGTGTTCCCCAAGGATCTCACATCGGGCCGTGGATATTTATTGTTTTCATAGATCAAATAACCGAGATAATCGAAAACCCAAACGTGCTCATATTTGCTGATGACGTGAACATTTTTCGAACTGTTAATTGAATGCTAGATAGGAGACACTTCAAGAAGACATCGATAGATTAAGTGAGTGGTGTGATCAAAACTCGCTTTACTTAAATATTAAGAAATGCAAAATCATGTCTTTCCCTCGTAAAAGAAATCCGCTAATTACTTCCTACAAAGTCAACAACGAAGTATTGCAAAGAGTCAATGAGATCATAGATCTAGGTTTTACATTTGTCAAAAATGCCAGTTTCAATAGGCATATTGAAAATGGTATTGCGAAAGCGAATGCCATGTTTGGATTTGTTAAAAGATGGACAGGTGAATTTAAAGATATTCAAACCTTATGTTCACTCTATTTCGCTTACGTTCGATCTCAACTGGAATACGCTGTACCGGTCTGGAATCCATACTATACTGATACATTAAAAGAATTGAAAGAAAGAAGTTTCTGATTTTCTTGTTAAAAAAAAGTGACTGGAATTACGACCACAATTTAACATTCCATGAAAATGTAGCTCGGTTACCTCCGTACTCAACAAGATGCACGGATTACAAAATATGCACGCTTGAAAATAGACGACTTCTCTTAGGTGCGGGTTTCATTGGTAACGGTTTGCTTGGCCACATTGATTCAGCATACATTTTGCAAACATATCAATTCATGTGCCTTGCAGAACATTTCGAAACCATGAGTTTTTAGCACTAGAACACCATTCCACAAACTATGGAGAAAATAACCCCATTAATTGGTCGTCTAAATCGTTCAACATCGTTGACGACCTATTTGACTTTAATTTATCAAAGGACAAGTTCAAAAATATCCTTAAGTTAATCCTTAAGTTTTTAAAATTTTTAATTGTTCAATCAAAATTTGATTTATATTTTTGTGTTTTAAAGTTCTTTATTTGATTTATTAATATTTTTGTTTTAGAAAAACAAATTCATTAGTATTTTTTCCTCGAATTGGGCAACCCACGAAATAGCAAACAAAAAAAAATCTTTTAAAAAGTTGCAAAATATAAGTGAGGCATCCCAAAGGCAATGATTCCTGGAAAACTATTAATGTTATTCAATGCCAGATTAACTACCGGATTGGCTATTTCAAATAAATTTAGCTTATTTCGCAAAAAAATGCCTTACTAATGTAGGTCACCAAAGAATATGTGATTAACTACCAAGTGTAATTATACTGTATAGGACATATTTATGCCATGCGCAATGGAACTTACCATTCCTCAACCAATCACCGTCAAACTGGAATTGACTGGCACTCTAACACAATGAACATCGTGCACAATGAAAGGTATAAAATGCACTGACCACAAATAGTGGTTTCTGCTCTGATCAGATTTTCGTTCCGTTTACGTTGCGGTTGTTCAATTGTTCGGAAGTTTTCCTATTCGATATAAGTTTATAAGCTAAGTTAGTTATATGTAGTATCAGAATCTACTTAAATCTAAAAAAATCTAATCCTGTTCTAACTCTCATTGACTGATACCTATATACAAATAATTACCGAAGATTGTGTTGGTTATGTACATTTGATTGTTTTTTTTTTCATTTTTTGTTTGTTTCTGCACCATCACATTTATACTTAGTCATTAAAAAAAAATTACAATAGAAAAAAATTACCAATACATCTCTAGTTTTATTTATTTCATATGTATGGAGTTAGCAGAACTTATATTTAAGTAGATTCTGGTAGTATATAAAAATTAGCTCAACAAATTCACGAAACCTCAAAGAACGTTCGTAATAACAGAGTTCGCTTTAAATGTGGTTCGGTATAAACGAATTCTACTGTAAATTACCAAACAATAAGTCAATGGATATTACGTAGTAAAAAATACATAAATGATGCAAACTTTTTAGGAACTAATCAATATTTCGTAAAACTGATGATATACGTGTTAAAATAGATTTTATTTTCTGAGGACGGGAGATCCCTCCTCTCCGAAAGGTTCCCACTCCCAAAATGTCACTTTTAACACTTGCATCATAAACAGATCTTTTTCTAAAACTATCAATCATTTTGTTTTTTTCTTGTCTAGTGTATGTATTAATGAAAAAGAAATTATGTATTTTTGTATTAATCTCGGTTTTAGTTGAAAATGGCGCTTTCCCGAAGAAGTTATAAGGATTGTCGGTCGACGTAAAGTGGAGTACGTTCAAGTTTCAAATTCTAAAAAGTATTTTTTGTATTAAGGATGTTTTGAAGTGTTTGTACACAACTTAGTGTTTTATATGTATGTCGAAACAAGTTATTTACAGTTTACATTTGTACAGCAACTAGAACTTTTTATATTAATGTTTGATTTTGTTTTTAAATTTTGAAACTAGAAATTTAAAAAAAAAACCGAAAAATCAATCAACTTGTAGCTATTTTGTTTCTATTTTTAGCTCTGCAAAAGGAAATTTTAAAAGTACAGTTTAATTCCTATGATCTACTACTCGTACATACTCGTATTATTATATCGCCAGTGTTTAGATTAACTCAACATCGATGGAGGTAATGAAAGGTAGAATATTAATTCTGATGTTGTACACTTGTAACAAGTTTTATTATAACTTAGCTTGCTTCATACTACTTAGTATGATTTATTTTGTAATCAGCTTTTCGAATTTGCCATTTAAATTAACTTTCATCCCATTTTTCCCCATTTTCTGGCACATAAAGAAACACAAAAAAATTTAAATGGGATTATCATTTTAATTTATATACTATTTTTGCCACCATCGTTTCACCCACATAACTCCGACTCAAAATTGTTCAGTACATTGTAATGAACAGTTGCCATTCCCATTTAATTATTCATTAATGGAGATACAATCATTTTCAAATTAATTTTGTTATTCAAAATAAAAAAACGAAATCAAACAAATCTCCCACAGCGTGTCGCTCCCGTGTTGTTTTTGTTGTATAGTTATTTAACAATTTTTTTTCATTCCAAATCACTTTGCATATACATATGTCTGACAGTATTTAAAAGAGGGCGCCTATGTTTGCGTCGGATAAGTTTATTTCCAACTATGACATCATCCTATGGTTTATTTAAGGTAAATAATCATTTGTTTTGTTTTCTAGAA